>CM049309.1:83606722-84339222 GCA_026874595.1 Sipunculus nudus | reverse complement strand
AAAGAACAGAACTCCTAAATATGTATAACTTTTAACATTTAAAAACTTCTTACCCCTAAAATACCATATATATATATATATATATATATGTATATATATATATATATATATATATATATATATATATATAAACAACGCCTGCATGGGAAGGACGAACATTAACACCGCACCCCGCTGAGCCCTTTAATATCAACACGAAGAACTTCATTTATTATATAATAAACGTATTTATAACACAAGTGTTAATTACTTCCACAGTGTTCAAAATTCGGATTTCATGTGTGCCACAGGTCAAATCAGTCAAATTTCCTCGATTTTCTAAATAAAATCAAAATTACCGGCAGTTTCACTAGCTTTCACCTTAAATATTGCATACAAAAGCTTTCTACATTAAAGAGTATATATTTCACTGAGGGACAGCTAGATTATATTCAAAAGATGCCTGTGTCGGAGTGTGTTCGATTAATGTCAGAATATATCTGTATCTGCATTAGATGTGCCGGAATAAACTGTTTTTGATAAATATTTAAAACTAAATTATAACGCTTATAGATCAAACATGTTCCATCAAAACAAAGTTTCTATTTACCAAAATATAGAGAATCTTCTTAGCTTACGGAAAATGTAAACTTGAATTAAAAGGGGTCCCAAAGCAGCAGATAAGAAAAAAAAACCACAAGTCAGGTCATACCGGGGAACCAGTTCTGCTACCTTCTAAAAACAAGTGACCCATGGGTCATGACGCTCAGCTGACTGGGAAGAGATTCACAAAAGGAAATTTTATCATCAGAATGTGCATCAAACAGATTAACCAACAGGCCAAGATTTAGTCTGTATTTATATATCTGAAAAATAGAGAAAAAATGTGTAAACTTTAAAAACTAGAATACAGGTAGCCGACAAGTGACTACGTGTATCCGCCAAAATCAGAATGGAACGGGTGAAGTGAGGCATGGATTGAGTGGCAAGGGGAAACAGAGTGAGGTATGTTGCATATTAGCATGGATGTCTGCAGCCTAAATGTGTATGTAGGTTGTGCCACCTACCACAAATCCAGAAAGCTGTCCAAGTTGTATACATATGCAAAATTTTAGGCAGAAAAGTCAAACCACTACATGGATTTGAGTGATTTTAGCCCACGGCAGACAAACAGACAGACGCTGTGCAAAAATGGTTGCAGGTGGCCCCTCCAGTTTTGTGTATGATAAAGACCTATGTAAGATCTAAACACAAGCACAATTTTGGCCCAATCGGTCAAATGGTTCCTGAGATATTAGCTTGGATGTGTGCAGCGTTAACTAGAATGTAGGTGGCGCCACCTGTCATAAAATCAAGAAAGCTGTCCAGGATGTATAAACCTGCAAAATTTTAGGCAGTTATGTCAAACCACTACAGAGAAATGAGTGATTTTAGGCCACGGCAGACAAACAGACAGACGCTGTGCAAAAATGGTTGCAGGTGGCGCCACCAGTTTAGCGTATGATAAGAGCTATGTTAGATCTATATACATGCAAAATTTTGGCCCGATCGGTCAAACGGTTCCCGAGATATGAGCATGGATGTCATCAGCGTGAATGAGAATTTAGGTAGCGCCACCTGTCATAAAATCAAGAAAGCTATCCAGGATGTATACGCATGCCGAGTTTCAGGTGAATTAGTCAATTCACTGCAGAGATATGAGTGATTTTAACCAAAAGCAGATGAACAGATGGACACTGTGCAAACATGGTTACAGGTGGCGCCACCATTTTTTTGTGTATGTTATAGAGCTATCCAAGGGCTACATTTGTATAAATTTTATTTCCTGATTAGTCAAACGGTTCCCGAGATATGAGCTCGGAAAGCTCATAAAATCAAGTCCCAGAGGAGCATTCTGGAAACGAACGTGGCAACGGCGGAGGAACCCGGTCAAAAACATAGTATCCGCAAAACTTCGTTTTGGCGGGTACAAAAATACAGGTGGCTCCACCAGTCTTCAGAAACTAATAAAAACACTTAATGATCAATATCCATGCAAAGAATCATGGTGATCTCCGCATTAGTTGTTCAGATACTTCAGCTTTTGTATCAAATTGTCCATTATTCTGAGGGATACTTCGGAGTCCTATAGCTTGAAGGATATGGGTAACAGAGACCTAATTTCAGGTTTCCACAGGCACTTTTCATGGGCCTCCTTGCATGACAAGAATGAAGATTCTAGGTCCAGTTGTTGCGATTTGTACCCTGTTGACAGATAACCACATCTTTAAAGGTATCAAAAAAAAAGAGAAAAAAATTCGTAAAAATTTGAAAAAAATGAGGTGGCGCACCCAGTCTGCAGAAACTGATGGAACAGGTCATGATCAATATGTATGCCGAAAATCATGACCATCAGTGTTGTAGTTATTGAGATACTGCAGTTTTTGTATAAAATTTTCCATTATACTGGGGGGGGGGGGTAATTTGGAGCCATACAGCTTAAAGAATATGGGTAACAGAGACCTAATTTCAGGTTTCCATGGAGACTTTTCATGGGTCTCCCTGTGTGTCAAGAATGAAGATTCTAGGTCCAGTTTTAATGATTTGTGCCCTGTTAACAGATGTTCATAACTTTAAAGTTCCATAGAAACTTTTTATGGACCTCTCAGTGTGTCAAGAATAAAGATTCTAGGTGCAGTCTTTATGATTTGTGCCCTGTTAACAGCTGTTCACTTTTTTTCAAGGTCTCAAAAATAGAGAAACCATTCGAAAAAAATCGAAAAATACAGGTGGCGCCACCAGTCTGCAGGAAGTGATGGAACATCTCATGATCAATATGTATGCCAAAAATCATGACCATCAGTGATGTAGTTATTGAGATATTGAAGTTTTTGTATGAAATTTTGACTACACTGGGGGGTACTTTGGGGCCCCGTAGCTCGAAGGATATGGGTAACAGAGACCTAATTTATGGTTTCCATGGAGACTTATCATGGGTCTCCCTCCGGTCAAGAATGAAGATTCTAGGTCCAGTCGTTACGATTTGTACCCTGTTGACAGATAACTTCATCCTTAAAGGTCTCAAAAATAGAGAAAAAAAATTGTGAAAATTTGAAAAAATACAGGTGGTGCCACCAGTCTGCAGGTAGTGATGAAACACCTCTTGATCAATATGTAAGCCAAAAATCATGACCATCAGTGTTGTAGTTATTGAGATGTTGCAGTTTGTTTTTATCAAATTTTCCATTAATCTGGGGGGTTATTGGGAGCCCCCCATAGCCCAAAGGATATGGGTAACAGAGACTTTATTTCAGGTTTCCATAGAGACTTTTTATGGACCTCTCAGTGTGTCAAGAATGAAGATTCTAGGTGCAGTCTTTATGATTCGTGCCCTGTTAACAGATGTTCACATTTTTAAAGGTCTCAAAAATAGAGAAAACCATTAGAAAAAAATCGAAAAATACAGGTGGCGCCACCAGTCTGCAGGAAATGATGGAACATCTCATGATCAATATGTATGCCAAAAATCATGACCATCAGTCAAGTAGTTAATGAGATATTTAAGTTTTTGTATGAAATTTTTGACTTTTCTGGGGGGTACTTTGGGGCCCCATAGCTCGAAGGATATGGGTAACAGAGATCTAATTTATGGTTTCCATGGAGACTTTTAATAGGTCTCTCAGTGTGTGGGGAATGAAGATTCTAGGTCCAGCGGTTACGATTTGTGCCACGTTAACAGATGACAGCATCTTTAAACGTCTCAAAAATAGAGGAAAAAATCGAAAAATACAGGTGGCGCCACCAGTCTGCAGGTACTGATGAAACACCTCTTGATCAATATGTATGCCAAAAATCATGACCATCAGTGATGTAGTTATTGAGATATTGAAGTTTTTGTATGAAATTTTTGACTACTCTGGGGGGTACTTTGGGGCCCCATAGCTCGAAGGATATGGGTAACAGAGACCTAATTTCTGGTTTCCAAGGAGATTTTTCATGGACCTCTCAGAATCCCAAGTTACAAGGCTCTAGGTCCAGCGGTTACGATTTGTGCCTGGTTAACGGACGGACAGACGGACAGACAGACGGACGACGGACAAAGAGTGATCGCTATAGCTCAGATGTATTTCAGTCAGCTGAGCTAAAAACGATGTTAGAAAAGTCAAATGTACCACGTGATTACCTGCAGTAAATTACTGCCATTATAGTTGATTGTTCTTTAAATAAAATGCCCAAACATTTCCACGTGTAAGAATTTATGTAAAAAACGTATAGCACTGTAGTGCATGCATATATATATATATATATATATATATATATATATATATATATATATATGTATGTATATATATATATGACAAGTAAGGAACTTTTGTATTATTCAACCAAAGCATGCATGTTGTCGACAGTTAGGTATATATACTGGTCCCCTTGGTCCCCAGCAGGTGTCGCTACATGAATACAGTAAGTTGAACTCTACAGCAAACAGAATTTTGTTATTTAATTATTAAGCAGGCAAAATTAAAGAAAATTCATGTAACTGGTATTATTTACAAGGAAAGATGAATGTAAAATTGTAAAGTGATAATTAAATATTCAATTTATATCACACAGGCCAACATAATTAGTACCAGGGGGCATAAAGGCCTAAGCATGCACCAAATTAAACAAGCTAAACATCGCCGAACTTATTAATACGACTTAAAGGTCTTATGTTCACTCTGTGCAAAACTGAGCAAGAGTGTGGGTAAAGTGAAATGATACAGTTAAATTAATAATATAATGTCAGCCGTAGGCCCATATAAGTGGTGCCACCTTTAGAAATCATCAACTACTTCAATGTATGTGCGATATATTGAGGCCTAAAATTTTATGAAGTTGCCATTTAAGAAAATAATCCATTTCAATTTATAAATACTCATATAATTCTATATATGCCAATGAAAAGGTTACCTTCACATAAAAACTGTTCAATGTTTTTACATTTTCTAACTTTACCAAAAAAAAAAATTGGAAAAATTTTATTTTTACTCACAGAAATAAGTCACCATAAATAGCGCCACGTGCAACTTACACAAACAATTCCGTTACACTGTCAATATGCTTGTAAAATTTGGCACTCATAGCCCCATCAGTCCTTAGATATTGACTTTTTGACATAATATTATATACAAATACACGCTTGCAAATAAGAATTGTTTCGTACTCGTTTAATTACTTTTTTAATTGAAAAAATAGTTATGAAAGCTGAGGTGTTTCGATGATTTAACGATGATTTAGTCAGCTGAGCTTAAAAAGCAAACCGCTTATTTTCACGTTTTGTTGCCTCCGCCAGGCCGGGGTTATGCATTCATTCCTGTTCAATTGTGTGACCACAACATAGCTCACACAGTCATGAACGGAATCTTATGACATTTTCAGGGCATTTCAGAAAGGGGCCAAGAAAGAAACGATTATAATTTGGTGTGGATCCGGAATTTTGATCGGGATTCAAGAACCTCATCAAGGAATATTCACCAATGTATAGTCACTTATGCACGAATGAACCTCGGAATATATGCCGAATAGGCGAATGCCGGAGGAATGCATTTATTAGAAGGCAGATTTCTATTTAAGCTGTATTTATTTTATAAAGGTTTCGGTGTAAGGTGTTTCTATTTTATAAAGGTTTCGTCGTCTTTCATGTTCTATATTGTAATGTCTTTGTTGTTATGAATATCTAAAATACCACTGACACCCAAGTTGAAAAAACAAACAAACAAAAAACAAACAGAATAAACGAAATGATGGAACACATTAATGGAATATGTGTGTTTTTCCATTTCGAATGGGATTATAATAAATTGAACGTTTGTTTCAACCACTGACAAACTTCGAAAACAAATATTAAACCTTTTAAAGATGCTTGTGATCCTTAATATCTACAGATAATTTGCATGTACATTTTTTTTTTCTGCAGTACTTTACGTTTTCCAAAACATTGTTCTACCAGACACGTTTACACATTTTTTTTTCTGCAGTACTTTACGTTTTCCAAAACATTGTTCTACCAGACACGTTTACCTAGCCTACCGGTACGAGTACGTACGGCAGACCAAAATTAATCATTTTCTTTTAAAACGTGAGAAACTGTCAGACTATAACATTCGCTGTCACACGTTCGCAAGTCACACATGAAAACACTTGATGAAGTTTTAGTACGGTCGGGCTACAGTCACATGACTTTTCGGGTCATGTGACTTGGAAGTTCGGCTCGTTCCGGGATATCCCATGTGGCATTGCGTGACATAAGGCAAACGCTCGGATGGCGGCCATAGTGGTAGGACTGTCAACCCGCTCGTCTGGCGATTTGTGACAATTGATGCCGTGCGGGCCATCTAAATGCAGTGCACACCCCAGCAACTGAAGGATAAATTGCTGAAGGGTTTAGATAAGGACTATAATGTAGGTATTTCTTTCGATACTCCAGTATTTCCCACCTGGAAAGGGTGGGCAGCCGCTAAGCGCACTGCGAATTGGCGGAGCTCGAGCTGGCCTTTTATAGGGCCATGAGCCCAACGGCAGCTCTGATTGGCTGAGCCAGTGAGGGGCCACAGGTTTCTATGATCGAAGGTTGCTCAGTGCAGTTCAGGAAACCGGGCTACCCCCGTATCACAAAAATGGGGGAAATAACTGTTACATTGAGTTATCTGTACCACGGCTACTAGAGCCTGTGTACGTGCATGTAGGCACATGAAATTATTTTGTTGTTTTACTCAAATGGGAGTGAACTAAGTTCGTTCGTTCTACCGCAAGCGGATCTGCTGGCGTGCAGCAGTTTAGTGTCCGTACAGCTACAATGTTATGACAGCGATCGGCGCTGCGTACACGCTGAACCGAATGTAGATTGTGAAGGCGTGCACGTCGCACTTCTGACCGTCGACTAACCAGCTTTATTCTAACAAATAATATGATTAGTTTATGCCTTCTGTTGGCCATTCTCTGGGAGGGTAGTTTCTCAAACAGATGTTCAGGTTCAGTGCAATTTTTAGTCGCAATGTCATCAATTCACAAGCTTGTATGTGTGTTGGGGATATTGGGGGAAAGGGGGGGGGGGGGGCTTATTTTTGTTTTACATGTATGAGTATTATATAAGTACTATTTAAAATTTATTATATTATAAGTTAATATGTTTATGGTATGGTTCTAGCAGGAGTATTTTATTTCTGTTAATTAGATATTTCCTGTAATTGTTTTATGTAAGATTATACCAAAAATCCTTATAATAATAAAATATTAACAGCTATATTAATTGTTAATAGAGTTGGTTGATGCTGTCTTTTGTATTTTACTTACTGTCTATAGGTACAATACCTGATTACTGGTTACAAAAAAAATATATAAAGGAGACTGGTCTTTATGAGGTATATGGAATAATGAGCATTATAGGATAAATGTGGCACATTGACAAAAGCACATTTTTAGCTCAGCTGACTATAAGTCATCTGAGCTAAAGTAGTGGTCCGTCATCCTTCTGTCCATCTGTCAGTTAGACTGGCACGTTTTGAAATTGTTAGACCTACAAATAAAAAATTTGGCATATTGTAAAATGTCCCTAAGATCTCCTACCAAACCAAAAACTGGGTCACTGCGACAAAATTAAGGAAAAAACCCCAATTTTCCATTGGAAACCTATTATCACACCTCAGGACTGCCTAACATCAAAACCACCATCTATTTTTCTTCATATTTACCATAAATATTCCCCTATATTGTTTCAGAGAACGTGTTAGAAATTAAGTCAGTATTACTTAATTTATAAAAGTTATGGGCCCAATTATAATGCATTTTGTAAAAAATCAGGAAAGGTATTTACTCACTTAACTTGATAAGTGTTGAAGCTAGAGACTTTCTTCAGGTATTATAAATTTACTAAATCAAAATTCAATTGTAAACCAAAAATTTGATGTGATTTTTGTAAATTTTTTAAGTTTTTAGCATTAATATAAAATCTGTACATTAAATTTTGTCCAACATTGACCATGGTACTTTTTTCCTGTAAGTACATTTGATTTAATTTTCACAGCAGGTACACAAGTAATTAATCTGTGAAATTGTGAAATTTGAAAATAAAAGCTAACAAATTAGGCTAGTTATTGAAGTTTCTTTCAGAGGCTATATTGTATTCATTTGCATCTCCAGGCTGCCCACTTCTGTAGACTACAGCCTTGCCTGGTAACCTTAAAAGTGATGCAACACTGGTCATGCACCCCTGCTGTCACAGGTGTACATTTATTCTTATGTCACCCCCCCTAAAAAAAACCAAGTGTATTGCAGTAATTTGTTATTGTTCAAACTGTATTTGTTAAATTGTAAAGCTGTTTCCTCTCCAATGTACAAAACATTTCTTGAGTAATCAAGAAGATGCCATGTGGTGGTAATGTAGCATTTGTAAAGGAATTTCCATTTAAATCATTTAAATTAAAATATTATTAAACACATCAGTAGGCATAATTTTATAATAATTGAGCCAAACCATGAATAAATAATGGTGCAATTTAGAATTCTGAATAGTTTTTCATATATGTATTGTATGCAAATTAAAAAAAAATATTTTATAAAAAAATAAATGGTGGCATTTCACAAGGTTTTCCAAAAAGTGTGACATGGGTCAAAATGACCATTTTTGGAACAAATTGATATGGTCAACCTCCACCCAAGGTCTGTTGAAAAAAAAAGTTATGTCCAAGATCAAAACCCATTTATTGACCAAATATGGCATAAAAACCATATTTAGAGACTATATAATATCATATAAAGCTGCAACTTAACTACTGCAAAGTAGTAAATAAAGAATTTAAACATGGAATCATTCATATTTTGACTTTTAATTACACAAATGTACATAAAACAAGGTCTAACATCAAATAATATGACTAAAACAGTGCAGGTATAATATCTGGGTGGTCAGGAATGTCCTAAATGAGGTCTGACTTTTCAGGGTGAAGTGGCACAACTACATACTAAAGGAAACCATGGTGTACAAATGCCTTTTTTTTAGCCCTCAGCCCTTAGGCTGATGGGCTATTGTCGTCACCCAAGCTGTCCGTCCGTCTGTCCGTCCGTCCGGCGTCCGTTAACTTTTACCTTGTGAGCAGGATATCTTGAAAAGGATTCACCGTCAGAATTTTATTTCCTCGGTAAAGATGTATATCGACAAAATCTCGGTCAAGTTCGAAGATGGGTGACCTTGACCTATTTTTAGCTCAGCTGACTATAAGTCATCTGAGCTATAGTCGTGGTCCATTGTCCGTCGTCCGTCCGTCTGTCCGTCCGTCCGTCCGTCCGTAGATGTGGCACGTTTTGAAACCGTAAGACCTAGGAATCCAAAATTCAGCATAATGTTAAATGTCCCCAAGATCTCCTACCAAGCCGAAAACTGGGTCTTTGCGACTTCATTCCTTTGAGAAATTAAGGAAAAACCTCAATTCTTTATTAAAAACCTACTTTCACACTTCAGGACTGCCTAATATCAAAACCACTTATCTGTTTTTCATCATATTTCCTATAAATAATCCTCTATATAATTCCTATGTACATGCCAGAAATTAGGTCTGTATTATATAATTTAAAAAAGTTATGGGCCCAAACATAATGCATTTTGTAAATAATCAGGAAAGAATTTTATCACTTAACACAAAACTTGTTAAGGCTAAGCACTTTTTTTCCAGTAATATTACTTTTATTAATCAAAATTAAATTGTATACCCAAAATTAGATCAAAATCTTTTAAATTTTTTTAAATATTAGCAAAAATAAAGAATTGGTACCTTAAATTTTGCCCAACTTTGACCATGGCACGTTTTTTTGCTGTAACTGCTGTGGATTTAATTTTCACAGCATGTTTTTGTTAGCATTTCAACTGTTAACACCAAAAATTTGAAACCAGTTGATCAAAAACTGTAGATTTTATTCAAGTTTTCAAGCACCATGTCACATATTGCTAGTGTTATGCAGTTTGCTAGAGCTCAGCTCCCGAGCTTCAGCTCTAAGTTCCTTAAATTCGGCATACAGTTAGATTTCTCCAAAATCCCCTACCATGCCAAGAATTTGGTCACTAGGACTTAATTCCTTCGAGATATCAATGAAAAACTTCATTTTTCCATTAAAAACTCATTGTTACACTTTAAGACTGCCTAATATCAAAACCACTGATCTGACTTTGATCATATATAATATACATATTTTTCTATACATTCGCTATGCACATGCCAGAAATGATGTCAGTATTGTGTATTTTTTTAAGTTATTGGCCCAAACATAATGCACTTTGTAAAAAATCAAGATATATATTTACTCCCTTAACAAGGGCATTGCTGAAGCTAGAGATTTTATTGTCAGGGATGTAACATTATTTAATCAAGATTCAATTGAATACCCAAAATTAGTTCTGAATTTTTCAAATTTTATAAGTTATTAGTATAAATATAAAATTAGTACCTTAAAATTTGCCCAACTGTGACCATGGCACGTTTGTTTCCTGAGAGCACTGTTGATATAATTTTCATATCATGCACACATAAGGATTTCAGCTTTTAATTTAGAAAGCTGAAAGAAATTGGCCAAATGTTGTAGCTTTTATTAATGTTTTTTTATGAGACCCTGTCAGACTTTGGCTCTCTCCAGCCCCTCTTGAGTCACCTGTATGTTGACCTTGTTGACCTTTCATCAAATTATGCACGCTTGAGGCGAGAATCCAGGCAGCTTATGGCCAGCCACAGTTGATCCAGGTGTCCAACCCAACTCATCTAGTAGTTTTAACCAACAACATAACAATAAACAATAAATTAATAAATTTTTCTTGGTTTTTAATAACAAATTGAAGAAAAATAGAAAAGGAATTTGTTAGTTTATAATAACAGGAAATTAACTTGCAGTTACTGATGATATAAGAATCTTGTATCGATGGGTAGAATGTCACATATTCCAAATAACACCATGCAGTCACCTATGGCATTTTTCAGTTAATTTTTAATGATAAAGAAGTAAATCATATTATTCATTACTAATCATTAGGGATTATATGAAGGAAATTAATGATAGACAAAGATGCAGTTGATAATATAAATGTAGATTCCTACTGTGTCTAGTGTGTACATTGATGTGAAATTAGTTCAAAATGAATTTTTTACAGTTATTTTTTAATATAAATAAAAGCCATAAAACCAGGTACTTATGATCATTATTTAAATGTGTGAATTTTGTATATTCTGGATTCTCAAAATCATTGTTTGGTGAAAACTGAATAAATACCAGACATGGTGCAAATACTTCGTAATTGTATTTAAATACGAATATGATTATGTACTCCATTATAAAATTTCTTGCATAAAGAATGGGAATTCAGGTAAAAATGAAAGTATATGAATACTCGTGCAAATACTTTCAAAATGTATTCATGAATGCATTCATGAATATATTCTTCAATATTATTTTAATAATCATATCAGTTATATTTCATTTTAAAAAATCATATGATTCTCTTATTATTTTTAATAAAAATTATATTTGGGACAATATTTGTAATTTTTTAAATAAATAGTTAAACTCTTATATTATATGTTCTGCTTATAAGTTATATGGCCAAGTCAAAATCTGTGTGACAATAGCACTCCATTTGTTAATAAAATAAATGAAATCAATCCTCTTCCCTGTCTCCAAAGATACTATCAAAATCATACATACAACTCATAATACAGCTTATATTTATTACCACACAAAACCAGCATGTGCCTCATTTCTAAAAAATATTTTTTTATCATATATAACAGCTGAGCGTCGTGACCCATAGGTCCCTTGTTCTACATTTTAGAGCTGATTATAGAAAAACACTTAAATGCTTATTACTCAGGAACCATTTGGTGGATTTTCACAAACTTACTATGATTATTGGGACTGATAGTCTGTACCTGCTATACAAGTTTGGTGGTGCCACCTACAATTTCTAATTTTTAATGAATTTTTCTTGGATTTTTCAACTTTGGGCTTGTGAGCGGGATATCTCGAAAAGGATTCACCGTAAGAATTTTATTTTTTCGGTGAAGATGTATATTGACAAAATCTCGGTCAAGTTCGAAGATGGGTGACCTTGACCTATTTTTCTACGTTTTAGAGCTGATTATAGAAAAAACATTTAGAAGCTTATTTCTCAGGAACCATTGGATGGATTTTCACAGTACTTACTATGATCATAGGGACTGATGGTCTGTAACTGCTGCACAAGTTTTGGGGAGCCACCTGCAATTTCTGATTTTTTATTGAATTTTTCTTGGATTTTTCAACTTTGGCCTTGTGAGCGGGATATCTCTAAAAGGATTCACAATAGGAATTTTATTTCTTTGATGAAGATGTATATCGACAAAATCTCAGTCAGGTTGGAAGATGGATGGCATTGACCTACTTTTCAAGGTCACAGAGCTTATAATAGAATAAAACTTAGAAGCTTATTTTTCAGGAAGCATTTGGTGGATTATTATGAATCATGGTACATACCTCTCCATTTTAAATTTATAACTGAGACATGTACATCTGTCTGTCTGTCCTTTAGACTGGCACGTTTTGGAATGGTTAAACCTATGAATAAAAAATTTGACATCCTGTTAGATGTCCCCAAGATCTCCTACCAAACTGTAAACTGGGTCACTGTGACATCGTTCCTTTAAGAAATTAAGGAAAAACCTCAAGTTTCCATTTAAAACCTATTATCACACTTCAGGACTGCTTATTATCAAAACCACTTACCTGTTTTCTTAATATTTACCAGAAGTATTCTCCTATATATTTCCTATACACATGCCAGACATAAAGTCTGTTGAATGTAGTTTCTTAAAGTTATAGGCCAGAACATAATGGACTTAGTAAAAAATCAGGAAAAATATTTACCCACTTAACATGAAAATTGTTGAAGCTATAGACTTTTTTTTTCCAAGTATATAAGTAACTTTGTTTAATTAAGATTCAATTGTATACCCAAAATTAGATCTGAATTTTGTAAATTTTTTAAGTTATTAGCATAAAAATAAAATCTGTACCTTACATTTTTCCCAAATTTGACCATAGCACATTTTTTCCTGTGGGTAATGTTGATATTATTTTCACAGTATGTAAACATAAGTATTTAATTTGTTTAAATCTGAAATTTGAATGTAAAAGCTTGAAAATTGGCCATTTATTGAATTTTTTTTAGGCTCTATTATAGTCAATTGCTTTTGTCCAGATGCAGGCCACTCCTGGTCACTGGAAGTCAGCTATGCCAGATTTCCTGGTTTGTTACAGTCACTGGGGGAGATCCCCTGCTGTAACAGGTGTACTGTTATTCTCATATCCCCCCCCCCCCACCCTACCTTTCAAGTACACCGTATTATGCAGTAATTTATATTGTTTGCACTGTATTTCCTTAATTGTAATGCATTTCCCATTCCAATATACAAAACTTTCCTTGAAAAAGTATTTCAAGGAGTAATCCAGAAGATGCCATGTTGTTTTAATGAATTTTTAAAGAAATCAGTTTCCTTTTAAATGATTTTAACAAATTAAATATAACTAAACCCATCAGTATGCATAAATTTATAAAATATGAAGCAACTTATGGATAAGTAAAGGCACAATTGTGAAATCTGAATCAGGTATTTTTTTTTTAATATTTAGTGTTTTGCAAATTTAAAAGATATATTTTTGTGGTAAAAAATAATTATACATTTGTATGCATGATGTGGTATATAGCTTACAAGATTAAGATTTATGATGATGCAATTTAGAATTATGAATCAACTTTAATATTCAGACATATATGTTATATTAAAAATGTATAAAAATATAAACTTAAAATAAAAAAAATTGATGTGATAAAAAAAATTATCTGATACCAACATTTGTTCATTATTTTCCTGCCTTAGCGGAATTTGAGATAGGCTTTGTTTGCCCAGTATGTATATGCAGAAGTGTAGTTAATCCCACCATCCATGTAACTCCCATCATTCCGCCCCCCCCCCCCCAACCCCCCTCCACACACACACCACAACACCACCAAGTCCTTCCATCTGTGGACTGGGGACATTAGTTATATTTTAACTGTATACATTTTATAAAATAAAAAAATACATATATTTAAAATAAATATTATAAAAATTAGATCCAATTGAACAAACTACTGAACTGTCAACAATTTATCAAAAAGCCAACCAGTGATCATGGTAATAATATACATCTTATTTTCACATTTGCATGGATTGATCACAAAATATTATTTGCAACAATTTCTTAGTCATCAGTACAAACCAATAACGTCAACCAGCCATAGCCTATATTACCTTTCCTCCTTGACTTTATCTCCATTTGATATTATTTTATATTTTTTTTTCTTTCAAGGTCAACTTCAGCTAAGCAAATTTACCCAAGAGTCCCTTGTTTAACCTCTAAATTGACTAAGATTCCATGTCTCTTTGGAAATATAAATAGTACAAAATGAAAACATCTGAGCTTTAATGAAACAAAGTCCCATTTCGTCATGCTTATCCTTTTGTAATGCAAGTGTAGCGTCAGATGTAAAATAAAATAAGAATTAGTCTGAGGACCAGGCCCAATTATCAAAATGCTCATAAGCATAATCTTTGTGTGAGTGTTCTACAACTTTTGATGTCACATTCCAATTAAATTCATACAAATGAATGGCTTTATAGATTGTTCTGAAAAACTGTGTGTTTATGGGTCAACATTTAATTCAATTGAGTCTAGGCACACAAAAATCAATGCTTTTTCTGATTTTCTCAATGAAGATGTTTACATGCAAGTGAGCACTGGGTCTTTGGGTCCTTGTTTCTTCTCAACAGCTCTATCCTAGATTCATTGCCACTCATTATAATGATGGTTGCCCTAATAAATTAAGAGATATAATTCCTCGATCCAGTAACATGCTGATTAAAAAAGTATTTATTAAAGACATAAACATGGTGTTACATTTCATTTACAGATTTTCAGGAGCCTGGTTTTTACACTTGCCTGACAGGTAGAAGTCTATGATATACTAAATTAAAGTTTAATTTATGAGCATTTATGTGATGGACTCGAAAAGCAAAAATTACTCGACTAGTTGAAATGTTTGGGCTAAGTAACAGCAAACCTCTCTTCAAATTATCAAAAATTGGTAGTGTTTCAAAGCATTCACCAACATTGAGACAGATGGGGTAAAATCAGCAATGAGCAACAGTATTTAATGTTTACTATTCCTGAAAGAACAACTTATGAACATTGTGTGTCATGAAAAAATTTAAACAATAGTGTTACTTTTGAGCCCTCTAGCAAGACTGACAAAAATTCATGTCATTTTCAAAAATGAAAGGGGACAACATTACCATTTAGGGCTTTCTGGGTAGTAATTTTTTCTTTTTTTTTATGATTTGGAGTTCAGCAAATAGCTTTTAAACATAGTCAATACCTACATAGGTTCAACAAATAAAATTATAGTATATGGTTACTGCAGCATTTGAGTGTTGATTAAGCTTGATGTAGATTTATGACTGATTAGACTGCTGCTGACTCTGGATTTTTCCACAGCTACCTGTAAATAGCAGCACTAGAAAGTGCATGTTCATAGCTTTTTGTTGGTGTATAGAAAGTGATGTATTAAGTACTATAAAAGTGTGGATTTTCATAACATGAGGAATTCCTTACTTCAGAAGAGTAAAGTTCTTTTTTTTAACAAGTGAAATTGAATATTAATTTCAGTATTAAATTATAGTTGAGATCATAATTAGAATAACAATATTGTTTTTCCCTCAACCAACTGTGTATACATGATTTGAAACGGGAATTTTAAATCAAATTTACTGAATGTTTTATTGTATCTCCAGACAAAGTCAGGGATACTTTATTTTAAGCAAGGTCGTGCAGCTGCCACTGCCGCCGCAGAGATTTTGTTTGGAGGCTATAACTCAAAAAAAATTTATGGATCTTTACCAAACTTGACATGTGCATGGATATGGGTGAGAAGACAAAGCCTATTCAAAATGGGGTCATGAACTTGACTAGGAGAGTGACCTTGACCTTAAATAGGTCCATTTTGGGGGAAAATCACACATATTCTTAAATATCTCTGGAAATCTTGCATGGATTGATCCAAAAATCAAGTTGGCAGAAGATCTTGAATAGTGTTGTCATGTATCAGAAACTGGTGGTGCCATCTATTATCCTTTTCTTGTTTTCCTGCCGTTTAAGACCCAATCATTTCCACTTGACAGTACTGTGAGCATTATAAGTCAAAAACTTATGCGCAGATTTCTTTCGTATTATGCATATGCATAGACATGGGTTATGGGATGATGTATATTTAAATTGGGGTCATGACCTTTCCTATGAGAGTGGCCTTGACCTTGAATATTGCCATATATGGTGAAAATCATGCAAAATCATACATTTCTCAAAGAGGGAAGCACGGATTGGTCCAAAAATCAAATTGACTGAAGATCTTGGATAGCTTTGTCTTCTGCAGAAGACAGGTGATGCCACCCTCTGTCCTTTTCTTGTTTTCGCGCCTTTTAATACCCCATCATTGCCACGTGACAGTACTGTGAGCATTATAAGTCATAAACTAATGGACAGATTGGGCTGAATTTGTGCACGTCCATTGATCTTAAATACCTCCATCTTATATTCAAGACTGGTGGCGCCATCTGCAATCATTTTTGTGTGGTGTCCATCCGTACGTTTACTTTCGGTGAAAATTTCTCATATCTCCGGAGTGGCTCAAGGTATTGGTCTGAAATTTGGCAGGTCCATCCATCTTGAAAAATCTTCTCGTAAACCAGACAGGTGGTGTCACCTACCTTCCAATTTCTATAGAATAAATTAATGCCCTTTTCTCAGGAGTGAATTGCCCTAATGGCATGAAAGTGTACATATTCATAGATCTTGGGCTCTTCCATCTTGTACTCAAGACTGGTGGCGCCATCTGCATTTTTTTTTGTGTGGCGTCCATCCGTACATTTGTTTTAAGTGAAAATTGCTCATAACTGAGGAGTTGTTCAATGTGTTGGTATGCAATTTGGCATGTACATCCATCTTGGAGAGTTTTCTCATCAACCAGACAAGTGGCGCCACCTACCTTACCATTTTTAGCTCAGCTGACTATAAGTCATCTGAGCTATAGTCGTGGTCCATTGTCCGTCGTCCGTCCGTCTGTCTGTCCGTTCGTTCGTCCGTAGATGTGGCACGTTTTGAAACCGTAAGACCTAGGAATCCAAAATTCGGCATAATGTTAGATGTCCCCAAGATCTCTTACTAAGCCGAAAACTGGGTCTTTGCGACTTCGTTCCTTTGAGAAATTAAGGAAAAACCTCAATTTTTATGCCCCCGCCACAAAGTGGCCGGGGCATATAGTTTTACCCATGTCCGTCATTCCGTCCTTCCGTCCTTCCGAAATAAAACAGTTGTACGGACTTTTTTTCGCAATGCCTGCAGATATTGGCCTGATTTTTGGTGTGTGGGCAGATAATGACCAGTTACAGATCGAGTTCGCGTTTCATCCCGGTTGACCTACTTTTGACTGTTTTACGGCTCCTAAACTTAGAAAATTTCATGAAAAATAGAAATTTTCATGACAAATACACATGTACGGACTTTTTTTCGCAATGCCTGCAGATATTGGCCTGATTTTTGGTGTGTGGGCAGATAATGACCAGTTACAGATCGAGTTCGCGTTTCGTCCAGGTTGACCTACTTTTGACTGTTTTACGGCTCCTAAACTTAGAAAATTTCATAAAAAATAGAAATTTTCATGACAAATACACATGTACGGACTTTTTTTCGCAATGCCTGCAGATATTGGCCTGATTTTTGGTGTGTGGGCAGATAATGACCAGTTACAGATCGAGTTCGCGTTTCGTCCCGGTTGACCTACTTTTGATTGTTTTACGGCTCCTAAAAATAGAAAATTTCATGAAAATTAATTTTTATGACAAATGTACATGTACAGCCCTTTTTAGCCCTCAGCTCATAGGCTGATGGGCTATTGTCGTCACACAAGCTGTCCGTCTATCCGTCCATCTGTCTGTCGATGTCTGTCCGTCCGTCTGTCCGTTCCGCATCTGTTAACTTTTACCTTGTGAGCGGGATATCTCTAAAAGGATTCACCGTTGGAATTTTATTTCATCAGTGAAGATAAATATCGATAAAATCTCAGTCAAGTTCGAAGATGGGTGACCTTGACCCATTTTTCTACATTTTAGAGCTGATTATAGAAAAACCGTCAGAAGCTTATAACTCAGGAACCATTGTGTGGATTTTCACCAAACTTACTATGATCATTGCGACTGATGGTCTGTACGTTCTGCACAGTTTTGGTGGCATCACCTGCAATTTCTGATTTTTTAATGAAATTTTATCGGATTTTTCAATTTTGGCCTTTGTGCAGGATATCTCCAAAGGTATTCAACTGAAGAACTTCATTACTTCAGTGCTTTTGCATCATATTTACAAAATCTTGGTCAGGTTCAAAGATGGGTGGTCTTGACCTACTTTTCAAGGTCACAGAGCTTAGTATAGAAAAAAAACTTAGGGGGATATTTCTCAGGAAGCATTTGGTGGATTGTTATAAAACATGGTACATACCTCTCCAATTTAAATTTATAACTGATTACCAGCTTTTGCTAATATTCTAGTTTCGCAATACAATGCTTACAGATACTGGCCCAATGTTTGGTCTGTAGGCGCATAATGACCACTTAAAGGTCAAGTTCGCGTTTCATCCCAGTTAACCTATTTTTGACCATATGACAGATCCTGAACATAGAAAATTTCATAAAAGAGAATTTTTTATGAAAAATGCACATGTATGGACTTTTTTTCACAGTGCCTGCATACTGGCTTGATTTTTGGTGTGTTCCTTGATAATGACCCGTTACAGATCGAGTTTGCATTTTGCCCTTCTTGACCTACTTTTGACCATACAACACCTCCTGAACTTAAAAAATTTTTACAAAATTTAACAAATGTTTCTAATTTGCCCCAGGCGGGGGCATTCGTGTCGTACCGACACATCTAGTTTATTAAAAACCTATTTTCACACTTCAGGACGGCCTCATATCAAAACCACTCATCGGTTTTTCCTCATATTTACCATAAATATTCCTCTATATATTTCCTATGTACATGCCAGAAATTATGTCTGTATTATATAATTTAAAAAAGTTATGGGCCCAAACATAATGCATTTTGTAAAAAATCAGGAAAGATATTTGTTCACTTAACACAAAACATGTTAAAGCTATGGACTTTTTTTCCAGTAATATAACTTTAATTAATCAAAATTAAATTTTATACCCAAAATTAGATCAAAATCTTTTAAATTTTTTAAAATATTGGTACCTTAAATTTTGCCCAACTTTGACCATGGCACGTTTTTTTTCTGAAAGTACTGTGGATTTAATTTTCACAGCATGTTTTTGTTAGCATTTTGTCTGTTAACACCAAAAATTTGAAACCAGTTGATCAATAACTGTAGATTTTATTCAGGTTTTCAAGCACCATGTATTATATTGTTTACATCTTGCAAGAAATCAGCTCCCCAGCTTCAGCTCTCAGTTCCTAAAATTTGGTATACAATTAAATGTTTCCAAAATCCCCTACCATGCCAAGAATTTGGTCACTAGGCCTTAATACCTTCGAGATATTAATGAAAAACTTCATTTTTCCATTAAAAACCCATTTTTACACTTTAAGACTGCCTAATATCAAAACCACTGATCTGACTGTAATCATATATAATATACATATTTTTCTATACATTCTCTATGCACATGCCAAAAATGATGTCAGTATTGCGTAATTGTTTTAAGTTATGGGCCCAAACATAATGCACTTTGTATAAAATCAAGAAATATATTTACTCCCTTAACAAGGGGATTGCTGAAGCTAGAGATTTTTTGTCAGGGATGTAACATTATTTAATCAAGATTCAATTAAATACCCAAAATTAGTTCTGAATTTTTCAAATTTTATAAGTTATTAGTATAAATATAAAATTAGTACCTTAAATTTTGCCCAACTTTGACCATGGCACGTTTGTTTCCTGTGAGCACTGTTAATATAATTTTCATATCATGCACACATAAGATTTCAGCTTTGTAGTTTAGAAAGCTGACAGAAATTGGCCAAAAATTGTAGCTTTTATTAATGTTTTTATGATACCATGTCAGACCTTGGCTCTCTCCAGCCCCTCTCGAGTCACCTGTATGTTGACCTTGTTGAACTTTCAGCAAATTATGCATGCTTGAGGCGAAACATACACTGGGGCAGCCAGGCAGCTTATGGACAGCCACAGTTGATCCAGGTGTCCAACCCAACTCATCTAGTAGTTTTGACCAACAACATAACAATAAATTAATAATTTTTTATTGGTTTTTAATAACAAATTAAAGAAAAATAGAAAAGGAATTTGTTAGTGTATAATAACAGGAAATTAACTTGCAGTTACTGATGATATAAGAATCTTGTATTGATGGATAGAATGTCACATATTCCAAATAACACCATGCAGTCACCTATGGTATTTTTCAGTTCAATTTTAATGATAAAAAAGTAAATCATATTATTCATTACTAATCATTAGGGATCATATGATGGAAATTAATGATAGACAAAGATGCAGTTGATAATATTAATCTAGATTCCTACTGTGTCTTGTGTGTACATTGATGTAAAATTAGTCAAAAATGAATATATTACATTTATTTTTCTTTAATATAAATAAAAGCCATAAAACCAGATACTTGTGATCATTATTTAAATGTGTGAATTTGGTATATTCTGGATTCTCAACATCATTGTTTGGTGAAAACTGAATAAATACCAGACATGGTGCGAATACTTTGCAATTGTATTTAAATACGAATATGAATATGTACTCCATTATAAAATTTTTTGCATAAAGAATGGGAATTCAGGTAAAAATGAAAGTATATGAATACCAGTGAAAATACTTTCAAAATGTATTCATGAATGCATTCATGAATATATTCTTTTATATTATTTTAATAATCATTTCAGTTATATTTCATTTTAAAAAATCATATGATTCTCTTATTATTTTTAATAAAAATTATATTTGGGAATATATAGTTAAATAGTTAAACTCTTATATTATATGTTCTGCTTATAAGTTATATTGCCAAGTCAAAATCTGTGTGACAATAGTTCTCCATTTGTTAATAAAATAAATGAAATCAATCCTATTCCCTGTCTCCAAAGGTACTATCAAAATCATACATAAGCTAAACAACTACAACTCATAATACAGCTTATATTTATTACCACACAAAACCAGCATGTGCCTCATTTAAATTCATATTTTTTTATCATATATAACAGCTGAGCGCCGTGACCCATAGGTCCCTTGTTATAGTATAAATTAATCCCCTTTTCTCAAGAGTGATTCACCAAATTGGCCTCAAAATTTGGTGAAAAATTTTGTTTCTCAAGTTGATAGATAGAAGAAACCACTGTCGCTTGCCAAGTGTCAGTATATGCTGCTGAAGATGCCCAGGGGGCCTTTTCTTAAAGGGGGGGGGGGGGGGGGGTTAATTGTCTGGGGATACTATGGCACCTGCAGTGCAAAGAAATATCTAGTTTAGTTAATAAAATTGAGAATGAACTGAAAACTCCAGTGTTCAAAACTTTTTTGGAATAATGATTCAAAGAATAATCTTGAAAATGCCATGTTGTGGCATTACGTTTTTAGCTCAGCTGACTATAAGTCATCTGATTTTTTATTAAAAACCTATTTTCACACTTCAGGACTGCCTAATATCAAATCCACTCTTCTGTTTTTCTTCATATTCACCAAAACTATTCTTCTGTATAGTTCCTATGTACATGCCAGAAATAGGTTTGTATTCTATAATTTTAAAAAGTTATGGGCCCAAACATATTGCACTTTGTAAAAAATATTTGGTCACTTAACACAAAAAAATGTTAAAGCTAGAGACATTTTTTTTTCAATGATATAACTTTAATTAATCAAAATTAAATTGTATACCCAAAGTTAGATCAAAATCTTTTAAATTTTTAAAAATATTAACAAAAAAAAAAAATTGGTACTTTAAATTTTGCCCAATTTTGACCATGGCACGTTTTTTTCCTGTAAGTTCTGTTGATCTAATTTTCACAGCATGTACAAATAAGGATTTAATCTGTTAAAATCTGAAATTTGAAAATAAAAGCTGCAAAATTGGGCTAGTTATTGAATTTTTAGCTCAGCTGACTATAAGTCATCTGAGCTATAGTCGTGATCCATTGTCCGTCGTCCGTCCGTCCGTCCGTCCGTAGATGTGGCACGTTTTGAAACCGTAAGACCTAGGAATCCAAAATTCAGCATAATGTTAGATGTCCCCAAGATCTCCTACCAAGCCGAAAACTGGGTCTTTGCGACTTCATTCCTTTGAGAAATTAAGGAAAAACCTCAATTTTTTATTAAAAACCTATTTTCACACTTCAGGACTGCCTAATATCAAAACCACTCATCTGTTTTTCCTCATATTTCCTATAAATAATCCTCTATATAATTCCTATGTACATGCCAGAAATTAGGTCTGTATTATATAATTTAAGAAGGTTATGGGCCCAAACATAATGCATTTTGTAAATAATCAGGAAAGAAATTTTATCACTTAACACAAAACTTGTTAAAGCTAAGCACTTTTTTTCCAGTAATATTACTTTTATTAATCAAAATTAAATTGTATACCCAAAATTAGATCATAATCTTTTAAATTTTTTAAAATATTAGCAAAAATAAAAAATTGGTACCTTAAATTTTGCCCAACTTTGACCATGGCACGTTTTTTTGCTGTAACTGCTGTGGATTTAATTTTCACAGCATGTTTTTGTTAGCATTTCAACTGTTAACACCAAAAATTTGAAACCAGTTGATCAAAAACTGTAGATTTTATTCAAGTTTTCAAGCACCATGTCACATATTGCTAGTGTTATGCAGTTTGCTAGAGCTCAGCTCCCGAGCTTCAGCCCTAAGTTCCTTAAATTTGGCATACAGTTAGATTTCTCCAAAATCCCCTACCATGCCAAGAATTTGGTCACTAGGACTTAATTCCTTCGAGATATCAATGAAAAACTTCATTTTTCCATTAAAAACTCATTGTTACACTTTAAGACTGCCTAATATCAAAACCACTGATCTGACTTTGATCATATATAATATACATATTTTTCTATACATTCGCTATGCACATGCCAGAAATGATGTCAGTATTGTGTAAATTTTTTTAAGTTATGGGCCAAAACATAATGCACTTTGTAAAAAATCAAGAAATACATTTACTCCCTTAACAAGGGCATTGCTGAAGCTAGAGATTTTATTGTCAGGGATGTAACATTATTTAATCAAGATTCAATTGAATACCCAAAATTAGTTCTGAATTTTTCAAATTTTATAAGTTATTAGTATAAATATAAAATTAGTACCTTAAATTTTGCCCAACTGTGACCATGGCACGTTTGTTTCCTGAGAGCACTGTTGATATAATTTTCATATCATGCACACATAAGGATTTCAGCTTTTTAATTTAGAAAGCTGAAAGAAATTGGCCAAATATTGTAGCTTTTATTAATGTTTTTTATGAGACCCTGTCAGACTTTGGCTCTCTCCAGCCCCTCTTGAGTCACCTGTATGTTGACCTTGTTGACCTTTCATCAAATTATGCACGCTTGAGGCGAGAATCCAGGCAGCTTATGGCCAGCCACAGTTGATCCAGGTGTCCAACCCAACTCATCTAGTAGTTTTAACCAACAACATAACAATAAACAATAAATTAATAAATTTTTCTTGGTTTTTAATAACAAATTAAAGAAAAATAGAAAAGGAATTTGTTAGTTTATAATAACAGGAAATTAACTTGCAGTTACTGATGATATAAGAATCTTGTATCGATGGGTAGAATGTCACATATTCCAAATAACACCATGCAGTCACCTATGGCATTTTTCAGTTCATTTTTAATGATAAAGAAGTAAATCATATTATTCATTACTAATCATTGGGGATTATATGAAGGAAATTAATGATAGACAAAGATGCAGTTGATAATATTAATCTAGATTCCTACTGTGTCTAGTGTGTACATTGATGTGAAATTAGTCCAAAATGAATTTTTTACAGTTATTTTTTAATATAAATAAAAGCCATAAAACCAGGTACTTATGATCATTATTTAAGTGTGTGAATTTTGTATATTCTGGATTCTCAAAATCATTGTTTGGTGAAAACTGAATAAATACCAGATATGGTGCAAATACTTTGTAATTGTATTTAAATACGAATATGATTATGTACTCCATTATAAAATTTCTTGCATAAAGAATGGGAATTCAGGTAAAAATGAAAGTATATGAATACTCGTGCAAATACTTTCAAAATGTATTCATGAATGCATTCATGAATATATTCTTTAATATTATTTTAATAATCATATCAGTTATATTTCATTTTAAAAAATCATATGATTCTCTTATTATTTTTGATAAAAATTATATTTGGGACAATATTTGTAGTTTTTAGCTCAGCTGACTATAAGTCATCTGAGCTATAGTCGTGGTCCATTGTCCGTCCGTCTGTCCGTCCGTCCGTCCGTCCGTCCGTCCGTAGATGTGGCACGTTTTGAAACCGTAAGACCTAGGAATCCAAAATTCAGCATAATGTTAGATGTCCCCAAGATCTCCTACCAAGCCGAAAACTGGGTCTTTGCGACTTCATTCCTTTGAGAAATTAAGGAAAAACCTCAATTTTTTAGTAAAAACCTATTTTCACACTTCAGGACTGCCTAATATCAAAACCACTCATCTGTTTTTCCTCATATTTCCTATAAATAATCCTCTATATAATTCCTATGTACATGCCAGAAATTAGGTCTATATTATATAATTTAAAAAAGTTATGGGCCCAAACATAATGCATTTTGTAAATAATCAGGAAAGAAATTTTATCACTTAACACAAAACTTGTTAAAGCTAAGCACTTTTTTTCCAGTAATATTACTTTTATTAATCAAAATTAAATTGTATACCCAAAATTAGATCAAAATCTTTTAAATTTTTTAAAATATTAGCAAAAATAAAAAATTGGTACCTTAAATTTTGCCCAACTTTGACCATGGCACGTTTTTTTGCTGTAACTGCTGTGGATTTAATTTTCACAGCATGTTTTTGTTAGCATTTTAACTGTTAACACCAAAAATTTGAAACCAGTTGATCAAAAACTGTAGATTTTATTCAAGTTTTCAAGCACCATGTCACATATTGCTAGTGTTATGCAGTTTGCTAGAGCTCAGCTCCCGAGCTTCAGCTCTAAGTTCCTTAAATTTGGCATACAGTTAGATTTCTCCAAAATCCCCTACCATGCCAAGAATTTGGTCACTAGGACTTAATTCCTTCGAGATATCAATGAAAAACTTCATTTTTCCATGAAAAACCCATTGTTACACTTTAAGACTGCCTAATATCAAAACCACTGATCTGACTTTGATCATATATAATATACATATTTTTCTATACATTCGCTATGCACATGCCAGAAATGATGTCAGTATTGTGTATTTTTTTTAAGTTATGGGCCCAAACATAATGCACTTTGTAAAAAATCAAGAAAAATATTTACTCCCTTAACAAGGGCATTGCTGAAGCTAGAGATTTTATTGTCAGAGATGTAACATTATTTAATCAAGATTCAATTGAATACCCAAAATTAGTTCTGAATTTTTCAAATTTTATAAGTTATTAGTATAAATATAAAATTAGTACCTTAAATTTTGCCCAACTGTGACCATGGCATGTTTGTTTCCTGAGAGCACTGTTGATATAATTTTCATATCATGCACACATAAGGATTTCAGCTTTTTAGTTTAGAAAGCTGAAAGAAATTGGCCAAATATTGTAGCTTTTATTAATGTTTTTTATGAGACCCTGTCAGACTTTGGCTCTCTCCAGCCCCTCTTGAGTCACCTGTATGTTGACCTTGTTGACCTTTCATCAAATTATGCACGCTTGAGGCGAGAATCCAGGCAGCTTATGGCCAGCCACAGTTGATCCAGGTGTCCAACCCAACTCATCTAGTAGTTTTAACCAACAACATAACAATAAACAAGAAATTAATAATTTTTCTTGGTTTTTAATAACAAATTAAAGAAAAATAGAAAAGGAATTTGTTAGTTTATAATAACAGGAAATTTACTTGCAGTTACTGATGATATAAGAATCTTGTATCGATAGGTAGAATGTCACATATTCCAAATAACACCATGCAGTCACCTATGGCATTTTTCAGTTCATTTTTAATGATAAAGAAGTAAATCATATTATTCATTACTAATCATTGGGGATTATATGAAGGAAATTAATGATAGACAAAGATGCATTTGATAATATTAATCTAGATTCCTACTGTGTCTAGTGTGTACATTGATGTGAAATTAGTCCAAAATGAATTTTTTACAGTTATTTTTTAATATAAATAAAAGCCATAAAACCAGGTACTTATGATCATTATTTAAATGTGTGAATTTTGTATATTCTGGATTGTCAAAATCATTGTTTGGTGAAAACTGAAATTATATTTGAGACAATATTTGTAATTTTTTTAATAAATAGTTAAACTCTTATATTATATGTTCTGCTTATAAGTTATATGGCCAAGTCAAAATCTGTGTGACAATAGCACTCCATTTGTTAATAAAATAAATGAAATCAATCCTCTTCCCTGTCTCCAAAGATACTATCAAAATCATACATAATCTAAACACCCACAACTCATAATACAGCTTATATTTATTACCACACAAAACCAGCATGTGCCTCATTTCTAAAAAATATTTTTTTATTTTTTTATCATATATAACAGCTGAGCGTCGTGACCCATAGGTACCTTGTTTTAATAAATAGTTAAACTCTTATTTTATATGTTCTGCTTATAAGTTATATGGCCAAGTCAAAATCTGTGTGACAATAGCACTCCATTTGTTAATAAAATAAATGAAATCAATCCTCTTCCCTGTCTCCAAAGATACTATCAAAATCATACATACAACTCATAATACAGCTTATATTTATTACCACACAAAACCAGCATGTGCCTCATTTCTAAAAAATATTTTTTTATCATATATAACAGCTGAGCGTCGTGACCCATAGGTCCCTTGTTTTTTAGGCTCTTGTTGTATTCCCTTACATTGTCAAGCAGTCCACTGTGGTCACTGTTGGTCATTCAGTGCAGCTCTGTATGCTCCCAAGGTTGTTGGCATAATGTTAGATGTCCCCAAGATCTCCTACCAAGCCAAAAACTGGGTCTTTGCGACTTTGTTCCTTTGAGAAATTAAGGAAAAACCTCAATTTTTTATTAAAAACCTATTTTCACATTTCAGGACAGCCTAACTACGAAGCCACTCACCTGTTTTTCCTCATATTTACCATAAATATTCCTCTATATAGTTCCTATGTACATGCCAGAAGTTAGGTCTGTATTACATGATTTAAAAAAAAATTATGGGCTCAAACATAATGCATTTTGTAAAGAATCAGGAAAGATATTTGATCACCTTTCACAAAACATGTTAAAGCTATGGACTTTTTTTTTTTTCAGTAATATAACTTTAATTAATCAAAATTAAATTGTATACCCAAAATTAAATCAAAATCTTTTAAATTTTTAAAAATATTAACAAAAATAAAAATTGGTACCTTAAATTTTGCCCAACTTTGACCATGGCAGGTTTTTTTCCTGTAAGTACTGTTGATCTAATTTTCACAGCATGTACAAATAAGGATTTAATCTGTTAGAATCTGACATTTGAAAATAAAAACTGCAAAATTAGGCTAGTTATTGAATTTTTTTGGAAGACTTAATGTATTTGTATTTTCAAGCATCATGACCCTACTTTTGTTTACCTGGTAATCCAAATATTGGCATAATGTTAGATGTAATTGTAAATATTCATATTCTTCCATACATTTTCTATGTACATACCAAAATTTAGGTCAGTATTGCATAATTTGTTGAAGTTATAGGCCCAAACATAATGCACTTTGTAAAAAATCAGGATATATATTTACTCACTTAACATAAGAATGGCTGAGACTTTTTCTCAGGAATATAACATCATTTAATCAAGATTCAATTGTATATGGAAAATTAGATCTGAAATTTGCAATTTTTTTAAAGTTATTAGCATAAATATAAAATCAGTACCTTAAATTTTGCCCAACTTTGGCCACGGTACAATTTTTTCCTGTAAGTACTGTGGATGTTATTTTCACAGCATGTACACATAAGGATTAAATCTGTTAAAATCTTAAATATGAAAAATAAAAGCTGCAAAATTAGGCTAGTTATTGAATTTGTTTTGAGGTTCTTGTTGTATTCCCTTACATTGTCAAGCAGTCCACTGATGTCACTCTAGGTCATTCAATGCAACTCTCTATGCTCCCCAGGCTGTTATGTAATCCCATCACTCCGGCAAGCCCTCTCTCTTGTTGAGCTTGATCAGGCTGCCAGCATAAATACCACAGGGAGCCTTTCTCTCCCCCCCCCCCCACCCCATTCTGTTGACAAACCTGTACTCTAAACAAGATGAATCTTATAATTTCAGCAATGAACAGTAACAACAGAGACCCCTCACTGAACCCACTGCTTCGATACAAAGGACTAATATACAAGACAAAGCTGATAATTTTAATGTTAAAAAATTCTTTTTGTTGAGACTTGGACAATTTTGATTTCTTTTAAAGAAAAAAATGTTCAGGAATTTAATCCTAATATTCATATATGGTAAAATATTAGGACCTAATGAAAGTGCTAACTGACAAGATTTAAGGAGACATAAATACTTTGTAGCATTTCGTTCATATCTTTTAAAGTTGGTGGGGCCTAGTTATCTAGT
Organism: Sipunculus nudus; assembly: GCA_026874595.1. Lineage (NCBI taxonomy): Eukaryota > Metazoa > Annelida > Sipuncula > Golfingiida > Sipunculidae > Sipunculus > Sipunculus nudus. The sequence continues at coordinate 84,310,294 of CM049309.1, read as the reverse complement.
TTTTAAAATTAGAAATATTGGTCAAACTTTGTGGGATTAATTTTTAACTCATATGGCCATATATTTAACTTTTGAAAAATTAATTACCTTCACACATTATTTGTTTATGAAATGGAACTTTTATATGACACTTACCTTAAGCCCATTTTTTCCCTTGGTGCATCACTAAATGGTTTCAGGCCAAAGGTTTCATTTATTACACAGTCCATATGCTTTAGCTCATGTCCATTATTCTATAATTTACATAGTTTCATTTAAGCTGGGCCATTTTCTCTTAGCTTTTCAAATGGTAATATACATGGAAAAACCATAAGAAACAAAAATATTTTGCAGTTACTAATATTTTCCAAAATTCAGCTGAGCGACATGACCCATAGGTCCCTTGTTTTAATAGTGATTCAAGGAATAAATTTGAAGATGCCATATTGTGGCGTTATGTTCTTTTAAGTGATATTATCTTTAAAAAATAATTTTCTTTTAAATTCAGTTTAAACATTTTTTGATTTAAAAAATTATAAAATATATGTGTATGCATAATTTGACATGATGTGAGCCAAACTATGGATAAATGATGATGCAACTTACAGTTCTGAATGAACTTATATTTTCAGATTTTTTATTGCAAATTTTAAAAAAATGTAAAATTAAAAATAGAATAATAAAACTATTAATGCCAAAAATGGATATAAAACATAAAAGCATTATTTCCCTGAAAGTGAAATAAAGGTATCAGTCCTTTCTGTCCACCTGCCTGTCCATCTGTAAATATTTCATATGCAGCACAGTATCTTAAAACTGTTGCTGTTTTTAGCTCAGCTGACTATAAGTCATCTGAGCTATAGTTATGGTCCATTGTCCGTCGTCCGTCCGTCTGGATGTCCGTCCGTAAGACTGGCACGTTTCGACACCGTTGGACCTACGAATCTGAATTTCGGCATACAGTTAGATGTCCCCATAATCTCCTACCATGCCAAAAATTGGGTCAATAGGACTTCGTTCCTTTGAGATATTAAGGAAAAACCTCATTCTTAGCTCAGCTGACTGAAAGTCATCTGAGCTATAGCGATCACTCTTTGTCCTTCGTCCGTCTGTCTGTCTGTCCGTCTGTCTGTCTGTCTGTCCGTCTGTCCGTCTGTTAACCAGGCACAAATCGTAACCACTGGACCTGGAATCTTCTAACTTGACATCCAGGGAGTACCATGAAAAATCTCCTTGGAAACCTGAAATTAGGTCTCTGTTACCCATAACCTCTGAGCTATGGGGCTCCGAAGTACCCCCCAGAAAAGTCCAAAATTTCATACAAAAACTTCAATATCTCATTAACTACTTGACTGATGGTCATGATTTGTGGCATACATATTGATCATGAGAGGTTCCATCAGTTCCTGAAGACTGGTGGCGCCACCTGTATTTTTCGATTTTTTACGAATTTTTTTCTCTATTTTTGAGACCTTTAAAAATGTGAACATCTGTTAACAAGGCACAAATCGTAACGACTGGACTTAGAATCTTCATTCTGGACACACTGAGAGACCTATAAAAAGTCTCCATGGAAACCAGAAATTAGGTCTCTGTTACCCATATCCTTCGAGCTATGGGGCCCCAAAGTACCCCCCAGAAAAGTCCAAAATTTCATACAAAAACTTCAATATCTCATTAACTACTTGACTGATGGTCATGATTTTTGGCATACATATTGATCATGAGAGGTTCCATCAGTTCCTGAAGACTGGTGGCGCCACCTGTATTTTTCGATTTTTTACGAATTTTTTTCTCTATTTTTGAGACCTTTAAAAATGTGAACATCTGTTAACAAGGCACAAATCATAACGACTGGACTTAGAATCTTCATTCTCGACACACTGAGAGACCTATGAAAAGTCTCCATGGAAACCAGAAATTAGGTCTCTGTTACCCATATCCTTCCAGCTATGGGGCCCCAAACTACCCCCCAGAAAAGTAAAAAATTTCATACAAAAACTTCAATATCTCATTAAATACTTGACTGATGGTCTTGGGGACATCTAACATTATGCCAACAACCTTGGGAGCATACAGAGCTGCACTGAATGACCAACAGTGACCACAGTGGACTGCTTGACAATGTAAGGGAATACAACAAGAGCCTAAAAAAAAATTCACACTGTGAGGTCAATGAAAAATATCTTTGGAAACCAGAAATTAGGTCTCTGTTAACCATATCCTTCGAGCTATGGGGCCCTTAAGTACCCCCCTCCCCCAGAGTAGTAAAAATTTTCATACAAAAACTTCAATATCTCAATAACTACATCACTGATGGTCATGATTTTTGGCATACATATTGATCATGAGATGTTCCATCAGTTCCTGCAGACTGGTGGCGCCACCTGTATTGTTCGATTTTTTACGATTTTTTCCTCTTTTTTTGAGACCTATAAGGATGCTGTCATCTGTTAACGTGGCACAAATCATAATGACTGGACCTAGAATCTTCATTCTCAACACACTGAGAGACCTATGAAAAGTCTCCATGGAAACCAGAAATTGGGTCCTGTTACCCATATTCTTCGAGCTATGGAGCCCTAAAGTACCCCAAAGAAAAGTAAAAAATTTCATACAAAAACTTCAATATCTCATTAACTACTTGACTGATGGTCATGATTTGTGGCATAACTATTGATCATGAGATGTGTCATCATTTCCTGCAGACTGGTGGGGCCACCTGTATCTTTCGATTTTTTACGATTTTTTCCTCTATTTTTGAGACCTTTAAGGATGCTGTCATCTGTTGACATGGCACAAATCGTAACGACTGGACCTAGAATCTTCATTCTCGACACACTAGAAGACCTATGAAAAGTCTCCATGGAACCAGAAATAAGGTCTCTGTTACCCATATCCTTCGAGCTATGGGGCCCCAAAGTACCCCCCCAGAGTAGTCAAAAATTTCATACAAAAACTTCAGTATCTCAATAACTACATCACTGATGGTCATGATTTTTGGCATACATATTGATTATGAGATGTTCCATCAGTTCCTGCAGACTGGTGGCGCCAACTATATTGTTTGATTTTTTTACGATTTCTTCCTCTATTTTTGAGACCTTTAAGGATGCTGTCATCTGTTAGCATGGCACAAATCGTAACGACTGGACCTAGAATCTTCATTCTCAATACACTGAGAGACCTATGAAAAGTCTCCATGGAAACCAGAAATTAGGTCTCTGTTACCCATATCCTTCGAGCTATGGGACCCCAAAGTACCCCCCAGAGTAGTAAAAAATTTCATACAAAAACTTCAATATCTCAATAACTACTTCACTGATGGTCATGATTTGTGGCATAACTATTTATCAAGAGGTGTTCCATCAGTTCCTGCAGGCTGGTGGCACAACCTGTATTTGTTCAGGTTTTTTTTAGCTCAGCTGACTGAAAGTCATCTGAGCTATAGCGATCACTCTTTGTCCGTCGTCCGTCTGTCTGTCCGTCTGTCTGTCTGTCTGTCTGTCTGTCCGTTAACCAGGCACAAATCGTAACCGCTAGAACTGGAATCTTCTTACTTGACATCCTGGGAGGTCCATGAAAAATCTCCTTGGAAACCAGAAATTAGGTCTCTGTTACCCATATCCTTCGAGCTATGGCGCCCCAAAGTACCCCCCCAGAAAAGTCCAAAATTTCATACAAAAACTTCAATATCTCATTAACTACTTGACTGATGGTCATGATTTTTGGCATACATATTGATCATGAGAGGTTCCATCAGTTCCTGAAGACTGGTGGCGCCACCTGTATTTTTCGATTTTTTACGAATTTTTTTCTCTATTTTTGAGACCTTTAAAAATGTGAACATCTGTTAACAAGGCACAAATCATAACGACTGGACTTAGAATCTTCATTCTCGACACACTGAGAGACCTATGAAAAGTCTCCATGGAAACCAGAAATTAGGTCTCTGTTACCCATATCCTTCCAGCTATGGGGCCCCAAACTACCCCCCAGAAAAGTAAAAAATTTCATACAAAAACTTCAATATCTCATTAAATACTTGACTGATGGTCTTGGGGACATCTAACATTATGCCAACAACCTTGGGAGCATACAGAGCTGCACTGAATGACCAACAGTGACCACAGTGGACTGCTTGACAATGTAAGGGAATACAACAAGAGCCTAAAAAAAAATTCACACTGTGAGGTCAATGAAAAATATCTTTGGAAACCAGAAATTAGGTCTCTGTTAACCATATCCTTCGAGCTATGGGGCCCTTAAGTACCCCCCTCCCCCAGAGTAGTAAAAATTTTCATACAAAAACTTCAATATCTCAATAACTACATCACTGATGGTCATGATTTTTGGCATACATATTGATCATGAGATGTTCCATCAGTTCCTGCAGACTGGTGGCGCCACCTGTATTGTTCGATTTTTTACGATTTTTTCCTCTTTTTTTGAGACCTATAAGGATGCTGTCATCTGTTAACGTGGCACAAATCATAATGACTGGACCTAGAATCTTCATTCTCAACACACTGAGAGACCTATGAAAAGTCTCCATGGAAACCAGAAATTGGGTCCTGTTACCCATATTCTTCGAGCTATGGAGCCCTAAAGTACCCCAAAGAAAAGTAAAAAATTTCATACAAAAACTTCAATATCTCATTAACTACTTGACTGATGGTCATGATTTGTGGCATAACTATTGATCATGAGATGTGTCATCATTTCCTGCAGACTGGTGGGGCCACCTGTATCTTTCGATTTTTTACGATTTTTTCCTCTATTTTTGAGACCTTTAAGGATGCTGTCATCTGTTGACATGGCACAAATCGTAACGACTGGACCTAGAATCTTCATTCTCGACACACTAGAAGACCTATGAAAAGTCTCCATGGAACCAGAAATAAGGTCTCTGTTACCCATATCCTTCGAGCTATGGGGCCCCAAAGTACCCCCCCAGAGTAGTCAAAAATTTCATACAAAAACTTCAGTATCTCAATAACTACATCACTGATGGTCATGATTTTTGGCATACATATTGATTATGAGATGTTCCATCAGTTCCTGCAGACTGGTGGCGCCAACTATATTGTTTGATTTTTTTACGATTTCTTCCTCTATTTTTGAGACCTTTAAGGATGCTGTCATCTGTTAGCATGGCACAAATCGTAACGACTGGACCTAGAATCTTCATTCTCAATACACTGAGAGACCTATGAAAAGTCTCCATGGAAACCAGAAATTAGGTCTCTGTTACCCATATCCTTCGAGCTATGGGACCCCAAAGTACCCCCCAGAGTAGTAAAAAATTTCATACAAAAACTTCAATATCTCAATAACTACTTCACTGATGGTCATGATTTGTGGCATAACTATTTATCAAGAGGTGTTCCATCAGTTCCTGCAGGCTGGTGGCACAACCTGTATTTGTTCAGGTTTTTTTTAGCTCAGCTGACTGAAAGTCATCTGAGCTATAGCGATCACTCTTTGTCCGTCGTCCGTCTGTCTGTCCGTCTGTCTGTCTGTCTGTCTGTCTGTCCGTTAACCAGGCACAAATCGTAACCGCTAGAACTGGAATCTTCTTACTTGACATCCTGGGAGGTCCATGAAAAATCTCCTTGGAAACCAGAAATTAGGTCTCTGTTACCCATATCCTTCGAGCTATGGCGCCCCAAAGTACCCCCCCAGAGTAGTCAAAAATTTCATACAAAAACTTCAATATCTCAATAACTACATCACTGATGGTCATGATTTTTGGCATACATATTGATTATGAGATGTTCCATCAGTTCCTGCAGACTGGTGGCGCCACCTGTATTTTTTTATTTTTTACGAATTTTTTTCTCTATTTTTGAGACCTTTAAAAATGTAAGGACCTAGAATCTTCATTCTTGACACACTGAGAGGTCCATGAAAAATATCCTTGGAAACCAGAAATTAGGTCTCTGTTAACCATATCCTTCGAGCAATGGGGCCCCAAAGTACCCCCCCCAGAGTAGTCAAAAATTTCATACAAAAACTTCAATATCTCAATAACTACATCACTGATGGTCATGATTTTTGGCATACATATTGATTATGAGATGTTCAATCAGTTCCTGTAGACTGGTGGAGCCACCTATGTTATCTATCAAGAGGGTACAAATTGCAACAACTGGACCTAGAAACTTCATTCTTGTCATGCAAGGAGGCCCATGAAGAGTGCCTGTGGAAACTTGAAATTAGGTCTCTGTTACCCATATCCTTCAAGCTATAGGACTCTGAAGTATCCCTCAGAATAATGGACAATTTGATACAAAAGCTGAAGTATCTGAACAACTAATACGGAGATCATCATGATTCTTTGCATGGATATTGACCATTAAGTGTTTTTAGCTCAGCTGACTGTAAGTCATCTGAAGTATCCCTCAGAATAATGGACAATTTGATACAAAACCTCAAGTATCTAAACAACTATTGCAGTGATCACCATGATTCTTTGCATGGATATTGATCATGGAATGTGTCATCAGTTTCTGCAGTATGGTGGCGCCACCTGTATTTTTTTTTATTTTTACGAATTTTTTTCTCTATTTTTGAGACCTCATAAGATGCGGTCATCTGTTAACAGGGCACAAATTGTAACAACTGGACCTAGAATCTTCTCTCTTGACATCCTGAGAGGCCCATGAAAAGTTTCCTTAAAAACTTGAAATTAGGTCTCTGTTACCCATAACCTCTGAGCTATGGGGCTCAGAAGTACCCCCCAGAATAATGGAAAATTTGATACAAAAGCTCAAGTATCTGAACAATTATTATATTGATCACCATGATTCTTTGCATGGATATTGATCATGAAATGTTTCATCAGTTTCTGCATTCTGGTGGCGCCACCTGTATTTTTTCAATTTTTAGCTCAGCTGACTGAAAGTCATCTGAGCTGTAGGGATCACCTTTTGTCCGTCGTCCGTCCGGCCATCCAGGCGTCTGTCTGTTAACAGGGCCAAATCGTAACCGCTAGACCGGGAATCTTCTTACTTGAAATCCTGGGAGTTCTATGGAAATTCTCCTTGTAAACCTGAAATTAGGTCACTGTGACCTATATTCTTCGTGCTATGGGGTTCTGAAGTACCCCCCAGAATAATGCAAAATTTAATACAAAAGCTCAAGTATCTGAACAACTTATGCATTAATCACCATGATTCTTTGCATGGATATTGATCATGGAGTGTTTCATCAATTTCTGGAGATTGGTGGCGCCACCTATATTTTTTTTATTTTTTACGATTTTTTTTTCTCTACTTTTGTGATCTTTAAACATTTGGTCATCTGTAAACAGGGCACAAATCATAATGACTGGACCTAGAATCTTCTGTCCTCACCTCCAGGAAAGCCCATAAAAGGTCTACATGGAAACCCGAAATAAGGTCCCTGTTACCCATATTCTGTGAGCTATGGGGCCCTGAAGTACCCCCCAGAATAAAGATTTGGTCATATATTAACAGGGCACAAATCATAATGACTGGACCTAGAATCTTCAGTCCTCACCTCCAGGGAAGCCCATAAAAGGTCTACATGTAAACCAGAAATAAGGTCCCTGTTACCCATATCCTTCATGCTCTGGGGCTCCGAAGTACTCCCCAGAATAAAGATTTGGTCATCTGTTAACAGAGCACAAATTATAATGACTTGACCTAGAATCTCCTTTCTTGATATGCTGGGAGGCCCCTGAAAAGTCTCCTTGTGCACCTGAAATTACATCTCTGTTACCCATATCCTTCATCCTATGCGGCTTTGAAATACCCCCCAGAATAAACATTTGGATTTGTTAACAGGGCACAAATCATAATAACTGGACCTAGAATTTTATTTTTTGACATGCTGGGAGACCCCTGAAAAGTCATCTTGTAAACCTTGAAAATAGGTGTCTGTTACCCATATCCTTCATGCTACAGAGCTCCATAGTACCCCAATGAATATTGGATGATTTTATACAAAAGGTCAAGTTTGAAAAAAGTATTTCATTCAGATTTGACATTCAGATGATAAAATTACTTTTGTCAATGTCTTCCTGGTCAGCTGAGCGTCATGACCCCTGGGTCACTTGTTTTATTAGATATCTATTTTCACACTTCAGGACTGCCTAATATCAAAACCACTCATCTGGTTTTCTTCATATTTACCATAAATATTCCTCTATATAGTTCCTATGTACATGCCAGATATTAAGTCAGTATTATATAATTTAAAAAAGTTATGGGCCCAAACATAATGGACTTTGTAAAAAAATCAGGAAGATATTTGGTCACTTAAGACCAAAAGTGTTAAAGGGAAGGGACTTTTTTCCAGTAATACAACTTTAATTAATCAAAATTTAATTGTATACCAAAAATTAGATCAAAATTTGTTAAATTTTTTTAAATATTGGCAAAAATATAAAATAGGTACCTTAAATTTTGCCCAACTTTGGCCGTGGCACGTTTTTTTCCTGTAAGTACTGTGGATTTAATTTTCACACCATGTATACATAAGGATTTAATCTGTTAAAATCTGAAATTTGAAAATAAAAGCTGCAAAATTAGGCTAGTTATTGAATTTTTTTGGAGGCTCTTGTTGTATTCCATTACATTGTCAAGCAGTCCACTTTGATGACTGTAGGTCATTCAGTGCACATCTCTATGCTCCCCAGGCTGTTGACATAATTTTAGATGTCCCCAAAATCTCCTACCATACCGAAAATTGGGTCATTAGGACTTTGTTCCTTCGAGATATTAAGGGAAAAAACTCTGTTTTCCATAAAAAAAAAGCCATTGTTACACTTCAAGGCTGACTAATATCAAAACCACTGATCTGTTTTTGATCGTATATAGTATTCACATTCTTTTATACATTTTCTATGAACATACCAAAAATAAGGTCAGTTTTGGGTATTATTTTGAAGTTATGGGCCAAAACATAATGCAATTTTATAAAAAATCAGGAAATATATTTACTCACCTAACATGAGAATTGCTGAACCTAGAGACTTTTTTTCAGGAATATAACTTTATTTAATCAAGATTCAATTGTTTACCCAAAATTAGATCTGAATTTGGAAATTTTTCAAGTTATTAGCATAAATAAAAAATCAATACCTTAAATTTTGTCCAACTTTGGCACTGTTGATTTAATTTTCCCAGCATACATGCATAAGGATTTAATCTTTTAAAATCTGAACTTTCAAAAGAAATTAATTGGAATGAATAGCTTTTATTCATGTTTTCATACACCATGTCAAGTGTTGTTTACATCTAACCCACCTAGTGGTACAGCCTTCACTTGCATTATGTAACCCACCCCAAGCAGCTTACCTTGGCCCAGCTTGGCCACTACTAGCAGGCTTCCCCTCTGCACTGCACTCATCCCCCCCCCCCCAGCTGGTGCATAAACTAGATGAATGTTATAATTTTTCTGTAATTTATTTTATTCTTGGACATGCTACATTTTAGATTTTGTATTGAACCACCAGGGTTACAATGATTAAAGTGTACATTTAATTGTGTCCACAAAGTGGTCTATTGCTGTGAAAGTGTGGATGTTCATGAGATAAGTAATTCCTTACTTCAGAAGAGTAAAAACTTCACCAGGTGTGAAATTGACTATTAATTCCAGTAATTAATTAAAACTGGGATAGTAATTAGCACAATGATATTGTTTGTCCCTCATTCAACCAACAGTGTGTATACTTTATTTGAAAAGATGTTTTATTTTATCAAATTTACTTTTTATTTTATTTTGGTGAATAAAATTAAGCATGTCCTGAAAACTCCAATGTGCAAAACTTTTTAATAGTGATGCAAGGAATATTCTTGTAGATGCCATGTTGTGGCATTATTTTCTTTTAAAATCAGTTTAAACATTTATGATATAAAAATAATAAAATATATGTGTATGCATAATATGACCCAATGTTTTTTACTCTGTATATATATTGATTGCAACTTTTGCAACAATTCTAATATTTTAACTTATATTTTCAGGTTTTTTAATTAAAAATTTATAAACCTGTAAATAAAAAAATGATTCAGATAAAAACTTCTTAATGAAAAAGTGGATCTGCTTAAAAAAATAGGATTATATATAAACTTAAATGCATTATTCTCTTGAAAGTGAAATAAAGGTATTAGTCCATTCTGTCCACTTGCCTGTCCATCTGTAAATTTTCGTATGCAACTCAGTATCTCAAAACTTTTACTGTTTTTCTTCATGACAGTCTTGTCAGAGTATTAGTTTGCAATCATATATTTAGAACTTTACTATAACCAAGTAGGAGGGCCCCTTTCCTCTTAGCTTTTCATATTCTTATATAAATGAAAAACATTACAATAGAATATTTCTACATCCACCTTCGTGCTGCCCTCACTTTTCCCTTCTCCGAACCCCATCCCAAAGTCAGCCTCAGTAAGCAAGAACAAGATGAATAAGATATATTCATACTTTAATATTTTGTATAACTATTCGTCCATAGGTACCTATGTACATGCCAGAAATTATGTCAATATTGTGTAATATGTAGACATAGTGGGCATCACAATAATGTACCTTGTCAAGACTAAAGAGATATTGTGTCATACAGTCACATATTCATAAATCACTTCATCAGCATAGTTAATCATAACATCATATCTGTCAAATTGAACGCTTGCAGACTACCATACACTTTAGATCCTTCAACAAATAGCCTTATCATCATTCAACTACTGCTTATTACTGCTGTCATTGCATTCATATTTGCTCAAATATATCACAATTTTCAACCCCTCCTAAATAAATAAAAAATAAACCACTTTATTTGACTCTATTAATCCATCAGTCAGGTAATTTCATTTATCATTTACTCACATATTACATTACATTCCTTTATAATAGCCCAACATGTACATGATATTCATAAGCTTTATCGACTTGATATAGTATCACAGTGGAGAAACATTTATAGTCCAATCACGATCAGCTGAGCGCCGTGACCCATGGGTCCCTTGTTTTATAGCAGTCTTGTCAGAGTATTAGTTTTGCAGGGCCCCTTTCCTCTTAGCTTCTCATATGCATGTATATATGAAAAACATTACAATAGAATATTTTGCATATTTTGCATTAGCAAAAATTTCAAACTTCAGCTGAGTGCCGTGTCCCATGGGTCCCTTGTTTCTTGGTTGATTTATTTGCTCTTCTCAGACAGTGTCCTCTAGTTAGTAATTATACAGCCTATTAGCAGTGAACAAGACATGGTGAAACATTTATTTATGAAATATTAATGCTGTTTTTTTTGTTATTTCAGGTTATTGATATGTCCAGAGTGTTGGAGGTTATCTCCAGACTTGAAACTTACCCAGTCACCCGTGAGGTGCTCCAGGTATGTCAGATGGTTACCAGTACACTTAATCAAATAGGATTTGCGCCTGTTAGCAAGCACAAATTTATATGTATATATTTATATTTACATGCAGAGTATGTGAAACAGCATTCATGATATGAGAGTTAACAATACTTTGTATTATTTTAGGGAAAAAGAAAAAAATGGATTTAGAAATGTATTTAATCTTCTGGAGGACCAATTCATGTGGTTCTGTTAATTTTAGCTGAGCTGACTGTTTAATGCTGAGCTATGGCAGTAGACATAATTTGTCCTTTTTGTCTGTGATAAACAGGGTACAAATCCACGATTTGACATAGAAGGTCATAATATCAAGACAGGTTTCTAGTGAAATCATCTTGGAAACTGAGAGTTATGTCATGGTGCCAAATATTGTGTGAGCAACCATGCAGAAACTTGCCTTTAAAGTCCCCTGTCTTAGTGTTCAAGGTTGCTGCATTGTGTTAAAGGATTTTACATTTTAAGTTCAGTATTACAGTTTAATAATGTGGCTTATAGAAAAATGTATCCCTGTCAGCAAGCAAAGTTTGAACAAATGTGGACCAGCTAAAAAAGGTCAATAACAGTTATGAAAATTCACCATATTGGTTAATTGTTCGGGGAAAACCAAATATCACCAGATATCTGATTTCTCTATTTACTGTGCATATTAACATTGATTGGAAACCAGTGCCATTTTTAAGTAAATGTTTTCTTCAAACAGTTGTATTTGGAACTGGACAATAATATGAACAAGGCACCATATAGGAGTGTGATAGAAATGCCTTTTAGAGTGTGTGTCTGTCTGACTGTACACCTGACAAAAGACTGTCTTGCAGATTGTTTTACACATGTTGCTCCTTCACAGATTTTTTAAATTTTTTTGTTGGAATAGGTATTTTATAGCATGGATATTTTATAGTATTTATGTAAATGATTTAACAAAGTTGATTTAAAAATGATCAAACTTTGAATGTACATTTGAGTTTACATATGACATGGTTTAGTGTGGTGAAATGCTTTGACCACCACATCATGTTACATTGTGCTTCTTCAGTTGGACTGCATCTATAGCCTAAACAGACAGAGGTGTGCTCCTTCATGTAATGTCACCAGTTTAGTATATTGGTTATATTATAGTGTACTATGTTGTGCTCTGCATGTAAATGTCACAAGATGTTTAAAGTGATGAAAACATCCAGTGATGAAAAACCTAACCAGGTGATTAAGTTTATCATATTGTATTTCTTGTATTTCTATATGTCAACTCTACCACATGTAATTATTAAGTCATCTTTTTTTTTTTACTTTTGATTGAGTTACCTTTATTTTATAAAAATGTTGACCGTGCCATATGTTATCAAGTAAACCATATTTTATGCTTACACATGACGTTAATTGCCACATTAGTAGGTCCACATCAGATCAGTTGAAGCATATGCAGAGCTAAAACTGTAGCCACTGCTTTTGACCTGATATGTTAATTGTATTTTCAACTGGAATATTACCATTTAAAATCATAGGTGAGGAAACAAAGGAAAATATGTTAAAATTAAAGTTAAGGAAGAGTGCTTATCACATTTTACTCTACTTGTTTCTTGTACATCATACAGAGAATACATGAAATCAGCTTTAAGTTGAATGCGAAACTCACCTGTGTATCATGAGTTATGAGCTATATGGCTGTTTCCTTTTTATTAGCCCTCAGCCCTTAGGCTGATGGGATATTTTCGTCACCCAAGCTGTCCGTCCGTCCGGCGTCCGTTAACTTTTACCTTGTGAGCGGGATATCTGGAAAAGGATTCACCATCAGAATTTTATTTCCTCGGTAAAGATGTATATCGACAGAATCTCGGTCAAGTTTGAAGATGGGTGACCTTGACCTATATTTCTACGTTTTAGAGCTGATTATAGAAAAAAACATTTAAAAGCTTATTTCTCAGGAATCATTGGGTGGATTTTCACAAAACTTACTATGATCATAGGGACTGATGGTCTGTAACTGCTGCACAAGTTTGGGGGCGCCACCTACAATTTCTGATTTTTAATGAATTTTTCTTGGATTTTTCAATTTTGGCCTTGTGAGCGGGATATCTCTAAAAGGATTCACAATAAGAATTTTATTTCTATGGTGAAGATGTATATCGACAAAATCTCAGTCAGGTTCGAAGATGGGTGGCATTGACCTACTTTTCAAAGTCACAGAGCTTATAATAGAATAAAACTTAGAAGCTTATTTTTCAGGAAGCATTTGGTGGATTATTATGAATCATGGTACATACCTCTCCATTTTAAATTTATAACTGAGACATGTACAGATAAACATCTATGTGAGAACAGATATTTAGTACTTGTTACTGTTACCACCTTTAAACACTGTTCTTTTGACTGAGGGCTTTTGTCAGCTTCTGCTGATATTCTAGTTGTCTTTACCAGCATATACCGGTAATCTGTTCTTTCATTGTTCACATAGTTATGGCACTGCAATACCTAGCGATATAATGTTAAATTTCTCAGGATTTATTGGGAAAAAAACTCTAAGGACACACTTCAAGACTTAGCATCTTCCCAACAGTTCAAAACCAAAATCACCCTTTCAGGGATGTGGCCTCGGAGGCATTTAGTTACAAAAGTTGGGTGTAGTAACTACAGTACATCCTTGAAGCAGAATACCATGTGGATTCAGTTCACTCCTTACACTGTGGTTACATTTCAATTTGTTCCACTTTTCATCTAGTTGGTAAGGCTGCCCCATGCAGCCACCAGGGCCAAGAATGTTCTGACCAATGACACCATGGTACCCTACTTTCATGGACCACAATATAGTTACCTGTTTACTATGTGTATGTCAGTGACAAACGACTTCTAGACAGTCACCTATTTCTAATTTCTTTTCTTTGCAGACAACGAGGATTGGAAAGTATATCAATGAACTTCGTAAAAAAACAGAAAACAAAGACTTGGCCAAACGAGCCAAGAGTTTGGTTCGCAAATGGCAACAGTTGGTTCAGGGGGAGACCGTCAATGGAGAAGGGATAGCTTCAGTGTCGGGTAAACTCTTATGTGATGGGAGCCCCATGATATCAAGTCCTGCATTGCCGGCTTTACAAAGACTTTCTCCACGCCTGCCAGGCAGTAGGCCTGACACACCATGTTCTAGCAAATCCAGCATATCCCCTGCACTGAGTAGACCAGATACCCCTGTCAGCCAGCTCTCTGTCAGCTCCAGCAGTGCCCCGTATGCTTCTAGGCTTGGTCCTTCTAAACCAGCCAGTCCTGCACTGGTCGCCATCAGCAGGGCAACACAAGGAGGCCGCAATGCCAGCCCTCAGTTGCCCCGCACCCCACCAATAGCAACAACCCGCAAAAGGTCCGCAAACAATGATATTTCTGACGTGCCAATTAAAAGGCAAGCCAGTCTTGGCACAAACACTAAGGCCACGGATGCAGTACAGCTTACTGATCTTCCAGGGACTAAGAATGCCACTGTGAATGGTTTAATTAGTGGTAGCTCTTATGGACAAGTGGATGATAATTCTACACCGAAAACCTCAACACCCAAAGACAAGAACCTTGCTATCAGGAGAAATGCATGTTTGGCTGTGAAAACTGATGTGGATAAAATGTCTCCTGGATTAAATAAAACCCCACGAACTTCAAAAGTCAAAACCACTGCAGAATTATTAGCAGACTTGCAAGCAAAAAGTGAGAGCCCAGTGTTAGCCAGTAGTGCTATGGTGACAAGAATTGCCAGGAATATGATAAAGAAAGAGGTGGACCCTTCTACAGAGTCTGTAGTGCCAGCCAGTGCTAGACCCCGTCCACGAAGGAAGCCCGGGGATGTTATCCACCCTCCCTCGTCTTCTGAAAACTCACTGAGTCTGACCAAAACACAAATGGTAGAAAAATTCCTGCTTGATATCCCTAGTCCTTTCAAAGAGGAGTCTACAAATAACTCCGAATCTCTTACTTTGAGCTCTGATGTGGGCCAGTCATCAGATATGTTAGATTATTCCATGGAGTCTCACTCACAGTTATCGACAAGAGATATAGATTTGGGGAAAGGTTTAGTTCAGAGTAAACCGGTGCCAGGTCTCGGAGGAGAACGTGTAGGATTTACTGGCCAGAGTGCTAATGGGACGACTGTGTTTGATGAAAAAGAGGTGCAGCGTCAGTGGCTGATGTTGCCGGATCTTGACGTTAATGAGATACTCAGGGAAGAGGAAGAATACCAGGGTCCACAGGAACAGGAAGTGACCAGTGATATGGTGGACAGGTTGCATACTGACCACTGGGAAGGGGTAAATGGGCAGTTTGATCATAACCGCCAGTGGCATGACTGGACATCCACATATGCTATGCCATCCTATGGAGGGGATATGCTCTACATTCTGCCATATGTTGATATAGATGATTAATATTACAGAATCTTCCCAGTTTGAGCTGTACTTTGTGATAGGCACTTTAATATAAATAATTATGATATTTTGTGTATTAAGTATCTCATGCATTTCTGTTTAAAAGAGGAGTCTGCATCAAGGACTTATCTTTATTAGAAACTATTAGAAACACACTGTGGTTCTGATGAGCTCAAACTGGAAGGATGATATATATATATATATATATATATATATATATATATATATATATATATATATATATATATATATATATATATATATATATATATATATATCGTATTTGCACACACCAGAAATTGTCCATAAAAAAACCATAATTCATGCACTGTATTTCCAGGTCTGTCTAAGATGGGCCCATTTGTTGTATGTGATACTGGTTCTAACTGTATTAAATATCTTGTAAGCCCACTATCTGTGTTTAAGAAATTAAGCTGTTCCACTCAGTGCCTTTGTTGTAAAATCAATCTTCAGCACACATTTTTTTTATTATTTATTTTTTTTTTGCCTACCCAGCTCAGTTTCTTCACAATAGCTGGATTATGTTGTAACAAAATATGCTCACATTCCTATAAGGTGTTATATAATGCCTCCTTCACAAAATGTTCATACCCACGCAGATTGAATAAACACTTTTTGATTGTGTAACTTCACTGTGTGCATTGGTGTGCTTGATCATGTGTGTGTGCCATTAGTTTTAGATTGGTTGATTACAAATCATGTTTCACTGGAGCAATGGGTCTTTGACCTTTGCCATTTCTTCTGCCAACGTCTGCCCATTGGTAGGGCAAGAGCATAAAAGGACATGACAGACCTAGAAAGTTTTACCAATACATAAGTGACATATTCTTGGTTGTTTTGAACAGACTTTAGCCCAATAATCATATATTGCGCATTTGACAGGAGATAGAATTAATGTATTTTCTATAATTATATTAATTACAGGTTCTCATTTGCTGTAATTGTGAAGTTTGGAGTGACAAACACTAAAAATATGGTGAAGGGTTAAATTTTCAGATGGCATGTGTGATCACCTAATAATCACAGGCACACTTAAGTGCAGGGAGAATGACAGTTGGGCCAGTAATTCAAAGTAAATGGGTAACATCTGTAACATTGCATGCTGTTAACAGATTTCTGTAATGGTGCAGGATGGTTTTGAAAGGTGAAAGGATAAGAGGAAAAGGTGAAATGCAGTTATTTTGATTTAGCATATTGAAGAGTCAGTATTAAATTATTAGGTAAAAATCACCTTTTCTTCAAGGAAAATACAGAACTGTATGAAACCAAACAAATATGAAGCTTAGAGGGGAGAAACGAGGCAATATTTTGAAATAAAAGATCACAAAAATAAAATTGCTGGATTTTTAGCTCAGCTGACTATAAGTCATCTTCTGTCATCTTTGTCTGTCTGCTGTCCGTCTGTCTGTCCATCTGTTAAACTGGCATGTATAAAACTGTTGGACCTATGAATCTGAAATTTGTCATACAGTTAGATGTTCCCAGAATCTCCTACCATACCGAAAATTAGGTCATGAGGACTTCATTCCTTTGAGATATTAAGGAAAAACCTCCATTTTCCATTAAAAACCCATTGTAACACTTCAGAACTGCCTAATTTCAAAACCACTGAACTGAATTTGATCATAGTAAATATGCATATTCATCCATACATTTTCTATGTACATACCAAAAATTAGGTCAGTATTGCGTAATTTGTTGAAGTTGTGGGCCCAAACATAATGCACCTTATAAAAAATCAGGAAATATATTTAATCACTTAACATAAGAATTGCTGAAGCTAGAGACTTTTTTTCTGGGATATAACTTCATTTAATCAAGATTCAGTTGTATACCAAAAATTAGATCTGAATTTTTCAATTTTAAATGTTATTTGCAGAAATATAAAATCAGTACCTTGAATTTTGCCCAAATTTGGCCATGGCATGTTTTTTTCCTGTAAGCACTGTTGATTTAATTTTCATATCATGCACACGTAAGGATTTTAGCTTTTAAATTCTGAAATTTAAAAGGAATTGATCAAAAACTGTAGCTTTTATTAAAGTTTTTATGAGACCATGTCACACCTAGGCTGTACTGAAGCCCCTCTACATGACCCCACATTGACCTTTCAGGCCGCATGCTTGAAGCGAGGCACTCTGCAGCCAGCCAGCTTGGGTGGCTTCAGCTGGATCTAACTGTCCAACCCCCCCTCCTCTAGTATTTGTTTGGCCAAAAACATAACAATAAACAATAATTTTTAAAAAATTATTGGTTTATAATAAGAACTTTAAGAAAAATAAATGGAAAAGGAATTTTATAGTTAATGAGTAACTGGGAATTACCTTGCCATTACTGATGATTTATGGATCTTCCGTGGATGGCCAAAAATGTTTTTAAAATGACACCATCCAGTCACCATTGGGTAATTTTCATTTCAATCATGAATTGTTTACTATTAGGGATTATTAGTTAATGATAGACAAAGATGCAGCTGATTATATTAAAATAAATCTAAATACCCAAGTCTTTTCTGGCTGGAGCTATCATCATCAAATTTTATGTTAATGTTGGTCACTTGAGTCATATCTGAAATGAGGTATTGGTGGCGCCACCTGCATTGGTCTTTTTGTACAGGGGTCAACAGTGCCCGAAGCATACAGAGGGCTACAAAAAAACTTCTTCTCTGAAAGCGTAAAGCCTAATTGTTAATATTGCACAGAAATGCTCCTAGGGTAGTGCTCTCTTAAGTTTGTTCAAATGGTCTCTGTTCAATGACTTTTGGACGAGTTATGGGAAGCTGAATATAGTCAAATGTTATAGCAGCCCATTTCTGCTCAGTGGCTACAAAGATCTTCTTCTCAAAAACCACTGGGTCAAATTCTTTAATCTCACACATGAATGATCCTTAGATGTTGGTATTTAGGGCCCCGCTTGACACGCATCACCGTGTCAGTCTGTCCTGTATTTCCGTCCTTCCGTCGGTGACACCTTCTTTTGCACGCGATAACTCGACAACAACGTACTGCAGCTTTCCCAAATTCTCAGGGGTGATTGGTACCTATAAGGGCTCCAGATCTGTCTAATTACAGACTTGTTGGAATGCAAATATGGCCGCCACAGCCCAATCGCTGATTTTCTTTTGCACGCAATAACTCAACAACAACATACTGCAGCTATCCAAAATTCAGAGGGATGGTTTGTACCTATGAGGGCTCCAGACCTATTGAATTACAGACTTGTCGGAATTCAAATATGGCCACCACAGCCCAATTACTGTTTTTATTATGCACGCAATAATTCAACAACAACATACTGCAGCTTTCCCAGATTCACAGGGATGATTGGTACCTATGACGGCTCCAGACTTTTCGAATTACAGACCAGTCGGAATTCCAATATGGCAGCCACAGCCCAATCGCTGATTTTCTTTCATATGCGACAAATCTACAACAACCGCTTGCAGGTTTCCTAAATTCTCAGGGATGATTGGTACCTGTAAGGGCTTCAGACCTTGGGAAGTACAGACCTGTTGGAATTTCAGTATGACCACCACTGCCTAATTGCTGATTTTCTTTCATGTGTGATAACTTAACAACAACATACTTAAGCTTTTCCAAATTTACAGGGATCATTGGACCCTATGAGGGCTCCAGACCTTTTGAATTACAGACTTGCTCCAAATCAAATATGGCTAACAGACTACATTCGGTGATTTTCTGTTGCACACATTATTTCAGACATTACTTCTTTAATCCAGTATGATTTTTTCCCTCATGCATATTGATAAAAACTTGTTTCTGTTTGTGATATTTTTCAAATTTAACTTAATTTTTCACCCATAAGTTAACTAGTCCAGCACTACCAGAAATGCGGGGCCTTCTGAGGACCATTGTCCGACCACATCTAGTTCAAATTTGTTCAAATGGCTTTGATTCGGTGATTTTCTTAGATTTTATGCAGGAAAAGTTAAAAAAGATATAAAAATCTTCTTCTCCAAAACTGTCCAGCCAAATTTTCCAATATTTGAATGGCTCCAGTTTGGTGATTTTTGGCTGAGTTACAGGAGGTTCAACTTAGTCATCTGTGCAAAAAAGCATACTAAACTTTAAATCTCAGAACAGCTGGAGCTGTAATCACCAAATTTTATGCCAATGTTTGTCACATGAGTCATATCTGAAATTGAGGTGTTGTTGGCGCCACCTACATTGATGTTTTTACAAGCGCAATTGTAAGTTTAGACTCTTCTAGTTTATAAACTTTTTTTTAGCTCAGCTGACTATAAGTCATCTGAGCTATAGTCGTGGTCCATTGTCCGTCGTCCGTCTGTTCGTCCGTAAGACTTGCACGTTTCGACACCATTGGACCTACGAATCTGAAATTTGGCATACAGTTAGATGTCCCAAAAATCTCCTACCATGCCGAAAATTGGGTCAATAGGAATTCGTTCCTTCAAGATATTAAGGAAGAACCTCAATTTTTTATTAGAAATCTATTTTCCCACTTCAGGACTGCCTAATATCAAAACCACTCATCTGGTTTTCTTCATATTTACCATATATTCCTCTGTATAGTTCCTATGTACATACCAGAAATTAAGTCAGTATTATTTAATTTAAAAAAGTTATGGGCCCAAACATAATGGACTTCATAAAAAAATCAGAAAAGATATTTGGTCATTTAAGACCAAAATTGTAGGGGAAAAAAATGCTTTGTTTCTCCATCTTTCTGCCTGGTTTAAATATTTAATGATCATGAATAAACTTTTTTTTCTTATAAGCACTGTTGAATTAAATTTCATATCCTGTATGTATATGCAAGGGTGTTGTAACTCCCACCATCCCCTTCTTCACCCCACTGAGTCCTTGCTCCTTGGCACTGTGAACAATAGTTCTATTGCTATAGCATAAAAGTTAATATTTAAAGAAAATATCTACAGAGAGACCCTGTGGAGTTGGGATGTTATGGCAACTGTATACATATCATATAACTGAAAAAAGGGTTTATAAAATAAATTGGATCTTATGAGACAAATGTGTAAACTGTTGAACTGTCAAGGTAACCAATGGAAGCGCATGGTCAGATCTTAAAAATTATTTTCAACAATTTCTTCAATCATATCAACCAACTACGGCCTAGATTACCTCTTCCTCTCAAACTTTATCTACATTTCATAATATTTTAGATTGTAACCTTCCAGGTGTTTAAGTACTGTTGAATGCTTCGTCCCTTCTCTCTCTATCTCCTTTTCTCTCCACATCCACCCCTCCTTGCTGCCCTCACTGTTCCCTTCTCCGAACCCATCCCAATATCAGCCTCAGTAAAAAAGAACAAGATGAATCAGATATATTCATATTTTTATATATTGTATAACTATTTGTCCGTAGGTACCCATGTACATCCCAGATATTATGACCATATTGTGTAATATGTAGACATGGTGGGCATCAATATAATGTACTTTGTCAAAACTGAAGGGATATCATGTCATACAGTCACAATACATAAATTTCCTCTTCAGCATAGTTAATCATAATATTATATCTGTCAAATTGAAATCTTGCTGACTTCTATACACTATAGATCCTTCAACAAATTACCTTATCATCATACTACCACTGCTTAGTGTACTGTCATTGCACTCATATTTGCTCAATTATATCACCATTTTCAACACCTCCCAAATAAATAAAAAAAAATAAACCACTATATTTTAAGCCATATATATTAAACCAATCAGTCAGGTTATTTCAAACATCATTTACTCACATATTACATTATATTCCTTCTTAATAGCCCAAAATGTCCATGGTATACATAAGCTTTATCGACTCGCCACATAATCACAATGGTGATACATTTATAGTCCAATCATGATCAGCTGATCGCCGTGACCCATGGGTCCCTTGTTCTAACTGGTTATTATGGAAAAATGCTGAGGTACATTGAAGTATAAGTTATATGTATGGATTCTTTATAATGATGAGATCAATTGACTTATGGTTATGTAAATGTGGTTCCTTTGATGTCCAGTAGATGTCACTCTGTAACAAGCATGCTGAGACTTCCCCATCCCCCCCCCCCCCCCCTCCTGAAACCCCCAACTTAACCACAATATTGTTACTTAAATAATGTTAAATAAATAGTACAAAAAGCAATTTGAAGTCAGCTCCTTTTGATTTTAGTGTGAATACAAATTGTCTCCAGATGCATCATGAATTTTGTATCGTGAAAAAAAACACTAGTCCATCACATTCAGCAGGCAATAGAGCATGTATAAACAACTTTGTTTCATATACCATAATATATTCATCTCGGGGCTTGGGCCTTTATCAATATAACACTGGTACCAATAAAAAACAAGATGTAATCATGACATGGTCGCAAACCCTGTCCAGCTAACAGCAATAAACGTATATTTAAACGGGTGAGATATGATGAGACTAGTTTAGGTAGAGCTTATAAAATGACACAACATGCCAAAATTCTTTTCATTCAACTATCAATGTCGCGGAATATGATGAGACTTGTAATCTAGTGACTGACAGCTCATCAAATGCTAACAAAAGCAGGAAATTAGACCTCTTTAGCATGGAAAGTGATAAGAATTCTGTAAAATCTTGCATATTCTCATTTGACAACTGATGTCAAGATTTTGATAAAACTTGCAGCTGAATCACTGTAAGCTTATCTTATACTACATTTAGCCGAAAACTTACCACTAGCATTGAAAGGGAATGAGTTGGTTTAAAGTAGACTCTGGGACACTGGGGGGGGGGGGGGGGGGGGGGGGGAGGACATAGAGGTTACAAAAAAGGCTATTGTATAATTTCTTCTAAACCTTTCCCCATGTGTCTGTGTTGTGAAAATTCCTTCAGGTTGCTCCTTTGAAAAGTGCCCTATTAAAGTTTGTTCACATTAAATGTTTGCCAGGAGACTTATTTGAGCTTATTTGAGCAGTAAATTATTCAGGAAGGATGGCCATGGCAGGGGTTAACAAGGACCTTTTTCATGAGTTAGTCATATAACAGTACACCTAGTACAGAATACATATATTTTTAGCTCGGCTGACTGTAAGTCAACTGAGCTATAGTGATCGGTCAGCGTCCGTCCATCTGTTCATCTTTCCATCTGTTAGAATGGCATGTTTTGACACCGTTGGACCCATGAAACTAAAATTCAGCATACTGTTAGATGTCCCCAAGATCTACAAAACCCAAAATTGGGTCACTGTGACTTAGTTCCTTTGAGATATTAAGGAAAACCTCTATATTCCATTAAAAGCCTATTGTTACGCTTCAGGAGTGCCTAATATCAAAACAGCTCATGTTGTTTTGTACATATATGGCATAACTATTCATCTATATGTTTCCTATAGACATGCTAGAAATTAGGTAAATTTTCCATAATTTGTAGGAGATATGGGCCAGAACATAATGATTTTTGTCACAATTACATTTACCCATGTCATATGGTAACATTTGAAGCTAGAGAGTTTTTTTCCAGCATGTAACTGTATTAAATTGAGATTAACAAATATAATTGTATACCAGAAATAAGGTCAACATTTTATATTTTTTTAAGTTATTAGCATTAATGTAAATCAGTACCTTAAATTTTGCCCAACTTTGACCATGGCACATTTTCCTCCTGTGAGTACTGTTAAGCTAATTTTCACAGCTGGTACACATAAAGATTAAATCTTTTATACTCTGAAATTTGAAAGCAATTGGTCAAAAACTGTAGCTTTCATCCAGGATTTAACCACCATATCAAGTATTGATTACATGAAGCCAGCCCAGTACATTGGTGGCTTACCTCATCTGGTGAAGTAAAATATTTCTTTTAATACAAGAAGAGTGGAATGTATTGATAAAGTCATTTTGGGAATAACAGAAGAAAATAATTTAAGAAAAATAGGAAATATTGTATTATTAATGGGGAAAAGTACTTGTATGACTGTAGATTCAATAATGTTAATACAAGTATTCACAGCTTTATTCATAGACTGAAGAAATACTATGATATTGAGAGAGAAATTGCAGGAAAACAAGGCAGTTTAAAAACTTTCAGGACACCTGGAAATAATTCTATTGAACTTTCATTCCAAACCTTCCAGCACTGATATCTGTCTTCTCTGTCAACAGGGGAAAGAACTGTTGATTTTGAGGTCAAAGGTCAAGTTCACAGCACCCACTTCTTTGGTGGAGTCATTTTCAAATTTTCAATCTATACCTTCCATCTGTCATATATGGCTTGCCTCCCAAAAGGGCAAGAAGCTTTTTGTTGTTGAGTTCAAAAGGTCAAAGGTCAAGGTCACAATATTAAATTGTTCTAAATGCTTGTGAACATATTTCAAGTGAAACTGTTCAACCCAAACCATCAGTCTTTCACATATGCCACATCTATGCATCACTCAATTTGATTCAAACTTCATATTTATGGGTCTTTTTGCTTGAAGAAATAACTTCTTGATTTAGGGGTCAGCTGGTCAGGAGGTTGAAGGTTGCAGGTCAAAGTTATTCACTCATTGGTTACCAAGTAATTACAATAGATTTAAAAGGTTAGTAGTTACCCATCATTTAGAAAGAATCCAGTTTATTTATGGGCAAAGGGCCAAGGTCATAGGTCAAAGATGTTCACAATAACTTAATTTGCAGACCATCTCTATTTTTCTTGTATATATAACCATTGCAATCCAACTGGTACATCTCACTGTGTGGCTGTAATTGTGAGTGACGCTGGTTTCATATGACTCTTTTTTGTATCAGCCTATAAAGTGATAAGGCTGAGTGATAAGTACCTCGTTACTGCATAACAAAATCACTGTTTTTGGAATGCTTCAGCTAGACATTAAGACTATGAGAGTATAGTATTAAGGTTTAGCTACTGATTTATAAGATGATAGGAACATTTAGCAGTTTATTTTATTGAATCATAGCAATAAACATAGTTCCCTAAAAATCTTAATATTTTTATATAAATCACCAGATGAAAAAGCAAGTGTTTGTTTTCATAATATGTGGATGTGTACCTGGATTTAGGATGGCTTTTTAGCTCAGCTGACTATAAGTCATCTGAGCTATAGTCGTGGTCCATTGTCCGTCGTCCGTCCGTCTGTCCGTCCGTCCGTAGATGTGGCAAGTTTTGAAACCGTAAGACCTAGGAATCCAAAATTCGGCATAATGTTAGATGTCCCCAAGATCTCCTACCAAGCCGAAAACTGGGTCTTTGCGACTTTGTTCCTTTGAGAAATTAAAGAAAAACCTCAATTTTTTATTTAAAACCTATTTTTACACTTCGGGACTGCCTAATATCAAAACCACTCATCTGTTTTTCCTCATATTTACCATAGTTATTCCTCTATATAGTTCCTATGTACATGCCAGAAATTATGTCTGTATTATAAAAATTTAAAAAGTTATGGGCCCAAACATAATGCATTGTGTAAAAAATCAGGAAAGATATTTGATCACTTAACACAAAATATGTTAAAGCTATAAACTTTTTTTCCAGTAATATAACTTTAATTAATCAAAATTAAATTGTATACCCAAAATTAGATCAAAATCTTTTAAATTTTTTAAAATATTAACAAAAATAAAAAATTGGTACCTTTTATTTTGCCCAACTTTGACCATGGCACGTTTTTTTCCTGTAAGTACTGTGGATTTAATTTTCACAGCATGTTTTTTTTAGCATTTTGTCAGTAAACACCAAAAATTTGAAACCAGTTGATCAAAAACTGTAGATTTTATTCAAGCTTTCAAGCACCATGTAACATATTGTTTACATCAAACTAGTGTCATGCAGTTTGCAAGTGCTCAGCTCCCCAACTTCAGCTCTCAGTTCCTAAAATTTGGCATACAATTAGATGTCTCAAAAATCCCATACCATGCCAAGAATTTGATCACTAGGACTTAATACCTTCGAGATATTAATGAAAAACTTCATTTTTCCATTAAAAACCCATTGTTACACTTCAAGACAGCCTAATATCAAAACCACTGATCTGACTGTAATCATATATAATATACATATTTTTCTATATATTCTCTATGCACATGCCAGAAATGATGTCAGTATTGCTTAATTGTTTTAAGTTATGGGCCCAAACATAATGCACTTTGTAAAAAATCAAGAAATATATTTATTCCCTTAACAAGAGGATTGCTGAAGCTAGAGATTTTTTGTCAGGGATGTAACATTATTTAATCAGGATTCAATTGAATACCCAAAATTAGTTCTGAATTTTTCAAATTGTATAAGTTATTAGTATAAATATAAAATTAGTACCTTAAATTTTGCCCAACTTTGACCATGTTATGTTTGTTTCCTGTGAGTACTGTTGATATAATTTTCATATCATGCACACATAAAGATTTCAGCTTTTTAGTTTGAAAAGCTGAAAGAAATTGGCCAAAAACTGTAGCTTTTATTAATGTTTTTATGAGACCATGTCAGACCTTGGCTCTCTGTAGCACCTCTTGAGTCACCTGTATGTTGACCTGGTTGAACTTTCAGCAAATTATGCATGCTTGAGGCGAGACATAAACTGGGGCGTCCAGGCAGCTTATTATATAATGGCCAGCCACAGTTGATCTAGGTGTCCAACCCAACTCATCTAGTAGTTTTAACCAACAACATAACAATAAACAATAAATTAATAAATTTTATTGGTTTATAATAACAAATTAAAGAAAAATAGAAAAGGAATTTGTTAGTTGATAATAACAGGAAATTAACTTGCAGTTACCGATGATATAAGAATCTTGTATCGATGGATAGAATGTCATGTATTCCAAATAACACCATGCAGTCACCTATGGTATTTTTCAGTTCAATTTTAATGATAAAAAAGTAAATCATATTATTCATTACTAATCATTAGGGATCATATGAAGGAAATTAATGATAGACAAAGATGCAGTTGATAATATTAATCTAGATTCCTACTGTGTCTAGTGTGTACATTGATGTGAAATTAGTCCAAAATAAATATATTACATTTTTTTTAATATAAATAAAAGCCATAAAACCAGGTACTTATGATCATTATTCAAATGTGTGAATTTTGTATATTCTGGATTCTCAACATCATTGTTTGGTGAAAACTGAATAAATACCAGACATGGTGCGAATACTTTGCAATTGTATTTAAACACGAATATGAATATGTACTCCATTATAAAATTTCTTTCATAAGAATGGGAATTCAGGTAAAAATGAAAGTATATGAATACCAGTGCAAATATTTTCAAAATGTATTAATGAATGCATTCATGAATATATTCTTTAATATTATTTTAATAATCATTTCAGTCATATTTTATTTGAAAAAATCATACTATTCTCTTATTATTTTTAATAAAAATTATATTTAGGACAATATTTGTAATTTTTCTAATAAATAGTTAAACTCTTATATTATATGTTCTGCTTATATTAGTTATATGGCCAAGTCAAAATCTGTGTGACAATCCCACTCCATTTGTTAATGAAATAAATGAAATTTATCCTCTTTCCTGTCTCCAAAGGTACTATCAAAATCATACATAAGCTAAACAACAACAACTCATAATACAGCTTATTTTTATTACCATATAAAACCAGCATGTGCCTCATTTCTAAATCATATTTTTTTATCATATATATCAGCTGAGCGCCGTGACCCATAGGTCCCTTGTTTTTATTACATGACTTTTAGTCATGCTTTCTGCATTTCTTTTCTTTCAGGTTTTGCAGTTTACCTAATCAAAAATATTGGACTTATACACTTTTTACATTTGCATATCTATAAAGCTGATATGAGGCCCTGAACATGCCTTCTGAATTGTTATGGACATTCATTACTTTAGCATCCTTTGGATAATTTGCCACAAGTTTGGTCTCAAATTGGAGGATGTGTGATATCAAATGTCAGACTTGTCAGAAATCCATTATGTCTGCCAATTAGCCACCTTTGAAATCCTTTTGTCAGTGCATTTTCAGTGATTTTTCTTAATTTTTTTGTCTGATTTAGAGAATGTTTGTTGTCTGATTTCAAACCTGTCAGAAGTCAAATATGGCCACCAGGCAACCATCTTTAAATTCCTATTGATCATATTATCTCAAGAAGTTTTAAAGTTAATGCAGTCAGACATATATTAATGTAATCTTGCAAAGGATTGGGTCAAATATTTCTCAATAAATATTACTATCATTTATAAAAGTTCAGTACAGTTGGCATATATTAAATAAAAATTCATACAGAAGCACCTGTTTCTCAATAATTCTTGCATGGGATTTCCTTGATTTTTGCTGTATATTTTGATCTTATATTTGGCCTGTGTGGTGTTCCTTTTGAGACTGACAGGTATCAAGCAAGCTATGGGAATAGTTCCTGATAGCTCAACAATCATACATTTTTCCTCAGACCATCAATTCACAGCGTTTTAACTAGACATTGGTGATATATATTTCTGTTGTCGTAGAAAATTTCAACAATTGGCAAGTAGGTTCTTCAAAAATTTGACTGGAAGTTGTGAATCTCAGCCGATGATGTTGATGGTCATGCTTGGCAGCTGAGAGTCATGACCCATGTGTCACTTGTTTATTATTCTGGTAGGTACCTCTGACCCCCATAGCTTGGAGGATATGGGTAACTAAAGGCCTTATTTTCGGTTTACGAGGAGTGTTTTCATTGACCTCCCTGGATGTGAAGTTAGAAGATTCCAGGTCCAGTGGTTATGATCTGTGCCCTGTAAATGGACGACCCCATCTTTCAAGGTCTCAAAAATAGAGAAAAAAGCCTACAGATCTAATGCGAACCTGTGCAATGGGATATCCATCAGGTATAATGCTTCCATGCTGGACCACTTTTTACATGTAAATGTGTGACATGTGTATGTACAAACATCTCTGCTGAAATATGTCATGGATATACACAACACAATAATGATGGCAAGTGGCACCACAAGTCTTGGGTACAAAAAGCCATCAAAGATCTATGGACATGAAAATATTCAGGCAGATACTTCAGGCCACAGTTAGGTTATATGCATAGATGCATAAAATAACTAGAAATCCAGTAGTCGACGAGAGACGACATTTTGCTGAAGTATGAGTGGTACGGTGAAGAGATGGATGCAGTTGAATATAGTCAACTAAAACTCTGAGAAAAGGGCATTGATTTATTCAATGAAACACCTGCCGCCACCTGTCTGGTTACCGAGAAAACTCTCCAAGATGGCTTTACATGTCAAATTTCAGACCAGTACCTTGACCCATGTATTTTTCGCAGTTTTACGTATTTTTAGCTAACCTGTGAGCTTATTTGATGGTGTGGCGTTGTCTGTCGTCTGTACTTAAACCAATACTTTCTCGAAAACGACAGGAGCTAGCACCACAAAATGTTATGAAAAAAAATTAGCTATATGGAAAATTATATTGGATTTTGCTTATTTTTTTGCTAACTGCATTTTCTTAGATTTTATCGAGAAAAAGCTAAAAAACCTTTAAAAATCTTCTCCTCCTAAACTGTCCAGCCAAATTTTTCAACATTTCACATAAATAATCTCTTATACCATCTCTCTCACATTTGTTCAAATGGTTCAAATTCAATGAATTTTGGCCAAATTACAGGAAGTTAAACTTAGTCATCTGTCCAAAAAAGCATGCTGAAATGACAATCTCAGAAAGGCCGGAGCTATCATCACCAAAGTTTATGCCAGTCTTGTTCACATTAATCATATATGAAATTCAGGTATTTTTGGCGCCACCTACATTGACCTTTTTTGTATGAGGGTCATTTGTCATCTGTGCATTACCCCATAATTTCAAGTAATTGCAAGAGCTAACATCCCCAAATTTTATGCAATAATTGGTCACATATCAAATGTTATAGGATTCAGCTTATTTCTATGCTATCTGCATTTACTTTGATTTTATAGGGGGGAATGCTTGTATACGGGCCAGCCAAATTGTACAATATTTTACAGAGATGACTCTGAGAGGCGAGCTTTCTTAAGTTTGTTCAAATGGTTTGCGTTTGATGAATTTTGGCGGAGTTACACAAAATTGAAATGATTCATTTAGCCAAGTAAGCATACTGACATCGCAATCTCAGAAATCACTGGTCCAGCTAGCTTCAAGTATTCTGCTAATGTTGGTCACATGACTCATATTTGAAATTGCAGATTTCATGGCGCCACCAACATTGACCAGTTTTTTATGGGCAAAATCCTCATAATTTTAGCCTCTTTCAGCTTTAAAATGTTTATGATGAAACTCAACTGAATCGTTCAATTTTTCACAAGAATTATCCTAGGACATGGTTCTTTTAATCATATAAGAATAGATTGAGTTTGTTGAATTTTGATAGAGTTTAAGTTGGGTCTTATGGCCATTATTAATTCTATTTCAAACTGAGGGCTGCAATAGTCTTCTTCTACAAAATTGTTTCAATTATAACTTCTGTAACATTGCACAAAAATTATTTGTGGGTGGCCTTTGTTCAAGTTTACATGAATGATTTTTCGCAGAATTATTGGACTTTTAACAAAGAAAGGACTGCATGTTTTATTATTCTAGATATTTTGATTAAAAGTCTTATGGATATGTCAGCTTGGAAAAGAAAGCATTTTAGCCAAAGTCTTTTAGTATTTGTAAACAGATTTACCAACATTCCAAGATTGTATCTGTATCTATACCACTTCTATACAAATATATAATCATGAGAGGCTCCTACATCTTTCATGTAGCCCATTAACTTCAGAAGTGTATTTTGTATATTTCTCAAATAATGATATTCAAAAACAATTTTGTTGTTACTGGATTTCAAAATATTCTCACAATAAATTTCAACTGAGAGCCATGACCCACAGGTCCCTTGTCATTTATATCCTGTGTGGCCTTGGATTCAGTTAAATGTTTAAGAGTGTGTGTGGCTACTGAATGACCAAGTAGACAGACTATTTATTATATCATCAACCCATTTTCCATTTATTCAGATCCTAAATAATTTAGAAGTATTGATTGTACATCAGTTTTTTTTCACCATCTATCACCAGGATTTTGTTTTGAGATCATTTATAAAGAGATTAAATTTCTTCATCAGAAAAAAAAATTCTCATGAAAAAAAGATGGCAGTAAAATATGGCGCACTGAATGAGCAATAAGGAAAAAGTGCTTCTCATGGCAAAATTTGTAGTCTGTGTGATTGTTTTAAAAATACTTTATAATTGATAAAACAAGCCCTTAATAGGATCAGCCAATCAGGGATTTATTTTGGTTTCATTGCAGTATGATGGTATGTGGGTGTGATTATTATTGTGTGACTGCATGTAGGTGTGCAGTTTGGTGTGTGACAAGTTTTGTGGCTTTTTGCCAACGTGGTTTTGAGAACTCATTGTGACATTGTAACATATTATGACATTCAGTTTGGTGTGACGAGTTTTGTGAAGCATGTGGAGGTTAGAGTATGGTGTGGCAGCATGTAGATGAGAGTATGTTGTGGCAGCATACATGTGGAGGTGATAGCATGGTGTGACATACTTGAAAGTATGGTGTGACAGCATGTCTCTATGGTAGGTTTTCTGGCAGTTTCACAGCATATGAATGTGACAGTATCGTGTAACAGGTGTGAATGGAACATGTAAGCATGTTGATTTGATGGTGAGGTGTGACAGGCTTCCTGGCTGTTTGACAGCATATGGATGTGAATGGGTGTCTGGCAGTGTTACACCATGTGAATGTGAAAGTATGGTGTGACAGGTGTCATTGGAGCATGTAAGCATGTTGACATGATGGTTAGGTGTGACGGTTCCTGGCAGTGTGACAGCATGTGAATCTAGGTGTCCTTGCAGTGTGACCGCATGCAGATGTGACAACGTGGCTGTAATAAATAGATTGTGAAAAGTGACCAGATCTGCATAAGAGCAAATAACACATTCTAAGTCTTGAACAAAATAGTTTTTATTATAATAAAGCAATAATGTTCAATTTTTGAATACTAAACAGCAAAGTGGGCCCACACAATTAAACCCACGCTGTATAAAACATCCACAAATAACCTGAAACATGGCCTCTTTTGTCATGGTCGCCAAGCATCCACAACACTGTTTATACTGCTATGGCACATCCTGGAATTTTAGATACATTTGATGAGCAATTTTTTCACAAGTTAACTATATTAGTCTCCAACCTTTTTGTACTGCGTTGTGCCTACATTGTGCTATACTCAACATATAACCTTTTCATAATATTGCTAAAGTTTTTAATGTTTTTTTTTTCACATATAATAATAATCTTGTTTTAGTCCATCATGCAGGCTCTGGATGGGTGGTCTTAGACCACTGCACCAACCGCTTCTTAAGCTTAAGCTTTTTCACACTTGACCAGTAATTAGCTCATCCTGAACTGTGCAACAACCTATACAGGTGACACTGTACCCTGTTCTACCAAACCCCATGTCCACCAGATCTGAAGCAATACTTTTTATTCAAAAAGCTCACCTTTAGCCAAATATTTAGCAGTTAATTATGTGTAGAAATGAACAGGACCATCAGAGTACACTGTAATATCAAAATAATTTTATGGAAACTGGTAGGCAGAGTGATAAAATTATTTTGTTTACACATCACTCAGTCTTAATCATATTCAACATTGGCATATGCTTTTCCTTGCACTACAACCACTGATTTGCAAAATTATGATTTATGGTTTCCAAAAGAACCAAGACTAATGTAAAAATCCCTGATTTGGGATTTTAGATGACAACAACCCTTTCGTCAAGTTAGACACCAAATGTGTTAAACTGAAATCTTTCATATTTTCTTGTTGTTTGGTGCTAAAGAGTTAAAACATGTACAACCATTTGTATTCAAACTGGGTTTACAATGTAAATGATACCAATATATGACTTTATGAATGTTTAAACCATGCTCCTCCGAATATCTCTGAATAGCTCTGGAATGATCTTTTAATTTATGATATGAACCCAGGTGTTTGCTGATATAAATTTATGCTACCACGTGTCCATGATATACAGAACTAGACTATTATACTGTGCTGCCATCTGTAGTGGATAAGGGTATTAAATCAACCTTTAGTAATAGGCCTTTATGATAAAAAAAATTGACAAGTTCAAATATTGTGATAACAAAAGTATATAATATGTTCAATAAATGTAATTTAATTCATTCATCATGCTTGTGACCTTTGACCTACTGACTACACAATATAAACAAACAACTTTTATACAAATCATCCTGGTGCATTTTTTGGAAACAACATTTAAGCACCTTTACATTTATCACTGTAATAATGTTTGAAACAGAAACTACCTAAATGTGATAGTGTACACATCTGCTGCAAGCAGTCAGATAAATTGTACCTTGTCTCACAGCTGAATCTATCTGATAAGACCTCCCTAACAGTGCCTTACATAACTACTCAACCACAAGGTTTCTTTTATAATTATTTGTGCACTTTGAGAGGTCATCTCTTAATGCCTCCTGTAATCACAAGTTGGTCTTTCTGAGAGGTTTCACTGTGCCTAACACAATATCACAGTGCCCTAATTTGATACATAAATCCAGACATTATCAATGAGAGGAAATGCTCCCTTTAGCCTCTCATAATCAGATATGTAAGCACTGACATAGAGCTTTACACATGGTTCTAGCAAATGTGACAAAGCCTTTCCACTGACAGTGGCTTTACCATCTTCATACCACCAAGTATGTGGCTATGCTTTCACAGACCTTGACTCAGTCAGCCATTCTCATGTCTATTTCAAGATTAATAAACAAGACTGTAAGTGTTGAGACTGTCAATCAAATCCAACAAACAAAATGTTAACAATACACTGTTCACACACAACCTGAGCAAGAACTCATGCTCCAGAAATGGGACAGGCTTAGATTTGGCTTTATTTGATTGGTCACATTCTTGATGCCCTCCCAGCAATGCTAAACATTTAGTCTTGGACTTGAACAGATGAGCTCCCATCCTTGTATAAAACAAGTGAACAAAATGTCATTTTATAAGTTCAACTGCTTTGTTCATTATTCATGAAACAGATGTGAGAGCAGGCTGGCTTAATCAAGGTCTGTGAAAGTGTAGCCAGAGGCTTGGTAGTATGAAGATTGGCTTTTCCTATGGTTCAACATATGCGATATAGCTTTTCAATTTTCCCTTGCTATCCTGTATTAATACTTCTGATTTACATTTAAACCATGTCTGTTAAACTATCCACTTGGCCACTCTTCATTATAATTCTACATCATACAGCTTCAAGCAGGAACTAAGATGTATCTGCTCACTGTAATGGTAACTAGAAATATGTAACCTTTAGGGCCTGCACTATTCATCAACTGACCCAAGAGGACTCATACAAGAACAACTGGCTCTGACAAGAATTAATACCATAAATCAGGTACAAACTTGATACTGGTACCACTTACAGATCATTATAAATTTATTTAATCTGTATTATATGTCATTGTATCTTTAGGAAAATCATATACAGCTATCACATCCAGGCTCTGGGGGTTTCATCATCATCAGTCGTCAGATTGCCTAACACCATGCATGCACCGTTAAAACTGCAAAATTTTATACCAATCAGCACTATGACATGATTATTTGAATAATATGTTCAGATCCTTGTATTATACAAATATCAAAATTTGTACCTTCATAAAGAGGCATTATGTTTTTGCCAGTGTTGGTTTGTCTGTTAGCATCTTCATTCAAATTAGTATGGGCATCCATCCTACCTCTATTAACTTCTTAACTTCTGACACAACAGCTGGTTGTGTTGGCAGACATGCAAAAAAAAAAAACAAAAAAAAAAAAAACATATGCTAGTTTGTAGAAGAGGAATTTGTATTTTGAACTATTAACAGCTGAGCACATTATGGATACATCAGAGGACAAAACCTCCAAGCTGACTCCCCCTCCCCTTTCAGTATTACCAACCTGGTACATGTATATTATATTACGTCTAAGTTTCTGTTTCAGCTTTCTACCCCTATATATATATATATATATATATATATATATATATATATATATATATATATATATATATATATATATATATATATATATATATATATATATTATTCAAAAAGAAATAGGGCCAGACGGATCCACTAACATATGGCTTGAATGAATTGTCTAACTGGCTGGCCCAAAACATTGTGCTATTTTCTTCATGGTTACAAGCATGAAAGTGAAAATTTGTACTGATATAATCCCATATGAAACCACCTTATCTGATTACAAAACAACAGCCAGCCATGGACCAAGAAATACTTGCATTTGTATTAATATATTGTGTTCCAAGTTAATAAGTTACAGAACTGCCCAAAACCATGAACTTTATAATGAAATATTCCATTGACAAACACTGAATCAGGAGCACTGAATTGAAAGTATTTTTCCAGCCACCTATTGTAACCATACAAAAGCCATATTAGATGCTTTGGACAGCATTACTAGTTCTCATTTTCAGGTCTGTGTGTGCACCAATGAAAAAACAAAATATAACAGTCCCCTTAAAGTCCCTGGTCCTAATGTCACAGTTGCTGTCTGAAAAACGTGGAAATGTCGAACAGAGCCTGAAGAATTCCTCTTCCTGTAAAACATAAGCTGTGATGAATTCTGGATCTTCTCGGCCTGGACACAAAAACTGACTTTACAGCAACACCTCAATCAATGTCATATGGCCCATTTTAATATATAAAAAAAAGAAAACCCTTGAGTTAAATGGATTTGTGTCCATGTCACAGAAAACTGGACAGCGATTCTAAAAATACATTATCAAAACATTCTGCAGGAAAGAAATCTCAGTGAAGATGGTGGGTTTTATAACAATAAATATTCATTATATAGCACTATAATTTAAAACATTACATGTTCCCTGCTGGTTAGGAATTAAGTAGCCTCAGTTAAATTATGCTGTAAAAAACAATCAACTTGGTTTTACTACATAATAAGATGACTTAAAAAGCAGATCTCCTGGAGCACTGTGAAACCTGATTTCTTGCCTAACCTGAGGAATTAATTATGCTCTAATAGCCACTAAACCCTCCAACTGTATACAGTATACACCTATTATGGCTACAGTAATTTTGGAAGCTCTTTCAATCTTTCAATGTCTAATATTCTGTTTGAGGGTTTCCCACGACTCGAGGATCCTCTGGAATGACTGCTGCTGGAGCTGGTGGAAGCGCGACTGTGCCTGCGTAAACTGCTGCTCCTGTCAGCAGCTCCATCACTTAACTGTCTTTGGACTGGAGGAACACCTTTCCGCACCCCTGGTTGTGGAGCTCTGGGTGTATCGTCCATGTGATAGCCGTGTAGTTGATTTATATGATGTGCAGCAGTTTCTTGAGCAAGATTAACACTGTCATCAAGTTCTGTTACTGAATTCTCACAAGATGAAGTCCTTTCAAGGTAATCCTCAAATAGATTTCTCACTCGCATAAAACTTCGTTGGCTTTCATTGTGAGGATCAGCCTGTTCTGGTTGTGGCTCAGGTTTTGGAGCTTTAGCCCCGTTGATAAGTCCGTATTTTTCCATATACTTTTTCGTAGCAAATGACATATCCCCGGCTGACATACCGTAAGTACTTACACCTTTCGCTGGAGAGAAGTTGGCCTTTTTACCTTTGTTTAGTTTATGGTATTTTGCCAGTTCTGTCAGCTGTTCATCGTTGAGATACTTCATTGCCAGAGTGTCTAAGTGAGATGACTGGTCAGAATCTGAATCCAACATCATTGATATGTACTGGATCTTTGGTAGGAGGGCTTGATCAAGGAAAAATGTTGACTGGCCATCCCTGGAAATAATGTCAGTGTTAATTACAGAATATAAATAAATAAATGCAGCCTCATTACCCATTGCAATATATA
The DNA here is from genome assembly GCA_026874595.1 of Sipunculus nudus. Taxonomy (NCBI): domain Eukaryota; kingdom Metazoa; phylum Annelida; class Sipuncula; order Golfingiida; family Sipunculidae; genus Sipunculus; species Sipunculus nudus. Next base: position 84,273,626 of record CM049309.1, on the reverse strand, counting down.
CCTTTTGATATTGAACTCACTGTTATCTTTACATGCTACCATTGGGTCTGTTTGAGAATAATTTTGAATCTGAATTTAATTTCCTAGAACAGACAGAACTAACAATTTCAAGGTTGAAATTCTTATGCAAATTAATTCTTGCTTTCACGTACCTGTTTTACACCCACAATTACTCTGTTAGTTAACAATCAATTTGTTCATGAATTAATGAAACCTATAATTTAACAGTTAACACTGTTTGCAATCACTGTTTGCTCTCTCTCTTTCTCTCACACACATGCAGGCATTGTTTTCACTTTTAATAAAAATGTTTAAAAAACATGAGCTTGTATAAGGTTCCAACATTCCACATGGCAAATTAGACATCAAATTACATTCAAGAGTCTAAGAGTTAAGGAAACAGTTTCAACAATGTTACCTGGAGCTGTTGTCCACACTGCTCAGGTTTATCCCCAGCTGTTTAAGGTGTTCTAGTGTGGCTGCTTTCACATTTACTGTCACATTATTATTGTCAACATCAGAAGACTGTCTGCCACCAATCACAGAAGAACTGTTCAAGTCTGTAGACATCCCTGTGTCCTCCACATGTCTCATAGAATTTGCTGTATCAACTGTGTTTTCTTCATGTTTGGCCAAAAACTGCTTTACGTTTCCCTGTCAATCAGAATTAAATAAAGACATGGAGAACATGCAGTTGAAACAATTCGATGTAATGTTTATTACAAAAAGTCCTGACTTGCAAAATAAACAGCTGTCGGAACCACCAAAGAAAAGATTAAATTTCTCAGAAATTTGTAATTTTGGGTTTCAGCTCACACATTAGCAGCAGTCCTACATGGAGCTATTATTATGAAGGAATAGTATTATGTTAACTTGTTCATAAAATTAACTGGTCAGTGACTGCTAAAAGGTCTAACTCTTAAATTCAGAGCCAAGCGTCCTTAAGAGATTTCCTGCATCATAGACTCTTAACCCTGCATTCCTGATAGCCCTGCTTTAGTGTTAACTTTATCATTTCTATTATACCAAAGGTAATAATAAGTCTGCAGCTTGTTTGGCTAATGCAGTGCTTTACAGCCTGCCATAATGGCCAGTATTGCTGATGTTGCAACAACAATTTCATTAAGCAAACAGAGCTGCCTTTGTGAAATAGACTCTCACTTGTGAAGAGCATATGATTTTCAAAAAGATAAAACCCACAAACAGTACTCAATGTTTACTTCAGATGATGTTTTTATTTTCAACAAATGGCATTCATTTAATAACAAAAGCCAACATTTAATTCAGTTCTGAGCGATTAAAAAACTTACAATAAGGGTTTGATAGAACAGGTGCTGATTTTGGAGCAACATCTCTGTTTCTTGGCTCGAGTCCTTCTGTGTATCATCAGGTGATGTCTACAAAAAGGATTAATGATTGTATTGATTGTTTCAATCACAAATATATCAACTGTGAGTATGATTACAGCACTTGCTAAAATATAGACCACTCATGAAAGTACTAGAACTAGAACCTGTTCAGAAAAGGATAAAAAAAAGAGCATGCTGATCCGTTTCTCAAAAGTAATTTTGATTGAATTCACATATAATGTTTCACTTTACAAACTAACCTGAGCCTCCTCCTGGTACATGCTGACACTCACCTGACGCACTAACCTGAGCCTCCTCCTGGTACATGCTGACACTCACCTAACACACTAACCTGAGCCTCCTGGTACATGCAGACACTCACCTATCACACTAATCTGAGCCTCCTCCTGGTACATGCTGACACTCACCTAACACACTAACCTGAGCCTTCTCCTTGTACATGCTGACACTCACCTATCACACTAACCTAACACACTAACCTGAGCCTCCTCCTTGTACATGCTGACACTCACCTAACACACTAACCTGAGCCTCCTCCTGGTACATGCTGACACTCACCTAACATACTAACCTGAGCCTCCTCCTGGTACATGCTGACACTCACCTAACACACTAACCTGAGCCTCCTTGTACATGCAGACACTCACCTATCACACTAACCTGAGCCTCCTCCTGGTACATGCTGACACTCACCTAACACACTAACCTGAGCCTCCTCCTTGTACATGCTGACACTCACCTGACGCACTAACCTGAGCCTCCTCCTGGTACATGCTGACACTCACCTAACACACTAACCTGAGCCTCCTCCTGGTACATGCTGACACTCACCTGACGCACTAACCTGAGCCTCCTCCTGGTACAATGCTGACACTCACTTAACACACTAACCTGAGCCTCCTCCTTGTACATGCTGACACTCACCTATCACACCAACCTGAGCCTTCTCCTTGTACATGCTGACACTAACCTAACACACTAACCTGAGCCTCCTTGTACATGCTGACACTCACCTGACGCACTAACCTGAGCCTCCTCCTGGTACATGCTGACACTAACCTATTACACTTACCTGAGCCTCCTCCTGGTACAATGCTGACACTCACCTAATGCACCCTAACCTCACACAGACTAACCTGAGCCTCCTCCTGGTACATGCTGACACTCACCTGACGCACTAACCTGAGCCTCCTCCTGGTACATGCTGACACTCACTTAACACACTAACCTGAGCCTCCTGGTACATGCTGACACTCACCTGACGCACTAACCTGAGCCTCCTCCTGGTACATGCTGACACTCACTTAACACACTAACCTGAGCCTCCTCCTTGTACATGCTGACACTCACCTGACGCACTAACCTGAGCCTCCTCCTGGTACAATGCTGACACTCACTTAACACACTAACCTGAGCCTCCTCCTGGTACATGCTGACACTCTCACCAAGAACCGGGCTGTCCCCAGTGTCGCAGGATCCACTGGTCCTAGATGACCTGGGCACAAAACACGACCATAAGATGGAAATGTTAACAAATAAAGAAATAAATAATACAAAACATCAGAGATTAATGTCAGTGCTGTCTCGCTGATTAATTTTGCCAAAAACCTTAATATTACATGCAAATATTTATTTATTGGTTAATTTGCTTCAAGCATAAGTATATATGCTTATTTTTGTGTCACAGTAAAGCTTTAGTTATTGAAAAACAATGCAGAAAATATTTAATAGTCCATGAACATTATTATACTGGTTAAGACACTGACAAGTGGTTATTAGCCATACCAATAATTTGTATGCTTCAAGAAGGGTTTTTTCTTTTTAATTCCTCTGTACTTATTCAGTACACTCACTTGTCAGGAGACCTGGGGAAGGCTGGCATATCCACAATCATTTCAGACACCATGCTTTCCATTGTTTTGTCTTGTATCTGGGTTAGATGCAGGTCACCCAGACTGTATGTGTCATCATAGGTTTCATTTCCTCGCCAGACTTCAGTGGAGATGTCATGAGTTTCCATGGCAGCAGCCTGAGCCTGATGAGACCCATGTTCCTGTGGCACGCTCAATCCTGTGAAAACGCACCCAAACATTCTTAATCAGTAAGAAAGAATCCCTGTGTAATTAAATGACATTACAGTAGCTTATGCTGAGTTACATGTGCTGGTGCATACAATGGCTTGTTCTATCTAATACGGTAACATGGTATATTTTTTAACAAGAACAGACCTTCTTTACTTGTAACAAAAAATATTTAAAATAACAAGAAAATTAAGTGTAAAATGCAGCACTACATGTTTTAAAGACCATTTGCTTGAAAACATCGCTTCAAATATATCCTTCAAATTGGTAAAATATATCATCCTACAAAGATACATTTTGCAAAGAATACTTTTGTATAAATGTGAATGATATTTCTGTTGGCAATGTGAACTCTGAATACACTCTTTCTCTTGGTATTTGAATGAATAATATTATCTCTGATTCCTCAATTTCCTTTCACTAAAATTCTGAGCATCATAGGAGTTTCCACAAAGTAATCTACATTATCTATGACAAAATATAATTGAACAACTTTCAGACACTTGTGAGATTCATGATGAAAGTACACAAAAATCAAATATAACTAACTTTGTGTCTGTTGTTCTGTGACCTTGACCCCTTGAGAGTCTTCCCCTGGTTTTTCAGCTGGCCACCACATACTTGTATTCACAGCTTTCGAGCACATATTCCTCTCAGCAGTGTTAGCTGCTGATGGATTTGATAAAGATGCACTGCCCGTTGAGCTCAGGTCTGGCATTGCATTTTCTTTGTTACTGCTTCCCGAGGAGGAACTTTCTGAGGAAGAATTTTGTTTTAGCATCAGCTGCTGCAGTTGTTCTCTCAGCATCTTTAACTGTTCATCTTGTTGCCGTAGCAACTCGTACACACCTGGTGGGATTTGTGCAGCCCCAGCTATTGTGCTTGCTGTTGCATCCAGCATTGTGTCAGCTGGGACACTGTTGACACTGCCGTTCATGGGTGTTGATGTCAATAGATCCTGAGATGTTGGTTTACTGGCGCCACCTGCTGGGCTATGCTGAGCAATAGTATTTGGGTGTACAGGTGCACTAACCTGGTCTGCTGTGTGCATATCATTTGATGCTGTTAAACTAGGTCTTGACTGGACAGCAGACTTGCTGGTGACTAGCACTTGAGATTGCATGCTGGCCGGGGTATTGTGTGCATTCACCGAGCTGACAACATTTGTAGAAGGTGTAAAATTAGCTACAGGGGTCTGTGAGTTAACATGAGTTGTGCCTGGGACCTGTGACGGGTTAACAATATGTCCATTTGGGGGTGCTGTTGTTGTTGGGGGTGGTACAGGATATCCACCAGGATCTACAACTCCATTATTTGCAGCCACAGGGTGAGGATTGGTTACCATACCACCTTGAGGGTAGGGTGCTGGGGGGAATGCTCCATTCATCATATGGGGATATGCAGCAGTGGGGTATTGTGGAGGCACATAAGAGTAAGCTGGCATCCCTCCTGGGTACATTGGAACAGGTCTGTGGGGCATGCAACATGGAAGATTACAAGTCTGTGGCCCATGTGGCCAACCTGCTGTGGGCATTCTAGGTTTTCGTTGTGATTTCTTTTGATGTGCAGCAGTTTCTGCACCAGATTGTACCACAGTATGCTGTTCAATAGTTTTTGTATGCATTCTCTGTAACGGTGCCTGTGGATTAGGCCCTCGCATTTGTCCATTACTGCTTGGGACCATATGTCCATTCACTGGCTTGTTGCCTTGACGTTGTGTCTGAGAAGTGGGGCTTCTGTTTACTGTTTTCAGGGGCTTGCGTATCTGGGGAGCATTATGATAGTTCTCAGCAAGTGCTGCATTTCCTTGGACCACTTCAGTTGGGTACCCCTTGGGTTTATTTCCAAACATCCTGGGCTTGTTTACTCCAGGACCACACCAAGGCATAGACTCGTCAAGACTCCGAGGTATGGACTCATCAAGAAGTAATGTTACTTCAGGTACACTGGGCCTTATCTGTGGAACCTGCAGGAGAAATATGAACAATTAGCACTGATGGTTAAATATTCATTGTGATAAATTAATATCAATTCACATCATCCAAAAGGGTTGTATGTCCATCTGTGCTATATTTAAATATTTAATTGTTAAGAAGCATATTACCCAAAAAGATGTTGCTCAAAACAGCTCAAAGTTTTATCCTCTAAACAATTTAAAACACTGCAGCCTATAGGATAATACATAACTTAAATGGTATTTGCTTGAACAATACAGATAAATATTTAATACTTTTTGCCTACTTGCTTCCTAAAATTTACAACTGATGAAAGTTAATTTAGTTATTCTGAAATCATGAAATGTGTATTGATGTAACAGTGTAAATGTATTGAACAAATACGAATATTTCCCACTGCAATATTTTTCCACCAGTTACAACCACATGAAAAACTAAACATGAGCATACATATGAATAAGTATATACCTCAATTTAAGCCTAATTTTGAAATAATGCAATGATATACTAGTATATAGATATATATATATATTTGAGTATAAACATGCCAACAAAAAATATACAAATGTATTTAAGTCAAATTTGTTTTTATATATATATCAAACATCAATGAGCCATGACATATAATTTAAATATATATATATATATATATATATATAAATATATATATAAATATATTAAAACATATCCCAAAGCTCTATAGACTGTGATTAGAAGGTACAGACCTGATGAAGGTGGGGTGATGGAGATGACCAAGGCATGATATCATCATGTCTTCCATCAGTTAATGATCCTTTCTTCTTCCAAGATGCAGCCTCTTGTCTGTAGGAAAATAATCAAATCAAATAGTTTTCAAATTCATATACTACAAAAAAAGCACATAGGCAGCTGATTTTTATTTATAGTTTAACAACACATATTTTGTGGATATCAAGTGCAAAATTGGCAGAAATAAAGTATGAAGTTTCCCCTTAGACTACATTACTTTGGCAGAAAAAATTTAAGCAATCTTGTGGCAAGAAATATTTTTCAGAGTCATTCATGCATATAAATGATCAATATTCCAACTTACACATATTGTTTAAAGGTATCCTTTGCCATACTGAAAAGATCTGCTTTCTTGCCATGAGATGTCAGACACAGCTCCAAAACAACAGGACTGTCCGGTCGATCTAAATCCTGTCAAAGATGAACATATAAGCTGGTTTATTGCATGCAATATTTCAGATACACCATGGACCAAAGGCAAGCTGGACTTTGTTAGTCATGTAGAATATGTACTGCATTCAATTATTAATTGAATGATATTCATAAAAATGAACCTCATTATATCTAATTTCCTTCTTGGAAGTATACAAAAATTTCTGAGTCAATGTAACTGAAACAGATTTAGCTGAATAAAAACAATACATTTCCATATGAAAGAGAGGGAGAGAGAGAAATAAATGCATAAGTTAGCTGAGAGAAAAGAAATCAGAGATTAAAGCAGTGGCCCATTAAAATAAATTTATCTATTCTAAAAACCTACCTTCCTGAGCTGAATATTTTCATGACAGGTGTAGATGCTGAAGTCTACACCACTGTCTTTACTTTGGGTATTACACTCATAAAACTCTGGCTGGGAATGTGAAGTAGTGTAAAGGACAACCAGGAAAGACTCTGGTGGGATACACACCCTGCAAAGGAAACAATCATACAATTATTTTACATGTTGCATTATATGTATTTTTTGGAACATTTAAAACACCAGTATCTGTAATAAATCACACACTTAATGTCTGCTTAAAAATTATCAATTACTATGGATTTAGACATTTTTTGTCACTGAGATTTTATAGAATTATAAAGCGGATGTCATAGCACTTATGCCACAAATCACATTTGTATGGCTCATTAATAAATGCATCTACCTTAGGAGAGCAGGTAGAATTATTTTAATGACAGCTAAGGCATTCAAGTCTAGTTCTTTTGTTAACCATTCCAAACAACAGTTGATACCTTTCTTTGAGGGCAGCTGAATGTAAATATCTCAGTGCACATTTCCATACATGAAGATCAGACAAATTAGTGACACCGCTGACCCATCTGGAATGACAAATCAAATTCATTCAGGTGTTATCAGTTTTATCTATCACTGCTTACCATTCAGTACCACTACGACTCCAAGCTCAGGCAGGAAAAAGTAAACAGGCTGCTCCTGTTATACCTAACCATATGAATTCAGGTAATATTTAATTCTTTTTTTTTGGAGGTAACCGCCTCCATTTTTTTTAATGCTAGCTTAACTAAGAATATGTACATCTGCAGATTTCCATTCCGGTTTCGGACTACTTGACAGGGCAGTATCACACGCTTCCTCTCATTTTATATCCTGGCGTTAACCAGGCCCGGTGACTACTGCACCTGCGGGCCCTGGGTTGGTAATCATACCACCTAGGACCCACGAAAGGCGCACTCGTTTGTGAGTGAAACACGGCCGTTGGGCACGACCTTCCCATTAAGCCTGCAGAGCGCTCACCCTGGGTTGGGGCCGACCGTGAAAAACCTCACCGCCTCGGCTGAGATTCGAACTCACGATCTCCCGGCTTTGAGTCCTGCTCTCTACCCCTGAGCCACAGAAGCCGGTATTTAATTCTTACAAGGAACCACACATCCAGAGAAGATTAACTTAATTTACTGGTTTCTTGACTGGCTACATATTGTTAAGTAATGCTATTACATATGTATTTTTGTGATAATTTTGTTACTGTCAGATATTGTATACTCTGAGATTTCTCTCGGACCTCCATGTTATTGTATCCCGGACATCCAAATTTTTGTATTAGTAAAGGTCAAGGTCTTTTCCGTGAACCGGTAGTTGTGGACCCCCGTTTTATATAGGAATCACGCCATTAAGATGTTCACATGAAAGGGCTGTGTGTGTGAGCCAGTTATTTGTATCGCTGTGAATAAAGTCTGGAGTACCTCACTACTCTCGTCGTTATGTCTAACCCAACACATATAACCAGCTGTAAGATGCTGAACTTTTATTCTGTAGTAAATATCATATTAAAACTGATCATACGGTTAGCCTGAATGTATTCATAGGAATTAAAAAAAAAATAACTGAACTCATTTCTGCTCAAATAATAGTAAATATATACACACATTTATAATAGAAGTCTATGAAAGAGAGAACCGTCTTAGTCTATTATTTAAGGATAGATCTATGGCCTGTTGGTAGCTGTGTCTGTTGAATGAGAATGAATGAATGAATGAATGAATGAATGAATATTTTATTCAGAAATATAAGGCCTCGGGCCCATAGTTCCATATGTGCATATATCACATGTAGAAAAACAAAATAGACAATGTTTTCAAACTTGAAAAACAACATCACAAAGATAAAAGAAATGAAATAATAAACAAATGATAATATGTGATATATGCATTCCAAAATATTAACAAACAAACAAACAAACAAAAAAAATCATGTAGAGGTCATTTCAACCATATATATAAATATACATAAATAAACGGTTCTCATAAGATTAATAAATATGCAAGTTAATAATTACACATATGCATGTGTATACACATATTCTCAATACATATACATGCATAACTACATATTAAGCCATATGTAATCATAAAATATATTTTATAAATACAAATATATCTATATTAATATAATTTTAAATAAAACTTTACATATTGAACTCTTTTAATGTGGACAATTTACTTAAATTTTAATATGCATATATAATAATATCTAAATATTGTACTACTCAGCTACCCAAGGACTCGTTCACAGCTTCCTGCAGATGGTCCGCATGGTAAACTTGCAAAGGGGGCCAAGTAGTACCAAATAGTATTGTATCTCAATTGTTTTTATCCATATATATATATATAATACACATACATACATATATATACACACATTATATATATATATATTATTTTTACTTGATCAAAATTTACATAGTTTTATTCATATATTAATATTTATAACCAGAGTAAACAAGTGACCGTTCAACTATTTCATATGGATAATCTGTTTAATTTAGTTATTATCTAATGAATTATTTCTCTTTTTGAAGGCATAGTGTACAAATGCTGCTAAACTATTAATAACATCAGTATTTTTACTTGACATAAGAGATATAAAAGAAAATCTGCCAAATTTAGAAAGGTAAATATCTCTTAGTTCATTGTATAAAGGACATTTCATTATGAAATGATATTCATTTTCTACTATAGATTCTCCAAGTTTCAAACAATAAATACAGATTCTTTGTGTCCAGTGTATACTTTCATGTCTCCCTTTCTCAATTTGTAAATTATGTGAAGAGCATCTTAACCTAGCTAAACTAATCTTGTGACTATTATTTCTAACAACATTCAAATACATTTCGACAGAAAGAAGTGATTTAAATACAGAGTATGTTTCCAAACGCCTGTTATTTGAAATGTTACTTATCCATTCTTGTAAACATATGTCTTTGAGTTTCTGCTGCAACTCAAAGAGAAACAATTTTGTATCTCCTACATCTTGATGTATCCAAACATAACCAAATCCAAGTGAAAATAGTACATTTTTAATTTTTGTTGCCCATGTTTTTCTCCCTAATTCATCAAGAAGATATAATCTTACATATAACTGTTTTGGGTATCTATTTTGTGTCATTCTTAATAATTTTGTCCAATATGTAATACATCTCAATAAATAATTAATTTTTAATGGCCGCCGTCCACATTCACCAAGTGCCGCAGCAGTTGGTGATGAAGAATTTATCTTGAGAATATATTTGCAGAATTTATTCAATGCTTCATATTTTTCTCTTTTAAACTTGCTACATGTCATATTCCACCATGCTGGTTGAACAGTTTTCTTATGATTTATTTTTTCTGATTTTACAAATGTTTTATCGGCTATATAAAGAATTAAGTTTTTCAATTTTACTGCTCCAATTTCACTGTTAGTAAGTAGGACAGGTTCTATATTATTTATTGTATCAATTATCTTATCATCATTAAAGATATCATATATACAATTTTTCTTTTTCCTAAACTGAATCCAATTTTCATACTTTTCCACATTTTTACCAATATTTACTTCATTTTTAATTTCTAGTGTTGTAGTTAATGGAAAGTGGTCAGATAAGTCTTCATTTAGAACCTCAAAAGACTTAAAATAATAAAAAATGTCTGAACTAACAATGATATAATCTATTACTGATGACCCTTGTGTGGACGTATAAGTTAGGTCTCCCTCATAATCTGGCTGTATCCTACCATTTAAAACATGTATATTTAATGTTAAACATAACTGGTGCAACGACAATCCCCATTTGTTTGTTCCACTGTCTTTTGATTTTCTAGGTAAGCTGAAAGAGTCACTATTATATTCATCAATTTCAATGTAATGTAAAATGTCATCTTCTGAATAATCTTGCAGATTACCCATTCTGGCATGAGAATGCAGATAATCATTAAATGAATATTTGTTATAATTTGAGCCTTCTGCATATCAGGTTTTAAAAGCATGGAGCTAGAAATAACCAAGTACTCATATCTGTAATCAAGACATTAGAGTGAATCTTTGAGGTTCTATGGTTATTAATCATTTTGATTTGAGGCACTTGTGGGGATAAGAGTGTGGATCTGAAGCTCTAAACCATAAGGCTATGGTCCTACCCCACATTAAGGATATTTTATATATAATCTAAACAAGTCTTCCCTTGAGCTCTGTACTTACATTCCAACAAGCGGCAGGGTTGACACCTTGGGATCTGACTCCAATACTAGTAACAGTTTTCTGGTTTGATCCATTGTCAAGAAACTTTAAAAAATATATTTAAAAATATTCAATGAGTGAAAATTACCTGCTGATATAATGTAAAGGTATGATATGACAAATAACTTTCTTTTGATAAGGATTTGTTCATATAGCAAAATAACAAAGTATAAAAAAATAACATTTATGCTTATTTATGGTAACTTGGATAATCTAAAAGAAGAAAAGGTCGTTGGGTTGCTAGCATGGCTTTAACAATAAATTACAGTTATAGTCAACTAACTATGGTTACAATACATCTTTTAAAAACTGTCTTTTTAAATAATAATACAAAAAAATAAGAAGGGTGTTCAGGTTCAAGCTGACAAATGTAAATTATAGTTTATTCTCTGTTTCCTTCCAAGAAAGCAGTTATCATGAATTCATTGTCTCTGTATGATATGTGAGCTGTCATAATCATAACCTTACCCAGACTTAGGCTGTCCCTGAACCTGACTTAGACTCTGGGGTCCACTCAAATTCTTAGAGAGTGCTGTCTGAAGGATAGGGACATGGGACACTGGTGTACACACAAGACGAGTGTCCGGTAAAACTAGGTCAATCTCTACTGCCAGCATTGTAGCGTCTTTAGTTGTCTTGTAAGTACAATGACTACGTACAGAGAGCATCTGCAGGAGGCTGGGAGCTTTACTTGAGGTCAGCTCCTCCCATGTGCTCTGGAGAAACAAAGCATTGATTATTAATATTTTTTTAGTAATAATATACATTATTTCTTTACTATTTTCAATTATCCAAATGTTTTGCTTATAACACCTGAAGTCTTCTTTGCATCAAATATTTAACATATGGGATAACAATGTTGATTTTTGTTTATATAATCTGAGGTTTATGACTCATTAAAAGACAAACACAGAACCATATTTAGTCATTAGTATCAAAGAAATGTGACAAACCATGTGATAACCAAGTGATATTATAATAAGCTAGCAGGCCTGATGTTTTGCATTATCAGGAATTGGTCTGTTATCTTTAATGGTTGCAGGCCAAGTAGAGTTGAAAAATCCCTGCTATAGTCAGGAAAATCTTTGATATAACATTAACAAAGACATTTTAGGGCCTACATGATACATAAAAATGTAACATATATCCTTTAAAACAGTAAATTAATATAAACTGTTGTGTTGAAGAATGTAAGTAGTTATATTCTGGTCTTGACCTCTTCCAAGCTGACAGTGCTGGTCTCTTAAAATAAAAGGACAAGTCATGACATGGAACGAAGACATCATAGTGAATCTCTGTGTTTTTGTTGGGACTGGCCATATTTTCTCCAAGGCTCTTGCAGGGAATGAACCCAATACCTCCCCCATTGGGTTTGATTTAGTCATCAAATTCTATCCTTTTTTTACACTTCTATAATTTTGAATCGTGATATAGAAGCACTTGATCAGTGTGCGTACCTTCATCATCTCTGAGTAGATTGTAGGTTCCACAGTGTCCTCCACAGGTGATGGCTGCACCTGAAACACAAAATGAAGGCAAGTGAGGAGAAACAGGAGTGTGCTGGTGTTCTGATTGACAGAATCTGAATAGTTAATAGCCACAGATATTACAAAATAAAGATTTTATGGAACCAACTAAATTCGAACATGAGCAACACAAAGTGATTATCTGGTAATACACCCTTTGTAATTTTGTGACCTCTAACCTCATTAAATAAGTGCTGATTTTGCAAATATTCAGACTAAGCAAAGTATTTAATTGGTGAACATTCATATTGAGTTTCATGATGATCCACAAAATTCTGGATGGGCCAGGAAGTTAGCAGTGTTGATGTAACACATGCACACTGCTGGCTGAAACAATCACCCAGGCCACCAGGACAGGCACACAACACTCAGGATCAGATGTACTCAAACTTAGTGCATGGTCTACCAGATGTATGAGTTCAGTCCACTAAATAAATGAAGGCAGCGACCTGTGGCTCTGTGTTTGCTATAGAGCTACAATTGGTTCTAATACTGACATGATACATAGATTCCAGAAAGTTATAACTTATATGAATTCACGGTACCTACCATTGTAGGAACATTGAGATCACACCCCATATCTGATAAAGGACCTGGCTGGAATGTATCAACAGCAAGTATAATCTGGCCTGATTCTGTAAATATATAAAAAAAAAACAAAGATAAGCATCAAAGCAATAAGTCCAGAGTTCAGAAAGTCAGAGGTATGCAATTTTTATCCTTGAATTCTCTCCTGACACTCAAACATACTGGTCATCATTTCAGCAGAATGTTCAATTATTATGGTCAGACAAATCAACTAATACTGGCTCCTACATTTGAATCGTTTATGTTAACCTGACATCCATATTCTGATAAGCTGTGAAATTTAAAACATTTACCACAATTTACAAATTTCATAAATAACACAAAAATAATTTGAATTCCTTTTACTCTATGAATAAGCATTTTCATTTACGATGGCTCCAGATTTTTCTAGTTGTAGCCCATGAAATAAAACTGTCTGGTTGAATGGAAGAGCATGTGCCCTTTAAAATGCATCTTCAGTTTTAATCTCATAAACAGTGATCTGTTTAAGATTTTTAATAACTTTTCCAGGTGCCCTCTGTTATAGTTTATAGATCAACATATATTTTATATTTTTAAGAAATAATATTCTAATGAACAAGTTCAGTAAAAAAAGTTATGATAACTGACTGAAACACAATATATTTACTAGTAAACTAGATTTATGTTATAAATAGGGCCCACTAGGTGGGAATCGTGATACAAAATCAGCTTAATCAAAAAAAAAAAAAACTTTTTCAATTTTGTTGGTGGAGGTATCCACCTGTCCACCTCCATTTTTAATGCTGTCTTATCTAATTCTTAATCTAAGTATGTAATTGTTCCATTTAGGTTTGGGACTATGTGACAGCGCAGCTGAATGGCAAATATAACAAAGGTTGATTTTGTTAATTAATAATGTATTAATCAAAGCAGACATAAGGTATGAAAGTAATAAGTACCTAAAAGTAAATGTGAACTAAATGTGAAATAAATATGTGTACTTTTACACAAACAAATATTTCAGGGCAAACCAAGAGAAATGTTTACATTTTAACAAAATACTGTTGAACTGGAGCCTACATGAATGTTTTTATATTATCACATTGTAAACATTATTAAATGTCATTATTAAACAAGGGTAATTTGAGACACAAACTGTACCATGACAGACACACTCTCTATGGCAGGCAGGGAACTATTTGGGGTTTGTTTGCCACCCACATAGAAATTCCCCTGAACAATTAAAATACACAAGTGCTTTTAGAGATCCCATTCCCATGACCTCCCTGAATCAAGTTCACCCCCACTTAACAGTGTTTACTCCCCACACATATGTAAGCCCTAATCACAATGACTTCAGACTTATACATACAAATCAAGGGCCCTACAGTACGTCTGTGAAACAAGCAAGCATGCTCTGACTTAGGGAAGCCCAGTAATCAACTTAAAGATCCTTAATGTTAATTAAGCAATAATCTCATAAACATTCTCTGATTCAATGAACAGACCTGCATTCCTCTGTAGTACACACCTGATGATGTAACAAAATTAATGCACAGTGTCAATTATGAACAATAGACCTTATTATTATATATACAGTAAAACAATGAATAACCGAAGACTGTTTATCTGAAAAATAGTCAGCCAGATCAGCGGTGATAGTTATTCTTGACTAATTAGTGCACCTGAGTGTGGCAGTAGGATGTGAATACATCTCCAGGCCGGTCTGTGTAATCCTCAGCTTGCTTTTTAGCAGAATATGGAAGCCTGGGTGAAATTTTTTGTACAAACAAAATGTTACCACACATGGTAACTGAGCAGCCCACCACAGGTTGTAGGTGTGATAAACTCAGCCCCACTTGTCTCCATAGAGTTCGGCTCAGCTTTGATCAGGGTGGCTTTAAAGGATAGCTTTGACCTTTGTCTGATAGCTGCCTGGGCCTCGAGTACTACTGTAAGCAGATGTTGAGTTAATGTGTGCCCCTATTATTTACTCACAAATTCTATTAGTTTTTGATTCACAGCAAGTTGAAACAATGATTTTATATGTTATGTTTCATTTATTTGAAATATAATTTTGTATATAAACTTGTTTACTTCTGCATTCAGCTAGTCCTCTCACTAGGAATTTCAATAAAATTCAGTACATGTACATGTATAAAGGTTCCAGTAGTTAATCTGGGTCATGACAGGTCATTCCAGTTATCACTGCAGCCATGTGTGACATTATGTAGGTATGATATGTCGAAACAGATTGTTTTTAGGGCAGGGCTGTTCATCAATAATAATTTTGATGTGTTCTAAATGATAAATTTGTTAAATCTATAAAAAGTGTTACAATATATTGTCTCACGTTTATCAGAGGCTAGCTTAATTAATATGGGTTAGTCAGTATCTGGTAACACACGGAACTTGGCGGTTATCACAGTGAATATGAGTGCAGTTTTTCATGCGGATGAATGATTATTTTCCAAACAAAAAAAACTTGTTGCCTGAGGCTTTCGGATACATGACGCTCTACTGTATATTTATATACAGTTAAACATGGCTAACTACCATCTTGGTTTAGCGACCACCTCAAAATTATGTACACTTGTTCACAGTCCTGTCCTCAGACCTCACTAAGACAATTTCCACAAAAATGTGACCATTTTATCAAGGTCCAGTTGGTTGTCATAGTTTTATTACTGAGTACATGTAACAGTAGTCGTCCCACTGGGGTTGTATAGACATATACATCTCTCAAGCACAAAAACAGAATGTGCTTTGCTCGTTTTAATACTGGAAAATTAGAGAACAAAAACAATCCAGTTCACGATTTGTCTGCTAGGTGATGTACAAAGGCAAACTCGGCGGCAAAACCAAGTACTTTTTAAACATGTAAATGAAAAAGTTACTGAAAAATTTAGTAAGTTTAATCAATGAGTCACAAAAACATATAAGAACTGGGTAGTGTTTCCCATATTAAATATACAAATCATAATTAACTAAATTAATTACCAAGTCAAAAGTAACAACTCAGGTGCTGTGCAACGAGAGGGATTACAACGTACGTTGGTGCACTACTTTCTGACCAATGTTAACACAGTGTGCACACTCCTGTACACAGATCACAACAAATTAATAACAGCCCTAGCTGACAGCAGTATACCTGGTCACACATATACATATTCATTCGTTTATGTGCAAGGAGACATCACTTTAATAATCTGATGTGACTATAAGGTTGAGTCAGTTGATATGGCAATGGGCATGTATGTAAGTATAGGTTATAGCCCAATGAAATGTAATGCAAGCCATGAGGTTTGCGAGGCTTGTGTCACATGGCAGGGGAGCCGTGTAGGCTCGCCTGCCATGTTTGACACAAGCCAAGCAAGTCTCACGGCTTGCTTTACATTTCATTGGGCTATAACTGATTTGTCCCACATGCCCCGCCTCCAAGGTCGAAGGTCATGCGTGTTATTTTTTATGGCTAGTCACCAGTTATTTGCTATATTTTGAAAGTCAACATGCAACTTCACTTGCATGGTCATTTTTCATGACCCTGTGATGCAAACAGATTTGAATGTACAGTTAGAACAAAGGAAAAAATGCCGCATGTTGGACAAGTGTAGGAGTGTGGATGAGGAAATTTATTAGAGTGTCATGGACAATAATACAAAATAAATGCAATGTTTGGTTATAGTACCCCATCCTCACAGGGGTTTAAAGGACATTTAGGGGTTTATATGACACACCGGGTGATTAGCTGTGTGTTGGTTCAGAACTTCAAAAGCAATATAAAGCTGATAAAGGATGATCAAGATGTAGAAAACAATAGACTAGTTACATCAAACTGAACAGTGAATTACACCCAATAAGTAATAAATGCCTGTACTTATTGTGCTAAATTGAATTAGTTTACAAAAATAAGCATGAAAGCTTGTCCAAAACTGGGAGCCTTAGAAATAGTTATGATATCCTGTCTCTTCCATGGGTTCATTCTATGATAAATGACTGGTGACTTATTGGTTTAACAGTGTCATGCATTACCATTGGTATCATTACCTGAATTTATTGAATTTCCTTGACACACACTGAAATATTGTAGTTGTAAGACACACACAGTTCATGTATGTCTATAAATTCTGCTCATATTTTAACATACATAAACATTATGAGGCACACACATACAATAAAGTATCTTTATTTATTGTAAAGCTTAAAACCCATGTGTGTATATTTGAATTTGCATGAACAAATCTTCAGAACTGTGTTTATATGCACAATTCATATTTGCCTGATACAAGTGCACATTGGTACAGTGGACTAATTTAGACAGGACTAAAAAAAAAAATTACCCTTGAATGACCACATTTTACAAAGGAATCCCTCAGTTCACGCAGATTCTGTGTGAAAATCATTCCTGTGTTTATTTCAAATACACTCACAGACACAAAGTTGACAGTTAAAATATCATAAAGTAATTTTTCACACATGTTCACATTTTCACAAACATGGGTTGTAAGCTTAATGATATTATAAAACATGTTTCGACTTTGCCATAACATGCTCATCTACTAGAAAGCTTATACATCAACATACCTGCATCATCAGTGACCGAGCCACACAACCAGCAGTTATAAACTCCATCTACAGCCTGCTGCTTGGCATAATGATACGCTAAACGTAAAGCTTTCTCAGCAACCACAACCGTGGGAACTCTACAAGAACATTACACTTGAGGTGTATCACAATGACAGAAGGCATATTTTAACAAGTGACCCATGGGTCATGATGCTCAGCTGGCTAACAAATTTTATCATCTGAATGCCAAATTTTGTTGGTGGTATCCCCATTCAACTAAACCTTAGATTGGAGGATATGGGTAACATTGACCTAATTTCAGGTTTCTGGGGACTCGGGGAGATTTTTCAGGGACCTCGCTGAATATCAAAAAAGAAGATTCTAGGTCCAATGGTTACGATTTGTGCCCTGTTAACAGACAACCACATCTTTGAAGGGTCTCAAAAATTGAGAAAAAATGGGTACAAATTTGAAAAAAGAACAGGTGGTGCCACCAGTCTGCAGGAACTGGTGAAACACTTCATGATCAATATGCGTGCAAAATATTATGGTCATCAATGCATTAGTTATTCAGATACTTGAGCTTTTGAATCAAATTTTTAATTTTTCATTGGGGGTACTTCTGAGCCCCATGGCTTGGAGGATATGGGTAACAGAGACCTAATTTCAGGATTCCTAGGAGCCTTTCAGGGACCTCCCTTGATGTGAAGAAAGAAGATTCTAGGTCCAGTGGTTACGATTTGTGCCTTGTTAATGGACAAATGGATAGACAGATGGTCAATGGACAAAGAGTAATCACTATAGCATAGATGATTTTCAGTCAGCTGAGCAAATAATTTGTAAGGTAATAGGTACTATTTGTGTTGACTTTATTTTGTGAACAAATAATACTATCACTCATATTCTAATGAACAGCCTTATGTATTAAATATTTCTGCATTATATTAGACTGACAAAATTACAATATATACTACACTAAGCATAATAAACCTATGCTGTACATTATGTAATTTACCTTTCAAGGCTTAAGAAAAATCAGCACATTGAGGATAAGGTGAAACAAGGGACCTATGGGTCACGACGCTCAGCTGTTATATATGAGAAAAAAATATTATTTAGAAATGAGGCACATGCTGGTTTTGTGTGGTAATAAATAAAAGCTGTATTATGAGTTGTTGTTGTTTAGCTTATGTATGATTTTGATAGTTCCTTTGGAGACAGGGAAGAGGATTGATTTCATTTATTGTATTAACAAATGGAGTACTATTGTCACACAGATTTTGACTTGGCCATATAACTTATAAGCAGAACATATAATATAAGAGTTTTACTATTTATTAAAAAAAATTACAAATATTGTCCCAAATGTAATTTTTATTAAAAATAATAAGAGAATCATATGATTTTTTTAAAATGAAATATAACTGAAATGATTATTAAAATAATATTAAAGAATATATTCATGAATGCATTTATGAATACATTTTGAAAGTATTTACACGAGTATTCATATACTTTCATTTTTACCTGAATTCCCATTCTTAATGCAAGAAATTTTATAATGGAGTACATAATCATATTTGTATTTAAATACAATTACAAAGTATTTGCACCATGTCTGGTATTTATTCAGTTTTCACCAAACAATGATGTTGAGAATCCAGAATATACAAAATTAACACATTTAAATAATGATCATTAGTACTTGGTTTTATGGCTTTTATTTATATTAAAAAATAACTGTAAAAAAATCATTTTGGACTAATTTCACATCAATGTACACACTAGACACAGTGGGAATCTAGATTAATATTATCAACTGCATCTTTGTCTATCATTCATTTCCTTCATATGATCCCTAATGATTAGTAATGAATAATATGATTTACTTCTTTATAATTAAAATTGAACTGAAAAATGCCATAGGTGACTGCATGGTGTTATTTGGAATACGTGACAATACGTGAAGATTCTTATATCATCAGTAACTGCAAGTTAATTTCCTGTTATTATAAACTAACAAATTCCTTTTCTATTTTTCTTTAATTTGTTATTAAAAAACAATAAAAAATTATTAATTTATTGTTTATTGTTATGTTGTTGGCTAAAACTACTAGATGAGTTGGGTTGGACACCTGGATCAACTGTGGCTGGCCATAAGCTGCCTGGATTCTGTGTATGCCTCGCCTCAAGCATGCATAATACAGGTGACTCAAGAGGGGCTGGAGAGAGCCAAAGTCTGACAGGGTCTCATAAAAAACATTAATAAAAGCTACAATTTTTGGCCAATTTCTTTCAGCTTTCTAAACTAAAAAGCTGAAATCCTTATGTGTGCATGATATGAAAATTATATTAACAGTGCTCACGGGAAACAAACGTGCCATGGTCACAGTTGGGCAAAATTTAAGGTACTAATTTTATATTTATACTAATAACTTATAAAATTTGAAAAATTCAGAACTAATTTTGGGTATTCAATTGAATCTTGATTAAATAATGTTACATCCCTAACAAAAAAATCTCTAGCTTCAACAATGCCCTTGTTAAGGGAGTAAATATGTTTCTTGATTTTTTACAAAGTGCATTATGTTTGGGCCCATAACTTAAAACAATTACGCAATACTGACATCATTCTGGCATGTGCATAGAGATTGAAAAATATGTATATTATTTATGATTAAAGTCAGATCAGTGGTTTTAATATTTGGCAGTCTTGAAGTGTAACAATGGGTTTTTAATGGAAAAATTAAGTTTTTCATTAATATCTCGAAGGTATTAAGTCCTAGTGACCAAAGTCTTGGCATGGTAGGGGATTTTGGAGACATCTAACTGTATGCCGAATTTAAGGAACTTAGAGCTGAAGCTGGGGAGCTGAGCTCTTGCAAACTGCATAACACTACCTTGATGTAAACAATATGTTACATGGTGCTTGAAAACTTGAATAAAATCTACAGTTGTTGATCAACTGGTTTCAAATTTTTGGTGTTTACAGTTGAAATACTAACAAAAACATGCTGTGAAAATTAAATCCACAGTACTTACAGGGAAAAAACGTGCCATGGTCAATTTTGGGCAAAATTTAAGGTACCAATTTTTTATTTTTATTAATATTTTAAAAAAAATTAAAAGATTTTCATCTAATTCTGGGTATACAATTTAATTTTGATTAATTAAAGTTATATTACTGGAAAAAAGGTCCATAGCTTTAACATTTTTTGTGTTAAGTGATCAAATATCTTTCCTGAATTTTTACAAAATGCATTATGTTTGGGCCCATAACTTTTTTTTAAATTATATAATACAGACCTAATTTCTGGCATGTACATAGTTACTATATAGAGGAATATTTATGGTAAATATGAGGAAAAACAGATGAGTGGTTTTGATATTAGGCAGTCCTGAAGTGTGAAAATAGGTTTTTAATAAAAAATTGAGGTTTTCCTTAATTTCTCAAAGGAACGAAGTAACAAGGACCCAGTTTTCGGCTTGGTAGGAGATCTTGGGGACATCTCACATTATGCCGAATTTTGGATTCCTAGGTCTTACGGTGTCAAAACGTGCCACATCTACGGACCGACGGACAATGGACCACGACTACAGCTCAGATGACTTATAGTCAGCTGAGCTAAAAATGTAAGGGGACCTCACAAAATCAACCTAAAAATATTTATTTTCCTCAAATACTGAAATAGAAATTAACTCAAAACTCCTATAAGTCCCTCCCCCTGTTTTAAATTATTTAAACTAAAATGTTCTCAGCTTCACCTGGTGAAATATGTATCAATAGAACATGCATGCATTTCCACTGCTACTCCATGTTAGCCTTGGATCTTGAGATAATGTTGATTCTGATGTATGTGAGTGTTTGTGACACGTACCTTGTTTCCCCTGGATGCAGCAGAAGGGACTGGCCCTGTGGCTGGTGGTTCCACAGGGCACAGCGTGTTGAAGGGAAGCTGAAGGGCATCCTCGGTTACCTCAGCCTGATCATCTTAAAACAGAGGATATGACTAAAATAGAAAACAAGGATATCTTAGTCATCTAAACTTGGTCATCCAAAAAACTCACATGTGACAAACAGTAGAAAAGAAAGCATAATGGCTCAAGAAAAAAATTTAAATAATTCTGTTGTAGTCAATAAATGTGGAGCACGAGCAGGCCCTGACTGGTGATATGTTTTTACTAAAACCAGTGAAGGGTGCCATTTTCACTCTCATTCATATATGCTAAGACTCTGTTCCATATAAAGGTTACTACTACTTGTGTTTGGACGATAGTTTTTTTATATCATGATAATTATCTAAAATTTATTGCAATATACTGTGATATCGTGAGATCATTATTCATAAATATATAATGACTCAATGACCCAACAATAATACTAAATTAGAATACTGAAATATCAGAAAGGGCTCTGCATTCTGCAAAAGGCTCACAGACTTCCAGTGATGCTTGATAAAATATATCTATTACTGAGTACATGCAGAGACAGAGGAAACGGACCCAAACAAATATCTAAATATCTGAACCAAGATGTCATTTTGAATCAGTGATAGTCATGTATGACGGTGTAGGAGTGTAGAATCCCAAGCAACAGAGGCATATTTACAGCTGATGTATTAAACTGTAAGCCTGGTCAGCATATAAATCAGTAGGGTGGTCTAGTGAGGAATCTGTGATTCCAAAAGTGAAAGATTTTGGATGAAACCTTTACAATGCCTCCACAATCTTTTTAAGGATGTGGGTCCTGTGACCTTGACCTCATGACCCAAAAGCCAATAGGGTTCTTGCTTTAGTGATTGGCCATATATAAGTCAAGTTTGAAATCCATATGTCAAATCAAACTGCAGGTATCATCTAGAAACAAATGTTTTGACTGATGGCTCCTGTGGCCTTGTGGTTGTGACCCAAAATTCGAAAGGGATCTCCCCTATTTGCAGGTGAGTTATATGTGCAAGATGGAAGGTGTGGGACTAAATGTTTGGCTTATAATGCCTCCATATTCTTTCAAGAGATGTGGGTCCTGTGCCCTTCATCTTTGACCTAATGACCCCAAAATCAAAAGGGTTCTTGCTTTACAGGTAACTAATTAAAGGTATAAAGTACATGGGTACAGGTAGAGATTATTTTAAGTCAATTCAAAACATGTTAACTGAAGGCAATCATATTGAGGAATGTTTGAAAATCATCAACAAGCAACTGAATTTGGTAATTAAACAGCCAAAAACAGGGGACAGTTGTCTGTTATACACAGAATTTTTTTTTGCTGATGTTGAGTTCTGTTTGAAAAATATTCTTCAGTATAGTATCTAATATTATAATCTATGTATTTTCTTCTATTCTTCATAAAATCCTTTAATTTAATTCTTCCCAGTTATCCTTTAATCTGTGCTCAAATACCACTATGTACTTGCTAGCTGTGTGGAGGCTTTGTCTGGTCCAGCATGCCTCCAGCCCACTCAGTGGACACTGAACTTCTAAAGGATGCAGGGATGCAAGCTTCGTAATTACCTGTGAATGGGTGAGTTAACTGCAGTCGCAGGGAGAGCTCTGTACATGCATGTACTTAACTCTAGCCTGATGTCCATTTCTAGTAGCACACATGAACCTGGTGTATATTTTACCAGGTGTCGGTACTTGAGTTCCAGGTACAGATACTTACTACTCATGAAAGCCAAGTTAGCCTCAGGTACTCTGAAATGTGTACCTAGGTATGGCCTGAACAGGTACAAGTATGTAGCCCCAACCCTGGGACATATCACATAGGCAAATGTCTTCAATATATTAATTTTGATTATAAGATTATCAATGTTTAATACCATACAGTTAAGCAAATGATATACAGTACCTTATTATTATTATTATTATATATATGGTGTTTATCAAAAGATCTTTATCACTGTAAATCACCTGCACTCACAAAAATAAGGACATCACATGCTATGACTATGATTATAATTCATGTAAACTTAAACTTTAAACCTTGATAACATTTGCTATTATTCTGTCATTTAGTAATTATATAAATTTTATTTAAGTTTTATTGTAGCACTTTATGTAGGACTAAATCTATAACTTGGAGAATACGCACAGACTCAGAGATCTGCAAAATTACCAAAGAATTTACATAAAATGTGACAGTTCTAAGCAAACTGCTTGATATTAAATTGACCATGATCTAAGCAAGTTTAAACATATGTACCCACAGATCAATTTTTAAACAAAAGACCTATATTTATGTTCATTCTTTATAGGTTTGAGATGAAGTCCATTTATGATTTAAATGACAATTTACTTAGGCCTACTCCGAGTTAAACAAATTTAGAATTTTAAGAAAACTGATTGATATAATGGGCTTTTATATTAATAAATTTCTATTTGCATGTAGTCCTATAATTTTCAAGTTAATCCATAATTTGCACAGAGTATTGCTAATAATGCCAATGTATGTATATACTTACAGCTCTTCACTTGATTGCGAAAGTGCAAACAGGGAATAGTCTGGACCTTTAGCACTGGGGCAATGTGTCCAGAGCTCTCAATACTTTGATATTTATATTTTCATGGTCCAGAAAATAGAGCCAATTCTGAACACACTCCTAATTAAATGGGCCCAATCACCAATAAAGCATGTTGAATTAACATGAAAAATAGCTTCTCCCCTTTAAAATAAATGTGTACCTGCCAGAATATTGAGGTAAAAGCGTTTGCTTACTTCTGTAAACTAGACTGGGCGTGATCACAGCTGTCAACATAAACACAGCATAACGGGCTGTGTGCTTTGAGGAGCCACAGCACATGTCAATCAGGAGAAGCCCTGACTGACTTGGCCCAAAAAATGTAATACATGTTCCCATTGGATGAAACATTGCATGTTGCGGCTCCCAATCAGTCCTCCAGTCATGCAGGGTTGTTATTGTAAACAGACATTCGTAGACTGTGTTTACCAACATGCAGAGTAATGAAAAGCTGTTAAATGGCCATATGCAAGGTACTGAGACTGTGTGCTGGGAAATTTTTGTTAAATGCAAAACTGATCTGATAGTGTGAAAGAACAGGCATGAAGTTGCTCCAGATTATCCTTTAAGTTTCCAACTGCAAACTGGATAAATGAAAGGACAGTAACCTGTGGATTGGTGGATGTTCATGTCCACTATGCTTGAGGGGTACAGGTGAATTCAGCCCATTTCTAACCCTGCCTGTACCAACCCGGCCCGTACTTACCAACCCGGCCCATACCTGGACCTTGCCTATACAATAACGTGAATCAATATATATTATAATATGAAAAATCACAATATGTCTAAAATATTAAAATGGGTGTAAACTAATGGAGATTTAGAGGAAGGTTTTAGCCTAGCGCGCCAGTCTCTCTCTCTGTTTCTACACATACACATAAATAATATACACAATATTTATCAAATCCATAACTTTTTACTTACCTCTCTTAATAATAATAAAGAATGATAATAAAAAAATACTACAAAAAAATTATATACTATTCAACATATGCATAACTTGTGAATATTTATGTGCGTTTCCTGTCATTTACACATGCAGTCTAAATATGTATACTATGAATAAGTCTTTCCGTTGAAACACACTTGTTGCACAAATACATGTAACTGATGTATTACATTTCATCACAACTATTTAATATTTCCCTCGGGTTACATCAAAGGTTTATATGATTATAACGTTTATCGTAAAATTTAATTTCATGTTTGTCGATTTTAAAAAATATTAATTTTTCTTCACAGATATAATTTGATACCATACATGATAGCTATTTAATGACACTTTCATTTAAAAGTGCAGTTTATATTGAACAAAATGCTCTTCATTATTTATGTTATCTCATTTATAATGTCACAGGTAAAACAAATATTAATAAGTAAAATTAGTTCTCGTTCCTGTTCTCTCTCTCTCTCTGTCTTTTCTCTCATAAAAAAAAAAGTAAAATATGAATAAAAAAATATTGGGATTAGAGTCATTAGACAAATTGTGATTGTTCATATTATAATATATATTATCATTATTGTATAGGCAAATTCCAGGTACAGGCCGTGTTGGTTATTTGAATGGGCTGGGTTGGTATGGGCCGGGTTAGAAATGGGCCGAATTTACCTGTACCTGTGCTTGAGTACGATAGATTTATGGTTTGTGAAGTTACAAGTTGTGTTAATATTTTAACAATTAAAAAATCCATTGTAAATTGTATTTTATGCTATAGACAAAATATTATAGATTATACACTATCATAATAACAAAACCTTACAGTATGCTCAAACATATCAAAGCCGTTTAACATATCAGAGAAACAGCTTGTTGTGTTGTACTGCATGTTTATACAGCGAGTACAAACAATGTTTACGCTTGGGCCTTGGCAGAAATGACAGTTCAGGAATAGAAGAAATAAATTACATTCTAATAATAAGATGATAATTTAAGGAAAATAAAAGTTACATGCTGAGATAAATGTACCATGTTAAATTAACGGTGCAATGCATTTAGCATGGTTACTCACATTTCTTAGATTCCCTCGTCCCAATGTTTGGACATGCCAAGGCAGGTTCCATTCAACGACCTGTCATTTGCAGTTACCGGCAGGATTGAAACAAGTTATTTCTAGATAAATTGAGCAACAAACACGAGTAAATCGAACCTTGTCCCGTAGAATATAAAGGATTGTATATATGAACATATACCGATTCCCCTTAATGGCTTGAAGTCATTGCATAATCATAAATAAAGTTGACGTGAGAGCAAGTTTCGTCCACACGCGCCCTGTTGTTTGAAAACTGGGTTGCCATAAGATGTGGACTGGTCCCAACCTATTTAGATTGAACTCTTCCCTTTATTTGACTATAAGTTGTAATGTACCAGTCTAATATTAGATTTGTTTCCTACCCTTATTATTTCTTAAGTTAACCTAGAGGGGTCGCTTCAGTCACCCTACGAAATCCGCCAGTGCTCCCTCCAAAATACCACCGAGAATCGCATTTGTAAAATGTGGTTTCCAGCTGAACGACTGAATGACAGTTTTTGAAGTGAGACGAGTGATAAGGTAAGGGCATCTAAATGCAGAATCTTTTAAGATGTACTGACAACTGTCCGAGTAAGCTAAGAAATACACATGTGCACATAAACCAGGAGGATCTGAGCGTAACTCAACATGACACACATATTGAAATAAATAAGTACTGCCTTATTTATTAATACTGGTCTTGTTGGCAGTACTGCTAATTTATTTGCAGTACTGCTAACCAGACCACTATATAGGATGTATACTAAAGCACAATGATAAGCTGCCGTGCATCAGTGCATTGCTGCAGTCTTGCAGCGCTGATATATATTATAAACAATACAAGCGCTGCAGCCTCTGGCGGGGAGAGTCAAGACTATCTAAGTTTGTACAGATCCGTACAGACCCTGAGACATGTATATGCCTTGTGAAGCGTCAGGACACAAAACAAACCCCACATATTATAATTGTTACAGATGCTTAAACTTCCGTTGGGACCAAAACTTTTGCTGGATGATCAGCATTAATAATTTAAAGTATGGGCACTTACTCTGGATGAAGTCAGATATTGCTTCGTCTCCGTCTGGCTGATGGCGCTTTTCAGTTGGAACAACCAATAGGAAATTAGCATCATTGACAACACGCGATGTATGATGGGAAGGATGCTTATGAAAATATGGACTATTCTAGTGCACGGCACTGGCATTCCTGGGAAAAGCCCCCCTGAATTCATCTTTTGCATAGATTGCCGACCTAATTTGCATGGGATTCCTATTCCGACGGTGTCCAGTCGGCATGCAACAACTGAACCTCGGCAGTTCAAAGGATAAAAAACATTTACCGGCGCACATAAAGGTGATATATCTATTTAATTTGATACATAAAAAGTTTATTTCTATTTATAAATACAAGATTGTTTCTCTATCGCACAACAAGCAGTGATAATTCATGTAACAGGTACCTCCATGTACGGCAGGGTGAACTCTCACCGCTAGACGGTCGGACTCCATATCACAGATAAATGGATTCCGTACGTGGCGGACTAATCAGTGCAAAGCCACGCCATATCATCAATGTTCTAATTTTATAGTAGTAGTGGTATAAAAAAAAGTCCATTTCACCACCTGCTGTCCACCTGTTTTTTGTAGATGATTTACTTAAAAATTTATATTTTCCAAGTAAACAACATATGGAAGTGACAACCTAATATGGCAGTTAAGAATCTTACAATAAATCCTCCGTTCATGTTTCACAACATTTTAGTCTCTTTATCATGATCTGGCTGATATTATGTGTCCCTCCATAAGTAGCCATCTTTGTTTTAGCTGGTTATATTTTTTAAAGTGTTTACATGAGATCATCCAATCAGCAGCTGTCATTTGAGGCTGTTTTTGCATGTGACCAATGACCTTGACCGCCAAAAGTGGGTCTGATATGTTGTAAAATGTAGACTGATTTCTCATATTTTCAGAAAATTCTGTTACTCAAATATGGCATAAGGCTGGAATATAGTTACCTAGTTGAAAATTAGGTTCTGTAATCCTCTCCTCTACACTATAATTGTTTCCCTTGAAATGTACCCAATAAAAATTTTCATAGCAAAGAACAGGTGGACATGAGGGGATGAAACGGACTATAGGGGAGGGTATAATTTGCTGATCAGCACGCTGATCAGTGGTCTGCAGTATAAAACGCTGATCAGCGACCTTTCACTTAAAGCATTAATTTCAGGCAAATTAGCCCTCATATAGCAACCTCCGATTATTTTATGATTTAATACACCTTTTTTATCAGCATAACATATTTTTAAATAATTTTTTTATTGTGTGAATTATTCTCCATGAACTGCAACAAATGTACCTGCCAGTGACTTTCGCTGATCAGCTGTGCTGATCGGCAACCTTTTAATCCAAGCATTAATTGCAGGCAAATTAGCCCCAATATAACAACCTCCAACTTTTATGTTATTACGTGTGATTTAAAGACACATGTTCTGTAAGTATTTCATATTTACAAACATACAAATACATTTTAAATGTGTTACATATAATACATGAAACCTTTCTATCACCTGCTATTTCGCTGATCAGCAAACGGCGCAATCGCCTGACACTGATAAAGTGCTCATGATCATCGGCAATGATTTACGTATTTCTTGACTAAGATACCTGTCTAGCTGACATCAGAGAATTTTTTATAATGGTAACATAAAGGACTTTCAGTTGTTTTACTTATATCCTGTGAAAAGCATATGATTGCCAATACCATACCAGTCTACCACATACAACTTTCAAATATCCGTTCCCCACCGACCACTCGGAGATATTAGCTAACAATAGGGGGCGCTGCAGTAATTTGTTGGCAGTTGTTCACCGGCCAGGTGATAAAAATAGCTGAGATATACACTTAGCTTGATTATACATAAAATGTAAATTTATTAAAAATCATATATGTTAAATGTATATCGCAAAGCACTGAAATGGGTACCTTGAATATTAATGAAATTTATTAATTATGCAATTGACTTCCTATACACTATATTTCTTTCCCAATGAGCCAGTGCATTTATTTATTTATTTTTTAAATCAGATTTTTTTTATCTTAATCGGATTTAAAAAATTAAATAAAAATTATGGCCATACTTACAGAATGTAAATTATATGTAGACTACTTTTAGACCAATGATAGTGGTCAAGCCCATTTGATGATATGTATGCACTCATTGTGCATTTCTGCACAGTTTTACTTACCTAGCAACTTATCCATTTTTAAATTCCTACTTATCGCTCGGAAATCCATTTGTAAAACTAATTTACGTGTATGCTTTCAACTTATGTAATTGAAAGTACAGGAAATCATAACAAAGAAAAATTCAGCTTTTTGTAAAAGTATTTAATAGGTAGACACCCTTTAATAATATATATATTCTCTATTGAATATTCTCCTTCAAAAGAGTTTATAAATGTAGCCTACAGAAAGTTATTTTTATTTATTTGGAAAATGTTGGTTATTCATTAGTTTTTCATTTTACAGATGAAAACAAAAACAATGCTATTAAATGAGACTTCAAGAGAGTGTAACATTCTTTTAAACTGAATTGAAAAAAATTTGTAAAAAAGAAGAGAAAAATAGAGAAAAACTATTTTTCTATAAAAATTGATTTAAATCAGTTATTTTTTTTTTAATCAAGTGATTTAAATCGCAAATTAAATCAGCCATTTAAATATACGTGATTTAAATCACACAACCCTGTTATATTTAACTTTTAATGGTGGTGAATGTCGATGAACGGTGTTAAAATAAAAAGGTGACAGGATGGATGTAACATCTAAATTCTACAAACTGGCATTCTAATATAAAATTTCATCGTTTTTATAGGATTCAATGTGTTATGTATTTTTAAATATTAAACTTTCAAAATATTTATTATAAAAGAAGTCTGCATGATAATTTAATTTATAATTTTGTTAATGATTACATTTATTTTAATTCAACACCGTTCTTCTTCTTGAACACCGTTATATATTGAAAATAGGCATAATTTAAGAAAAAAAAGTTACTTAGAAACATATTAGAAAATGCTTTTATCGCCAACATTTTTATTGACCGAGATAGATTGCTATATTTTTCCTCTATTCATTGTATTATACTTTCTGTGCATGGGTTGTATTTGTATTTGTTTCAGGATATAAACGGAACAAATTAAAATTAAAAATTCGCAATTTACAGGGTTAAAATATATATTTATAATAAAATACATCGTACAGGTGAACCTTTCTTATTTTTTTTCTAAATCAACTTAGCGGGACCGTGAAATTGGCATGAAAATATCCAGCTTAATCTTTCATAAATAAAAATTCCAAACACTGCTTAAACTCTGTAACGGTGATAAATTGATAATACAATTAGGGCTTTAAATTAGCCAAAACTATAATTTTTCATTAAACAACCTGTTCTGCTGAAAGAAATTTTATATAGTTTACATTTTTATTGCCATGTTAGACTATAAAAAAATATTAAGATGTTATTTTTCAGATGCTGTATATACCTGCTGAAATGGCAAATGTTTTTCGTAGAAAGACCCTTTCATTTAATTGTCAATCTTATTACGGATTCTTTTAGGAAATGGACTAAATATACCTTCTTCTAAACAGTTAAGTAAATGTCCTCTCATTTTTGTCTGATCAACATAAATGTTGTTTTACCAGTTCCTTTAGGCCTACTTTCAAATTTATTAAAACAATACTCAACAATATTAGCGATAACAAAAAAAAACACAGTCGACAATATTTTGCTGTGGATTCATAAGTTGCATTTCACTGAAATATATTTGCAGGATATTGTAAATAAATTCAAATTTTTAAATACATTCAAACTAAGAATATGTCTCAGTATTTCTATCATCTGGCCAGGTAACACCTACTAACAAATTACTGCAACGCCTAGCTCCTACTGTCAGGTAATATCTCCGAGTGGTCAGTGGGGACCGGATATTTGTAAACTGTATGTGGTACGATATGTATTGGCAATCATTCAGTGTTCACAAGAAATAAGTAAAACAACTGAGAGCCCTCTAAGTTACCATTATAGAGAATCACTGATGACAGGTGTAATAATGTAATTATTTAATTCACATTTAAAGGACACATTTCATGCATAAAAAAAGGACACTTTGTCATGGGTACAGTTAATGAGGATAACCAAGACTTTGGCTGTGTGAGACTACCGTAAAATCTCCACTTAAAACCGCGGTTTAATCAAGAAATTCAAAATCTTGAAATCAGGTTGATTTCCTGAAAGCACTGTGCGGTTTATACTAGAAGGGTTTCCTGAATATCTTCCTGGCAGACATCGTTTTTGGGCCGGCGCGTTGGCGATAATATTGCAACTTTCGAAGGCTGTTCTTAGCATGCATGGGAGCCGTGTGTAAATGTATTATTTACAATTATTTGTTATTTATAAATTAAATATTGCTGATTAGTTTTCGTGTGATATATAACTTGTTATAAAATCTTGGTAATTGTCACCAAATAATACGTTTACAACAACCTAACTGCATTAAATGCGGTGGTATCCAGGACTCTGGATACCGCCGCATAAAAAGCTTCAGAGTAAACTGGAGAACTTCAAACCCTTGTCGAGGAAAAAATCGTGTAAAATCAAATAGTGCGTTTATTACAAGGAAACTTTAAGTAATCTAAGGGAGATGTAGTACTTTATTCAAATGACCAAGAAATTCAGCTAAATATTATGTTTTAGTATGTAAACAAGACTCACTTTTAAAACTTTGCAACCCTTGCGCTTGAAACTGTCTCAGAATCTGAAACAATGAACTACGTGACCTTTCGTCGCTGAGCCAACAAGGCCTGTTACCACTGGTTACACAGGCGGCTGCCGGCCAGCCGTGGCTGGGGGAAAACCCAGAGCAGACATCGTTCCCCGTGTATCACCGTTTATTAGGATAATACATATTCTTCTAATCAGCATTTAAAGTGGACAAGCACTGTCTAAGTGGTATGTTATATGCGTATTTGATAAGAATATCTTTATTTCTTAACGAATACGACATTTTCAGACAAAATATAAGAATTTAATTGTCATGTGGAATGTCTCCAGTTTCCTCAAATCATCTTCTAGGGCTCTCGCACAGCGTAGCGTACTAAGAGAGGACGGGTGCTAGGGCTAACAACAACCCTGCTGTTACAGACAGCTGTCCACTTCGTTGGACATGGTCAAGCAAAATTGAAATAAAAGCCCACTTTAAACCCATTTGCGGCATTATTTAGCAATGATTATTTGTTTAAAACGTAAAATGAATAAAAAGCTGACATCGTAAAGAGTCACACAATGGCAGACGATCGTTTTAAAATCAAGTTTGAGTGCCGCCATGTGCTGAAACACCCCGGTATTCTGCTAAGAATATTTTGAACGGCTGTACGCGGTGGGTGGTAAATTGAACAGCCACCTATTTGGTCCCAGCGTGCCTTGCGCGAACACTGCCTTGACAAAATGGCTCTCCACACAGAAACTTTCTTCAGGAAAAAAACTTGCTAACCCGGACTGGCCACTTTAATTTTACCTTTAAATCACTCGTTTTCAAGCATCATGTTTCCTATACATGCGTATCTCGAAAAGGTAACTTCAGTTACTTTGATATTTAGTTAAGTTGACCAGCGATGTTTTCAAACGCACCAGCAAATTGTGACTTGGAGCGATGTCACCGTACGATGTGACGAAGATAATACCAAAGTAACCGGTATGAAAATGATTTGAATCTTCCGCATAATTCCAGAAAATGGAATTTCATCAAAAATTAAGATTTCAAAATATTACTTTTAGAATTAAAATATACAGTGTCTTGAAATGGATCAGCAGAATATTTTTTTCCAAAATATAATGACAAATCAGTAGCAAACAAGAATACGGCCCGGAATATAAAATCTGTATAAACAGGCAGAGGTTCACCGGCCCTTACGTCTTCCCAAACTTCATGCTTGAGTGACCCTGCAAAAAAGTGTTACGATGTGTTTAAATAAAATGCCCAAGGAATTTTTAAAGTGGACAGGAATGGCCGAGTCGCAACCTACGCTTGTTCATTTCTAGATGATTGCTTGATTGTCTTTTGTCAAATCATTCCGTAGCGAAAGTTGGTGCGGTTTTAAAGGGGGGTTCTTAGTATTTGAGCCCCTCGCGGTGTCTCGCCTGGAATTTCGGCGAAGTCTGGGTGCGGTTTTAATCGGAAGTGCGGTTTTAAGTGGAGATTTTACGGTATTGTTCTTTGTTTTAATTAAAATGTCGGTGAAAAGAACAACAACAACAGGTTTGGGCCTGTATTAATTTTTATTCCTCAAATCCTGGCATTGCAAGATAGACATTACGTGGAATTTTAGTTAGCCAAAATATCCCATCTGCACATTGTGACAAATAACACAAGTCAATTCATCAATGAACATATACGATAAGGAAATAAAATATATGACCCCTTAGGCAGAAGGGAAAGAACATAAAATCAATTTATCAATGTTCACATACAATAAGAAAAAAGACTATGACACCTTGCGCAACATTCATATAAAAACAATGCTTAAATGGATTATTGGAACAACCCTGTCCGGGCCTAGTTACAGTGCTAACTAGTGGAACCTAACGAAATATAACTAGTCTAAAAGGACAGGGGCGGGTGGGTCGGGAAAATAAGCTGGTGCTTTTTGCTGCATGCGGCTGTATGCGCTGCTGCATACCGAGTGAAGCTAGCTTATTACGTGGGCCAGTACAGCCCTGACCTCAGCAGGGTCAAGTGGCTGTCATATGATGCGCCTGGTGAGATCGCATGATGCTGTCACATGAGCCTTGGCCTTGCCCCTCCTCATAATTAACCCCCAAATTATCAATTTGGACAAATGTGATTGCACAACACATGGCAAAAAGGATGTCTGAAAAAGTTCTGAGTCCGTTTAATGTAGCCACTGTCACATTATTATATCTTGGCGACGAGGTATTGGAGTGCTATGGCTACGTACGGTAGTTTCAGAGAATACGAGGAGTCGGAGGATTGGACTCAGTATGTTGAACGTATGAAGGAGTTCTTTGTGGCAAATGACATTGCTGACCAGGTGAAGCAGCACGCCATTTTCTTGAGCATGGTATAGGGAAGGATTTATTGACTTATCAGGAATTTGCTGTCACCGGAAAAGCCTGATAGTAGAACTTTTTTACAACTGACTGAACTGGTAAAGCAGCACCTGAACCCCAGACCATTAGTGATAGTGGAAAGATACAAGTTTAACTCCAGGTACAGGAAACCGGGAGAAAGTGTTGCTGATTTTGCAGCAGAACTCAGACGACTCACGGAGAACTGTCAATATGGCGACATCCTGGAAGACATGCTTCGTGACAGGTTGGTGCTTGGGGTGAGAGATGATGCTATTCAGAGATGTTTGTTATCTGAAAAGCACTTAACTAATCAGAAGGCATTAGAGATTGCTGTGGGAATGGAGGTAGCAGCTAAAAATGCCAGAGATCTCAGTGAAGCTAGTGTTAGTACCAGTACTGTAAATAAACTTCACAAATTTACTAAACAATGTAAATCTGGAACTGTATCTCATAAAAGTCAGAAAAACATGACATGTTGGAGATGTGGAGCCTTGCATGATTTTAGGACTTGTAAATTCAGGGAGGCTGAATGTTTTAATTGTAATGCTGTTGGTCATATTAAAGCCATGTGTAGAAAGCCAGGAAAACCTCCAGCCGTCCTACAGGCAGAGGTAGAGCTCAATCAATTAACTTGCAAACAGAGGAGACTGTGTCTAATATGTCTCACCAACAAGGTGATGTGTATACTATGTTCCATATGGGAAATGAAACCAGTGTAAACAGTGGTATACAGGTGAATGTGAAGGTAAACAATGTTGACTTAGCTATGGAAGTTGATACATGGGCTGCGGTGTCTGTGATTAGCGCAGAAACTTTCAATAAATTAAATTTTGAACTTCCTACAACAGTTGCAGACTCCTCAGCAATACTGAAGACCTATACTGGAGAAACTATACCTGTTATGGGTGAGATAAATGTCCAAGTTGATTATGAGAATGAAAGCTATCGTTTGCCTTTTATGGTACTAAACAGTTCAGGACCAAGTCTGATTGGTAGAAACTGGCTTAAACATATTAAGCTTAATTGGGCTAACATATGTACTATCACAGAGTCTAAGAAAGACCAGCATGTTCATGACCTAGTATCAAAATACTCAGAGGTGTTCAAGGCAGAACTTGGCTGTTTGAAAGTGAAGATTCATATGAACAATGATGCTATGCATTTTCATAAACCCCGTGTTGTTCCTTTCTCTTTGAAGGCCAAGTTGACTGTGAATTAGATCGTCTAGAATCTGAGGGTGTAATTGAACCAGTGAGATACTCAGAATGGGCTTGTCCCAAAGTTCCGGTTTTGAAACCTAATAACACTGTAAGAATTTGTGGAGATTATCGTCTCACAGTAAATCAAGTTGCTAAGACTGAGAGCTATCCAATACCCCGAATAGAAGAACTTTATAGCAAGTTATCAGGAGGTCAAACCTTTACTAAATTGGATATGAGCCATGCATATTTACAGATTCCCCTGGATGAGGACTCGAAGAAATTGTGCACTATCAACACACAAAAGGGACTGTATCAAGTGACTGTATCCTGCGTAAGGAGAAATGTGTTTTCCAAGTACCTGAAGTGTGTTACCTTGGATACAAAATTGACAGGGAAGGTTTACATCCCTTGCAAGAAAAGGTTAGAGCGATTCAAGAAGCTCAGTCCTACTAATGTCACTGAGTTAGAGTCCTATCTGGGAATGCTCAACTATTATGGAAGATTTCTTCCTAACCTAGTGTCAGCGTTAGAACGGTTGCACAAGCTATTAAGAAAGGGTGAGCAGTAGAATTGGACAAGTGATCAAGAGCAAGCGTTCACGACTTCAAAATTGATGTTGAACTCTGACAAGGTCTTAGTGCATTATGACCCAAACAAAGAACTGATACTTGCCTGTGATGCATCACCTTAAGTGTTGGCGCAGTTCTGTCTCATCCAACCAGTGATGGCAAAGATCAGCCAGTTGCATTTGCTTCCAGAACTTTATCCAGTGCAGAAAAAGGTTATTCTCAAATTGAGAAGGAGGCTTGAGCAATGGTATTTGGTACTAAGAAAATTCACCAGTATTTGTATGGAAGAAAATTTACCATTTTGACTGATCATAAACCTCTTACAAAGTTATTTAAAGAAACCAAAGGAGTACCAGCTATGGCCTCTGCTAGGATACAGAGATGGTCATTGACCTTGAGTGCCTGTGATTATACACTTGCCTATAGGCCTGGAGAGGACACTGCAATGCTGATGCACTAAGTCGCCTACCCTTGCAGGATACACCAGATGTGGTTCCACTTCCGAATGAAACTGTGTTACTAATGGATGTAGTGAATACCTCATTTCCAATGACAGCTCAAGATATAGCAAGGGGAACTGCCAAGGACAGGGTTTTGTCACAAGTATACATATATATATTTTACATGGATGGGCAGATGATATCAGGGATAAAGAGATGAGACCCTACAAAGCAAGGCAAAATGAATTGAGGCTGCATACTATGGAGTTCGGGTGTGGTGGTTCCACCAATGTGTCGAGATGCTGTGACAACACAGCTGCATGCAGCCCATCCAGGAATTTCACGTATGAAGGGTCTTGCTAGATCATATGTTTGGTGGCCAGGTATGGATTCACAGATAGAATCTGCTGTTCGTCAGTGTGATATTTGGCAGAGAAATCGGAACAGCCCTCCAGAGTCACCATTACATCCCTGGGAATTGCCTGCTAAGCCTTTGACGAGGTTACATATTGACTTTGCAGGACCATATCTAAACCTGATGTTTCTTATTATTGTGGATGCAACTACTAAGTGGATGGATGTAATTCCTATGAAATCCATCACAGCAGAAAGAACAATTGAGGAACTGAGATTACAGTTTGCTGTGCATGGATTGCCTGATACTATTGTTTCGGACAATGCTGCAGTGTTCACCTGTGAAATATTTCAAGAGTTGATCAGACAGAATGGTATGGTTCACATAAGATCTGCTCCATTTCACCCAGCCACGATTGGGTTAGCTGAAAGGGGAGTCCAAATCTTCAAGGCTGCCATAAGAAAAATAACCGATGGGACCATAAAAACACGGTTATCAAGATTTTTGTTTCAATACAGGATTACTCCTCAAACAACTACAGGTGTGTCTCCTGCTGAGATGTTATTTGGTCGACAGCCCAGAAGTCATCTGGATTTGTTGTTTCCTAATGTGGGTTCCCATGTATGCCAACATCAAGCACGACAGAAATTTTATCATGATTCCTCTTCGCGGGTACGCCATTTTCAGGTGGGAGACTTAGTACATGCCAAGAACTTTATCTCTGGTCCAATTTGGCTTTGAGGGAGTAGTAGTAAAAACTACAGGACCCCTCTCAGTACTGATCAGTGTGGATGGTTGGTTGACATGTAGACATGTTGATCAAATTCGCTCTAGATATGACAACCAGACCAGGACAGCTATTCCAGAAGTTGCACCTGATCCTATAGATAAATCTCAAGTTGTTCAGTCCAAGGGGGATTCTGCCTGTAACTTGCCTGTTGAGCCGGTAGTCAATGATGTAACTAAGTTGAAATTACCTGTGGTACCAGCTGAAAATATTGAACCAGCCAGTGAGTTTACAAACAAACTACACCATGACGCAAATTGCCTGCGATACCAGTTGATCCAGTACGTCATTCGGAACGTGCCCGGAAACCACCTGACAGATTGACTTATTAATTGTGTGTTAGTGGAAATTACCATATATACAGGGCAGAATAATCCCTTTGGTAATTTCCCAAAGCTCTGTGGTAGTCTACCCACATCCTTGTTATTCTAAGTGATAGAGTCAGAGTAAAATTCATGTTACGTTGTTGCACATTAATTGTTATTTCCACAGTTAAAATAACAAGAGAGACTATTGTTAAACTGCATTAGCACCAGTGGAACATGTCAACTAAAAGGAAAGTTGCATATCACATGATATGTAACAGTAGTTAAAATACTAATTGGACTTGTCCTTGGATTTTTCTTATTTGTGAATTAACAGGGAGGAGATGTAATAATGTAATTATTTAATTCACATTTAAAGGACACATTTCATGCATAAAAAAAGGACACTTTGTCATGGGTACAGTTAATGAGGATAACCAAGACTTTGGCTGTGTGAGACTATTGTTCTTTGTTATGTGATTGCACAACACATGGGAAAAAGGTCGTCTGAAAAAGTTCTGAGTCTGTTTAATGTAAATGTAGCCACTGTCACATTATTATAACAGGTATCGATTATAACCAAGAAATATGTAAATCATAGCCGATGAGCACCTTGTGCGGTTCGCTGATCAGCGAAATGTTAGTTGATAGAAAGCTTTCATGCATTATAAGTAACACGTTAAAAAATGTATTTGTATGTTTGTAAATACATAAAACTTATAGAACATGTGTCTTTAAATCACATTTGTTCATATAATAGTCGGAGGTTGCTATATGAGGGCTAATTTGCCTGATATTAATAATTAATGCTTGGATTGAATAGTCGCTGATCAGCAGTGCTGATCAGCGAAATAGTCTCTTGCAGGTAGGTTGCGTTTCATGTTTAAAAATTTAACACAAAAACATATTCATATTTGAAAATACGTAATACTGGTAGAAAAAGATGTCTTTTAATCATATTTGATCACACAAAAGCCGAAGGTTGCTTGATAGGTCCTACGTTGCCTGAAATTAATGCTTTAATTGAAAGGTTGCTGATCAGCGCTGATCAGAGCACTGATCAGCGTTTTATACTGCAGACCGCTGATCAGCGCGCTGATCAGCGAATTATACCCTCCCGGACTATAGTACGGTAAAGCTCTAGGCTAGATGCCTTTGACCCTCTAGGTATTATGTTTTACATATTTCTGAATAACTTAGATCTAGTTTCAGGGGATCCTTCAGGTTTTAGTGTCTTTCCTCTTTCTAATTTTGACTTAAGTTGGTAGTATACATATGATTTTGGAAAACCTTATCCAATCTATTTTTAAAAACATTTAATGAGTCAGCATTTACGGATTCCCTGGGAAGATTATACCAAACTGTTATTATTCTATTAGTAAAAAAGTTGGAAACCGTGAGTTTTAGTGTGCTTTTTAGTAAGTTTTAATATGTGTCTTCTTGTTCTCTCATTTCTGTTTTTACTTATAAGAGAAGAGGTGGTTATAGGATCATATTTTCCATGGATTATTTTGTAAACCTCAATAAGATCTCCTCTCAATCTTCTGTACTCTAAACTAGGAAGCTTAAGATACATTAGACGTTCTTGATAATTCATGTTTTTTGTGCCAATAATCTTTTTTGTGAATCTTCTCTGCACTCCTTCTATATTATCTATATATTTCCTTAGGTTAGGGCTCCAAACAGGGTTTCCATATTCAATTATAGGCCTCACTAGGGTTTTGTAAAGGGGTACCATAATATCTTTACATTTATTTGTGATGGTAATCATTATTATTCCAGAAATTTTATTACATTTTTTAACCACCTCAAATGAATGAATAGCTATATAAACAGATAAACCAGGTCGAGGCAATAAAGCTTATTAAAGGTCTAAAGCACTACCCGTACTGCAGTACTGGTCTGGGCGTGAGTATAGAATCCGTTCTGCACTTCATTCTTACCTGGAATGGAAGTGTCCACTACCCAACCTCAGTCGTTATTCCATTGGACTGCCTTTTCTGTTTACATGCACTCCTATTACCTTCCTCACACTCTTACTATATCAACACGCTACTAAATCTTCTCCTTTATATCCATAAATCCGCTATAAATATGTCCTTTTGCCTCGTTGTTTACAGACCGACTCCATGTTTCATTTCTGACATGCATGTGCAGCCCTTCCCACACTTTTTGCACATGTCACACACACTAGGGGGCACACTTTTGCCTTGATCTTACGGGTGACCACCTCTGTTTCTATTCATTGTGTCATCACATCTTCATTCTTTACTCTTTTTTTTTATTTAACTATTTATAATGATTAACTACAACTAAAATCATTTCTTTCCTCTAGGTACAAAAAACGCAGCCCTCCTTCCCACAGGACCCATTTTATATTTGGCTGGCCATGTTCAGGAATGCTAAGAACATGTTGTCCTCACTGTGTTCTTCCCTCCATAGGTATACCCTTATGTAGCCCTGCAAATGTTGCCCCTTCACCCCGAAACGAGGCATCGTGACACCCCTCTTCACTTTCTGCCAACAACCTTCTATCGTATTGGTGTGGCAACCAGTGTTTGGATCCTTAAAATGTTCAGAGTGATTAACGGTGAGATGGCTGTATCCATTCTCACTGAGACATTTGTAGGAAGACCAACAGTCCGAATATATTATGGATCCTGCAGCAATGTGCTTCTTGATCAGTGGCAACAGGGTTTCCATGCTTCCTTCTGCTACTGTGAACATGAAAACTTTCTTACGATTGTCACGTTTGCGGCCTCCAAACACCCAACCACCCTTCACCTGATGACCTCGGTGGTACTTTCTCAAGTAAAATTTTGATTCGTTTTTAGCTCAGCTGACTATAAGTCATCTGAGCTATAGTCGTGGTCCATTGTCCGTCGTCCGTCCGTCTGTCCGTCCGTCCGTCCGTCCGTAGATGTGGCACGTTTTGAAACCGTAAGACCTAGGAATCCAAAATTCAGCATAATGTTAGATGTCCCCAAGATCTCCTACCAAGCCGAAAACTGGGTCTTTGCGACTTCGTTCCTTTGAGAAATTAAGGAAAAACCTCAATTTTTTATTAAAATCCTATTTTCACACTTCAGGACTGCCTCATATCAAAACCACTCATCTGTTTTTCCTCATATTTACCATAAATATTCCTCTAAATAGTTCCTATGTACATGCCAGAAATTAAGTCTGTAAAGTATAAATTCTTTAAGTTGTGGGCCCAAACATATTGGACTTTGTAAAAAATCAGGAAAAATAATAACTCACTTAACATGAAAAATTTTGAAACTAGAGTCTATTTTTTCAAGTATATAACTATGTTTAATTAAGATTCAATTGTTTACCCAAAATTAGATCTGAATTTTATAAATTTTTTCAGTTATTAGCATAAAAAAAAAATCAGTACCTTAAATTTTGCCCAACTTTGACCATGGCACGTTTTTTTCCTGTAGGCACCATTGATTTAATTTTCACAGTATGTAAACATAAATATTTAGTTTGTCTAAATCTGAAATTTGGAAATAAAAGCTTGAAAATTAAGCTAGTTATTGATTTTTTTTCTGTAGATGCAGGGTCCCACTCCAGGTCACTGGAAGTCAGCTATGCCAGGGTTTCTGATTTGTTACAGTCACTGGGGGAGATCCCCTGCTGTGACAGGTGTACAGTTATTCTGATATCACCACCCCAATCCCCCCCCCCCCCCCCCGCAAACCCAACCCACCAAGTGTTATGCAGTAATTGTTATTGTTTTCACTGTATCTCCTTAATTGTAATGCTGTTTCCACTCCGATATACAAAAACTTTCCTTGAAAAAATAATTCAAGGTGTAATCCAGAAGATGCAATGTTGTGTAATGTAGCATTTTTAAAGAAATCAATTTTCTTTTAAATGATTTTAACAAATATAAAGGAACCCATCAGTATGCTTAAATTATTATAAAATATGAAGCACATTATGGATAAATAAAGACACAATTAAAAATTGTGAAATCTAAATCAAGTATTATTTTTAGATATTTAATGTTTTGCAGATTTAAAAGATATATTTTTGTGGTAAAAAATAAATAAACATTTGTATGCATGATGTGGTGTTATCTGACAAGATTGAGATTTATGATGATGCAATTGAGAATTATGAATTAACTTTTATATTCAGATATATATGTTAAATTGGAAATGTATAGAAATATAAACTTAAATTAGAAAATAATTGATGTGATAAAAAAATCAGGATTTAATACAAACATTTGTTCATTATTTTCCTGCCTCAGCAGAATTTGAGATCAGGCTTAATTTGTTTGCCCTGTTTTATGTTGTTAATTAGCTATATTTCAACTGTATACATTTCATAAATAAAATACATATATATTCAATAATATATATTATACAAAAAAATAGATTCAATTGAACAAATGTGTAAACTACTGAAATGTCAACAGTTAATCGAAAAACCAACTAATGATCATAGTAATAGTACAGATCATTTGTTCACAAACTGCTCACATGTATGCTTTAGTTTCAACATTAGGAAACACATGGTCAGGTCACAAAATATTTTTTGCAACAATTTCTTGCTCATCAATACAAACCAATCATATAAACCAACCATGGCCTTTATTACCTCTTCCTCTTACACTTTATCTCCATTAGATATTATTTTAGATTTTCACCTTCAAGGTTAACGTCAGCTGAGCACAGTGACCCATAGGTCCCTTGTTTTTTACTATAATTCCCGGTCAACCTATTTGATTGCGAAGCTACATCAGTCTACCAAAGTATTACGGCTACAACCAGTCTCTTTTTGTATCTGTGTTTGTGTTAAGCCCAGTGTCCACCAGTATGAATTTGACTATTTCCTCAAGTGTAAAATTAGAATAACTAAACCAGCTACTGTGATGTAAAGAGGTCTTTTTTCGTGGACTCTAGGTTGTCTTTTTTGGAAGCGCCACCTGTATCTGTCGCTGGTGGTCGTTTCCTTTTCAGGTACCATTTCATCTCACTATGGCAAACAGGACATTTTCTACTGCTACTAATTAATTTCTTCTCCATCAGCCAATTGTCACTTCTTTAGATACCAAAATCTCTGTGAATAAACTTGTATAGGTCATGCTGTCCTCTGACCGACTGCTTTCTCCTTCATCTCTGTTATAACTTCCCTTGCAATAACTGCACTGAGTTTCACTGTGCACATATTTTTTTTTCTTTTTTAATGAACACATCATTCTTGTCATCATCTTCTGCTGTACTTAACGGTGTAGCTGTAGCATTACTGGCGGCTTCATCACCTTTTCTTTTCCTGCTGAATATTTTCTTTCCGTCAACTGAAGCTTGATTCATAGCTCCTCTCAGAAGACATGCTTTTAACCGTCTGAAGTTCCCACTCAACTATCAACTCCCTAATTACCCGCTCTCTAAACACAGTCCTTAATGAAAACACCTGTTCGACTCCATGGAGACATCATAACAAATGCTCCTGTGCTTACCTGGGACCAGTCACGTCATTATGGGTTTCGTCTATCTTTTGTTTTTGTTATTATTATGATTCGTTTAATCATTATGATTTAACCTTTTTCATTTTTATTTTTTTATTTCTCAATTTAATTTTTTCCTCATTATACGCATCAATATTTTTATTTATAATCCACACTATATTTTCATTTCATATTAATTTGTTATGATTTTCTGTCCAATTTATATCAATTTTTCACATATGTTAACCCACTTTGTATATTTATAACAGGAAACTAGATGTTAGGTTCTTACATAAAACAATATAAAATAACACTCACCTTGCTGTCACCCATTTTTGTCATACTAGAATCCGCCCCTCTTTGTACATGACCTGTCCCATAGGAGTTGCCTCCTGTTTTGTTACGTCAGCATTTCCTGTGCTTTTCACGTTCCAGTTCTTTTACAATAGACTTAAATAACCGGACATTTCTCTCACTTCCAACTTACCTTCGTGGCACAGTTGCTTACGCAGACGGCTTCTGGGCCTGCGGTCGTTGGTTCGATTCCCGTTGTGTCTTCATATCATTGCATGTTATAATCAATGTACTAATTATTCATACGTATCTCATTCTTTCCAGATTCTCAACTCCAGAGGTACCATGTGGCACATGTAACAGGGGAAGTAGTTCAGAAATAACACAGAACAAAAGGTTATAGTAGTCTTTATTATGTTTAACCCCCCAAAAAAACTACACCCCAGTTTTTCTCTATCCCCTTCAAATGATTGCCCTCTTTAGTATGTAGGCTATCTGAGGTGCAGACCGGATTCTATACACGCTCCCTGGTCTAGTTGGCAGTGTCCAGACCACTATATGTGATTTATATGGTCACCCTCTATGCATCAGTGCACAGCCAGCCACACCATACCATCTAATTAGCTGTATAAACAGGTTGACATATAACCTACCAGGCCATTATCTGATTATATGTGCAGTAGAGAAATTAATTGGGTGATAGTGTGTATACTCCTTAGAAAAT
Organism: Sipunculus nudus; assembly: GCA_026874595.1. Taxonomy (NCBI): domain Eukaryota; kingdom Metazoa; phylum Annelida; class Sipuncula; order Golfingiida; family Sipunculidae; genus Sipunculus; species Sipunculus nudus. The sequence goes on along the minus strand of CM049309.1, from coordinate 84,228,985 downwards.
TAACAGTATCAACATAACAGTAATCTTCATTGAGTTTTACAGCGAACCTGTGAGCTTATGCGATGGTGCCGCATCATGGGTCATCTGTCGTGCGTCGTCTGTATGTTAACCATAGTTATCTCAAAAACAGCAGAAGCTAGCATCACCAAATTTTTTGCAAATAATCAGTCATCTGAAAAACTCTATCTGATTTTGTTTATTTTTTTTTTTAACTGCATTTTCTTAAATTTTATATGGAAAAAGCTAAAAAAAGCTTTAAAAATCTTCTGCTCTGAAACTGTCCAGCCAAATTGTCCAATATTTCACAGAAATGATCCCTCGATCAATCTTTCTCAAGTTTGTTCGAATGGTTCCAGTTCGGAGTTTTTGGCCGAGTTACAGGAGGTTGAACTTAGTCATCTGTCCAAAAAAGCACACTAAAATAAAATCTCAGAAACTGCTAGAGCTATAATCACCAAATTTCATACCAATGTTTTTCACATATGTCATATCTGAAATTGAGGTATTGGTGGCGCCACCTACATTGATGTGTTTTTTACAAGCGAAAATGTTATTTTAAACTCTTCTAGCTTATACACTGTTTTATGATGAAACTGTTAAGCTGATTGGTTTAAACTTTACCAGAATTATTCTATGGTAGGGTTCTGCCAGTTTTATAAGAATAGATAAATACAGCTTTAAAAAAGCATTGTAGCCAATTGAAAAAGGCTTTCTGTGTTTGAAAACAGATTTGACAACAATCTGAGTTTCAGCAGCCAAGTCAAGAGGTCACTCAGTACAAACAGGTGGGTTCCAGACATCACCATGGCAACTGACCTGGCTCGTGGGGGTGGGTGGGACGTCTAGACTTCTAGACACAGCATCGAGATGTCTAGACACAATGTTCAGATGCAGAATTCCTAGATTATTGGAACTATATCTTTCAACTGTTTGAAAAAACTTGGTTTGCATTTAGAGCGAATCGGGTTTATCATCAGGTCACATGTGAACTGCTGCGCCCTCATTTTTGGTTGACCGCTGACCTTTCCTCACTGCCCAGCATCCATTTGTGCGTCTGTTTCCACACATAAACCCGCATATCTCGGGAACCGTTTGACCAATCAGGCTAAAAATTTTGCACAAACGTAGCCCTTTGATAGCTTAATAACATACACTAAAAATAGTGGCGCCCCCTACAACCATTTTTGCACAGCGTCCATCTGTTCTTCTACCTTGGGATAAAATCACTCATTTCTCAGCAGCGGTTTGACTTTTCCACCTGAAATTTTGCAGGTTTATACATCCTGGACAGCTTTCTCGATTTATGACAGGTGGCGCCACATACATTCATGTTTACTCTGCAGACATCCAAGCTCATATCTCGGGAACTGTTTGACTGATTGGGCCAAAATTTTGCATGTGTATAGATCTCACATAGCTCTTCATCATAGGCAAAACTGGTGGCGCCACCTGCAACCATTTATGCACAGCATATATCTGTTCATCTGCCTTTGGATAAAATCACTCATATCTCAGCAGTTGTTTGACTTATCCAGCTGAAATTTTGCAGGTTTATTCATCCTGGACAGCTTTCTTGATTTTATGACATGCGGCGCCACCTACATTCATGTTTACTCTGCAGACATCCAAGCTCATATCTTGGGAACCGTTTGACCGATTGGGCCAAAATTTTGCTTGTGTATAGATCTCACTTAGCTCTTCATCATAAGCAAAACTGGTGGCGCAACTTGCAACAACTTATGAACACTGCTCATCTGTTCATCTGCCTTGGGATAAAATCACTCATATCTCAGCAGTTGTTTGACTTATCCACCTGAAATTTTGCAGGTTTATACATCCTGGACAATTTTCTCAATTTTATGACAGGTGGCACCACCTACATTCACGTTTACGCTGCAGACATCCAAGCTCATATCTCAGAAACCATTTGACCGATTGGGCAAAAAGTTGCACTTAATTTCCATAATGAAAGGTATTACCCAACGTCGCCGATCGTTTAATTTGAGCCCTAACAATTAGTCAGGTTGTGCCTATATATATACACGTGGAACGATCGCTACACTCGTGCGCGAGAGTAGAAAAACTGCCGGGAAACCGCCATCAAATTTCGTTGTTCTGGCAAAACAGGCTGAAAAAAAATATTGAGCAATAAGAAATGGTTCTTATTTGATTTCAAATAAAGCGGAAGCTTACCGCTGTCGCATTAACTGATTAAATGAAAGTTCTCTCAACATTCATACTGTCAAATGACCAGTGTTGGCATTTAAACCATGTGACACGTTGATTTGCATAAACACGTGCCTGGCCCACGCAAACGTTCTTGTGATTAGCGGAGCGGTCACGCGTCATAGCCAGAGAGCCAATAAGAGGTCCGTAGTAAAAGTTCACCCCATATGACTTCATTCATCACTATTTTGGCGGGAAAATGTTCACTGACATCGTGTCGCTTACGCTGGTTATAATTTTTCAGCAACACTCACGGTGGCACCGTGAGTAGGCCTATATCAAGCAAATGAAGCGGGCCTATTTTATGGAATCTGCAACTGACGATGTGTAACGCACGATCTCCACAAATCAGATGTTTGGTATTACAAGAATTGCGTGATTTCTTCAGTTCTGTGGTGATCATGACAGGGTTTTTGCGAGATGTCTGATGCATCGTTTCTACCGGCCACAGCTGATCAGAACAGGCATAACATATAAGTGACTGTCTTTTTTTTGGTTGTTTCTTTTTAACTGCCTTTGTAAATTTATTTCATTTTATTAATAGCTTTTATAATAAACAGATATTTCCTGACCGTACGGCATTTCTTGTTTAGACATAGACGAGATAGAGATCAACATTGCTCGCTCAGTCATTAATTACAGAAAAATACTAGAATATCAGCAAAAGCTGACAAAAGCCCTCAGCCAAAAGAGCAGTATTTATGGGTGGTAACAGTAACAAGTGTTCATGTAATATTTGTTCTCACATGGATGTATATCTGTACATATGTCTTTTGTTCAAGTTGTGAATTGGAACTAGAGAGGTATGAACTTTGTAAGTCTGGCCCCAGTCTTTGTGAGTCATTCAGCACTTTCGAGATCATCAAGGCCAATGACCATTCCATATTCCAAAACAATCCATCCAGTGGTTCCTTAGAAATAAGCTAATAAGTTTATTCTATTATAAGCTCTGTGACCTTGGGTCATCCATCTTGGAACTTGACTGAGATTTTGTTGATATGTATCAGCACCAAAGAAATGAAATTTCTGTGTTGAATACTTTTGGAGATATCCTCCTCACATGGTAAATGTTAACACACGCCGGTTATTTTCTATAATTTGCTCTAAAACGTCGAGAAATAAGTCAAGGTCACCCATCTTCGAACTTGACCAAGATTTTGTTTGTATATACATCAACACCGAAAAAATAAAATTCCTAATCAGGGTACCGACATCCAATATATGGTTTCATCTTTCAAAAAGTACAGTTTTACATTATTTATATAAACATTTTATACATTCTACTACCTTATTAGGCATTGACTATTACTAAAGAGTTCATTTATTACTGTCCTTCTTAATTATACCTCTTCACTGGCAAAGGAAATCTCAAACTGCACTCATTCCTACAATTCTGGCACTCACATACAACACAAAATAAAATTGTCTGCAAATTCATGCGAGATCCAGAACAAGGCTTACAGGTCTAATGCGAACCTGTGCAATGATATATACATCAGTTATAATGCTTCCATGATAACATGCTTGACTATTATTGGAAAAGTACTTGATAACTTTTCAAATACGTAAATGTTTGCGTGTACATGTTCAAAGCATGTACTAAAACATTTTAAACCCAAGTACAGGATTTTAAGCCTGTAATAAAACACAAAATCTGTTCAGAGATACCTTGTTGTGCATGTTTCAATGGTATCGAGGCAAGGAATGAATGGAGTACGGGTATGTAATTTGACATAAACCTCGCATATGCTAATATCCGGTAAAAAAAAGGTGTAGTAAACTCCAGATCCTCCTTTAAAAAAAATATTTTTTTTCCTCCCTACCTAATGACTTTTTTTGGACCAATGTTAGCCCCAACACAGAAATTTTTAAATCACCATTTAACCCTTTACTGTTTATAAGCCACTAAAGAGCACTCTAAATGGGCAACTAAAATGCCATGATATGTATAGATTCTTTCAGGACAAAAATATTGCATATTATTTCTAAGTTTCAATGATTTTCATTAATCTTCAGCAAACCCTCTTAGTGGGAACTGTTGAAAATTTGATAAAGATACAAAAAAAGCTTGAAAAGATATGGCTGTTAGTGTAAATATATATAGTGTCAGAATTTGTCGGAAATCTAAAATAAATGTAAACAGTAAAGGGTTAATGTAATGCATCTGCAAATCAATAAAGCTGAAAGCTTCACAAGAATGACATACAGTGAAGCCTGTCTAAAGCGGACAGTCAGTGGGCTCAATCATTTTGTCCTTAATAGTGAGGTGTCCTTATTAAGCAGGTTGACCTTGGTTGATAACTGAGGATTTATAATTAAAGACAACAAACAGCTGCAAGATTGTGTTTATTTATTTTATCAGATTTCATGTACATGTACAACATATTCACACACACATCATGCATTCAATAGTCATATACAAACTGTGATTATTATTTGTACTAATATCAAGTTGTGAACATTATGTGGAGAGAAGTCGATGAAGACATCTGTAAAAACAACCTGTGTTTGGCCAAACTTAAATCCTTCTGCAAATGCGTGTACGCTCTTTTTTGCTGATTCACTCAGTCAAATAGGCTTGATTTTCTCAGATAGGGTCAGCCTTCAATTTGGAGTACACATGGCGCCACCTGGCGGCATTTTCTAAAAGTATCCTGGTTCAGCTGTCCAAATGTGATAATCTCAAAGATAAAGACGACGTTGATAATGCAAAGATTGCAATGGCTACGAACCTGGGAACATTCGTTTTAAAAGGTGAATGTAGCTTTAGCCTTGAATAAACTTTCTTTGATGATGGCTGTTTGGTTTGATTTTTAGCTCAGCTGACTATAAGTCATCTGAGTTATAGTAGTGGTCCATTGTCCGTCGTCCGTCCATCTCTCCATCCGTCCGTCCGTCCGTCTGTCTGTAGATGTGGCACGTTTTGAAACCGTAAGACCTAGGAATCCAAAATTCGGCATTATGTTAGATGTCCCCAAGATCTCCTACCAAGCTGAAAACTGGGTCTTTGCGACTTCGTTCCTTTGAGACATTAAGGAAAGAGCTCAATTTTTAGCGAACCTGTGAGCTTATGCGAGGGTGTGGCGGCGTCTGGCGTCCAGTGTCCCTCGGCCGTCATCTGTATATTAACCCATACTATCTTGAAAATGGCAAGAGTTAGCATCACGAAATTTTATGCATAAAATTAGTCATCTAAAAAACTCTATCGGATTTTGCTTATTTTTTGGCTAACTGCATTTTCTTAGATTTTATAGGGAAAAAGCTAAAAAAGCTTAAAAAATCTTCTTCTCCGAATCTGTTCAGCCAAATTGTCCAATATTTTACAGAAATGATTTCTGGAACAATCTCTCTCAAGTTTGTTCGAATGGTTTAAGGTCGGTGATTTTTGGCCGAGTTACAGGAAGTTGAACTAAGTCATCTGTCCAAAAAAGCATACTAAAATTACAGTCTCAGAAATGGCTTGAGCTATCATCACCAAATTTTATGCCAATGTTGGTCACATGAGTCATATCTGAAATTGAGGTATTGGTTGCGCCACCTGCAACGGCCTATTTTGTACGGGGGTCATCTGTGCCCGTATCAAACTGAAGTCTACAAATAACTTCTTTTCTGAAACGATATGGCCAAATTGTTTAATATCGCACAGAAATGATCCTAGGGTAGTGCTTTCTGAAGTTTGTTTAAATGGTCTCAGTTCAGTGACTTTTGGCTAAGTTATGGGAAGCTGAATTTAGTCATATGCCGTAACAGCCCATTTTAGCTAAGTGGCTAAAAAAATCTTCTTCTCAAAAACCACTGGGCCAAATTTTTAAATCTCACACATTAATTATCCTTAGATGTTGATAATTCAAGTTTGTTCAAATGGTCTTAGTTCAGTGACTTTTGGCTAAGTTATGGGAAGCTGAATTTAGTCATATGCCGTAACAGCCCATTTTAGCTAAGTGGCTACAAAAATCTTCTTCTCAAAAACCGCAGGGCCAAATTTTTAAATCTCACACATTAATTATTCTTAGATGTTGATAATTCAAGTTTGTTCAAATGGTCTCAGTTCAGTGACTTTTGGCTGAGTTATGGGAAGCTGAATTTAGTCATATGCCATAACAGCCCATTTTAGCTAAGTGGCTACAAAAATCTTCTTCTCAAAAACCACTGGGCCAAATTCTTAAATCTCACACATTAATTATCCTTAGATGTTGATAATTCAATGTTTTGGTTCAATGATTTTTGGCTGAATGAAGCTGAACTTTGCCATTTTGCTGTATTTTCCCATATGAGTTATAAACCTACAAAACGTTTTTTGACTGATGACACTGAGGCCAGTTTGTTCAATATTTTGCAAGAATAATTCCCTGAATAATTCTTATAATAATTGTCTTTTATGGTTCCAAAGAATGAATTTTGGCTGATTTATAAAGATTGAATTGAGTCATTTTACCATAAATGTTAGCTGTGTGAAGCAGATACATCTAGCCTAGCACCAGTTTATCAGCATCCATTACATCATGCCTCTAGACATTTAGATTTCAGGTTATCTATGGAAAATATTGACAAGAATTTTTTTAAAAAGCTTGTAAAAATGTAGATTTATGAAATTAGATATCATCTGTATACTAACTCCTAAATTCTCAGGAATAGCAAAGCTAACATCCTCCAATTTTATGCAATTATCTGTCACAAAATAAATGTTGATGGATTCAGCTTATTTTTTGTATCTGTATTTACTTAGATTTTACAGGGAAAAAGCTGAAAAAAACTTTAAAAGTCTTATTCTTCTAAACGGTCAGAAATTTACAGAAATGATCCCAGAGGCGAGCCCTCTCAAGTTTGTTCAAATGGTTTGTGTTTGATAAATTTTAGCAGAGTTACATAACAGGCCAAGATTGTGTATGTTTCTTGAATAGGTTGAGAAACTGCCAACTGGTTCAGATTTGGCAACAGATCAAGAGTTCATTCAGTGCAGCCAAATAAAGGTCAACAGTTCAATCAGTGCAGCCAAGCACAAGGCATGTGATCACCTCATAGGTGTCATGTAAGCACCTCATGGGCAGCATGTGATCATCTCATGGGTAGCATGTGATCACATCATGAGTATCATGTGATCACCGCATGGGTGTCATGCCCCTCAGGGCTGCATATGGAGCCAATCTGTGAGCTTATGCAATTGTGTGGCTACTATTTCAGATTTGGCAACAGGCAAAAGGTCAGTCTGGATTTATTTATAGCTTTGGCAGACTGCCAACTGTGTCAGATTATGCAACAGGTCAAGAATTCACTCAGTGCAGCCAGGTACAGGTCAGAAGTTAACTCAGTCTAGCCAGGTGCAGGTCACGAGTTCACTCAGTGCAGTAGCCTGAGCCAGTAATTTGTCACAGTACACGAGGCAACAGCCTTTCTCACCTAAGCCTGGTCAGCCCCATGCATCAGACTCAAGGTAAGTTTGATGTATTGGCCTGTTATTCTGACCTGTCTATGTGTCTTTAATGGCTTTCTCGTTCACAAGACAGGTGTCACCATCTGCAATGACTTTTGCAAGGTGTATGTGCCTGCTTAATTCTATGGAGGAATTTGATATATCAGCCTGAAATTGGGCATATTTATACATGTCAAATAGCTTTGTTGTATACAAGACTGGTGGTGCCACCTACAATTATTTTTGTGTTGTGTGCACCCATGCGAGAATTTCAGCAGTGATGTTTGTGTATTGTTTCTTGTTCAGATGTTTAGAACTTGCTTTGTTCATATATATAAAAAGTAGTTGTTCAGCATTGAAGCATTATACCTGGTGTATATCCATATGCACAGGTTCGCATTAGGCCTGTAGGACTTGTTCAAGTTTACTTGAATGATTTTTGGCAGAATTATTGGACCTTTAACAATAAAAGGACTGCATCTTTTAACATTCTAGATATTTTGATAACAAGTTTATGAATATGTCAGCTATATACAGATTAGTAAAAAGGTGAAGAGTATGCCATTTAAATATAATTAATTCAAATCAGTGGCACAGGCCAGAAAAAAATATAGCATTTTATATATTGTAATTTGATGCATGGCACATAATTGATATTTAGAGGATGTTGCAATGATGCTTTTTTCTCACCCCCCCCCCCCCCCCCCCTTTCCCCATTGGTATCAAATGGCTCACTCCTTACCAGAAACTTGGCATCATGCAAAACTAAATAAGACTTGCCTGACCCCCTCTCCCCCACCCCCCCTCTCCCCCCCCCCCCCCCCCCCCCCCCCCCCCGTAGTATTCCCATTTCCTTTTGAAGGCCCATCAGACAAACTGTTTAAAGCAATGGTAAATATGAAATATATTTTTAATTTTCTTAGGGTCAATTTTTCATCAAATATCTTGCATAATCAGACAGACAGGCATTGTGCCACCTGTTTCTGGCTTTTCATCAACTGTACATCTGTTTTGTAATATTTAATGTTTTTAGGTGAGATACTTTTAATGTTGCAAATGACAGATATTTGTTTTTGTTAAATCTCAACTATTAGTTGTTATTGCTGAGTGTGATAGTTTTATTAATCATAAGGAGGAGCTAAATGGCAGTGTCCACACATTTAAGAAACAAAATAAATAAAACATAAATAAAAGATGGGTAATACATATTGATATCATATATATTTATATATTTATATATATATATATATATATATATATATATATATATATATATATATATATATATATATTGCTATAAAACTCCAGTCTACTGCACTTTTTATAATATTAATAATATAGTTCAATATTAATTATATAAAAAAGTATCATAATAAAGTTTATAGTAATATGTTTATTTTGAATTAATAAATATTATGAATTAACAAGCTAAAGCTAAAAAAATTGCCAATAAGTTAATGTAACAGGAATATATATATATATATGTGTATATATATATATATATATATATATATATATATATATATATATATATTGTTTATTTTTAAATAAATAGTAGTTGTAAATTAATATATTATAGCGAGTAAAAAAAATTGTCAATAAGTACATGTAACAAGAATATATGGTAATGGCTAGGTGTGTATATATATATATATATACACATATATATATTAAAATATTTATATATATGCATATATACATATCTGATTATAAGTTTCTTTTCTATGTCAGAAAAAGAGGCAGGCTCAAAGTATAACTAATACTTATAGTAATGCTGTTATAATACTATATAAATATTAACTATTAAACTAAACGTAGCCCCACAACTTATTTGGACAGAAATCCCTGCTGTTAAAGTTGTCATTAATTCACACATTTGTAACAATGTACCGCTATCAGTATCAGTAAAATTTTCTCCAGTCATTCATGTTATGTTATAAATATATATATATATATGGCAACTTGCATCCACATGCGCGTGACACAGCCTTGGTGCCTTCGTTTACTGATCAGAACTCGCACAACGCACATGTGGTTTCCTGTGTTTTTTCACAGACTAGCTGGCTCTGTTTTTACAAACCATGTGTACCATTGATACAATGTTTCACGACTTTGTTTGGGACGAGGCATGTTAAACCCCGAGAAACAAGTAACACAGTGTATCTGCTGCGTCTGACAAACGAAGTGGCAGAAGTTGTCAGGACCGCATGTAGTTTGTTTTGGTAATGGTGACCTTTCACCTTTGGCTTAAGGTCGGTCATCGCACATGCGCGCTTGTAATGCTGAAATGGTCTATTCTACCATTGCAACTTTCAAAACTGCTGAAAGAAGTACAAAACTGCTGGTTGGCTTAAATTTCATTTGTAAAAGAAACATTCTGTTTCCATTGAGTCTGTAGCCCCTGTCCAAAATGAGGATGACTCTTTTTATGATTGACAATACAACTAAGCCTCAAATTTGATGAAGGTCTGTCCGCTATACCGAGACACTGCAGAAGCTTTTAAGATGGGAGATGGAACACATCTGTTCAGGAATCTAAAATTTTTGCTGTTGCACTTTGACATTGGTATGGCCTGTGGTCATGGCAAATGCTGGCCTATGAGAGGGCTTTATTGTCAGAGTACAGGAGATATGCATATGTACATAAAAGCAGTGTCAACATAACAGGTGGTGTGAGAAATTGCTTCGCAAATGACAATCTGGTAGAAATAAATGTCCATAGGGTCAAGGACCTCATGGGTGATAGGGGCAAACCTCTCATACCCAGCAACCAGATGTGCTGCAAAGTGTTTTAATGTTGTCAGAGGAATGACTGATAAGCTTTCTGTGAGGACCAGTGGCAAGCACAGTGAAGCCAAAACAGTTAAGATGTCATGACAGTCACTGAACAGCTTGGAAGTAACAACATGCTGACCCATACTGCAGGCCGAGAGCATGCAACCTTTCCAAATTTCATCTGGGATCTATTAGATAAAGTCAATTTGGTAGACTTTCTGACATATCTTTATCAGAATCAAGAAAGTGTTTCTTTAGCACATTTTTCACTGTCTGAACATGGCATTCTGCTTGGCCATTCGTTGCAGGGTGGTTTGGTGGTGCTAATATCTGCTTTATACCATTACTTCTCAAGAATGTTCCATATTCTTGAGACACAAATGGTGGACCATTGTCTGATACAATTTCTTTAGGTAAACCATGGACACAGTACTAAATATATTGTGTAACACCTCAATTGTCTTACTTGCAGCTGTTGTAGACATCTGGATAACTTCTGGCTACTTGGAATAGCTATCAACTGTTATCAGATATTTCTTACCTCTTTATTCACCAAAGTCTATATGGATTCTAGAACACGGTCTGCCTGGAAATTTCCACGGGCACAGTGGAGACAGTGGCGGATCTTTCTGTAATGATTAACACACATCACATTGTTTTATCATATCCTCAATTCTCTGATCCAGTCCTGGAAACCAAAAATAGCTACGAGCATTGGTCCTTACTATTCCAATGTGCTGTTGGTGTAGCTCTCTCACTAGTCTCTTGAAACTTGGAGGGGTATGATCACTGGCATTCCCCATAACAAACATCCTTGATCAAAAGATATCTCTGTACTGCTTCTGTAATATGGTTTCATCTCTTCTGGTATAACTGTCCCTTTTACTGGCCATCTTGACATGGCATACTGATAAACTCTTGACAAAACAGAATCCTTTCTAGTCTCTTTACTGATATCTTCAGCTGTTATGGGTAGCTGATCAACATGTGTGAAATAGTTTATCTTAGCTTCTAGCCCAAATATATCTCTCTCCAGTGGCATTCTAGAGCGAAGGTCTGCATTTCCATGTGCATCTGTCTGACAGTACACAATATCATAATCATAAGCCATTAGAATGAGACTCCACCGCTGTAATCTGAGTGCGGCCAGTGTTGGCACCCCTCGTTTAGGTCCTAGTATGATTGTTAATGGTTTGTGATCTGTTATGAGGATAAATTTCCTGCCATACAGGTATATATGAAATTTATTCACTCCAAAAACTATACTCACTGCCTCGTGTTCAATTTGAGCATAGTTTCTCTCAGTTGAAGTTAAAGTCTGTGACGTAAATGCAGCTGGTCTTTGGACTCCGTTTTCTTCAGTCTGGTATAGCACGACACCTACCCGGTAGGTTGATGCATCTGTAGCAAGACTCAGGGGGTTTCTCAACATGATAATGTGCATGAGCCTGTTTTTTTCAGCGTGGCACCTGCTTGACCCCTTCTTCGTCGCCACTTTTGTGTTCGGCGCCTCCAGGACACAAACAACAACCACCACGTTGCAGTAAGGGAACTTATTCTTTCGTATCTCCAATACATGAGAGCGGCTTCCTGTCGTCTTACACAAATAGTTTCACATGCACTCCCTGGATGGTGCCAATACATCACAATGCTGAGACATTTTCTAAGAGAAATAATAACTTCCAATAAGCTTAATTTTTTTGCTATGATGTGCTTTTACCTGTTCAGCAAAACATGTTATATTAATGTTTTGAGTGACCATGTATTAAAAAAATTGATAATAAAAAGGCCAACGTGTCACACTCCTGCACCAAGTTTAAATAAAGTTGCCAGAAAACCCAACCCTTTTTATTTGTCTAACGATACAAAATATGAACTGTTGAATATCATGAAGATGTTTATGAATAAACTGCCCAAGTCTGTGTCTATTTCTGATGCCAGATTAATATCCATGTCAGTGAATACCATGGAAAAGCTTTCTATAATCTTGCAGGCAGTTGAGTATTGCAATATATCACAGATTTCAGTAAGGCCATCTACAGAAAATATATGCATGGCTTTCTTGACTATCTCATCCACTACTTCAGTTGTTAAGCCATGTATCAAGTCTGGTCTTGTGTATTTGTACAAGTACATGTCACACATGTACTTGAATAGTAATCAGGTACAGACGTGCCTTGATAATCCGACACCAATTGTGAATGTGATATTTATGTCAGATTACAAGGCTGTCGGTTTGTTAAATCACGGATGTCAAAGTGTCAAACTGGGGATGGGGCGGGTAGGCTACTGTCGGAAACAGATGTAACTGGCACTGTAATATTTATTATGATCATTAAAAAGCAAATAAACAGAATAAAACGAAATATGGTATACAATACTCTTTTATTACATACAAAAAGGAGGCATACAAAAAGGATACATCCATGAATAATCATGATGTTTTATTTACACTTGAAAAGCAACAAGTCTCTCCAACTCTGGTATCCATATTACCCATGAACAGTACATGCATGATGTGTTTATTTACATACTTCGGAAGGTAAAAGAGTCTATCTGGTATCCATGCATCCCTGTAAACAGCATAAAATGCAAGGTGTGTCTATCTACGTTTAAAAAAGGAAAACAAGTCCGTCTGGTAGCAAGCTCTCTTCATGCTGTGTTCCTTTACCTTCCGTAACACTCCACGTATAGCGTCAGTATCCTCGGCTGAGAAGCCTTCCTGTTCCATGTGATGGAGCCCCGACTCAATGCCAGCTATGGCTTCTTTTGTGGTTACTTGCTCTGCGGGTTCACTATCCTCATCCGAATTGCTGTCACCTCCATCTGTCGATGTGCAGCTGACCAGTGAGACGATATCAGGCATTGATAACATGGCCTCCGTTGGTTCTGCGCTATCCCAGGATACATATTCTTCCGCGGTCACATGATCAGCTAGTGGGAGTGCTTGTATGAGGTCACCAAGTTCACTTTCCGCCGGCGGGGTTTCTGTGTTTTCACTGGACACTTCAGTGTCACCTGCTAAAATCCCAGTATGCCGCCAGCAGTTGGCGATCATTGACTGTTTTACATCGTTCCAAGCGTCACGGACGAAGTAAATGACATCCTTTACATTAATGCACTCCACTGATTCATTCTCATCGAAGTTCTGGACGTACTTTTTCAGCAGGTAAGGCTTGTAATGCACCTTGAAGTTTCTTATCACCCCCGCATCCATGGGCTGTACCTCCGACGTTGTGTTTGGTGGCAGGAACTCGACGTGCACGTAACGTAAATCCAGATTAGCCACACTGTGACTAGGGGCATTATCCACAAGGAGGATGATCTTTCTTTTCTGTAGGCGCATTTTCCTCTCAAGTTTCTCCAAAATTTCTTGAAAGATAACAGCTGTCATCCACGCCTTCTTGTTTGAGTAGTAGTCCACAAAGATCTTTGGGTTGAAGCCGCTGAAGCATCGCGGATTCTTTGACTTGTGGATAATGACAGGCATCCACTTCTCACTGCCGTCAGCGTTCGCGCATAAGCCAACTGATAATCTGTCCTTGCATCGTTTCGTTCTGTTTACCGGTCCGCTAGCTAGGGTCTTGTTTGGATCCAGCCGGTAAAACAGTCCCGTTTCATCAAATTTGAAGATGTCCTTCAACTCGTAATCTTTCAGTATGGCTCTCATCTTTACGCGGGCATTGGCTGCAGCTGTCAAATCTGCGCTGGCTGACTCTCCGTGTTTCTCTCGCAGTGATATCCCTCGCAGTTTCTTAAAGTTCCACAACTATCCACGGTAGTATACTAGGTCTGTGATGTCAAGCGAATTGCCGATTTCTTTGGCTTTCAAGATTAGGATGTCGTCGCTTATAGTGATGTTATGGGCAGTAGCATTGGTGAACCACAAGAATAAGGCATCCTCAAACTTGGCGTGTTTCGGCTGTGTTATCCGTGTCGATTTCTGTTCAGCGCTGGTGACTGTTTCACAGGCTAACCACTTTTCACTCTGCTTGAGGATGTCTGAGATAGTGGAACATCCAATTCTCACAGAATACGTTTCCTCTGCATACTTGACAAGATTTTCTTGGGAGCATCTAGGGTTGTCTTTCTTATACTGACATAGAGCCTTCTTAACTGCAACTGTTATCTCTGTATGTTTTCTTTTCGCTGGTCTCTCCATGATCGCACATGTAGGTGCGTGAGTATTACAGTGAAATTATGTGTAAATATCTGACAATATCAACAGCAAAAGCGTGTTTAAGTACAGCAGAGAACTGAGTAGTAGCGATCTGGCTGTATGAATGATGGTTTCAATATTTGTTCAGTTTATATAAGGTACAGGTGTGCTCACACGGAAACAGCTCAGGTGTCAAAACATGTCACTCCGTACTTTAATTTCTTAGACATTAAAGATCTTCAAAGAACCAAACAAAATGTCACTATGTTTATGTGGGGACAACAGTTGTTACCATCAAAGTGATACAATAATGTAATTAGTGCAGTCAGGTGACAATACCGGGAGGCCAGCGTTGTTTGTTTTCCCATCCGTAGTTAATTAGCTGGGCTAGGCATCATCAGCCACAGGGCTGCGCGTGCCACCTGGGCCGACAACTGACATCAAAGGGAATGGGTTTCAGGTCGGATTGTCAAGGCACGTCTGTACGTCGGTATGCTTGTTTGTGTCGGGAAAAGTTATGTCGGAGTCGATATCCAAGGCTGTCGGTTTGTCAAGGCTAATTTCTAAGGGATCCATTCGTGTTTTACTAAAAAATGTCGGATTGCAAGGTTTCCGGATTATTAAAAGTCCGGATTGTCAAGGCACGTCTGTACTTTAATGGTCAAGCATGTTATCATGGAAGCATTATACCTTATTCCATTGCATAGGTTTGCATTCAGCCTGCAGGCTTTGTTTAGGTTATTGGCATAAAGGTAAAATAAATACTTTAAATTTGGCCAAATTTGACCATTCACATAGCGATGGTCTTTGTCCATGGTCCATCTGGACGTCCATTAACTGGGCATGTTTTGATACATTGGACCCTATGAATCCAAAATTCAACATACAGTTAAATGTCCCTAAGTTCCCCTGCCAAACATAAAACTGGGTCATTGCAATGTAGTTCCTCCAAGAAATTAAGCAAAAACCTTAATTTAAAAAAAAACATATTGTTAATATACAGGACTGCCTAACCACTGATCTTGTTTTGATCATATTTAGCAGAAATATTCCTCCTTGAAGGACAGAACCTTATATGAGGGCCAGATTGGTATATAAAGCAGAAGAAGCATATAGCAAAAGTCTGTACTTCTAAGGAATGTTAGTACAGGTGTATTATAACAAAAAAATGCAATATTAACCTGACAATTAACAAATTTGTGAATTATTTCTACCGCTGTGTGAAAAGAAGGGGTCAGATTACTAAAATTGTGAAGATTAAATGCCAGGCAAACTGTATACACGTGAGGAAACCACACATGCGGCCATGTTGAAATGAGCGATAATAGGGTCAGTAAGCAACTGATGGAACTCTCGCAAGATATGAACGATGTCAAGTGAAAAGATATGCACAGCCACTCACACATGCACCGGAATCACACCACTGCAGCCTGCTCGTTCTTAGGAAGATTTAAAGAAGGAGATAATGGATATTGATCATGGAATGTTTCATCAAATTCAGCAGTCTGGTGGCGCCACCTGTATTTTTTTTATTTTTACGAATGTTTATCTCTATTTTTGAGACCTCTTAAGATGCAGTCATCTGTTAACAGGGCACAAATCCTAACAACTGGACCTAGACTCTCTCTTTTGACATGCAGGGTGGCCCATGAAAAGTCTTCTTTGAAACCTGAAATCAGGTCTCTGTTACCCATAACCTCTGAGCTATGGGCCTCCGATGTACCCCTAGAATTATGGAAAATTTTATATCTGAACAAATATTGCACTGATCACCATCATGTATTTACATGGATATTGATCATGGAATGTTTTATCAGTTTCTGTAGTCTGGTGGTGCTACCTAATATTTTTCAATTTTTACAAATTTTTGTATCCGCCAATACGACATTTTGCAGATACTATGTTTTTGACAAGGTTCCCCCGCCATCGCAGCCATATTCATTTCCGGAGAACTCCTCTGAGACTATTGGACTGATTTTTCCACACATAAACCCACATATCTCGGGAACTGTTTGACCGATCAGGAAAATAATTTTGTACAAATGTAGCCCTTGGATAGCTATATAACATACACAAAAAAATGGTGGCCGGACTGGTTTGATGTATCTTCCTGAAAATTTGCATGTGTATAGATCTCACATAGCTCTTTATCATACACAAAACTGGTGGCCCCACCTGCAACCATTTTTGCACAGCATCTGTCTGTATGTCTCCAGTTGGATCAAATCACGTACATCTCAGCAGTGGTTTGACATATCTGCCTAAAATTTGCAGGTTTATACATCCTGGACAGCTTTCTTGATTTTATGACAGGTGGCGCCACCTACATTCTAGTTACGCTGCAGACATCCAAGCTCATATCTCAGGAACCGTTTGACCGATTGGGCCAAAATTTTGCATGTGTTTAGATCTCACATAGCTCTTTATTAAATGCAAAACTGGTGGCACCACCTGTAACCATTTTTGCAGAGCGCCAGTCTGTTTGTCTGCCGTGGGATAAAATCACTCATATCTCGACGATGCTTTGACATATCTGCCTAAAATTTTGCAGGTTTATACATTCTGGACAGCTTTCTTGATTTTATGACAGCTGGCACCACCTACATTCTAGTTTACGCTGCACACATCCAAGCTATTATCTCAGGAACTGTTTGACCGATTGGGCCAAAATTTGGCATGTGTATAGATCTCTCATAGCTCTTCAATATCATACAAGAAACTGGAGGGACCAACTGCAACCATTTTTGCACAGCGTCTGTCTGTTTATCTACCGTGTTTATACATCTTGGATAGCTTTCTCTATTTTTTTTGGCAGGTGGTGCCACCTACATTTATGTTAATGCTGCAGACATTCAGGCTTATATCTCAGGACTGGTTGGTCATATCCCCCTGAATTTTTGCATAAATATAGATCTCACATTACTCTTAATCATACACAAAATTGGTGGTGCCACCTGCCACCATTTTTGCACAGTGTAACCTGCATTGGCGCTTGCACATGGACCTAAAGAAACTGACTGAGAGCTCCGAATGGTGTCAAATACGTCACAAGTTTACATAGAGTAATTACGTACTTTATTGAAACCGTACCAATTGGAGCATCCGTGACAAATATTATCCGTAACACCGCAGTATAACACCATCACATCCACCACCCCTTTTCACCTACCCGTCCTCGGGTGGTGTAAACCATATAAAAAGTAATGTAGTGGATCCGTAATCAATTCACAGTTCTATTTTACACAAGCAACATGTACGATGAAACATTTCTCTCCACCTTGATCCAAATCAAGTTTGAGTACAATCTAGTCTGACACTTGTATGGAACATGGATAGGGCAATTGGAGTCGTACGTATCTACACAATGCTAGAAAATGATAATATGTGGGAACATACATACAAGCAAGTTATAAATTCTAACAACTCAACAAAGAGCATTGAAACGTATGTGTAAATCTTAATACTGAATTACCAATAGGAATCATAATCCGAACTTACAAACCTAGCATTAGACGTTACAGCTGAACATGGTTCTCGTTAGGGGTTAGAATGGTAACCTGCTGTAGTATGGCATGTTCTGCGCAATTGAGTGGGCATAACCCTAGTATGAATAACTTCTGCATCTCCATCATACCCTGAAGAATCCCAAGTTATCAGAAGACTCAACTAGTTTATACATTGTTGGTTGTTCCAGAACTACTACAACCTGGTCATCTGAGGTAGCACTAACTGATCTTAGTGTCGATTTACGAGGCTCAGATATAACTAAGGGGTTACACTTATCTCTAACTATCACTGGGGTAGGGTTTACTCTAAGCTTACTACGGTGTAACCATTTGGTTGGTCCTACGCCGGTAACCGGTTCAATACAATAAACGTCCTGACCGTCTCTTTTGCCTACAACCTTATATACATCTGCTGTATAAGCGTTTTGAATCTTGTTTCTGCCCTTTAGGGAATGATTTTTTCTGAATACTTGTTCACCGATTTCCAGAGGCATTTCTTTGGCTCATATTCAGACTTTGATGGAACATTGGTTTCCTTGGAAGAAACTACTACCTGAACTTCTTAAGCACCCGGTATTAAGTCTACACTTTGCTGATCCACAACTACTTCCTGTATTGGTTGAGCAAAAGCTACCCTAGACCCTGGCGGCAGCCATACATCTTCAGCTCCAGAGTTAACAACCTGAATAATCATATCATTTTGCAAAGTCGGCATAACTAATAGATTCCCTTTGATCGGATGTTTCAATGGTTCCACAACAAAGACACCTGACTGATATGGCAAGTGCACCTTCACATTGGTAGCACTTCTAGCAGAAACTAACTGCTCTCTGGGCCCCGAAACTTTAAGAATACAGGAGTGGACCCTCTGTGAACTACACATCCGGTTCTGACTAAATAAGTTTTCCCAGTTGGGTAAGCGGTTGAGTACATTCATGCCTAAAACACCAGGGGCTTTCTTGTTCCCCTCAAAATTTGGTGGATCTTTTACCACTAGGACGCCTACTCGATTTACTTTGGAACCTAGGATTTCAATATCCATCACAGCAATTCCCAGATAAGGTATTTCTAAGCCATTTGCGGCAGTCAGTGGAAACTAGTTACCTTCTTCAAAATGAACATCTGACATTGTAGCTATACTATCCTTAAACCATGATTTTGTAACAGTGGTCACCTGAGAACCAGTGTCCACTAGACATAAAACATTATTACCACTAACCTGAATCTTGATTAGGGGTTGACCTCCTACGGTTCTTTGATACAAATCTGAACTCAGTCTTATCTTATCCGATGAGTCCCTCTTGTTATCCTCACATACAGCTGGACCCGTGGCCATGTGTGAACCTAGTTTGACGGTAAGGAAGAAGGCTGTGTTACCACTGGAGCCGTTACAGTCGGCTCCACCGGGGTTGGTGAATTTGCCATTGGGAAAGGAACCATACCTGGCATATAATACCCTGGCCATACCCCCTGATTGATGTGGGTAGGCTGTGAAGTCACTGTTGGACTTTGGTACTGGCTAGTCCATCCTCCTTTCTGTTTGCTCCTAGCAGTATCTCGCTGTCTCTTCCAACATTCATTTTGATAATGCCCCATTTTCCTACAATAATGACATGGACCTTTAGCCTTGTGTTCAGTCTGGGAGGTGCTCTTCTTATCTTTTCCTCCATCTTTCTCATCTAACCTACGCTGAAGTCCTTAAGTGATATTCTTCTGAGCAGCCAGTTGCTCTGTCTGGGTTATCAAATCCAGCACCTGGTCCGTTTAATCCTTCCACTCGGGTGGGGTATTCTTAATCCAACCACTAGCCTGGTGGTTTTGTTGAACCTTGTGTTCCTCATTTGAACAAGTAATCTCCGAATCCATGACTTCCTGTCTAACTTCCTGTCACAAATTTCACCAATTCCTTTGGGCAGCAGGCACAAAACTAACATCAATGCATCAAACAAGCCTTCCAGATGTGTCTGACAAATTTCTGCACCACTGGGTAAAATACTTCCTCCACTAATTGTCAAAATTACAGAGCAGTAAACACACACAACCACAAGGGTTGAGTGCCTAATTCCTAAAGCACAAAGTGAGATGTGTCGTTCAAGAGCTTTCTCAGCTGTGGCACCAAGGTTGTGGAATGAACTTCCGCACTCAATCAGAGCTTCACCATCTTTAGCTTCTTTTAAAAGAAATCTTAAAACTTACCTTTTTATATTAGCTTTTGGTAGTTCTTAGGAATTAGGGTTAACTTTTAGGAATCTTTGTTTTAGTAGGAATCTACATTTTATGTTTTAGAAAAACTGTGCTTTGTGTCTTGTAAAGCGCTTTTGATAACTATTTTGTTGAATTAGCGCTATATAAATTAAATATATTATATTATATTATATTATTATAACTGTTCTCCGGCTGTCCCTTGAATCATTCATTAGCTGATGCATGTGCTTCATCCCGTAACTGATATATTCCAGTCAGGATTTTCACGGTTAGCTTTCTTTACACGTTCCCTCAGCGATGAGTCACGAATGTTTTCGGCAAACCTTTTCCTTAAGACTCTATCTTTATCTGACATTATTGCAATCCTTATTCAAAGCTCTGTCCAATAGGCTCATTAAGGCTATTGAGTAATCTACCAAACTCTCTTTTTCTTTCTGCCGCCTGTTGATAAACACATCATAAAGTTCATCTGCAGATCTCATTTCCCCAAAAGTTTCCTTCAAATGTGTCAACAACTTATTAGGATCATTCCTTATATGCTCTGCAGCATAGGCAATCTCTGTGACTGCAGCTCCACCTAGGTGTGACCTGATAAAATCAGCTGCATCCTGCCCAGTAAGTCCTTGCACTGTAACAGCATCACTAGCTTGAGTCACCCAAGTGTCAATATCCTGCCCTGGCTCACCCCTAAACTCACTTAGTTTCTTCGGAGCATATACAAATCTCAAGGGAGTACTTGCACCTACCCCTGTAGCTCTACTGTTCCGGCTACTTTGCAACGCGTCACATTTGTTTTGCAGTTCGGCCATCTGCCACTGCAAAGCCTCAATCTGCTCTTGGGACATAATGTCTAAGTGTCACAGCCTGCAAATCTGTTATTGGTCAAAACTAACACAAACTTGCATATATCAAAATAATCTGTCTAATAACAAGGATAGTAATTAACCTTGGGCAAAAATATTAGTTGCATCCTATCAAAACATGATAACACAAAGTTCTGCAACACTATTGCAAAGCAACATGACTGTAAGACCCTCACCAGTGAATCATAAGAACAGACAGGTTGTCAGTTGGACGCCGAGACCCTTCCGCACAAACCAGAATTCAGTGCCATGACCCACCAGCAAACGACTACCAGCCATCCAGCTCAGCAAAATATACCAAGATAATCATAAACATCAAATACTACTACATTCAATGAAAAGTAACTAAATACCCATAGAGTTCTTGCCGTAAAATGACACAGATAGTGTAGATTGTATGTGAAATAATTCTAACAATATACAAAGGCATTTAATGGAATTGGTGACATTACACATTGTGCGTCTGATCAGATGCCATACCCTAAATGATAATCTCAGATATCCAGTGTCAAATAGTTGTTTTCCTTTTAAATGTAAAAACAAGTCCATTACAACAATTATAAAAGCAGAATAAATCCTGGGGCAATATATCTTCTTCTTCAACATATATAAGCCAGTCTTTAACACTTTTTGCTTATAATTGTTGTTGCATACTTGTAATGTTTCCGCAGGCAACACAACCAACGACGCTATACTGCTGCTACAGTTTATTGGAATGACTAACACCGTGAAAACTGAAATACAAGATAATCTCTTGGTTGGATAGCATTCACATCTTTTAAACTGTTACAGCAATAAATAAAACAATAACATTAAATATATACACTACTAAAGGAGGGACATAGTACCTACTATCACATGCACAGTTGTCACTAAACCCAATTAATCTATTCCAACATTCACAGTAACATCAAACCCTATTTATGGACGGGCAATGGGATTAAACCTAAGGGTTCATGCTACCTCGCTAGGGCACACAGTCTCAAGCTCTGTTTGCATACATACCATTCATACCTCATAACCCATACATGTCAAGACGAGACAATTCTTTATGGGAAAATAGTGGACCACCCACGGTGGTCCTCCCGGAATTTTAATTCCGACATACAAAATTACAAATATGGATATGTATGCAAATATGGGGGGCTTGATTCCGCCCCCCTGTGAACCAATAAGTATAAATTACAATTTTTTAGAGACAGTTCTTATTGCTCAATTTATGTTTGTTACTGGTATTTAAAGTCCAACATGCTTAACTTTCAATCTGATGTTTGAACAAATGTACAGTCCATTTTAAATGGCTGGTGCAGGGGTGGAGGAGGGATTAAATGCGTTGTTGTGTCCAGACGATTCTAATGATTCTGACGAACATGGCCTCTGTTGAGACTTTAGTAGGATGTACGAAGTTCGTGCTGCGGCTGCGGAGCGTGAAATAGTCCCTTCCACTGATTGGGCCATCGGGCCCCACCACCTGCATTGCTAATTACAGCGCGAAGTTTGACATTGTTTTGGATACACTGTACGACGATCGATGTCATGCCCTACCATAAATGTCTTAATGACCTTTGTTCATTAATTATATTTATGGACGGGCAATGGGATTAAACCTAAGGGTTCATGCTACCTCGCTAGGGCACATAGTCTCAAGCTCTGTTTGCATACATACCATTCATACCTCATAACCCATACATGTCAAGACGAGACAATTCTTTATGGGAAAATAGTGGACCACCCACGGTGGTCCTCCCGGAATTTTAATTCCGACATACAAAATTACAAATATGGATATGTATGCAAATATGGGGGGCTTGATTCCGCCACAGAATGTGGGGGCGTTACTCACAGGAAGTGGGGAACGGTCCCGCAATCTTCCCCCAATACTAGAGACTGTGTGCCCCCCTCCCTTTTTTTTTTTTTTTTTAAATATTTCTTGCCGATTATAAAGTCCATGTGGGATCGCAATGTGTGGCGTGCATACCTGTATTATGGTAAAAAAGTCCATGTACCATTTAATGAATTGGGTGATATGCATGTTAACCATGATCTTGAAGATGATAAAGAGTCCCAGTAGGTTTTATAAACAATAAGGTAACATGCATGTTTTGAATGAGGAGACTCGCATCAGGCATCAGTAAAATTAAAATTGTTTAATTTAAATAATCATAATCCCCTTTTGATATACTCTTCATTGCAGAGCTATAACTGGAATATAGAGGCCACTCTCGGGTCCTCCCTGTCCTAGTGTTGTTTGTACATTTTTTTTTTTTTTTTTAGAAATATGAAGGCCGCTCTTGGGTCCTCCCTATACTATATACTGTATTATGTCTAATAAATCAATATATGGAGACCACTCTTGGGTCCTCTTTATACTAAATGCTGTATGTTAACATAGGCCAATATATATGGAGGCCGCTCTCGGGTCCTCCCTATCCTATACACTGTATTATGATTACCGGTACATAGACCAATATATGGAGGCCACTCTCGGGTCCTTCCTATCCTATACACTGTATTATGTTTACATTGACCAATATATATGGAGGCTGCTCTCGGGTCCTCCCTATCCTTTACACTGTATTATGTTTACATAGACCAATATATCTATGGAGGATGCTCTCTGGTCCTCCCTATCCTATACACTATTATGTTTACATAGACCCATATTTATGGAGGCTACTCTCGGGTCCTTCCTACCCAATACGTACTGAAAGCATTCCCATAACCTGAATATGGAGGCCACTCTCAGCCTCCATATACTGCTTTCTGTTACCATATTACTATGAAAAAGTAGGCCACTCTACTGTACACTGTGCAACCTTATGTATGAGTGGAATGCATTTGACCGCCACCTGCCCATGTCCCTAATCTGTGAATCAGATAGACCCCTGGCTGCTGCTTCAGTAGCAGCCCCTATCCTAAAGGAGTGCCCCTTGTATTTTCCCTCCAGACTTGCTATTGATACGCAGGCCCTAAGTGCTGCATCAAACTTTGATCTAATGTAAGGGGTTCCGCCAGGATATGCAAACAGGGGACCCGGCACAGTTCCGCGTACTTGTAAAAACTGAAGGATAGCTGTGACTGGACACAGCTTGTCTTTACGTTGTAACGTGACCCTTTCCATGGAACCTGCTGACAGATTTTTGGAATTTCTAATTAGCAGACTGATCTGTCCAACTTTGCCTTTATTACCCAAGCACCTAACATCCTCAAATTGTAATACCTTTGTTTTTGCCTTTTCAGATTGGGCTACCAACTCCCCTACGCGGAAAAAACCGTAGAAACATGTCAAATATAGCGCTTTTAGTAAGGTTTTGTCAAAGAAATTGTAGTTTACTACCAGAATCTACCAGTTTCTGCAAGATTTCTGATGTGATAGGGAGTCTAGTGTCCATTGTGGGGGTTTGTCTTTTTGCGGCCCAAATAAGTTTCTTAATGGCTTGAGATTCTGTAGGGTCAGGTAGGGACCGGATCTTGTGAACATATGAAACCGCAGAACAGTATGATAATAAAGAGCTGCCTGACATCCCTTTCGTGTAGAGGTTTGTTAAAAACAGAAAGATGGTCGCAGCACTGACTGGAGGTCGTGCTTTGTCTGCTAATCCTAGACTGTCGCAGAATTCCCTAAGCTTACGCCATACATTGGTGTAGGCCCCCTTGGTCAATGTTGCTAAGGACTTCTTTAGAAGCGATATGCCTGCTGATTTCAGCTCAGCGATGCAGCCAGTGGAGGATAATGTGTTGGAATAGCGGCCATCATTGGTCCTTCTTTTCGGAACCGCTGCATCTGAAACCGCGACAGGGAATCTGCTAGGACATTTTTGCACCCTGATATGTGTTCTGCTTTAAAGAAAATGTTGTTTTTTAAGCAACCTAGCACCAGACGCCTAACCAATGTCATGACCTGTTTATCTTTGGAAGTCTGTTTGTTTAAGATAAACACTAGAGCCATATTGTCAGTATGAATGCACACCTGTTTGTTTTGTAACATTGGACCCCATACCTCTATTGCCAAAACAATGGGCATCAATTCTAAAATAACGATATTGTAGGCCTTCCAAGCATTTGGCCAAGGGCCGCAAAAACCAGTCATTACCTAATATAGCTGCAAATCCTAGTAGCTGTGCAGCATCAGTGTACAGGTGTAAGCTTTCTGATGAAAAGACAACTGCTGATCGGAAGAAACTTTTCCCATTATATTCATCAAGAAATGCTAACCAAGTCCTTAGGTCTTCCTTGACCTGCCTTGTTAGATTTGCTTTGTGGAAAGGTTTATTAAGCCCCATAGTGATGTCAATAAGTCTGCGCAAAAATGGGCGCCCCGGAACCACCGCTGTGGCGAAATTAAGCAATCCTATCAGTGACTGTAGACTCTTTAGTGAAGCCTTCTTCTTCACAAGGGCAGTTTTTATCATATCCCTACATTTTCTTAGTTTTTCTTCAGGGAGACGGGCTATTTGGGCAATGGTATCCAGCTCGATTCCCAGGAATGTCAGTATTGTTGATGGACCTACAGTTTTTTCTTCGGCAATGGGAATTCCTAATTCACTACAAATAGTACAGAATTTATCTAATGCTTTCTGGCATTCCTTTTTTGTCTTTCCAATGAATAAGAAATCATCGAGTACGTGAATAACCTCTACACCTGTTTTTTGTCTTAAAATGAATTCTAGGGACGTAGATTTATTGAACAGGTTGCAGCTAGCTGAGCATCCCATAGGCAGGCAGCGGTCATAGTAACAAAAACCATCCCAAGAAAAACCCAGTAAGTAATAATCACTCGGATGGACCGGCACAAGTCTGAAGGCTGAGTGGATGTCTGATTTCGCTAAATATGTTACTTTACCTGTATGCTGTATTTTGATGATGGCCTCGGAAATTGAAGTATAATTTACAGTTGCATGCTCTTTAGAAATTCCATCATTTACAGATTGACCATCGGGGAAAGATAGGTGGTGAATTAATCTAAATTCACCTGGGTTTTTCTTGGGACAAACCCCGAGAGGGGAGCATACTAATGAGTTAAAAGGAGGATCTGTAAATGGACCAGCTATACGACCAGCATCTAGTTCTTTTTTAATTTTTTCTGAAACTACCTGGCGAAATTGCAATGCTGATCTTAAATTTTGGGGCACCTCAGGATCGGGAGGGACTGAACAGTTTAAACTAAAACCTTTTCTAAAACCTTCTGTGAGAAATTCTGTCTTACTCCTGTCGTAGCCTACTTCATTGAGTATTGTTTCTAGTACCCCTGCCTTTACTGGCGTTTGAACGAAAGGGCTGGTTTTCTTTCCTAGTCTGGTAAGGGCAGTCTTTGACCATGTGTTGGCCCTTACATTTTGAGCATACGTGCTGATGGTTACACCCACTGCAGAACTGACCCTTGTTGTATCTAAAGCAAGCCCCTTCTTGGGACTGTTTACCCTGAAAATTCCGTCCATTTTTTGGGGCTCCCCCCTGATTCTGATATGAAGACCCCCCTTTAGCTGCTGTGAAGTTTTGACCAGAATTTCTGTGTCGCTTCCCAAATGAACCAGCCCTGTTGATACTCGCCATACGAGCCTCTTGATAGAGTTCCTGTTGGACCTCCTCCCATCCTAACCTCATTTCGGCCCTTCTCTTCCTAAACTCTCTATCATAGTATGCCCAGTCCCCCCCTTTTGCTGCTATCTTACGGACTTGTGACATATATTTCATGAGATGGGGGGCTTGTGTCGGCCACTTTTCAGTGTACACAGCTGTGAACACAATAAATGCATCAGTCCACATGTGGATTGATGTGATGGGTGATGGTTTCTGCTTAGCCCACCTAATGGAAACCTGATCACCTGGCAAACCTATCTCGTCACATTCTAGATAAAACCTATCCTGTTGCTCTTGGTTGAGTAATGAACGCAAATCGACAAACTTGTCTGACCATATATCCTCTCTCAAACCCTGTCTTACTGATGAACTAAGCTTTACATGAGCTGTCCCCCCACAAGCTTCGTTAGAATTAACATTTTTGCCTGACATGCGAGTCTCCTCACCTGTTATAGAAGAAACTGCCTCCTGAGTGATGTCCTCTAGCAGGATGTCATCCTCAGAGTCCTCGTCTGTGTCCTCAGCCTCTGCTGGTTCCTCTCGATTTTTGGTTTTTGACGACTGTGGTTGTTTCAACCTATCGCGCTTGAGCTCCTGCATTTCCTTCTGGAGCGACGATACTGACGACACCAACTGTGCCAGAAGAGCAGATGAGCTCTGTTCTTCAGTCACGCTATCTTGGTTCGCAGATCCACCTGTTATGCGTGTGGTAGATGTTGATGGCTGCTTGTCAGCCTGGCGCCGTCTTTTGCGGGGTTGTTGATCATCCTGCGAGTAACGTGCTGGTGTTTTTTGCACCCTTGCTCCCCTGCCAGACATCCTGTAATGTTAAAATATCAGAGCAGCAGCTTGGTCAGACAGCTGTGTGCATAGAAGCCTGATTTTGTACCAGTAAGTGGATTACCTTCGAAATATTACATAACTGTAATATTATACAAGCCCTTCAGGCATTTTAAATATATTTAAACGCACACCAATATATTGCACATAACTACTAGGACACGTATGTGTAGCCTCACGGCATCTTTTCTAGTGTTATGATTTTTTTTTTTTTTTTTTTTTTGATATATACAATATGTACAAATAGCAGCACTGGCATGGCATTTTTTAGCTCAGCTGACTATAAGTCATCTGAGCTATAGTCGTGGTCCATTGTCCGTCGTCCGTCCGTCTGTCCGTCCGTCCGTCCGTCCGTCCGTCGATGTGGCACGTTTTGAAACCGTAAGACCTAGGAATCCAAAATTCAGCATAATGTTAGATGTCCCCAAGATCTCCTACCAAGCCGAAAACTGGGTCTTTGCGACTTCGTTCCTTTGAGAAATTAAGGAAAAACCTCAATTTTTTATTAAAATCCTATTTTCACACTTCAGGACTGCCTAATATCAAAACCACTCATCTGTTTTTCCTCATATTTACCATAAATAATCCTCTATATGGTTCCTATGTACATGCCAGAAATTGGGTCTGTATTATATAATTTCAAAAAGTTATGGGCCCAAACATAATGCATTTTGTAAATAATCAGGAAAAAAATTTGATCACTTAACACAAAACTTGTTAAAGCTAAGCACTTTTTTTCCAGTAATATAACTTTTATTAATCAAAATTAAATTGTATACCCAAAATTTGATCAAAATCTTTAAAATTTTTTGAAATATTAGCAAAAATAAAAAATTGGTACCTTAAACTTTGCCCAACTTTGACCATGGCACGTTTTTTTCCTGTAACTGCTGTGGATTTAATTTTCAAAGCATGTTTTTGTTAGCATTTCAACTGTTAACATTTAAAATTTGAAACCAGTTGATCAAAAACTGCAGATTTTATTCAAGTTTTCAAGCACCATGTCACATATTGTTTACATCAACCTAGTGTTATGCAGTTTGCTAGAGCTCAGCTCCCCAGCTTCAGCTCTAAGTTCCTTAAATTAGGCATACAGTAAGATGTCTCTAAATTCCCTACCATGCCAAGAATTTGGTCACCAGAACTTAATTCCTTCGAGATATTAATGAAAAACTTCATTTTTTCATTAAAAACCCTTTGTTACACTTCAGGACTGCCTAGTATCAAAACCACTGATCTGACTTTGATCATATATAATATACATATTTTTCTATACATTCACTATGCACATGCCAGTAATGATGTCAGTATTGCGTAATTGTTTTAAGTTATGTGCCCAAACAAAATTGACTTTGTAAAAAATCAGGAAAAATATTTACTCAGGTTTCATGAAAATTATTGAAGCTAGAGAATTTTTTTTAAGTATATAACTTTGTTTAATTAAG
This sequence comes from Sipunculus nudus, assembly GCA_026874595.1. Lineage (NCBI taxonomy): Eukaryota > Metazoa > Annelida > Sipuncula > Golfingiida > Sipunculidae > Sipunculus > Sipunculus nudus. The sequence continues at coordinate 84,199,976 of CM049309.1, read as the reverse complement.
ATTCAATTGTATACCCAAAATTAGATCTGTATTTTGTAAATTTTATAAGTTATTAGCATAAACATAAAATCAGTACCTGAAATTTTACCCAACTTTGACCATGGCACATTTTTTCCCTGTGAGTACTGTTGATTTAATTTTCTCAGAATGTAAACATAAGTATTTAATGTGTTTAAATCTGAAATTTGAAACTAAAAGGTTGAAAATTAGGCTAGTTATTGAATTTTATCTTGAGGGTCTATTGTAGTCACTTGCTTTGTTCCAGATGCAGGTAGGCCACTCCAGGTCACTGGAAGTCAGCTATGCCAGGGTTCCTGATTTGTTTCAGTCACTGGGGGAGATCCCCTGCTGTGACAGGTGTACAATTGTTCTCATATCACACCCCCTCCCCCCCCCCCCCATGAATATATAAATATACATTTGTATGCATGATGTGGTGTTACATGACAAGATTGAGATTTATGATGATGCAATTTAGAATTATGAATCAACGTTTATATTCAGAAATATATGTTATATTGGAAATGTATACAAATTAAACTTAAAATAAAAAAATGAGGATCTAATACAAACATGTGTTCATTATTTTCGAGCCTCAGCAGAATTGGAGATCAGGCTTTGTTTGCCCTGAATGTTTATGCAAAAGTGTTGTTAATCCCATCTCTTCCCAATCCCCCCCCCCCCCCCCCCCCCGGCTGTCATTGATCCTTAGCACCTCACCGTCACCTGTGCACTGGGACATTAGTTAATATTGCAAATGTGTACAATTTTTTCAATTTGAAAGATAATTGGATTAGAAAAAATTAAGATCTAATATTGAAACATATTCTTGCCCCAGGAGAAAGGAACATAAAGTGATCAGCTCTTGTCTGTCCATCATCTCTCAATTATCATTAAATATATATACTAATTATGAAATTTTTCCTTTAAGCACTGTTGAAATAACTTTCATATGCTGTATGTGTATGGATTTAAGCCATTAAAGTCTGAAATTTGAAAGCAACTTATGTATTCAGATGTGTAATATTGCAGATGAAAAACTTTAAAATATTAAAATATATTATCAGCTTTGTTTGTCTAACAGTCTGTCTGTCCTTTTTTAAATATTATGTAATTGTGAATGGACTATTTAATCCTGTAAGTATTGTTGAATGAAGTGGAAATCCTATATGTATATACACTATGTTAATACAGAGATGTTGTAACTCCCATCATTCCAGCCCTCCCCCCCCCCCCCCCCCCAACCACAACCACCAGGTTCTTGCATCTGGGGACTGGAGACATCAGTTATATTTCAACTGTATACATTTTATAAAATAAAAATACATATATTTAATAATATATATTATGTAAAATAGATCCAATTGAGCAAATGTGTAAACTACTGAACTGTCAACAAACTATCAAAAAGCCAGCCAATGATCATGGTAATAATATACATCTTATGTTCACAAACCGCTCACATGCTTCAATTTTGACATTAGAGAATGCATGGTTTGGTCACAAAATATTATTTGCAACAATTTCTCACTCATCAATACAAACCAATCATGTCAACCAGCCATGGCATATATTACCTTTTCATCTTAGACTTGATCTCCATTATTATTTTAGATTTTTACCTTCAAGGCCAACTTCAGCTGAGCACAGTGACTCATATTTATAGCACCATGTCTTGAATGTTTACATCAAGTCATTGGTTAACAGTGTTCCAGGCTGTTACATAACACCTTCACTCCTTGCCTACTGCTTCTGTGAGTGTCTGGGTCAGGCTGGGTCAGGCAGTAATTACCAGAGAGCCTTTCTCCTCTCTCTTTCCCTTTCTCTCTTTCTAGCTCTCTTTCTCTCTCTCTCTTTCTCTCTCTCTCACCCCTATGCCTCCCTTCCTCCCTCCACCCCATTATGTTGACAGGTACTATAAACCTAATTTATTAGATATATATGTTGATGCAATTAAGAAATGTGAATCAACTGAAATATTCACATATATATGTTATACTCTAAATGTATAGTTACATTTTCAAACCTGGAAAAAAATGATGTTATAAAAAAGGGAATTTATGTAAAAATTGTTCATAATTTTCTGGCTCAGAAGAATGGGAATTAAAATTATTTGCTTTGTTTCTCTAGCTTTCTTGCCTGTTTTAAATATTTAATAATTATGAATAAACTTTTTTTTCCTGTAAGCTCTGATTAATTAAATTTCATATCCTGTACGTATATGCAAGGGTATTGTAACTCCCACCATCCCCTTCCCCCACCCCACTAAGTCCTTGCTCCTTCGCACTGTCAACAATAGTGCTATTGCTATAGCATAAAATTTAATAATTTGAAGAAAATACATACAGAGAGACAGAGGCGTTGTAACTCCCATCGTAACCCCCCCCCCTCCATCAAGTCCTTCCGCCTGTGGAGTGGGGATTTTATAGCAACTGTATACATATCATAAAATAGAAAAAACAGTTTAATTTAAGTTTAAATTAAAAAAATTTGATCTCATTAGACAAATGTGTAAAATGTTGAACTGTCAACAGCCTGTCAAAAAGGTATCCAATGAAAGCGCAAGGTCAGATCTTAAAATATTATTTGCAACAATTTCTTCAATCATATCAACCAACCATAGCCCAGATTACCTCTTTCTCTCAGACTTTATCTACATTTCATAATATTTTAGATTTTAACCTTCCAGGTGTTTAAGTACTGTTGAATGCTCCCTCCCTCTCTCTCTATCTCCTTTTCTCTCTACATCCAACCCTCCTTGCTGCCCACACTGTTTCCTTCTCAGAACCCCATCCCAATGTCAGCCTCAGTAAACGAGAACAAGTTGAATCAGATATATTCATATTTTTATATATTGTATAACTGTTTTTTGCCTATGTATGTGCCAGAAATTATGTCAATATTGTGTAATATGTAGATGTGGTGGGCATCAATATAATGTACCTTGTCAAGACCTAAGAGATATCATGTCATACAGTCACAATTCATAAATCCACTCTTCAGCATGGTTAATAATAACATTATATATGTCAAATTGAAATCTTGCGGACTTCTATACACTATAGATCCTTCAACAAATAGCCTTATCATCATTCTACCACTGCTTAGTGTACTGTCATTGCATTCATATTTGCTCAAATATATTGCTATTTTCAACAGCTCCCAAATAAATAAAAAATAAACCACTATATTTCCTCCATATTAATCCATCAGTCAGGTAATTTCATACATGATTTACTCGCATATTACATTATATTCCTTTATAATAGCCTAATAGGTCCATGATATTCATAAGGTTTGTCGACTAAATATAGTATCACAATGGTGATACATTTATAGTTCAATCATGATCAGCTGAGCGTCGTGACCCATAGGTCCCTTGTTTTTTTTTATTTTTTTTTATTTTTTTATTTTTTTTATTTTTTTATTTTTATTTTTTTTTTTTTTGGGAACCCACCATAACAACTAGGACAAAAAAACATGTAGCCCCACGGCATTTTTCTAGTGTTATGAATACAACTATAATACAATATGTACATATAATAATTTTTTTTTTTTTTTTTTTTAAATTAATGACCACCATAAAACACAAGGACAAAAACATGTAGCCCCACGGCATTTTTTCTAGTGTTATGAATACAATTATAATACAATATGTACATATATGAACTTTTTTTTTTTTTTTAATTTCTACTATAAAATACTAGGACAAAAACATGTAGCCCCGTGGCCTTTTTTCTAGTGTTATTTATTTATTTATATTTTTTTTTTTGTTAATGTATATACAAATATGATACAACATGTGCAGGTAGCGCAACTGGCATTTTTTTTTTTTTTTTTTTTTTTTACAACTTCCACCACAACAACTAGGACATATGCATATGTAGCCCAACGGCCTTTTTTCTAGTGTCATGACTTTTTTGCTTTTCCGATAATTTTTTACACCATCATTCCGGCCTTAGGACCCTAACGTGCAGCCCCACAGATTTTTATCTGCAGCCTCCGGTTTATCAAGGCTGACCCCTCAAGGCCCTAACCAGACAACCCCTCAGACTCTTGTACCAACACATGGTACCGGTAGTATTAAAATGCACCCCATCGTCATCAAACAGGTGGGGGCCCCATTTAAAGCATTTCGTGTTATCCCAGAAAGTTGCAAAGTCCGTGTCACCCAGTACGGCCTCTAGGTATTGGTTCGTGATACGGACCTTGTTTAGGTAATCAACTGGGTAATCTCTCCCACAAAAAGGGGGATAGCGGGGCCCTAAGGAGGATACCAATATTTGTGCAACGTCATATTCATGGTGTAAAAGTTCTGCTAGTTGTAATAGCCTGTGACCAACAACCTCTGGCCTCCCCTCAAAGTTTTTATCCGATAGGTCGTTTCCCCCGACCGCTAGAAGCACGACTTGTGGTTTTAAACACTTTACCACCGGCATGTCGTACTGCCGTGTCGTGCGCACACAACGACCACCAATGCCGTGGATATGTATCTTAACGTCTGATTCATCAAAGCCAAAGTTAGGTTTTAGCGCCGCGGCGCTGGGAGGAAAAGCCATTATAGCCTGGTTCAACCTGCGGGTTTCAGAAGCGCCGAGAACCAACGCAGAGTTGTAAACAAAAGCCGCCATTGCGGTTGACCCGGCAAGGTCAAAGTTCAAGACAAGTCCCACAATCCCCGCTAAACTCGTAAGTTAAGATGGATTTTATCTTAAACCCCGACTAGAAGCCGATTCGCTCGAAGGAATGGGTATTAATCTTAATAGATTGACGGGAAAAAACTGAAACGGATTTTACCTTGACTCCATGTCTACCCCACACGCCCGTCTCTCCGTCCGGTATTCAAATCCAGGTCAACCAGGTTAGGGGTCGTTGAACCTGCCGCCGCGCTTGTAAATGGTATGTCCGAAGGCGATGTATAGCAGGCTGTCGGCGAGTTATTATCCGCTCTTGCAAATCCAGGCGAAATTAAATATGCATTGTTGTGTCCAGACGATTCTAATGATTCTGACGAACATGGCCTCTGTTGAGACTTTAGTAGGATGTACGAAGTTCGTGCTGCGGCTGCGGAGCGTGAAATAGTCCCTTCCACTGATTGGGCCATCAGGCCCTACCACCTGCATTGCTAATTACAGCGCAAAGTTTGACATTGTTTTGGATACACTGTACGATGATCGATGTCATGCCCTACCATAAATGTCTTAATGACCTTTGTTCATTAATTATATTAACACATCTCCATGCAAGGACCATATAATAATACTCCTCATGCATTTAAATTCCAACTTCTCCGACAGACTGCATCATTATAAGTACACCCTATAGTGACATGAAGAAATTAAATGTGTTTACCGCGGTGCGACATCGCAATATACTAGGCTGCCATCTGTTGACCATACAATGAATTAACATGGGTTCATATATAAATATACTGAAGTCATCGCGCTCACAGAATGAGGAAGATCCTTTGTTATAAACCACAGGACTATTGTAGTTAACTGTAGTAACCAATAGAAATGAGGTATGCAAGGTATAAAGTACAAGATATCAAGAGAACAACTATACAGGATGAAAATGGACGGACGATACTTAAAGTTGGTCATAGTTACCTTGTTGCGACGTGTGAACCTGGGATTCATCGTTAATCACTGTACATCTAGGTTTTCTTACTTGATCTAAGTACTTTAAACAGAAATTAAAGAGAAGTCCATCAACTCTAGCGAAAACTGCTCAACAACCGCCATTTTTCTGTGCAAGTAGTTACCGTCTTGATATCACTACACCGATAAGCGGCTCTGACAATAAAATCTCCTTCGTTATACAAATACAGCTTTCCTACATAAAAGGAAGACGGTAACGGATTTCCTTTAGACATTAGAAAAACTATGAAAGACATCTTAAAAGGAACTTTTTTCTTACTCTCAACTACACACAATAACTTCAGGTTATTAGTCTCTACATAGACTGGTAACTGCTCCCAACTGCGTCTCTACATAGATTGGTAACTGCTCCCAAAACTGCGACAGCTACAATACATATATTTTGTCATTCAATTCTTGGGAATATGCAATGGATTATCACCATATAGTTTCACTATCACTCAATAGGTGGCAGCACTGTCACATGATAAATTCATGCAAATTTCCTATGCATTTTATATGCATGATCCATATAAACATTGCATGTACAATTTCCAGATAGTGCAAGGTCAAATTTCCTGTATCATCACATTATGATAACACGTCCATCAAGTTCATTTCACCAGTACAATCAAATTCCTTTGGGAATTTATATTCAACTGACCTCCCAAGAAAGTTAAGTGTGATGCAACTTCATAAAAAACATTCAGTCTAATTAATCATGTATGTTGACCATACAACAAGTAATGTCACACTAGAATCAGAGGAACTTAACATCAATGTGTTTTGAACTTCCCTTGCAAAGTAATGACATTCCCCACTCTAAAGTTTTTCATAATTTGTGTGCCTGCTCTGGATAAGTGTAGATTGTCCTTCGCATACAGAGTTTTTAGCGGCTTCTTACTCTGTTTATCTTCAAACACACAGAAAGTCTTCAGAAAGGTAATGCCAGTGCGACGACACAGTTTAAACAATTCTTTGTTAACAGTTTTGCGTTTTAAATCCACCCTATCAGTGTCACACGGCCTTGGAATAATGGCTGTAACAGCTAACAAGGAATTAGGTTACAATGTTTTCAACAAATTCACAAGTTTCTCAAAGCACGCAGTAATATGTGAAACTGGTTTATCTAGATTGTTTGTTCCAACATGCAGAAAAATGATGCGAAAACCATGAAGACGGATGCGACCCATACGCAGTTTCATGCACAATCCTTCTATTGTGATTCCTGGAAATGACTGAATGTACAGCTGATAACAGTCATGGATGTACTTACATGTACTGTCACTTAACAAAGTAAAGTTATTTTGTTTCATTGCTGGCCATTTGTACTCTGCATGTTTATATGGGCAATTATAGCCTATCTGTTGAATATGCAGTTCATCATAAATCTGTCGCAATGGGCAGCGAATTCTCCTTTTGTCCATTCCTTAGTTACAAATCATATGTGGTATTGAATGTTCATCAAATGGCAATACAGAACATGTATGGTCTTCTCACATACATATCATTTCTGATCAAGCAAGTTCCAACCAGGTTAAGCACTCTGCCACCTCTAAGAAAGTCTCTATCAGTCCCACTTCCGACACCAAATCTGTAGTCCGGTTCAGTTGACAAATAGCCACAACATGCATCCATAGATATAGTCCAGTTTATTGAAGTTCAACAGCAGCAATAATAAGTTGCTATAAGGTGGCTAATACTAATGTTGATAGAGGTGTAAAGGTGATAAAAGTGATGAAAGATGGCAAAAGGTGGCCGGGTACTCCCTACATCCACCGGTTCCTAAATAAAGAATAAATAATAATAAATATCTAGGTAGCCTCTATATTATTACAAATAATAAGGTATACTGATGCTTGGGAGTTACAGATATTCAAAGTATAGGAACATGGTTATTTTATATCCAACACATACATTAAGTTATGACATGACAGTTATGGTATTATTAACTATTATCCTGCATACTGGAGATAATACTGTTTAATGTTCATTCATATTAATCTTACCGTAAAATCTCCACTTAAAACCGCACTTCCGATTAAAACCGCACCCAGACTTCGCCGAAATTCCAGGCGAGACACCGCGAGGGGCTCAAATACTAAGAACCCCCCTTTAAAACCGCACCAACTTTCGCTACTGAATGATTTGACAAAAGACACAATCGAGCAATCATCTAGAAATGAACACGGGTAGGTTGCGACTCGGCCATTCCTGTCCACTTTAAAAATTCCTTGGGCATTTTATTTAAACACATCATAACACTTTTTGCAGGGTCACTCAAGCATGAAGTTTGGGAAGACGTAAGGGCGGTGAACCTCTGCCAGTTTATACAGATTTTATATTCCGTGCCGTATTCTTGTTTGCTACTGATTTGTCATTATATTTTGGAAAAAAATATTCTGTTGATCTATTTCAAGTCACTGTATATTTTAATTCTAAAAGTAATATTTTGAAATATTAATTTTTGATGAAAATTCCATTTTCTGGAATAACTCGGAAGATTCAAATCATTTTCATACCGGTTACTTCGGTATTATCTTCGTCGCATCGTACGTTGACATCGCTCCATGTCACGATTTGCTGGTGCGTTTGAAAACATCGCTGGTCAACTTAACTAAATATCAAAGTAACTGAAGTTACCTTTTCGAGATACGCACGTATAGGAAACATGACGCTAGAAAACGAGTGATTTTAAGGTAAAATTAAAGTGGCCAGTCCGGGTTAGCAAGTTTTTTTCCTAAAGAAAGTTTCCGTGTGGAGAGCCATTTTGTCAAGGCAGTGTTCGCGCAAGGCACGCTGGGACGAAATAGGTGGCTGTTCTATTTACCACCCACCGCGTACAGCCGTTCAAAATATTCTTAGCCGAATACCGGGGTGTTTCAGCACATGGCGGCACTCAAACTTGATTTTTAAAACGATCGTCTGCCATTGTGTGACTCTTTACGATGTCAGCTTTTTATTTATTTTACGTTTTAAACAAATAATCATTGCTAAATAATGCCGCAAATGGGGTTTAAAGTAGGCTTTTATTTCAATTTTGCTTGACCATGCCCAACGAAGTGGACCGCTGTGTGTAACAGCAGGGTTGTTTTAAACGTATTATTTGGTGACAATTACCAAGATTTTATAACAAGTTATATATCACACAAAAACTAATCAGCAATATTTAATTTATAAATAACAAATAATCGTAAATAATACATTTACACACGGCTCCCATGCATGCTAAGAACGGCCTCCGAAAGTTGCAATATTATCGCCCACGCGCCGGCCCAAAAACGATGTCTGTCAGGAAGATATTCAGGAAACACTTCTAGTATAAACCGCACAGTGCTTTCAGGAAATCAACCTGATTTCAAGATTTTGAATTTCTTGATTAAACCGCGGTTTTAAGTGGAGATTTTACGGTAATGACAATAAAGGTTTTATGCAAACAAATCTTACATATTTAATATCATGGCATACCAAAATAAGTAAACTATGGCAAGATACACGTGTGTTATTGTGAGCGATAATCTAAAGTTTTCCGAGGGTTGAATATGACCTTTGACACCAGACCTGCTTCGGTCTGATCTTTCCGAACAGCCATATTGGACCGAAAGTAACCAATTCAACAACATGAAAAATACGTCCTTACGTTAATAAAAGTAGTTGACAACTTATAAGAACTACATCAAAATGAAGATTATGCATTTATCTTTAGATGTACCACATTTGGAATACTAGAAAATTAACATATTAAACTTACAATAGCGAAATAGTCCCTGGCTGTAACCTGCATTGGCGCTTGCACATGGACCAAAGGAAACTGACGGAGAGCTCCGAACAGTGTCAAATACGTCACAAGTTTACAAGAGTAATTACGTTCTCTATCTAAACCATACCAATTGGAGCATCCGTGACAAATATTATCCGTAACACCTTCGCAGTATAATACCATCTCATATACATACACATTTCGGCTGCAGACATCCCTGCTAATATGCCACACCTCACTCTATTTCCCCTTGCCACTCAACCATTGCCTCACTTCACCCATTCCACTCTTATTTTGGCGGATACACGTAGTCGCTTGTGGACTACCCATATCCTAGTTTTCTATATTTTTGAGACCCCCTAAGATGCAGTCATCTGTTAACAGGGCAAAAATTGTAACGATCGGACCTAGAATCTTTTCTCTTGACATGCAGAGAGCCCCATGAAAAGTCTCCTTGAAAACCTGAAATAAGGTCTCTGTTACCCATATCCTTCAAGCTATATAGGGCTCCGAAATATCCCCCAGAATAATGGAAAATTTTATACAAAAAACTAAGTATCTTAACAACTATTTTATTAATCACCATGATTCTTTGCATGGATATTGATCATGGAATATTTTGTCAGTTTCTGCAGAGTGTTGGCGGCACCTGTATTTTTTCAATTTATTTACAAATTGTTTTGTCTATTTTTTTGTACCTTTAAAGATGCGGTCATCTTTTTAACAGCACAAATCATAACAACTGGACCTAGAATCTTCTCTCTTGACATGCAGGGAGGCCCATGAAAAGACTCCTTGGAAACCTGAATTTAGGTCTCTGTTACCCATATCCTTCAAGCTATATAGGGCTCTGAAGTATCCCTCAAATTAATGGAAAATTTGATACAAAAGCTCTAGTATCTGAACAACTAATGCATTGATCACTATAATTCTTTGCATGCATATTGATCATGGGGTGTCTCATCATTTTCTGCAGACTTGTGGCGCCACCTTGATTTTAAAAATTTGTTCAGAATTTTTTCTATACTTTTGAAACCTTTAAAGATGCATTCATTTGTTGACAGTGCACAAATCATAACCACTGTACCTAGAATCTTCTATTTTTACATCCTGAGAGTTCCTCAAAAGTTCTCAAAACCTCAAATTAGGTCACTGTGACCAATATTCTCTGCATTACAGTCCATGTTTGAGCAGCCAAGAAAAAATGTAAAATACACACAAAATTATTGCCAGATTCCTCAGGAATGGCTGGATGGATTGTCATCAGATTTGATGTGCTTATGGGTCTTGACGAACTTGAGCTAATATGCATGAACTATAATGCCACCTACATTATCTTTATTAGGTGCCTGTGCAAGGACATATTGTCAACATATCAATCAGCTGAGCGTCATGACCCATGGGTCACTTGTTAACAATTTAGTATGGAATTCCTTCCTGAGAAGATGGGGGGGCAAAGACGCCATACAATTCAGTATTACATTATATTAAGATAACATTAGCTAATCACCATACATGTATACACTATACAATTGAGTATCACATCATAAATTAAGAATCACTGAATCATTATACATGTATACAGAGTCTCTTGTAACATTATTTTAATGTTCAAAAACAGTCCAATTATTCACATAGTATAAAGTTTGTACCCTGAAAATAAAGACAAGTCATACTTGATCGGTGATAATCCACAAAGCACCATAAATACATAGATATAGGAAACTAAACTATCATTATTTCAATCTACTATCCAAATTGATATACTGGTAAGCACAACCATGTAGTTATATAAATTAAAAACAATATGTTCACATTAATCACAGGAAAATTCAACACAGATCGTTATAATATATAGGTGAAACTGGGGATGGCAGAGGGTTGATAGAATATTGATGTAAATCACAATGCTGCTGAAGAATATCTGGTGTAGGCAACCATGTGTGCACTATTTAAATTAACTGGTCCCATGAAAATCTCGTGCCTACGTGACCAGGTCAGAGGTCACAAGGAACTTCCGTTTTCCTCAATAATCCCTCATTACATCCACGCACGCCTTACTGACCACTAGTTTTGAGTGCCACCGAGGCCTATACCTACAGCTTGCACCAATTAATAATTTTTTTTTTATCTTGAAAGTGGCGTACTAAACCTATGGTAATCGTACTCTAACATGTTAAATGAATTTTGTCAAAGAACTAGCTGGAGCTCTGGACTATATACTGCCACGGTCTACACCTATGGCAGCAGGCTATAGCCCTGCTAACCTGACTCTAATAAATGTGAACATTCAGATATTAAATACATGATAAGTGTGAAAGTAATGTGCAAATTGGCCATAGACTACTCTGATAACCATCATGATTACTACAATGTTTTGTTGTACGCTTTGTATTATTAGTACAGTTAGTACTTAAGGCACGAGTAAGGCTGACATGTGGGCAATCATCACTTTATTCAACTCTGAAGTCCTAGTACGCATGCGCGTCATTCATTACATGAACTGACAACAGGTGGCTCCATTTTACAGGCCACTCTATAAAACTGTGTCATTCATCATTATATATTACATATCATAACATCCCCCTTTCTTTAGAAATATAAAAATAGTAAAAGTTAAAGCTTCAAACATCATTGCCATTTTCAATGAATATTAGAGCTTAGGAGTAACAGTACGGGATGTCTTATAACACTGATGATTTAGATAATCTGTCATTTTGTATATATGTATCAAGTCATTTCCAATTGTATCTCAAATAATATTAAATGCATTTGTTATAATTGTTATGGCTTCATGTGTATCTATATCAGCAGAATTGGTGATACAAAGTCTATATAAAAGTATAGCAAGCATCATGAAATAAAACATATCATTATGAATATTGTCTCTGTTTGGTTTCCTGGTTTATGGAGTCCTTGTGATATAAAAAGGTTTAAACTTGAAACAACTTATTTAACCTTAAAAGCTAATTTGAGGTCAGGATAGACTACCTGAACACCTGAGAGTGGATAAGGGATTATTCTGCCCTTGAGCACATCCACTCAGTTTCCCTAACTAATAATCACTCCATATATCTTGCTGGTCTGCAAATCACTCTACCACACCTACTGTGTTTAATATCAGGATAATCACTAACTTCCACTCTTTCAGCATTTGGCATCTCATCATTGACTTCTGCTCTTTCTGGATATGTCATATTATTAGTTTCTACTCTCTCCTGTACCACATCATAGTCATCATCATACATCATACACCGAATCTATCTGTGTCAGTTTCATCAGAAGTTTGAGGAATTTTTAACAAGTCACGCCTGTTAGGACGAAGCAATTTGTTATCCTGTGTAGAAACGACATATGATCTGGGTTCAGGACCTGCATCTACAACTTGTGCTGGTTCCCATTCCTTTTCTTGTCTGAGTCTTACTTTATCTCATGGGTACAATACTGGAAGAGGTGTCTTTCTGGCCCTTTGGTTTTTATACTGTGCTGATTTCTTTCTTGCTTGGTTAAGCCTGCTTGTTTGGAGTTCACTGTGACTTGCTGGTTTCAACAACTTGTTACTAACTGGCAGTCTTGTTCTCAAGCGTCTTCCCATGATCAACTGTATGGGAGAAGGCATACCATTTGATCTTGGTGTGTCATGAAATGTCATAAGTGCAAGGTAAGGATCTTGTCCTGCTTCCTTGGCCTTCTTCAAGATGTTTTTTAGCTGTTTGTACTGGTCTTTCTGCTAGGCCATTCGACTGGGGATACCTAGGACTGGAGGTAATATGGTGAAAATTCCAATCCTTTGCAAATGACTTGAATTTCTTATTGGCATATTGTTGTCCATTATCAGTCAGTAACTGTTCAGGAATGCCTAATCTTGAAAATATCCTCTTCAAGTGATTGATTACAGTAGTGGCTGTTGTGTCTTCTAACATCTCTATCTCAAAATATCCTGAGTATGCATCAACCACAAGTAGATAGTCCTTACAATGAAATACAAACAAATCACTGCTAACATTCTGCCATGGCCTTTCCTGAGTTTGAGGTATAATCATAGGTTCTTTCTGTTGTTTCCTAGCAAATCTGACAAATACCACATTTCTCTATCATTTCTGTTATTTCTCTGGTCATGCCTGGCCAATATAATAATTCTCTGGCTCGTCGCTTGCAAAGTTCAATTCCAAACTGTCCTTCATGGATTAACTGTAGCATTTCTTTGCGAAACTTGTACGGAACAACTAGTCGATCTCCATTGAACAGAAGATTATCAGCAACATGTAGCTCTTCACGGTCTGTCCAGTATGGTTTTAATGTATCTGGCAGGTGAGCTTTATATTTAGGCCAACCTGACTGAATGCTGTTGTAGCTGCTGCATCTCTGTATCAACACTGCTCTCATCTCGGAATTGATCTAATTAACTAGCTGAAGCAGAAAAGTTAGTAATTAACCTGAACATTCCTGTCCTCCATTTCCTCATCCTCGGGAAGATATGCCCTTGACAGAGCATCTGCCACATTCATCTGTTTCCCAGGGACGTGTTTGTGGGTAAAGCTGTATTTCTGCAGTCTGAGTACAAATCTTTGTATTCTGGGAGGTATTCTGAACATGGGTTTGGTGAAAATACTTTCCAAGGGCTTGTGATCAGATTCAATCTAAAAATGTCTGCCATAAAGAAATTGAGGGAATCTTTCACAGCCAAAAAGATTTGCTAATGTCTCTTTCTCAATCTGTGCATATTGCATCTCACTCTGTGTTAGTGAACGCGAGGCAAAGCTTACCGGAGCACCATTCTGGAGTAAAGCTGCTCCTAATCCGGTCTGAGAAGCATCTGCTGTAAGTACCACTTTCTGTGATGGGTCAAAATAACGTAATACAGAAGGCTCTGTCAATAGAGTTTTCAAGGTTTTGACTGCATGTGTGTTATGTTCATTCCAATGCCACTCAACTTCTTTCTTTTAAAGCTCTCTCAGAGGTGCAGTAGCTGTTGACATGTTTGGTATTTATTTCGAGAAATAGGTAATCATCCCCAAAAACGTCAAAGTTCTTGTTTTGATGTTGGTGTCGGCATTTCAGACACTGCTCTGACTTTATCAGGATCATGTTTCATACCATCCTTTGAGAGAATCATCCCAAGGTACTTTAACTGTGTCTTAGCTATTTGACATTTTGATCTTTTCAGCTTCAAACCACTATCACTATAAGTTTATGAAGAACTTTCATCAGTCGATCATCATGTTCTTGTTTACTGCTTCCCCACACTAATATGTCATCTATGTAATTACAAGCACCATCAACACCATCAAGGATTTCTGCAACAGCTTTGTGAAACACTTCAGGTGCACTGGAAATTCCAAATGGTAAACGTAAAAAACGGTATCATCCATAGCATGTGTTAAATGTTGTCAGCATTGAACTGGGTGTGTCTAACTTGATATGCCAGAAACCACTTGAAGCATCAAGGATGGTGTAATAGGAGGATCCTGCTAGCTGTGTACTGATCTCTTCAGCTGTAGGCAGTTGAAAATTTTCACGATGGATGGCTTTGTGCAAGTCTCGGGGATCCAAACAAACACGTAAATCTCCATTGGGTTTTTCTACCAGAACTAGGGAATTTATCCATGCAGATTGCTGGTCTTCTTTTTGTATAACCCCTAATTTCTCCATATTGTCCAATTCTATTTTCAATCTATCATGTAAAGCAATTAGAACCTTTCTCTGTGGATGGATTACAGGAATGGCATCATATTTTAACTGAATATGGTGCATTTTATCAAAGCAACCTATGCCATCTTGAAACAATTAAGGAAATTCATTCATACCAGGGTTCTCAATGTTACTGTCATGCTTCACTGTATTATTACTCACAGTGTGTACTTCCTTAAGTAGGTTCAGTTCTTTACAAGTGGATAGACCTAGTATAGGTTCAACTTCAATATCCATAACTATAAAGTCAATTTTGGCAACTTGTCCATTAACACAACAATTCAAAGCACATGTACCTTTCTCTGGAATTGAAGTGCCATCATAGGTAGTCAAACGTACCTGCGTCTCTTGTTCTGGTGAGCTGGTCAAGTTACTGTAAATATTAACAGGAAGTACGTTTGTCTGGTCTCCTGTGTCCAATTTCATTTTAATTTGGTTTACTATCTCACTATCTGATGTCAATATATCAACATACATTCTCTAGACATCAGCTTGCTCAATCGAATCTATGTGAACAATAATAGAGTCAAGAAACAAATGTTCCATTCCTTCTAAAAATGCATCCGGTTCATGGTCTTGCTGACCTACTGTGTGAACAGCTGATCCTGGTCGCCCTTTTACATTTCTGTTTTCTGTGCGATTTGATTTGTTAAACTTGTCTGAGTGCCATCCACTTGCTTGTCTGGGACGCGATCTGCAATGTTTGGCTAAATGTCCCAGTTTTCCACATGATCTGCAGGTCTTGCCATAAGCCTGGCACTGCCGAGGTTCATGTGTTTTTCCACAGTTGCCGCAATGCTTATTCCATTGTCTTGGTTTACTTGCTGTAGCCGTAACCTTTGACCTGTCAGCCCTGTTCATGGAATGCAGTTCATGTGATGATCCCGCGACCTCTGCCATGTGCACTTTACTTTGTTCTGCTGCCTTGCAAATTTCAGTTGTTTTTGCAAGTGTTAATTCTGATATGCAAAGAAGTCTCTCATGAAGATGATCATCCTCAATGCCACACACTATTCTGTTTGTAATAAGAGAGCCCTTAAATGATCAATATTCACATAATTTCGCTTTAATTCTCAAGTCCATCAGAAATGAATCAAATGTTTTTTCCGCTTGCTGTTTGCATGTATTAAAACGATGTCTCTCCAAGGTCAAATTTCTCTGTTGCGTACAATATTCCATGAACTTGATAATGGTCATTCCATGAACATTTTAATGGTCCTACCTTATTTCTCTCAGTTTCAGTGAAAGAGAATGAGTTGTAAATTTCCACTGGATCTTGTCCTAAAGTATGCAGTAAAAGGGCACACTGAACTTTCTCCGATTTCGTGTCCACTCCCATGGCCAGCAAATATCAATCAAACTGCTGCTGCCACCGTTTCCAGTTTTCCGCCAGATTACCATCAAGTTTAAGCTTTTGAGGAGGTTTTAATGTATCCATGCCTGAGCTCACAAAATCCCGGTTCTGACACCATGTGATGTTTTGTTGTATGTTTTGTATTATTAGTACAGTTAGTACTTAAGGCACGAGTAAGGCTGACATGTGGGCGATCATCACTTTATTCAACTCTGAAGTCCCAGTACGCATGCGTGTCATTCATTACATGAACTTATAACAGGTGGCTCCACTTTACAGGCCACTCTTTAAAACTGTGTCACTCATCATTATATACCACATATCATAACAATTACTACAAGGGAATTGTGCAGTTAGCACCTCAAGCACAGTAACGTGAAACCTTACAAATTACGATAACGGTTTGCAGTCACTTATTGAATGATGCAACATGCAAAAATATGAACAAGAACAGAACAAGATAAGGCAATTGAAAGTGCTAAACTGCTGAAAGAATAATTCAGCACTAAGTTTATCCCATTGCCAAAATGTAAGCTGGAGACTTATCTAAAGGCAGATGAGTCTGATAAGTGACGGATTAAGAAGTATAGGCTGGCAGTCTAGATCAACATGGAAGCCTTCTTGCTTTGGTACCCGGACTTCTCTGTTTGGCTTCAGTTCAGTAACTAAACTGTTACCCATTCTATATGTTCTGTTAGCCAAACTATAATATTTAATCTCTCCATTCTGTCTATTTTTCGGTTTTAGCTTTTCTTTTATTGCAACAGGTTCATTTCTTGGTGGATATATGACACCCTGAACATCATCCTTTAATTTTAGAGTTATTTCTCACTCTAAGCAAACAATGTCGCCCAATTACATCAGAGTGCATCTGCATATCTCTGTTATACATCATCTTGTGTGTGACCGAGGAAGAAAGAATATAGTGTGGCTTATGGCTTTATTCCACAAAGAGAAACCAAGGACAAAAACCCTGAAACAAACAAAAGAGCTGTTTCAGACATGATGCAATACATCTCACATATTCATA
Source organism: Sipunculus nudus (assembly GCA_026874595.1). Classification (NCBI taxonomy): domain Eukaryota; kingdom Metazoa; phylum Annelida; class Sipuncula; order Golfingiida; family Sipunculidae; genus Sipunculus; species Sipunculus nudus. Next base: position 84,182,502 of record CM049309.1, on the reverse strand, counting down.
CTTAATTACAAAAATCCTTATCTTTAACATGACTTATAATAAACATTATTAAGACACATTTACATATTCCAGACATATAGTTACGGTATACATAGGACTCAGCAAAAATAATCTCCCCCTGGTCTATCTACACATAGTAACATCCCTAACATTAGAAACACTGACACCGTAATAAACATAGCAACTTCCATTAGCTGGCAACATACTAGAATGACTTCTATAACAGTGCAATAATCATTCAATAAAATATGATCTTACTCAAGGCTTATGAAGTAAGGCACCTTACAATATGTGTCAGAGGTAAATAAGCTCACATTATACTATAATGGGATGAAACATGACCTAGAAACAGATTGATAATCACTTCAACTATAGACCAACATGACAGGGGCATAAAATGTACAATGACTCTAAGTTGAAGTCTTTTCCTCAACAACCATTAAGAAAACAAAGGACACACTAGCATTTCTATAATAAGGTAACAAAACTATACAATGATTTCAAGTGTACTATACTGCAATATAAGTGTCATCTAAGGTCATAAGGACAATGATATTTCTTTATGTATTATATGAGTGCTGCCACCTGGTGGTATGATTGGTACTATCATTGTTTAACACATCTTTATGGTAACAGTTAATATAAAGTGTAACATGCCAGTTGCTGTTGTCAACTCTAAATAGAGGTACAATAAGTAATATAGTCATGCTAGCCAGAAATACAGCATTGTTCACAGAACTAGCCTAACAATAGCCTCTGGAATATCAACACATCCTGAGGTAACTATGAATAGGTCACAGGAAGAAAACAAGCTGTAGACCAGGTATTCTGATGAAAGACAAATCTAAACATACAGCTCCCTAATCCAAAATAAATGAGCTGGATTCAGGCACACAGTACCAGCAAATGTACCAATATGTCTTAATGCACATTCAGTTTACTTAAAATAAGTGCAACATGTTAACTGTAACCCATCTGTAATAATGAATTCCTTACATACTTCAGTGCAAGGGCCACAAATAAATAAAACTGGGATTTCAGCGACTCATCTATAACAATGTCCCTAACAAGGCATCTAAGCAATAATAACAAATACTTTGAGACAATAAACTCTTATTTGGCTCCTCCAACCCTCTACATATCAGTTTATCCATACATCATTTACTACTACAGTACTTGTGAATATTCATGTCAACACAAGAGAAGTATCTACTATACAACACATACCCTGGGTAGGTGGCGCCCTCTGCCTGCTCTCATCCAACTGATGCAGGTCACACAAATCCCTATTAACAAAGACAATGGGTGTAAGTCATGCAGAACAATAATCATCAGCTGACAAATATCATTAGTCAGCTCAGGCCTTGTTCCCATCTATACAGGTTCACACAGCCAAATGGTTTCTATCCTAAGTTATACAACATTTTTGAATACAATAATGAGTAGTTGGTTATAGTTTTTGATGATAATAAACATCATATGAATTACCCAAAATGAAGTTTAGGTAACCTGAATAGAAACCTAGAAACTTAAGTGTACATGCCAGTACAGGCTATGACACATGTACATGCTGGAGAAACATGGGACACAGCTCAATAGCATTACATAGGAAAGCTTGGCCATTATGAGTACATGGTTGAAAATATATAAAACAGAGGTGATGCATACAATATCCAATGCACAGTTCTTATCAGTAACTAATATCCTGGGGCATATTATATACTGCCATTAAAACAATAGGCACCCACAATGATGGGGCATCTACTCTAAATGCTCTCATCTGCTCCATAGCAGTCCTACATATATGGCCGAGAGGTCTGATGCCTTTACAACAGTACGTTTTCTAAAATAAGGGAGCAGCCCATAGCAGACCTCATGGCACATGCATCACAATTTATAACAAAATAATGGAATCTGTTCCCTTCGTCCTAGCAAGTCAACATCCCAGCAAAGTAACTATATAATGCTCAAATACCCCCGGAAAGTGACAAATATGCCTCAGGAAACTGACCATTACATACATTTCCTGCGCAAAACATAATTTATGCTCACTCACTACGCTCCTGCACAAAAGACAGAAAATGGTGATTGTTGTAAAGGGCCCCGTGGGGCCAGTTAATAAATTTTATTAAATTACAATCAAAGAACAGATGGTAAATCAATGACTAAATTTCCCTCTGTTGATTATGAATGACAATAATAAATGCATGGTGGGGCCGAATCGCCACAGGCTGCTGAACGCAGTAAGCAGCCCCCCACCAAGCACCAGAGGAGACGGGGAGAAAGAAGGGCAGGGTGCCACCAGCAATAAGTTGGGAAAACTGTAAAACCAAAATTAATCAACATACATAAATAAGGAAAATACTTAATGGAATTGAGAACGTGCCTAAATAAGCAAAATTTGCTGTATTGTGTACAATGACAAGCAATGCTACAGACTAGATCAAATAATTGAAAACAGAATCGGTATGACTAAATGTATACACAGTTGAACTCACTCGAGATCACAACTAGTCTAATCCTAACCTCTATAATTATGAGTATATATGTATATGTAAGCGTTTTGCACTTACATAGGTAAGCAACAATCTGGCTTACCTTCAAGGTCCGATGGCAGAATGAACCTGAGATATCTGCAGATAAAGTCTTCTCAAATAATAGGATTTCTTATCTTCCATTGAACGTCGGGTCTTCTGCGCATGCGTCAGCTGATCATCCGGGACCACCAAAACACAGCCATCAATGCCCAATTCTTGGAGTAATGCAAATCTACCACATTCCTCCCCTGCTTGAAGCACAAGCCCCTGTGATGGACAAGACTGATATACATTTCAACAATAAAGCAAAGGTATACAAATAGTCTTATAGATTCAATTAATATAGGACCGACCTACAGTCCTTGTTCCTGAACATCCTACACAACAACGAATATAATAAAAATAATGAACATGTTGAAACAGCAAATTTGAGAAACTCTTAGTTCTACATATATTGACCAATAAAGCTTAGAACCCCCCTGGTTAGTAATGTATAAGCAATAATCCAGGAGAAGTAAAGGAAACAGTAGCCTTGGTCCTCCAGCTTTGCGGACTGGACCAAGGCAGTATGCATACAGCTCCCATGCAAAAAAAGGTCGAGGCCTCGGTCCTCCAGCTTGGCCGACTGGACCGAGGTCGCTGTTAGTTGCATGCAAGCACCCTCCCTGTTAGAATGAGCCATACAGCCGAGAAGCATTGCTGTTCAGCTGCTGCACAAGGAAGGCCAGTGGGACCTGCTTCAGCTTGCTTAACTCCGCAGCGATGGGAAGGATGTCCCATGGTGATGGTGACAAGTAAGGACAATCTGATTCGATGAGGAGTCTCTCCAGCGGAATGGTTTTCACAGCCGACCTAAGTTGTTCTGCCTTGAATAGAACCGTGGTGATCCCAAAATAACAGTTTGGCAGGGTGGCTAACCAGGCAGTGGCTTCAATCACATCACCAGTAAAACAATGTCGATGGATATTGTGGCTTTGTAGCTGTTTGTCCTGGAGTAGCGACAGTACTTGTTTGGCGGCGGACCCATCACCTTTATCCCGGCAGTGCAGTATCAGAACCTTACTGGGAATGTTCTTCGTTACCTCAAACAGCCTCTCCAGGAACTCGTGTTGAACAAAGCGGTCTGCAACTGAGGACTGGTACCAGTCGAGGCCAACTTCACCAATGGCAATACAGTACGGGAATCTTAGCATTTGGGTCAACCTTGCGATGTAGCCTTCTGTATGGGAAGCATCCTTAAGGAGCCGAGGATGTATCCCGAAGGAACATTTAACACGTATATCTTTCTTGATGTTAAGGTGATCTGGCCAATGTTCCGGGTAAACGAAGTTAGCCACAACCCCGGAGATGTTCAGGCCGGAGCTGGCGCGTGATTCAAATGAAGGCAGGCTTTCAACATGGGAACGACATAGTAACATGTCTATGTTTGCATGGGTGTCAATTAATATTGGTGCCGAAAACGGCCCAAACTTAGGGAAAATTTCCACAATAGCTTTCGGTAGACGGCTGGTTAGCAATGCTAGAGTCTCCCAATGAAGTAAACCTGCTACGCAGTTAGGCGGGTTTGCTAAAATGGGTGCACTGGGGCTCTCCCATCCATGGGTGGCAGACATGGTCTTCAAACTGACTTGCTCCTCAGGTGAAAACCCCTTTGCTGTGTGAATGCCCTCACACACCGCAAACTCCAGAAGGGCCTGCAAGGAAGGTTTACTGTGCAACTGTTGGAGTGTTGTGATAAGCTCCTTGCAGCCCATTTCCCACTGATTACTTTGCTGGCCCAGATCATGATCATCATGTTTCCTTAGGAAAGATGCATGGCCCTCCTGGACATGACAGGCCCAGCATGATGTCCCTAGCTGGAACCACCAGGGCAGATGTGTCTTGACAACATGTCGTCTCATGTGTGAGTCCTGAGCTTGACAGATAGGACAAACAACAACTTGTCTGCGCTTCTTTTTCTTTTTCTTAGATGAAGCGGGGGTTACAGGGGGAAGTTCTGCCAGTTCTAAGATTTTGTTTTTCAATGATCCTGGCAATACAAGCAGTAAGCGAGGCAAATGAGGGTCTTCCCAATTGTAGTAAAGAACCTTGTCTTTTACACATAGTTGCTTCCGAGAAGTCCATAGTGCTCTGGTACCAGGACTCGAGAGCTGCCATTCTGCCTATGTTGGTTCTTCCTCGTTTAACCACCGAAAGATGGGCTGAATGTCTTGATCCTGATTTTGGCACTCCACAATTTCGCTCCCAGAGTAAGAACTTGTCCAATTAATGTGCAGGTCAAACTGCCTATCATCTTTCTTGTCAGACTCGGAGTCTGGCTCTTCTGTTGAATCCGGATCTATGTCAATGTCTGAAGTTTCAGTAGTTAGCACTTTGAAAACTTTGAAATTTCTTTGGTCCAAACCAGTACCGTCCCCATCAGGATCATGGCCCTCCAGCTTTGCCGACTGGGCCAAGCTCCCCAGTTTTGGTACTGGTAGGCTTGTTGATCGAGCGTCGAAAACATCGCTATCACAATTTCTTTGGTCGAATCCAGCACCATCTCCATTAGAATCCTGGCCCTCCAGCATTGCCGACTGAGCCAAGCTCTCCAGTTTTGGTACTGGCAGACCTGTTGCTCCAGTGTCAAGAACATCTCCACCACTCGCCAGCTTAGCCGATTGAGCGGCGTGAGATGTGTCGGCCACCTGGGGTAATCTCATGGCAATGGGCACTACGTCGTCTACATCCAACCCGAACCTCTCCCACTGTTGGCTGGCTCGGGTGCAGTACTTGCAACCTCCACATGGCAAATCAGCTAGATTTACACCCGCCTCATAGCAGTTACAGCTCTGTAAATGGTCTGGGATGCGTGACAGGGCATCTGCATTGGAATGTTTCACGCCGGGACGATGCAGAATCTTGAAGTCATATTGTCCCATCTCTTCCAGCTATCTAGCTAGCTGACCTTCCACAAAGCGAAACTGTGCTAACCAAGCAAGGCTGTTATGGTAGCTACGAATCAAGAAAGGTCTTCCTAATAGATAATGTCGGTAGTGACGACAGAAGCGGACCACAGCCAAGAGCTCTTTCCGGGTTGTGCAGTACTTCCTTTGAGAAGGCAGCAAAACAAAACTAGTATATGAGATCACTCTTTCGATGCCATCTTGTAGCTGTACCAGTTCTGTGCCAGTTGCATTTTCCGATGCATCACAGTCGAGGATGAACTGTCCAGATTGGAGGGGAAAGGCCAAGCAAGGAGCAGACACGAGAGTTTCTTTCAGGAGCTGAAAAGTCTCGTCATGCGATTGACTCCAAACAAAGGCTGCCTTAGGCTTAACCAAGGAGTAGAGATCAGCTGTTAACTTGGCATAGCCTTGTACGTGTGCCCTGTGATAGTTCAGGTACCCCAAGAAGATTTCCAACTCTTTTTTGCTTGTGGGGATGGGCCAGTTTGCTATTGCATCCTTCTTTTCTCCAGTGATAGCAACACCTTCTGAGCTGACCAGTCTGCCAAGGAATTCCACTTCCACCTTTAAAAGGGAGCATTTTCTTGGTTTTAACTTCAGGTTGAAGCGGCGAAACCTGTCAAAGACTTCTTTCAGGTTGGCTAAGTGGTTCTCAAAGGAGTCGCCCAGAACAATAACATCATCAAGGTACACTAATACCTTGTCCAACGTAAGGCCCCTCAGAACAGTATTCATGGCCCGCATGAAGGTCGCCGGTGCGCTACAGAGGCCGAAGCCCATCCTGGCATGCTCCAACAGACAGTAGCGGGTGATAAACGCGGTTTTCTTCTTCAAACTCTCTTCCAGCTCTATCTGATAATAGCCCGAGGCTAGATCTAAGCAACTGAAAAACTGAGTACCTGCCAGCATGTCAAGACAATCTTCAATGAGTGGTAGTGGGTATTGATCTTTTACAGTCTTTTCATTCAGCTGCCTGTAGTTGATGCACCATCTGACTGTTCTATCTTTTTTTCTTACAACCACAGGAGCAGATGCCCATTGGGAGGATGATGGTTGAATGACCCCTGCGGTTAGCATTTTGTCTAAATGCTCTCTCTCTTCGTTCTCAAATCCAAGAGGTGTACGGCTCATTCTTTGCTTGACAGGAGGTGCAGAGCCAGTATCGATGGTATGTTTAACACCTTGGAGGCGGCCTAGGTCAAGATCATGGCTAGCGAAGATATCTGAATACTCTAAAAGTAATTCGCATACGGTCTTAAGATGTTTCTCCGAATGTTTGCCTTTACAGTCTCCAAAGAGTGCATGCAAATGATCGGGCAGCAGTTGTTCCATTTCACACAGGGATTGCGATTCCCTCAAATACGAGCTACTCAGGGTGTCATCATTCTTGGAATTTGTGATTACGCCAGCTGCCATGGCCCTTATTGCTAAGTTCTCATCCGAAACTGCTTGTTTGGTAATGGTCCCAATCACTTGGTCAACTTCGACTGCTGTACCTATACGGGCTGGTGCCTTCAGATTCACGCTGTGATTGGTGTCATTCAGTACATCTGTAAGCCCATTATTGTTGATCACCGCATTGGCCGGTAACAACCCTTTGAGACTGTCCTGTAGTTCAATTACGTACTCCTGATCTCCACCTGGATCAATGATTTTGACTGGAACGGGAGTAAGCGATGCGGGCGGGATACGGACTTTGGCGCAGGTTGCAACTTCATAAACACGACAGGACCTACCAGAGCTGGTGTTTGTCAACACTGCCCGTACTACTTCATTTGGCAAGTTGATGCTATGAGCATTCAGGTCTATTTTGCATTGTTGACCAACGAGGGAGTCCAATCCCAATAGTACTGAATCGCTGATGTCAGCAGCGTAGACATCCCACAAGTACTTTGTTTTACCTAGGCTTATTTCCACATTGTTAACCCGGAATGCTGGGATAGTCGAGTCTTTTTTTCCTATCCCCTTTAGGGTAACTACCTTTGAACTGGAGTCAACAAGATCCCGGAGCAAATCTATTTTGACAATAGTGACTTGTGCTGCGCTATCCACTGTAGCAACTGTATCCAGATTGTTGATGGTGACCGGAACTGTAAGACTTAAGCCCTTGCACTTGTTTGCATAAACATTGGCATCCTTTGGTAAGCTTCCCAAGTGTGAGTCAACGACTGATTGCGCTACTGTGGTATAACTTCCTGCAAAATTGTCAGGTGTCTCCTCTGCAGTTCCGTGAGACCGAATTGATGTTGTTGTGGCTACCTTGGGCTCGGAGCTAACAATGAACTTATGTGCTAATGGGGTGTGACCTAATGAATTTGTCGTGCCACGGCCACCTGACACGACTAGTCCTAGTTTAAATCAGAATTGCTCTTGTTGTTGCCCTGTATTTTCCCTGGCTGGGGAGGACTTGTGGTCTTTTTTTCTGGGCAATCTCGTGCAAAATGTCCTTTTTGCTGACAGTTGTAGCAAACAGCAGTGGCTGCATTTGTGCCTGAAGGGGGCGTTTGGGCTCGTTGGGGGGGGGGGGGGTCCTGTCTGCCAATCTCGAAACAGGATCTCCAGTTTCTCTTCCATTACAGAAACTTTCTGTAAAATCTCAGAGATATTTTGTTGTTGTTGCTGGTATCTCTTCTCTGCTAAAGCAGCGTCAGGAAATTTTTGTGGTGAGGCGGATGGTGTCACCTCTGACTCTTTGCTCCCTGAGGTCCCTTGTCGTGATTGCTGGTTGAAATTTCGTGGTTTGAAGGGCCTGAATTGAGCTGCTTTCACCTCCAGTTCATTGTCAGATATGTAAGAAGGATTCTGGACAAAGTGTACGTGCCTTGCTGCGTGAGTGGGTTTACCAAATATCACACGACTATTGTTGATGTAGCTGCTCACGTGCTTCAATGCAGTGTTTATACTATGTGGGTTTTTGTCCATTGCAGAGGCTGCTGCGTTTTTATCAGAACAGCCCCTCAAAAAATGTTCAACCGCTATCTGCTCGATAGTACTTTCTTTGGCACCTGGTAGACCATCCATGACCAGAAACAGGACCCTTTGGCTGAACTCCTCGAGAGTTTCTCCTTCCCTCTGTTTAACAAATTGCAGGGCCCTCCTTACAGTAATGGGGTCTTCCTCGATCCCAAATCTCTTTCCCAGTTTCCGTTTTAGGAGTTTGTAGTCGTGCTCAATTCTAAGCTTACTTACAAACTCCAAGGCTTTGCCAGAAAGGCAGTCCACCAACCTATCTGCCTTCTTGTTGGATGACCATCCATAGCGAGAGGCATATCTCTCAAATTGGAAAAGAAAGGCCTTCCAGGTTCCGTCACCACTGAACATAGCTAGCTTGGGGGAAAGCGGACTTTGTCGACGCCTGCTTGAGTGTTTTTTCGCATTACGGGGTGTGTAGTCCGATGCACTAGAACTGGATGAGCTGCTGCTCGACCTTGATGTATGGTGGCGCCCCCTGTCTCCTCCTACAACCACTTGAGTCTGATTCTTGTGGGCTACTGGATAGCTTTCGACTCCTATAGGAGTGGCAGCCGACACTGCTCCCGCCAGAACTACTACTAGAATCGCGATGTTTTGGGGTACGGATATGGCGGTATTCCGGGCCAAAATCCTGTGGCCTACCTCTGCGGCCATGTTGGTTGGTGCCTCAGTCCCTTTTACCAGGCTGTTCTGGGTCCTGTTGATCACGGGACGGATGGCCATGCCGCCTATATCCTGCGTCTGACCAGCCGAATCATTCCGCTCAACTGAGCTGCTATGAGATCTATGTACTCTTTTATTTCTCACATTGCCACTGGTTTGGCGGTCAGGGTAAGATCCTGGATCACAACTATAGTAGTCAGGGTCAGATGGCCTTGCACCACTGGTAGGGGGTTCAGTTTGTTCGTGATCATATCGTTGTCTACGGTCAAATTCGCGCTGGGTCTGGGATGTTTTGTGCTGTTGACCCGGGGCAAGTTTATTTCCCTTTGTGTGTGGCCTGTCCCTCTCCCAGTGCGAATCCATGGATGAGCCTTCTTGATCATATTCACCGGTGAATGTTTGAGATTTTAGGGGGCCTGGGTTGTGAGCATGGTCCTTCATAGGCCGTCGGAATGCACTGTGATGACCTTGACCTTCATCATCAGAATAGCCATATGGCAAGGTAGCTGCTGGACTTGGTTCCACATAGTCAGGTTTATGATAAATTCCCCGTCTAAAGGCTGAGCTGTTTGCAGTAATCACCTGTTGTATGGCAGGATCAGAATGGGGCAAAGGGGCATCCCGCTTGTGTGATATATGTCTGGAGAGGGGGGTAGTGTTTTCAGTAATTTCCCCTTTCGCGATGGCGGGATCTGGATTGATTTTCGCTGAACTGTTCACCATCCACAGATGTCACATGTGGGTCCAAGTACTCAGGTAATGTTACCTTGTCATCATCTAGCAGCTCCTGCCAAGCACTGTCCTGTGTGCCAGTAGCCTGTGCTAGCTGGGAAATGTCAAAGCCAGGAGTGGCTTGTCTAAGTGATATGAATTGTTGAACATTATCCATATTGAACAGCGAAGGGAATGCGGAGGATAATTCCTTAACAGTCACGGTGCGCAGGTTGAGTGGCATTGTTGCCATTCTTGGTATCTGATCACGGCAGGTTTATTTGTATTTTTATTTTATTTAAAAAAAAAATTTTTTTTTCTTTGGGGGGGGGGGGGGGTGAAACCAAAAATTAATGCAAGCAGCAGAATAATATTAGCAGAATGAGAGAAAATTGTTAATAACAGCTAATAGGTCTAATATAAAAGGCAAAGCAATATGCAAAGCGGCGGTAGAATTTTGAATAATATAGCAAATATATAATATATACTATTATATATTATATCAAGATCAAGGTAGTGGCAAGCTCTGTTTTGATAATTAAGGGGTCAATAATAAATATACTGGCATAAAATCAGGCAAGTGTAATCAAAATTTGTGAAAAATAAATTCGATAAAATTTCTGATAACACTGACAACTTATATGACTGTAAACAAATTGTCAGAATATAAACATAGCCAGCTAGGACACTGACAAATGTTTGCCAGCAAAAATTTGGAATAAACTGATTGTCAGCTGTGAAAAACAACTAACAATGTCAACAATCCGTTAATAAGACAGAAAGACTGTCAACACTGCTTATGACTGACTGATTGACACCAGTAATAAGCCAGAAATAGGCGTCAACGGGGCTGGGCTATAATAGGTTGAAAACACAGCTGATCTCAGTGATCAGGAAATACGTCCAAGCAACGTCAGTCGTGCCTGGGCGATAATGACAGAGAGCACCACCACAACGTCAGTTATCCTGAAGCGAGGAATAAATGACAACTCGATTCATAAACGTGGTAAGATTCGTCAATACAAATCTTACCATATGACGAAGGGGTAAGGGTAAGGTATTAATCTCGGAAGAGAAAATCCGAGGTAATCAAGTGAGATCTGAGCTCACCAGGAATCATGAAATTCCCAGTGAAATTTCTCCACCGAGGACTAGCAAATATTACGCTAGCAACCGGTTTATACGTCGCCAGATGTAAGCGTTTTGCACTTACATAGGTAAGCAACAATCTGGCTTACCTTCAAGGTCTGATGGCAGAATGAACCTGAGATATCTGCGGATAAAGTCTTCTCAAATAATAGGATTTCTTTTCTTCCATTGAACGTCGGGTCTTCTGCGCATGCATCAGTTGATCATCCGGGACACCAAAACACAGCCATCAATGCCCAATTCTTGGAGTAATGCAAATCTACCACATATATACAAATTAGCAGTTAATGCAGCAGCTACCCACTTGGGATCACCACTTGACATAAGGCAAAATAGGAGCCATAACTGACAAAATCTTACTATGGAACACACTTGAGATTAATTCCTACTCAAAATATATCAAGCAAATGTTTATAACATACAAAGATATATCTTTGTATAACAGGTAAATAAACACTCAGATACAGAATATTATATAGCAAAGCACAAGATGCTCACATGAGTTACTCGGCAATGCTCCAGATATAGTAAGAGTATAAATATACACTAGCTATTAGCATCCAAATATCTCTTGGAAGCAGAAATACAAATGCCCACTTGGGATATCAGATGCTCAACCTAGAAATTTTAAGTGAAAATTGTAAACATTATATAGAATTGAGATGTTATGAAATGAGCTAACAATCATAAGCAAAAATACAAATGCCCACTTGGGATATTGTATTATCACTTGCTAAACCTGAAAAATTCTAAGTGAAAATGGTATACAATATATAGAATTGAGATGATATAAAATAGCTAACAGTTGGAAGCAAGGATTCAAATGCCCGCTTGGAATATTGTACTATTACATGTTCAACCATGAAATTGGTATATAAAATAAGATGTACACAATTAGAAGCAGCAATACAAATGCCCACATTGGATATTGTACTATTACTTAGTTCGACCTAGAAAAATCAAAGTGATAATGGTATAAACATATAATTGAGAAGAACACAAAGGGAAGCAACAATACAAATGCCCACTTGGGATATTGTACCATTACTTTGGTCAACCTGAAGAACAACTAAAGAGGCATTTGTACTAAACCATTATTGCGACAAGTAAAGTCTTATATACTTATGAAATGCGTTGGAATTCCATCTTCCTAGGTGTTGGATTTGGGCATCAGTTTTCCCTGCTGCGGCTGCCTCAGTTGCAGCACCTATTCGGAAGCTGTGACCTTTAAACTTGTTATAATCTAAACTACAAAACTTGAGATCACCTGCAAGCTGTGCATTGAAAGTGGCTCTGGAGATGGGTATACCATCAGGCCTACTAAACAATGGTCCTGAAACACTACCTTGCAACACCAAAAATTTTGAGAGACATTGGACTGGGCAGTAAGGTGGATTTTGCGCATGTAAAACCACAAGCTGAATTTGCCCAGTGTAATTGTTTTTTGAGTATTTTAGAGTTTATGTAGCCTTTTGCAACTGGCTGATGACAGACACATCAACTTTGACCCAATCTGCTTTGCATCAGGGAATCAACTCGCCAACCCGGAAAAATTAATGAAAACAACACAAGTACAGAGCTTTGAAAAGAGCCTGTCAGTAAGCAGAATGAGTCGTAAAGCAAAGGGCACCGGCCAAACGGTGAAGTATGTTACGGGAAATGGGAAGACGGATGTCAGCCTGCCTAGATAATTTCCTTGCGCCCAACAATAGACGCTGAATAGCTTCGGTATTGGTAGGGTCAGGTAGGTTGGCAACTTTGTGCGGCCATGATAAGGCAAATGCCATAGCTGCAAGAGAACTGCCCGGAAGCCCAGAGAGAAAACACTCACTAAAAAAAAAGGAATATAGTAAAACTGGAAACAGGGAGAGCTGCCCATTCCGAGTGACCTTGACGTGCACAGAAAGCATGAAGTTTATCCCACACACCCTGATAAGTTCTCTTTGTTTGAGTAGACAAACTACAACGAATAAGGTGCTGGCCAGCAGGCATCAAGGAAGTGTACTCGGGACAGGTGGAATTGTTGTTGCCTGAGGATCCGCCATGGGAGCCAGCTCTCTGAAACGCACCATATGCAAGCGAGAAAGAGAATCAGCTATGCCGTTTGAAACATCAGCAAGATGTTCAGCCCTGAAATGAATATTAAATTTCATTGCTGCGATCACAAGGCGTCTAACCAACTGCATGGTCGGCTTATGAGGTGTTGACTGCTTATTGATAATAAAAACAAGAGCTTGATTGTCACACATTAAGCGGATACGTTTGTTTGACAGTTTAGAACCCCAAATTTCCAGGGCTATCACGATTGGATAGAGTTGTAGTGTGACAATGTTAAAGTTGCGCCAACTGGCTGGCCAAGACCCAGCAAACCAATTATTTTGAAAAATAGCCCCATAACCTATGCCTTGTGAAGCATCTGTAAATAGCTGAAGATTTGCATTAGAAAGCCACATGTCATCCAAGAAAAATGATTTGCCATTAAAATTTTCTAAGAAACTGAGCCACGAAACCAGGTCTAATTTGATTTCTTTTGTGAGGCAAACATGATGATGCAGCTTCCTGATACCACAAGTATGGTCCACCAAGCGCCGAAGGAAAGCTCTTCCTGGAATGATAACAGAACATGCAAAATTAAGGAAGCCAATAACCGATTGGAGTTGCCTTAACGTAACTTTCTCTTTCCCTAATAAGAATTGGATTTGTACCCTGGCCTTCACTAATTTTTCCAGGGGTAACCTAGAACACTGTTGAACAATATCAAATTCAATGCCTAAAAATGTCAAGACTTGACTAGGACCTTCAGTTTTTTTGTGAGCAATAGGAACCTTGATATCTGCACACATTGATAAAAAACTCTGCAACATATTATTACATACCTCTGCAGATTCACCGATAAACAAAAAATCATCTAGCACATGAATAATTCTATTTGAATGGACTATTTTACGAGCGGAAAATTCAAGAGAAGTACTGAACATTTCAAATAATTGACAGGAAGATGAATAACCCATAGGTAAACATCTGTCAAAGTAAAATTGGTCACGCCATTTGAAACCTAAAAGGTGGTAATCATTAGGTGAGATCGGAAGGAGACGAAAAGCAGATTCAATGTCAGTTTTTGCTAAAAAAAAGCTAACGGGCCCAGGGGTTTTAAGAGGCTAATGGCATCTTCCACTGTAGCGTAAGAAATTACGGCCTGCTCGCGAGGTATAGTAGCATTTACAGAATTATCATGTGGAAATGACAAATTATGAATTAGCCTGAATTGGCCTTCTTGTTTTTTGGGAACAACTCCAAGTGGAGAACACACAAATTTAGAAAAGGGGGGTTCATGAAACGGACTTGCTATGCGACCTGACGCTAATTTTTTTGATAATTTACAATCAACCACCGATGAATTTACCACAGCAGATAGGTGATTAATATTACTGTCACTTTCTGGTGTGTTGACACTTCCTATCATAAAACCAAAACGAAAACCCTCAATAATTTTTTGGCTGAGACCAGAATCATAATTATAGTCCAGGAGTAGCTTATCCAGCTTGTCCACGTCCAATGGTGTTGGTGGATGGTTGCTGGATAGCAGATCTAGGTTGGGTGGGCCTACTGGCTGGCTGAGGCCCCTTGGGGGGGGGGCACCTGGCGATCCCCTTGTGGTGAATTGGTGGATTTAACCCGGCACCTCGTGGCAGGATGCTTGAATCCGCAGTAGAAACAGACGTGTCAAAACGGACACAGACTTTTGGGGCAGGGTCGATCCTTATTGAAGGCCCAGCAGGAGGCATTGCTGCGAAAGGGCTGGTTCTGCTTGTTATGGACAGGGCGCTCTCTGGAGGATAAGGCATCCATCCAGAGGTCAGTATGCCGCTTATCCCAGTGCCTACCTGTGCGCTCGCGCAACTTACGGAACTCAACGTCATACTGATGCCACTGATAACCTTTATCGTACAGGTATCAGATAGCATCCATGTACGTGCACAGCTGTGGAGCTTCTACAGCCAAATCTGGCTTCGAACAATAGGCAGCCAGGAAACCGATGAAGGATGAGGTCCATACATGAATCGTCATGTTAGAGTCTTCCTTAGCTCTTCCGGTTTTCTTGGCTGATGCATTGGTGCTGTCCTTCGCTAGAACCAAAGCAATTGATCAACAAACTCCCCTCTCCAGATCTTCGCCTTGATCTCAGGATCAAATTTATCAGCAAGGCTGATAATGTCATCGTTGTCGGGATGAGATGGAGATGAGGGCAACTCACCCGCTATTTCTTCTGCCACCTGGAGGCTTGGACCATCCAGGCCGCCATCAGGTGGAACCAGACCCTTCTCCACCAGCTTCTCATCCAGTCGCTTGTCCAGGTCATTAGTTATGCGAGTGGACATACTGTCTAGCATTGCCTGCAAGTCCTCTTTAGTGATAGAAGTTGAGTAAACTGATTGTCAGCTGTGAAAAACAACTAACAATGTCAACAATCCGTTAATAAGACGGAAAGACTGTCAACACTGCTTATGACTGACTGATTGACACCAGTAATAAGCCAGAAATAGGCGTCAACGGGGCTGGGCGATAATAGGTTGAAAACACAGCTGATCTCAGTGATCAGGAAATACGTCCAAGCAACGTCAGTCGTGCCTGGGCGATAATGACAGAGCGCACCACCACAACGTCAGTTATCCCGAAGCGAGGAATAAATGACAACTCGATTCATAAACGTGGTAAGATTCGTCAATACAAATCTTACCATATGACGAAGGGGTAAGGGTAAGGTATTAATCTCGGAAGAGAAAATCTGAGGTAATCAAGTGAGATCTGAGCTCACCAGAAATCATGAAATGTCATCGTTGTCGGGATGAGATGGAGATGAGGGCAACTCACCCGCTATTTCTTCTGCCACCTGGAGGCTTGGACCATCCAGGCCGCCATCAGGTGGAACCAGACCCTTCTCCACCAGCTTTAGTGATAGAAGTTGAGGCCGTGCTGCTGGTCCCACTAGTAGATGGCTCATCCTCTTCAACCAGTCTTTGAGGGGCACGTCGCTTATGGGGAGGCATCTGCAAAATAAAGCAAAACCGCAGCAGGATAGCTAAGCGAACAAAAAACAAATACACCAAATGTCAGCGTGAGATACAAATAATATTTTTGCCACCAGCAAATATACCATACCAAATGGTACAAAATTACGAAATAGCCAGGACGCACATCAACTGACTCCATTCTCAATAAGGTAAATAGCTGTAAATAAACCACCAACCCTGGTATAACATGATAAATAGTAGAAGAAAATTAGCTGGGACACACATCAACCAGCCCAGATAATGATACAGAACATATGTAAAAAATTATATAACAAACCACCAGGACGCACATCAACCAGCTCAGTTAACTTATAAAATGTAACAATAGTGCAGCAAGCTGGGACACACATCAACCAGCCAAGATAATGATCCAGCAAATATGCAAAAAATTAAATAACAAACCACTGGGACACACATCAACCGGCTCAATAAACTTATAAAATATAACACAAGTGTAGCAAGCTAGGACACCACATCAACTAGCCAAGAATGGGAAAAAGAAACCGTCAGGTTCAAGTGTTAACCTGCCAATAATCCGCCAAACTGGCAGGCAGGGTATAAAAAGTAAACTGCCAATGACGGCCAATGGTGCGTAGCAATAACCATAACAAAGCAGGGCATGATCATCCAAATGAAACTAAGATGCCAAGCTTTGGCAAGCAGGACGGAAGCAAGTGACGCTTCCAGCATAACACGATGCATCAGACTGTAGGAGTCAGCGGGTCATTACGACCAGAAAAACGGTGATTTACTCAACAAACTTAATTAGATCCGCTTAAGCTGGGTAAGAATGTGCACTGCAAATTCAATAAAAAATTACTGGCATCTAACGGGGACTGCCCGCATAACCCGGCCTTGACGAATCATAGCCCCCAGTATGCAAGATGGTGACCTCCAGCCCACCGGCAATCACGTGCCAAAGGTCCTGCGAAAGGTCAACCATGTAATCTCCCTTACTGTAAACACCGATGTCACACACATGTACCAAAATCAAAAGGTTGTAAACGTAAATCGACATACATTTTGACATACGAAACATGGGTGCCTAACTTCCGAAGCGCCATGGACAACGGCCCGTTGGCGAACAAAGGAAAAAGGGGGTGGGGCGGGGTCCGGACGCCATCTACAAATTCCGGGTAACAAAGGGCTACCTACCTTACTTGAATGGCAATGACGGTGAACGGAAGCCCAAAAGCAGTAATAAACCAGGGCGTATCCTTCAGTGGACCTTTCTTCTGCCTCCGGAGGGACGATACGTATTCAAATGTAAGTACGAATGGAAGTACTGCAACAAAGTCACAAATACGGATAATAATGATATAAACTGAGTAAAACTGAGTTGCTGGTGGCACCGAAGAAAGAGGTCAAATCTAATATAGGGGGAGGGTTATATACCCCCTGACCCTGATCAGGAGTAACTGAAATGCTACTACCCCATTGGTCAATGAGACCGTGGGGAAACTCCCTTTGGTAAATGACGAAATATAGCACCAGTTAAACTACAACAATAAACCGTTGGGTCACCCCACAAGGTAGCGAGCTCGCATAAAGCCCTTTACCGCAGCGGCAAATGGAAATTAAACACATGGTCGACAATGATTTTTGAACAATTTACCCAAGTTCATCAGTTAATATTTCATGACAAAACCCACTCATCTGCATAAAATAAATGGTTCAATGCTTACCCCAACAAAAGTTTTCACAGACAAAAGCCTCTCCGGCTGCCGATGACTCTTCGTTCATGCAATATTACAGGCTAACATAAACATTTACGGCCATTCATGTTCAAACTGTCCGTCTTGCCGCTCTTGCTTACCCCGATACTACGACATCCGGTCTCGGTTACATTTCCTTTCTAAGAAGCACTTTAATATGCAACACAATCAGTAGGGGGCAGCACCAGTCAGACTAACAAGAGAAATGACTTGTGACTACCAAATGTCACATTCTCCCCCATTAACTATGAGATTGTCCCCAATCTATCTGCTGAGCTAATGCGATGACAGAAGGGGTACACTGCCTAAGTAACAGCGCAGGGTATTACCCTACGGAACACATCAATCATCTTTAACCTCCTGCAATTATCTTTGCTAACAATAATTGAGTTTGACTAATGCTAGCTAACATATCTAACTTGGCATCAGCCTTGGCAAGTTTAACAACGGCGCGATGCCTTCTAGAGCGCACTTCATGTTGGCTCGTAGACAGGGCAGGTGATACGGGTTTGAATGCTGACCAGCAGTCCTTCGTGTGGTCCTTCGACGATTATGCCCCTCAGTGCCCTCACTTGATGTGGATTGGCCTGAGTGCTCATCAGCCGCTGTATCACGATCGACTTCTGTATTGTGATGAACTTCCGATTCACAATCAACCTCCTCACCTCCTGAGGATACTTCCCCAGCTGACTCCTCTATATTAAGCAATGGACCTGCTGAGCTGTCCTGTACATCCTCTCCATGGGGTGGGTCGTGTTGGTCGAAGCGAGGTGCTATAATTCAATTGGATTCTTGATTCTTGCCCGAGTGGTCACTCACAGTTTGGCTCTCACCATGAATGTCCCCAACCACCTCTCTTGCATCCAATTATTGATCGCGGTGTACATTCCGTACCAATTCTAGGTTATTGACAGGAGCTACACTATAAACAGGTCCTTCTGGGTCAGGTCGTGCTACAACTTGAGGCTCTGGGTTCCAGTAATCCTGTATTTTGTGACGCCCCTTGTGGCCCTGGTTCCTCAAAAACACTCTGCCACCTACTACAATACTAGTGTCTTTAGTCTTCTGGTTGACCCTTTTCTGTCGTCTCAGGGCCTCTCTCTCAGTGCGGCGACATGCTATCTAGGCGCTCATAATGGTCCGCAACCCACTCGTCGATAGTTGCTCTCCCATTTTCTTCCTCGCTCCCACCTAGAAAGTTATCAACTGGGAGCCTGGGGTCTCGCCCGAAGAACAGGAAATACGGTGAAAAACCTGTCGTGGCATGGGGTGTGCAGTTATATGCATACACGGGTACAGGTGAATTCGGCCCATTTACTTGCGAACCTGGCCCAACCAAATTAACCAACCCGGCCCGTGAAATTAACCAACCCGGCCCGTCCCTAGGTTTTGCCTGATATGTATGTATGTATTTGTTCATCTTTCTCCCTTCACATATATAAATAGATATTAATTAATGGAGATTTAGAGGATTTTTTTAAATAGGTAAATTGACATTAAATAGGTATTAATTAATGGAGATTTAGAGAATTTTTTTTTACTTTAGCTGTCTCTCTCTCTCGCTGTCTCTCTCTTTTACTTAGATGTAGAAGAAGTTTTTTTTATTTTGCCTCAGCTCTCTCTCTCTCTCTCTCTCTCTCTCTCTTTCTCTCTCTCGCAAATAAAATACACAAAATATTTACCCAGATCTATAACTTTATTTTAACACATGTTTGGGTGTATCTGTATATACTTGCGCTCTTTCTTTCACTCAATCAATTATCAATGTTCATGACCTAAGCACTTAGGCTTCCTCTGGCACTGAGTACGGTATCCTTGGGCTGTAAATCCGTCCAGCCTCCCACAAAAATGAAGATATTGAGACAGTCCCTTCATCATACCTGTCCCAGAGGCTGAAGAGCCTTCCTTGAATTTGTTTGTATCTCCGCCGCTGGACCCTCTTTAGCTGCATGTTGGTCATGAGATTGACATTAACCTTCAGTAGTTGGGACTCCTCCCATAGCAGTTTGACCATCAAGTAGAGCGGCAACTTCCCTCTCGTGGCTTTGGAGTTTAGGCGGCGATGCCATGCTTCGACGTCGTTGTTTGTGCGGATTGGTTCCCTGTACATGGACCAGCTACGGACACTCCACACAGAACTAGCCAGCCACGTGGATTCCATGTACGTGAGCAGTCTCTGGATTGCATCAGTCCCTGCCCTTGTCTGTAGATGCTCAAACGCGACTGGTATCTGTTCATGTGGCAAGAGAGGGAGAGCAAACAGCGATTTCAGGAACTGGTAGGTGCCCGCCTTCTTCATGTAAGATGGTGACAGACCTAACTTCTGGATCTTTGACCACAGTCGCTGGCTCCAATTGAAGAGGCACCCCTTCATGCGAATGGTTTGAAACACTGCCCTCACTCCTTGCCATATAGCTGAAACGTAAAAAAATCGTAAGTATCTTGTAACACTTAACAAGAGAATTATCTTCATATATTTTGGTAACATGAACATGTGCAAATTTTAAACATACAGATTTTGCTTTAAAAATTCATATTTCGTTTAATAAGATCTATTACTTACATATGAAATATTTATATAAGGCATATACTTCTCAAAGGGAATATCCAAAGTGAACTGTTAACATGTATATTCACATACCGTGTGGCTATATATTTCGTATATAACTTTCGTAAGCAATTTTCAGCCTGCAGTGCCATATAATTAATATAAAAACTAATACCTGCTTCAAAATCAGCAACCACTCGTTTCACTTTTGTTGGGACTGCGTCATTCTTTTGATGGCTTTGAATACCTGAAAGAAACGAACGAAAATTAAGAGACATAGACAAGGCTGATGCAGTTATACATATGGAGGAAAGTAATGAAATATACATGAAACAATGTGGTAGATCTGATGAAAGTATAATTATAAGTAATTTTCTATTTTTTTTTGTTGTTGTTTGAAATCGCTGCGGAAGGATGCCGATAGTCGTTTGAATAAATAATAAAAAACTGAAAATAATAAGTTGCATGTCATGACTATAGTCATATCTCACAAATGGTTACATCATTATATAAGTTGAAGCCGTAATTTTATTTATAACAAAATACAGCGGCCTTCACCTTCTTATAATCCTGGTCCCTTTTGTGGGACATGACCACAAACACGAGTGGAAACTGTTTTGTCTCTCTCCCAACTCTCAAGAAGGCATGGACCGTGAAAAGCTGGCGGAACGGGTCCCTCACGACCTTAAAGGTCCCGTCACAGTACCAGGTCTTGGCTTTTGACAAAAGCTCTAATTGTTTGGTTGTTGCAAATATGACGTGACGTCCGCCATTGGTGTTGATATCTCACCATAACGGTATTAAATACTTTATACTGTTTGCATATTATTAAAACAACCTTTGATATATTGTCATGACTTATTCATGTTACATATGTTATATTCACATTTACAGAAGTAACAAAATTCGTAAAGGATAAGTAACGACAAATATTACCTTGTAGGACATGTTGAAGAGTGCCAGGTTTTGGTTTTCTTCACTCGAGGCGTGGCCCACAGAACTGTCGGCTGATGACTCTATAAAAATGCAATTGTTAGCAAGACATGCAAGACGATATATTTACTCGTCTTAAGTTTACTACTATTTTTAAAAATCAATTTTTTAAAATGTAAACTCATTCGCTTGCAGATTTTTCCATGTATGTTTTTCATGAATTCACGCATACGTCGCAAAGGCCTACACATATATGTAAATGCTTGATATATCGTTTATATCCAACATTTAGTCCAATGTATTTGTAATACCAACGTTTTACGGATTATACTATAACAATTAATACATGTGTTACATCCGTGCAAACATTTAAGACATAATTTAGAGGGTACCCAATTTAGAAATGTTTTTAACGTTGCAGATCATGATAGAATAGGAGGCCTTACGTGGTCACTTTGCGGCTTGCATTGAAGGCATTTCCAGTCGATTTCTGAACCAGAGTTCACAGCTGACCTATACTGGAGTCGCGAAATTCCGGTTCCACATGTTCTGTGCTGCCAGCGTTGGCACCCATCGCATTGTAGCCCCTCTTGTGACAAGCAGACAGGCCCAGCACAGGCAATGCACGGATGGTTTACACATTTTGGCCGCAGCCTCATTGTCTGTAATAATAATAAAAGAATTGGATTAAATATGCACACACATCTCAATATATTATAGATGTCGTGTAGGCCAACATACGGGGAAATCTTAATTCATTATCGTTTACGGTAACGAGCACTAAAGTTGTTTCAATATGGCTAGATTAATTGACCATTTATATGTACATTAGTTTATTCATTATTATAACTGCCATAAGGGCTCTTTACGTTATAAGATTGAATCCTAAGTTGTGGAGACTGCTTATTAAGATATTAATATTTATTATTAATAATTCACCGATTCTCTGGTACAGTTGTTCGATAATTCGTTCAGGTCAGTTGAAGCAGGGTCAGTAGCAGAATGAAAGTGCTGGACACTTGTGGTCAGTAATATATAGGTAATAAAGATGGTGGTTTCCATGTCTCCGGTGGCCGTCCTAGGTTTGGTATCCCAAGAAGCAGGTTTCGTGAGCAGGAAATCAAGCACTTGACGTAATGAGGTCCTGTGTTGTGACAACAGGGGCGGATCCAGGATTTAGGAAAAGGGGGGGTCCAACCCAGGAGGATTAATGAAAATCCTTAAAAAAAGGTCATCACGTCTGGAAAAGGGGGGGTCCAGGCCCCAAAATTACGTCTAAAACCCCTTAAAAAAGGTTGCTTCGGGTGAAAAAGGGGGGGTCCGGACCCCCTGGACCCCCCCTGGATCCGCTTCTGGACAAGAATCGCGTAAACGGACATTCAGTTATAAGAATAATCCAGTCACGTTCAGTTAAATCTGACACCGCGTTGATTGCCATGTCGGGGGCTTCGCAGTTTATTAAACTTTTGTGAAAACATATAATTTACATACAGGCTAAAATTAAATGTGAACACCTAAACACCTGCTATACAAACACTGTAGGCTAATTGTAATGATATACAACTAATTTACCATCAGATAAAATATTATTAGATAATTTTCACTTGATGGTTAACCTACTTTTATAAATTTGTATATGTTAAATATGTTATCTCATTTATAAAATACCACAGATGTAAGAAATATTAACCAACATAATTAATTCTCTTTTCTGTTTGCTTCCTCTCTCATAAAACAATAAATATGAATAAATACGAAGTATTTCATAAGTAATTTTTGAGCAATATTATCTTATTTATTTATGAGTGAATGAAAGAGAGATAAATGAAAGTAAACCCATACATGTGTGTTAAAATAAAGTTATAGATCTGTGTAAATATTTTGTGTATTTTATTTGCTTGCGTGTTTGAGAGAGAGAGAGAGAGAGAGCTGCGCTATGTCCCATGGCAGATCCAAGGACGGGCCGGGTTGGTTAATTTCACGGGCCTGGTTGGTTAATTTGGTACGCAAGTACGGGCCGAGTTGGTACGGTCCGGGACGGGCCGGGTTCGAAATGGGCCGAATTCACCTGTACCCGCATACACAAGTTCAGCCAGGTGTTCAGGCCATCTCCTCTTCCTTTCAGGCTCGAGCGTCTTGAGCAAGTCGTGAATGGTGTGATTAAATCTTTCGTATTGGCCGTTGCCTTCTGGGTGATAGGGCGTAGTGCAACTCTTTGCTACCCCGTACATATTACATAATTCACGAACCAAGCTGCTTTCAAAGTGTCTCCCTTGGTCACTATGAATACGACACGGGCCCCGAATCTGACAAACCAATGCTCTACCAGTGTTTTGGCTACCGTTCGTGCAAGCTGGTCCTTCACAGCCACGGCCTGCGTAAATTTAGTAAAGATGTCCGTCATCACAAGGACGTTCTCCTTCCCTCCTAATCCTGGCTCTAACTGGGTGAAGTCTATAGAGACTACTTCTAATGGTCTCCTAGCCACCAGGCTTCCCATTGCCATCTTGGGCTGTCTGCCTGCTTTGGTCAGGGTGCATCTCTGGCACTGCTGTACATAATCTGCAACTTCTCTAGCCATCCCAGGCCAGTAACATCTGGCCTTTGTCAGGAGAAGGGTTCTCTCAGATCCCTGGTGCCCTGTCTGATCGTGTATAGACTTCAACACTACTGGTTTCAAGCATGTCGGAAGTAACACTTGGTGAACCTCACGTCCTGTTTCACTTATCGCTCGGTACAATACTACTTCTTTCTCTTTGAGTCGATCCCAGTCTCTCAAGATCTGTCGTACATCTTTGGGTTCCCGCCTTATTGCTGGGCCTTTCGGAATGGGTTGACCTTCCCACCACAGCAAGATTTTACTCAAGACTGGGTCTTCCCTTTGGTGCTTGGCCAACTCTGATTTAGGAATCCCTGGTAGTGTGTTTGTTGCCTGGGGTGCTGTTTCACACGATCGACATGGACCATTTTTACCCAAAGGGGCGACAAGCTCTCTCTTATGGATGGCTCCAGCTCTACTGGCAGGCCGGTCATCACAACTTTAGACTCTAGACAGTTACTGACAGTATCTACAGAGACAGTCTCAAATCGTACACTGGCGGGCTCTTCCCCATGACTTTGTTTCCGGCTGAGGGCATCAGGAACAGTATTGTTCCTTCCAGGCTTGTACTTGACAGTAAAGTTGAAGGAAGCCAGCTCTGCAGCCCATTTCATTTCAGTTGCATTCAACTTAGCTGTGGATTGTAAGTAACACAACGGGTTGTTGTTCGTGTATACTGTAAACTCCGATCCCAAGAGCATATCACGGAATTTGTCAGTTATGGCCCACTTCAGCGCTAACAGTTCTAATTTACGACTGCTGTAATTATCCATATTTCACTCTGCTTTGCGGAGGCCATGACTAGCGTAACAGATTACATTGCGCTTGTTTCCCTGCTGTTGTGAGAGCACAGCTCCAAGTCCCTGCATGCACGCATCGGTCTCCACCGTAAAGGGTAGGGAGAAGTCTGGGTGTCCCAGCACTGGAGCTGTTGTCAATTCCTGCTTAAGTTCCTCATATGCCTGCTGACACTCGGGGGTCCAATTACTGGTAATACTCTTTGATGTGGTTTGTCGTTTCTTGGCCTTCCTGGAACCTCCCAAAAGTTTATGGAGAGGAGCAGCAATTTTAGCGAACCCCTTGATAAACTGTCTATAATAACTCGCGAGGCCAAGGAAGCTTCTCAGTTGGCGTTCAGTTTGGGGGACTTCCCATTCCTGTACTGCCCTAACTTTTTCTGGGTCCGGAGCAATTCCCTCAGCAGACACTAGGTGCCCCAAGTATCTTATCTGCTGTTTTGCCAGACTGCATTTTTCTGGCTTGACCTTTAGTCCATTTTCCGCTAAGCGTGTAAGCACTACATCTAGACGCTTTATCATTTCATCACATGTTGAACCAAACACCAACACATCATCTAGGTAATTTAGGATTGTCTGGAAGTTCTGGTCCCCAAATATCCGATCCATTAACCACATGAATGATCCTGGGGCGTTACATAAACCCATTGGCATTTGGATGAACTCGTACAGGCCTCCAGTGCCTGGCCTAAAGGCAGTTTTATGACTGTCTGCTTCATCCACTGGTATCTGGTAAAATCTGTGGGCTAAGTCAAAGCTGCAAAAGTAAGCTGCACCTCTAAGTGCTCTCAGGGCATCCTCAATGCAAGGTAGCGGGTAGGCATCACGTCGTGTCTTGAGGTTCAGTGCCCTATAATCCAGACATACCCTAATCTTGCCTGTCAGCTTCCGGACAAGAACCAAGGGTGATGCATAAGGACTGGTAGATTCCTTAATTATCCCTCTATCAATGGCAGTCTCGATAAATTTCCTCACCTCACTCCACTGATTGGGAGGGACACTCCTGTGAGGCACTCTCACAGGCACATCGTCTGTTGTAGGGATTTTGTGAGTCACTAAGTCACAAAATCCAATGTTGTCATCCCTGCTAAAGACATGATGGTGCCTTTGCAGTAAGTTTGTGAGTTTGCTATTCTGTTCTATGGTTAAGTCTTGGGAAATATCCATGCGTTGTATTATCTCCTCAAATGGGGGATCCAAGGGGGGCTTCGGAACTTCACCTTTATTGTCAGTTTCACATGTTTGGCCATGAACTCACGATCATGTGGCTCAGTCTCACCACTAAGGTATTCTTGGTAGTATGTATCTGTAATCGTGGACACTTGGGCTCCTGTGTCAAGCAGACACCTCATTTCATTTCCCTCTATTTCAATAACAGCTTCTGGGCACCTCCCTACTGCTTTATCTAAAAACGAGCCTACACCTATTGACTCATGGCTTGCCATGCGGCTCTCAACAGCAAGCCTTACATGTTTGGGGGGTTCTGGTTCTGGTTTGTCCCTGGGGAAGGGGTCTGCTCTCTCTGTGACTTCCCCTTGTCTGGGCATTCTCTCTGGTAATGATCAGGGGATGAACAAATCCAGCAAAGCCCTCTGGTCCTACCGCCTCCTCTCGGGTGAAATGAACTCGGTGTGGGGGCTGAATTGTAACTGCGGGTTCCCTGACACATCAGATCTGTAAGCATTGCAAGCAGCTGCTGCTGAAGCCTTAAGGCCTCGGAAAACTGGGTCCCCTGCTGCTTGATGGCCTCCAGGAGTGGGTCAGGAGTCTCTTTCACCTCCTGATTCGCATAGCTTCTTTGTGGGCCTTTGCAGTGTTGAGGTCCTAGCCATTGGAGTGCTCTGTCACGAAGTTCGAAAAATGATAGGTCCAGCGATTCAACGTTAAGTCTTCGTAGTTCTCTCTGGAGTCCTTTATTTGCCACTGCCTCAGCAAGGTGCCCCTTGAGGGTTGATAGTCTGTTCTGGCTCCAGGAGGGGTCCAACTGAGCGATGCGGTCGAAAATCTTGAGCAGATCATGGGAGCACCCCATAAGGTCCTGGCGCCCCTGCATATAAGAAAAAAACCTCTGCTGTAGGCGAGACAGTGAGTCGTTATCTGCGTCACCAAACGTCCGTATCAACACCTCTAACATCTGGTCTGGGTTGTCACTAAAGTCAGCTAGGCTTGCTATCTCAGTTTGGGCACGTCCCCCGAGGTGTTGCAGAATGAAAGAGGCCCTTGCCTCCTTTGGCCCTGGGTGGATAATTGCCCTCTCACATCAGCCACCCATTCTTCTACTGAGGGGTCGGAACTCTTTTCTGGCCGGTCTCTAAACCTTTCTAGCCGTCTGGATGGTAAATTATACGCAGGGCTACACACTGATTTAAGAGTATTTTCAACCAACTTTGCCTTCTCTAGCTCCTCTTTGAGCCTCTTTATCTCGTCCTCCATATCTAACCGTATATGCAACAAGTATTGTACAATACACTTATCAAAACATCAAGCCCCAGTGTTTGGTGCAGGTACAAATGACTACAATTCTCAATATTCACAACTGTGCATGCCTCATTTAGCAATACCCTTGTATACCAGGCAAGGCTCATTCACCCATACATATCTATATAACAGATTCAGAACACTATGATGTACCTCTTGACCATATCTGTGAGGACAAGACTATTATTTGCTACTCACCTTAGCAGGAACATTCAATATATCATAAACTTGCAAGAACATAAGAACACTAATCTCTGTGGGTGAATCAAAGTCTCTGCAAAGTCCAGCAGCTGTTAACTACAGCGAAATATCCCCAAGGCTCCACTGGTAAATCGAAACACCTCTGCAAATGTCCATCTGCTGTAAACTACTACAAGGTGTCCTCAGCACATCACTACTGCTCCCCAGTATGGCAACACACTCCACCAACGTAGTCCCATCACAGGTGGCCTCAGAGCCGGCGCCCTGACTTCCGGTGCAGCCCAGGGGTTTGGTCTCTCGATGCTCACACTATCCTGCTGGCTGCGCCATGTGTGACCGAGGAAGAACAAATATAGTGTGGCTTATGGCTTTATTCAACAAAGAGAAACCAAGGACAAAAACCCTGAAACAAAAAAAAGAGCTGTTTCAGACATGATGCAATACATCTCACATATTCATACTTAATTACAAAAATCCTTATCTTTAACATGACTAAAAATAAACATTATTGTCCTAAGCGGACCTTGAATTTGTAATGATGAATGACTCTGGTTGAGAGTAAACAGGATTTATTAGCAACTCAATAGTACACTGGCACCTTTGTAGGGAGCAGCCCCTAAAATGAGAGACATACATACTATTACATCACTGGGAAACAGTTGTCCACCTATCAACCCTTATAATTAATAAATTACTAAAACTAATGTAACGGTCCAGCCCCGGTGCGGAGCGCAGACCGATGTTGTGGTATTTTAACGCGCCGTCCTCCCAGAAACGAACAACCAAGGACATGTGGCGTTACATCATTTAATGACCTGATGAAGAAAAGACTAATGTAATGTTACACGAGTGGTGTCGACCAAGTCCTATGGCAGAGTCACTTTTACATATATACATATAAGCGATATATAGAAGCACAGAAAACAGCTTAAATCTAAAACTTCCAATGAAGGCATTATGTGCTACTTTACAAAACACTGAACGCATTATGTACTAAAATATGACTTTGCGAGTTAGAAAAGGAAATAAATGGCTGATATTAACAAGGCAACTGTAAGAAACAATTTCTCACCTGATAAAGAAAAGACTAATGTAATGTGACACGAGTGGTGTCGACCAAGTCCTATGGCAGAATGAGGGCTGAACGGACTTCTGGTCCGAGGTTTCCGCCACTCTGCACACTGTCAGGTGTTAGTTATTATGTTAATGAAGCTTAAATAATTTAAATAACATAGCAATCCACAAGCGGGTTGTTGACGACCCGAGCAATTAGGTCTTGTGTGAAAACAACCAGTTCTGGCGGCCTTGTCCTGGCGAAAAACACTTGTCCTGGCGATATAAGAAATAAATACCTGTTACACTCTCCCCCCGGTTTCTGATTGGCGTCCTGCCAATTTTAATATATCAGACATTATGTTTAAAACTTCAGTGATTTATACCAGTTAGCTATATATGATGGTATGTTTATATCACGATGGTTTTGACCAACATAGTATATAATTCTATGGAAGCTTATCTTCGTAACTTTTGAGGACCGACCATTTATTTGTTGGACATTGTATTACCTATTCTTAAATCCTACAATGTAATCACCTGAACGTAATTTGGCGGGTAATTGCCGTTGTCGTCTCGGACAGCCTAAAGGTGCATTATTTGCAGGTGGTGCAGATTGATTTAAGCTGTGATCAGAAACATTTAACGTGGACGTCGGTTCATTGGTTTCCTCATCCGATATAACCGGATCCAGTGGAATAACTGGAACGTTCTGGTCGGATGAGGTTTCGGAATGAACAGAGGTATTTTCTGATATAGTAATGGGAATTCCAGTGAATTCCTCTTCATCGGGGCTCAGTGGTATTGGAACTATATTATCATCTAATATCTCTTCATCGGGAGATAGACTTTCATGAATGTCAGGTAGTACATTGTCACCTAATATCTCGTCTGGAGATAGACACTTGAATGTTATCAACTGGAAGTACATTATTCATTGGCGAAGGATGTTGAGGGGTAACCTGCTGAGGAACATCGGAATTCCTTTGATTATGTTGGTTTCTGTCAGAAACTCTAATAACAAGCGGTGGTTGGTCATCAAATGAGTCGTCCGTCACGTCACTGTCGGAGGAGTCACTGGTATCAAAGGCAGATGTTACACGTTTTCTCGTACCGGGCGAGGGAGGAGATGTGAAAGGAAGATAGTCTACAGGTAAGAGTAAATTGTGGTGTACAGTTCTACGGCATTGAACATCATTCAACGGAGAAACCACATTTACGGGAATCTCTGCTTTGGGTTGTTCCCTTACCACATTCACTTCTTTACCCCATTTAATTATCTGCCAGTTTATTTTGACCAATGAGACCAAGATTACGGATGAGCACTTTATCATCCACAGCTAAAACAGTTCCGCGACAATGGCGATCATAGAGTTTCTTGTGACGTTGTTTGTTTGTTTCTGAAGCTCGTTGAGCTGTGTCATATGCAAATTTTAACTCTTTTTGGAGATCTGCAACATACGTTTTATATGTTTTCCCTTGAGTTTGATTATCCACTCCAAGGATCAAATCGACTGGGAGTCTGGGGTGTCGCCCAAACATCAAGAAAAAAGGTGAGTACCCTGTGGCTTCGTTCCTTGTGCAAATGTACGCATGAGTTAATGGACCTACATATGATTTCCAATCTTTCTTTTGTTCGGATTCAAGGGTTCCTAACATGTTTAATAAGGTTCTGTTAAACCGTTCAACAGGGTTTCCTTGAGGATGGTAAGGTGTTGTATGGCTTTTTTTAATCCCTGCAAGTTGGCATAGTTCTTTTATTAAAGCAGATTCAAACTGGCGACCTTGATCGCTATGGATTTGTAAGGGGAAGCCATAATGATTAACAAATGTGTCAAATAGAATCTTGGCGGTTGGTTTTGCTTTGGTAGTTTTACATGGGACGGCTTGAGCATATCGGGTCTAGTGGTCTGTCATCACCAAGATATTTTCTATGCCACCCTTAGAAGGCTCTAAACTTAAAAAGTCTATGCATAGCAGTCCCATAGGCTCGGACAATGTCATACTTACTAAGGAGGCTACTGCAGGCTGAGCTTTCCGTCTGACACATCGGGGACAGGTCTTTATATATGACTGTATATCACGAGTCATAGTGGGCCAAAAGAACCTGTCCTGTGCCAGCTGGATACTGCGATAACGTCCTAGGTGGCCTACTTTATCATGTATTCATGACATCGCGACTGGTCTGAGTTTAGAGGGTATTACAAGTTGATATTGTTTTTCACCTTTGAAAACCCGCTTACGATAGAGAATTTTATCCTTCAGAACCAGAGCTTTTAATTTTCTATACACAGGGAGCTGATCAGCAGTCAAGTTCTTCCGACGGAGTTCAACATCATCTCGGAGATGGAGAATGAATGGTTTAAGGACGGGATCATTGAACTGTTCAGCTTCTATGTCATATTTATGTGTAAACAGTGGAGTGTGGTTTAAAGCCATTAACACAGGGGAATTAGGTTTTGGACCCAAACTTGGTAAAATGTCAGGGGCAACCATACCTACTTTGCATATAGCTTTAACTACATAGTTTGGGAGGTTCTGTTCGCCGCGTTCTTGATCTTGTAATACACGGGGCAGCCTCGATAATGCATCGGCGTCAATGTTATGTTTTCCTGAACGGTATTGGATATTGAAATCATAGTTAGCCAATTCTGCTACCCAGCGCTGACCAGTAGCATCTAGTCGGGCGCTGGAAAGAATGTATGTTAGGGGATTATTATCTGTGAAAACTGTAAATTTTGAACCGTAGAGGTATTCTTTAAATTTATCTGTAACACACCATTTTAAGGCCAAGAATTCTAATTTGTGAGTGGGATACCTGCTTTCAGCGGGATTCAGACTACGACTAGCGAAGGCGATAGGCCTCTTTTGACCGTCTTGTTCTTGATATAGGATACCTGCTATGCCATCAAAACTAGCATCTGTAT
Source organism: Sipunculus nudus (assembly GCA_026874595.1). NCBI lineage: Eukaryota > Metazoa > Annelida > Sipuncula > Golfingiida > Sipunculidae > Sipunculus > Sipunculus nudus. Next base: position 84,151,198 of record CM049309.1, on the reverse strand, counting down.
GAACTATGAATGGTTTTGAAAAATCAGCAAAAGCAAGTACCTGACTGGAACAAAGTAGTTGAATCAGTTGGTTAAACGCTTGTTGGTGTTGTTCTTTCCACTCAAATGGTTCTTTCTTTACTGAGATACCTTTTCGTTTGTTTGGTTTCTTTTCAGGATCTTTTAGAAGATTGTGCAGGGGCCGAGCTATTCTGGCATAATCAGGGACAAATCGGCGATAAAAGCCGGCAAAACCCAGAAATCTACGGACGTCTCGTACACAACTTGGGGTTGGCCATTGCTTTAGAGCTTCAATCTTATCAGGATCGGTGGCTACGCCCTCTTTAGACACAATATGACCTAGATACTTTATGTTATCTTGAAGAAAACAACACTTAGTAGGTTTTAACTTTAGGCCTGTGTTGGCAAGGCGTTTGAAAACAGAATCGAGTCTTTCAAGGTGTTCTGGAAAGGTCTTTGAGAATACTATGACATCATCAAGATAGAGTAGACATTCTTTAAGATGCAAGTCGCCCATGACCTTTTGCATTAAGCGTTGGAACGTGGCTGGGGCATTTACTAAACCGAATGGCATGGTTTCCCATTCATAAAAGCCTAAAGGGCCAACAGTAAAAGCCGTTTTATGTTTATCCTGATCAGCCACCTCCACCTGCCAATACCCAGATTTTAAATCAAGTGAAGTAAAATACTTGGCACCAATTAAAGAATCAAGGGTGTCATCAATTCTAGGGAGAGCATGTGTATCTCTGATGGTCCTCCTGTTAAGAGTTCTGTAATCTACACAGAATCTAAGTGAACCGTCACCCTTACGAATTAAGACGACAGGCGATGAAAATGGAGACTTGCTTTCTTTGATGACTTTTGCATCCAACATATCCCGTAAATGCTCTTTCACCTCTTGATAGAGTTGAGGTGGAATCCGGCGATATCGTTCCCTAAAAGGTTTTGAATTGTTTAAAACGATATTATGCCTTACCATGTCAGTGCGTCCTATATCGGTGTCATTTTGGGAGAAAACGTGTTTCCACTTCTCTAATAGTTGATGTAATTGTTTAGTCTCTGTTTCGGTTAAGTTTTGTCCAACTCTAACCAGATCGAGTATGGAATCTGTCTGGCTAGGTGGCAGTGCTGTGATTGGTGCTACAATGGAGGCTTTCTGTAAACTGCATAGTACAGATTTATTAGGAATACACACATTATGACCAGACAGGTTTTGTATTGTTACTGGGATACGATGTTTAGTACCTCTGGAAAAATCAATCTCATGTAGTGATGAATGTAATACTAATCCAGCAGGCAATGAGTGCAACATATTAGGGTCTGTTACAACCAGAATTTTTCCTGGAGTAGACGCTCTACACATCCCATTGACCGTGATTGTACTGTGCGGCAGAACTTTGACTGATTTGTTTGAATAAACACAAGGTATGTTACCAAAGGCTTTCTTTTCCTTGGTATGGGGACACTGGAAAGCGATGTTCCATGGTGTAGAAAAGTGTTTTTTCTGTATGAAGTTAGTTCTGACCTGTTGTTGTAGGGTCTGTCTGCATGAATTTAGAACATTTGTGCCAATTAAAAGGGGAACTTCATGGTTAAACTGAGTGTCTTTCATGACAAGTACCGGGACAGAAAATATTTGGTCAGGTAAAATTTCAGAAAATAAGAGGTCGACTGGTACGATGCCAATATATTCGACTTGTTCTCCTGAAACTTGACGTAAATCAATCAGTTGTTCTACAGTAGTTAAATCATCTAATGAGAGATGTTCTTTGAAAAACCATTCTGCAACAGTACACACTTGTGATCCAGTATCAAGTAAGGCTTTACAAGGCACTTTATCAGCAATTAAATCTACAATGTTTGTATTGCCTACAACTGGTACCGAAACAGGTGTTGATATGGGGTTTGAATATGAACCTGTGTTCTCCCCCGCACGAACACAGGGTGCCTTCAGTTTTTTAGCCAGTTGCCATATTTGTCTCTCTTTGCATGACATGTGTCTATTTTATGGGTTGACCTCTTACAGCGTGTACGGTATACCTGATCTGTGTGATCTGTAACTAGAGAGGCTTTTGTTTGTGTCACATTTGATTTGACCGGACGAGAAGCCCGTGTTTGTGTAGAAGAAGCGGACTGTTCAATTTTGGATAGCCTTGTATCGAGAGCATCCAGTCTCTGTACAAGTTTCTCCAAAATGGGACGCTCAGAATGTTCGGAATCACCGTATAGCTGCATCAATGATGCTACCCCTTTTTGTGGTTTCTGCATCTGCAATTCTAATGTACGGCAAGCTGCAAACAACTCATCAAAATCCTCATCAAAATCATAGCGATGCTTAGTGCCCGCTTGGATTTCTTTTGAATACAGACCATTCCAAAATTTGGACCTTAACTGTTGGTTATATTCTAACCTGGACATGGGTTGTTTCTTGTTAATAAGATCAAGCATGTTATGGAGTCTGCAACTCCAGGAAACTATGTCCTCTTTGCTTTCCTGACGACTAGCATGAAACTGCTGTTTCAGTAAGTCTAAAGGTAAAACATTGCCAAAATATCGGTCAAATTTATCAAGGACATCTGAAGGGTTGGAATATTCAGGCATAGACAACAAAACACTCGGTGCTGTTCCCCTGACGGACTGATGGATAGCGGCCATTATTTGGGAATCTGGGGATGTATGCCCGTTGATCAAAGTCCTGAGGCATGAACGCCATTGTTCATAATTTCCCGTTTAATCAGGGCCCCCTGAGAAAGTAGGTAACCTTGGTGTTACCATGGCGTAACTGGTAGTTTCTGTAGGAACCCTAATAGCATCTCCTCGTTTGTGCTTTAACTCTTTTATCATGTGATTCACTTGATCATCAGATAAAAAGGACAGTTTGTTGACTAACTGTTGAATCAGCTGATTATCTTCCGTATGAACGGAAGTGGACGATTTTTGGAGATTTTCTATGTAAGCCAAAGCAGAAAGCTGGTTAATTTCAGGCACATCAGACGATTGTGGTAATTCCAATGAAAGTTTACATCCACTGTCACCTGCTATATGGCTACCTGTCAATTTCTGAACAGCTATGGTGGCACAACTCGCTTTCTCAAATTCAACATACCCCCTACCAGTGTTATGGCCGGAGTGAGCCTCTCTTACAAGTAAGAGCTGTTTCACTTCGCCTACGGACGAGAAATGATGCACCACATGTTCATGTGTAGCATCAACTGGAACTCCTTGAACATAGATAACACACGCGATATCGGCCATTGTTGAGGCAAGATTGACATCAAAATATATCTTATTCTTATGCTATATTGCTAGTTAATGCTTACGTTAGTATTGTCAACTATATGTCTAGTCCGTCTTACTAAAGCCAGAAATGATCTGAGCACAAGACAATGCAAAGTACTAACGGCAAGGCAATGCAAAAGACTAATGAAAGGCAAACATAAGTCCGCAAACCCCACTGGATGCAAAAAAAATTTCAAAGTAATGATCTCATTTACGAAAGAGAGAAGAGAAAAATATCAATTCCCTTTTTAAAAACATAAGCTATACCCTATACATGCTGTTTTCGCTCTGTTCATGCACAAAGTACAATGTGACATGTATCACAGTTACACAGGGGAATATTACAAAGTTACAAAAAGCAATACATTACATATACAAGAACAAGCAAATCAATGTGATGCAAGCAAAGTTCATAGCGCATGCGCAAAGTTCATGCATAATAGTTCATATCAAATGCAGGAATAAGTTCATACAGACCTAGGTCTATAGCGGGGAATAAATGTAAACAAAAGTGATACCTGTCGGAAGTGTCATGACGTGAGTGCCACCTGTCGACAAAATCCGGCAAAGATGCGACGTCACGATCCTGTTGAATTGAGTGAGTGCTCCTATGGCGCCTTAAAAGAGTCTCTCGTAACTGTGCGTACCAAAATCACAAAACTCACATTTTTCGACGCCAGTCCAAGGCACTGATTTGAACTTAAACACATACACAGCGCTGTGTTGAAGCAGAAGTCCATGCAGCGGAGTTAATCCATGCTATGGCCAACGAACCATGCAAAGCATGCACGAAACAAAAGGACATGTGTCCATTCACTGGAGCTCCAAAGAAACGTGAAAAGACAGCGATATCGTAGCTGCTTGTGGTGGTACCCTCCACTCCACGGAATAAGTATACGTGGATAAACCAAGTATACCAAAGACTCTAGGTCGTCTGGAGACGGTAGATGGCGCGAACCACGTTTGCTACCATTTGTAACGGTCCGGCCCCGGTGCGGAGCGCAGACCGATGTTGTGGTATTTTAACGCGCCGTCCTCCCAGAAACGAACAACCAGAACATGTGGCGTTACATCATTTAATGACCTGATGAAGAAGAGCTAATGTAATGTGACACGAGTGGTGTCGACCAAGTCCTATGGCAGAGTCACTTTTACATATATACATATAAGCGATATATAGAAACACAGAAAAAAGCTTAAATCTAAAACTTCCAATGAAGGCATTATGTGCTACTTTACAAAACACTGAACGCATTATGTACTAAAATATGACTTTGCGAGTTAGAAAAGGAAATAAATGGCTGATATTAACAAGGCAACTGTAAGAAACAATTTCTCACCTGATGAAGAAAAGACTAATGTAATGTGACACGAGTGGTGTCGACCAAGTCCTATGGCAGAGTGAGGGCTGAACGGACTTCTGGTCCGAGGTTTCCGCCACTCTGCACACTGTCAGGTGTTAGTTATTATGTTAATGAAGCTTAAATAATTTAAATAACATAGCAATACACAAGCGGGTTGTTGACGACCCGAGCAATTAGGTCTTGTGTGAAAACAACCAGTTCTGGCGGCCTTGTCCTGGCGAAAAACACTTGTCCCGGCGATATAAGAAATAAATACCCATTACACTAACATAAATAACAGAATTTACAATGAGACCACAATCCTGAACCGATGCATAGCAAGATTTAACCAGATGTTCCCACATTATCGCTCAGTACCTCAGCGCTTCAATAACAACATATTGACATTAAAGAATCATAAGATATAGAGTCAAATCACTGCTATTTAGCTTGAATAACAGCAAAGAATACTGTTAAGGACTGTCATGTTATAATTTCCCCTCACCTGACTTCTAGCGTGTTACTCTGAAGTGCAGATTTTACCAACAACTGCTCTTGCCGCTCATAGCTGTGACCTTCACCTTGGTGTCTCAGAAAAAGTATGGTCCTAAATGTTACACCTGGATTAATTTAAGTTTTTTTTTCATTCTGCACCCCGACATTTTATAAAATTAATAATGAATAGAATTAATATACAAAATGCAGTATCATTAAATATACGTTCCCACTATTAACTTCTTCCTCAGCCTATTATCGACCATTGCCCTTCGGCGGGCCGTCGAGTCTCTTGTACATGTTTGAATTCGGCCTAACCTGCGTTTTATAGCCGCATCCCTTGTCGAGAAATATAAGTCAGGATTTTCGGCTGTAAGTCTTATTTTATGGCCGCGGCGGCAAAACGCGGATCTACGGTAATAGTTTCATCAATAGAGCACTCACCACGTCTGGCTGGGTATTGAAGCTTTGTTGCTTGCTTGCTCCTCTGTGTTGTTGATAGAGGGTCCTCATGAGGTCCTCCTTCTTTTACTGGTGGTGGTGATGGACTGGCTTCATTATCAGTTGGGTTAGGCAGCCTATATCCGGCTGGGGCCCTAGTTGCACATCTCCTCATACTGAAACATCCCTATCTCAAATGATTACTGACCATTGAATTAAACCATGAACCACTTGACACAAGTTTAAAAACTTCTCTTAGCCTTTTGCTGAAAAACCACACTTAGAACCTGAGACAAGTGCTTTTGTTGTCATTAAATGAAATTTGAAACTTGAAACAAGTATCAATCTTTATTTTGTTAAAGGCTCTGGAACTTTAAACAAGTGTCCCACTGATTGTATCCACAAAAACAGAGTTTTGCGGATACTATGTTTTCAGCCCACCGCCGCCACCGCGTAGGTGTCCGGAGAACTCCTCCGTAACCGCTGGGTGGAATTCTACGAAACCCAGGATTATGTTCAGGTCACATGTGAACTGCTGCGCCCCGATTTTGTTTGGACATCTGACCTTTCCTCTGCCTTCTGCGTCCGTTTGTGCATCTGTTTCCACACATAAACCCACATATCTTGGGACCGTTTGACCGATCAGGAAAAGAATTTTGCTCAAATGTAACCCTTGGAGAGCTTTATAACATACACAAAAATGGTGGCTCCACCTGCAACCATGTTTGCACAGTGTCCATCTGTTCGTCTGCCTTGGGATAAAATCACTCATAGCTCTGCATTGGTTGGACTTATCGACCTGAAATTTTGCATGTGTATACATCCTGGATAGCTCTCTTGATTTTATGACAGTTGGCGCCACCTACATTCTAGTTTATGCTGCAGACATCCAAGCTCGTATCTCGGGAACCATTTGACCGATTGGGCCAAAATTTTGCATGTGTATAGATCTCACATAGCTCTTTATCATACGCAAAACTGGTGGCGCCACCTGCAACCATTTTTGCACAGCGTCCATCTGTTGTCTGCCACGGGCTAAAATCACACTTACCGGGAGTTTTACTTACCTGCCTTAAATTTTGTGTATGTATACATCCTGGACAGCTTTCTGGATTTTGTGGTAGGTGGCGCAACCTACATACACATTTCGGCTGCAGACATCCATGCTAATATGCAACACTTCACTCTATTTCCCCTTGCCACTCAATCCATGCATCACTTCACCTGTTCCACTCTGATTTAGGCGGATACACGTAGTCGCTTGTCGACTACCCGTATTCTAGTTTGTTAACTGTACTTGAAACTTGAAACAAGTGCACATTTTATTCATATACAAGACCCATAAACCTAGAAACATGTGTCAATCTTTTTATCACACTTGAAACTTGAAACAAGTGCATGCTTTATTAGCGAACCTGTGAGCTTATGCGATAGTGTGGCGTCGTCCAGCGTCCGTCATCTGTCGTCCGTTGTCTGTACGTTAACCCATACTATCTTGAAAACCGCAAGAGTTAGCATCACGAAATTTTATGCAAAAATTTAGTCATCTAAAAAACTCGGATTTTGCTTATTTTTTGGCTAACTGCATTTCCTTAGATTTTATAAGGAAAAAGCTAAAAAAGCTTTAAGAATCTTCTTCTCCGAACTGGGTAAAACCACTACCAGGGTGTAAAATTAAGGGAAGGAGCAGATGGGAGGGCTCACGCAATACCTGATTTGATGTTGGTGGCTGGGGTAGTGTTTCAACATATATTTATGCTCACTCGCCACACTCGTACACAAATGACAGAAATTTAAGAAAGGTGAAAAGGGCCCCGTGGGGCCAGTTAATAAAATTTTTAGCCAACCTGTGAGCTTATGCTATGGTGCTCCGTCGTCCGTCGTGTGTCGTGCGTCATGCATTGTCTGTACGTTAACCATAGCTATCTCAAAAACGGCAGGAGCTAGCATCACCAAATTTTTTGCAAATAATCAGTCACCCAAAAACTATATCGGATTCTGTTTATTTTTTTCTAACTGCATTTTGTTAGATTTTATAGGGAAAAAGCTAAAAAAGCTTTAAAAATCTTCTTCTCCGAAACTGTCCAGCCAAATTGTCCAATATTTCACAGAAATGATCCCTGGAACAATCTTTCTCAAGTTTGTTTGAATGGTTCCAGTTCCGAGATTTTTGGCCGAGTTAAGGAGGTTGAACTTTGTTAACTGTGCAAAAAAGCATATTAAAATTTAAATCTCAGAAACGGCTGGAGCTATCATCACCAAATTTTCATGCCAATGTTGGTCACATAGGTCATATCTGAAATTGAGGTATTGGTGGCGCCACCTGCATCGGCCTTTTTTGTACGGGGTCATCAGTGCCTGTATCACACTGAGGGCTACAAAAAACTTCTTCTCTGAAACCATATGGCCAAAATATTGAATATCGCACAGAAATGATCCTAGGGTAATGCTTTCTGAAGTTTGTTCAAATGGTCTCTTTTCAGTGACTTTTGGGTAAGTTTTGGGAAGCTGAATTTAGTCATATGCCATAACAGCCCATTTTAGCTCAGTGGCTACAAAGATCTTCTTCTCAAAAACCACTGGACCAAATTCTTAAAGCTCACACATTAATTATCCTCAGATGTTGATAATTCAAGTTTGTTCAAATGGTTTTGGTTCAGTGCTTTTTGGCTGAGTTACAGGAAGCTGAACCTAGCCAGTTTGCTGTATCTTCCTATATGAGTTATAAACCTGCGAAACATTTTTCGACTGATGCCACTGAAGCCAGTTTGTTAAATATTTTACAAGAATAATCCCTACAATAATTCTTATAATAATTGGCATTAATGGTTCCACATGAATGATTTTTGGCTGAATTATGGAGATTGAATTGAGTCATTTTACCATATATGTTAGCTGTGTTATGCTGTTACATCTAGCCTGGCACCAGTTTATCAGCTATTACATTATGCCACTAGACATTTAGATTTCAGGTTATCTTTGGTTAATATTGACAAGAAAGTTTTTTTAAAAGCTTTTAAAAAATTTAGATATAAGATTTAAGTTATTAATCATACCAGGCAATATTACAATTATAGATATTCAGCTCTCTGTGGCTATATTAAGACATCTGTACGTGGATTATAAATTATTGGTATCCCTACTGCAACTTAATTCAAGAATTTGCCATCAATGAGATATATCTGTATTTTAATTTTGCATTCAGTATGCATCCGTAATAATTTTACATATATTCCTGATATTTTTTTTTTTATAAAAAGTCAGCTGAAAAACATTTTGTATTGGGAAAATAAATTTCAAAGTTATTTCAAGTAGGGACCACTTTTGTGTACAGATGGCAGCACTTGGTTTACCATTGGCAGATTGCCAGTGCCTTGATGTTGGCCATTTGCCCAGATGATGTCAACTCTATAAATAGTTTTGGCACAGTGCCAGGATTGGATAAAGTGCAGCCATGTATAGGTCAAGAGTTCACTCAGTGCAGTAGCTGCATTCTATTTATAGCTTTGGCAGACTGCTCTCTGAATCATATTTGGCACCAAAGTTCAGTCTGAATCTATTTATAGCTTTTGCAGACTGCCATCTGTGTCAGATTATGCAACAGGTCAAGAGTTCACTCAGTGCAGCCAGGTACAGGTCAAAAGTTCACTCAGTCTAGCCAGGTGCAGGTCAAGAGTTCACTCAGTGCAGTAGCTTGAGGCAGCAATTTGTCACATGTCACTCGGGGGCAACTGCCTTACTCACCTAAGCCTTGTCAGCCCAGTGCATCAAACTCTGGGGAAGTTTGATGTATTGGACTGATGTTTTGACCTATCAATGTGATTTTGATGGTATTCTTATTTACAAGACAGGTGGTGCCACCTACATTGACTTTTGCAGTGTATGTGCCTGCTTATTTCTACAGAGGAATTTGATACATCAGCCTAAAATTGGGCATGTTTATACATATTGGGTAGCTTAATAGTGTACAAGACTGGTGGCGCCACCTACAATAATTTTTGCACAATGTATGTCCCTGCTTATTTCACAGGAAGGGTTTGACATATCAGTCTGACATTGGGCATGTTTATATATCTCTTCATTGTATATATGACTGGTGGTGCCAGCTACAATCATTGTATCCACCAAAAGAGTTTTGCAGAAACTATGTTTTCAGTCGGACGCTGACGCTGTGGCCATCTCCGCATAGGTTTCCGGAGAACTCCTCAATAACCACTGGGCAGAATTTGTTAAAATTTGGAATTATGATCGGTCACCCTCATTTTTAGTTGACCTCTGACCTTTCCTCTCTGCCCAGCATCCATTTGTACATCTGTTTCCACACATAAACCCACATATCTCGGGAACTGTTTGACCAATAAGGCTAAAGAATTTGCACAAATGTAGCCCTTGGAAAGCTTTCTAACATACACTAAAAATGATGGCGCCACCTGCAACCAATTTGCACAACATCCATCTGTTCATCTGCCTTGGGATAAAAACACTCATATCTCTGCATTAGTTGGACTTATCCATCTGAAATTTTGTATGTGTATACATCCTGGACAGCTTTCTTTATTTTATGACAGGTGGCACCACCTACATTCACGTTTAAGCTGCAGACATCCAAGCTCATATCTCAGGAATTGTTTGACCAGTTTGGCCAAAATTTTGCATGTGTATAGATCTCCCATAGCTCTTTATTACACGCAAAACTGATGGTGCCACCTGCAACCATTTTTGCACAGTGTCCATCTGTTCATCTGCCTTGGGATAAAATCACTCGTATCTCGGCAGTGGTTTGACTTATCCACCTGATATTTTGCAGGTTTATACATCATTGACAGCTTTCATGATTTTATGACAGGTCTTTGTTTAGATGACATCTAGGGGACTAGCTCAGGTGAAAAACATTATATTTTCCTTAGGCTGATGTTTATTATCTATAATAATTACAAACAAAACACCTGACTTTAAATTTTTGGCCATTTTCAACCCAAGTTTTGTCAGTGTTGGTCAGAAAATAAAATTAATATTATGGCACCAGCATATCAACCTATATATGTTCTACAAAATAACTCAAAATTATAATGGTGTTCCTCTCATTTCTTGTAGAAAAAAATGCCTAAAAATGGTTAAAAATTCACTCGTCCTGCTCTAATAATCATGTTTCTGTTGTGCAAAACAACTGAGTATGACTATATATTCCACTTGTAATGGAAATCTAAAATATTATAAACATCCAGTTTCATATGCCAAAGAGTTTTATGATTTTAAACTTTTTCCTGAATTTTCTAGATTTTATTATATTAAAATACTATGAAATTAAGGCGCTGCTAAAATCTTGAGTATTTACCTTTAAATGTGCAATTGAGAAGCCTTTGTGAGTTGAATTGTTGAATATATAAATATGATAATGTTACAACCTTAGTTGAAGCAGGTTGTAGCACTGAATATATATTTAAAAAAAACTACATCTATTTATTGATGGTGAAGTAGTGCACATGCTTAGCATAAAGTGTTCCCCAACCTGAAATATCTATATATTAGTTACAGTAATTGATACAATGATGGGGCCACAGGGTCAACTCTGCTGATTGGCTAATCATAAATCAGTAAAGTGATGGTTACAGAAATACAATTAAAAAAATGTGGACTTATCTAAAATGATAGCTTGAACTGTTGAGGAACTATAGAACATGGATCATTATTAATACCATCCCTGAGTGTACCATATGCCTAAGTCACAAAATTTTTGTTGACAAAAACAAATTTAAAATAAAAAAATCCATGAGATTCATTTAGTATTTTAAAATACCCTATTGCGAGATCCCTCTGCAGCAATGACAAAGCTAGAACTCTTTCTGCTTACAGGTAAAATTGAAAAACAAGTACTGGTAATACCAGGACAGATATATATCACCCTCATTGCAGGAAGCAAGCCATTACAATATGCCCAGAAAAAGAAATGTACATTGAACTATCCCTAGAAAATCATGTGTGATCTGCCATCAGATCCTATACTGAATTCTACGTTTCTTAGTCTTGGAATTGCCCCCTAGAAGTATCTTATTTAGGGAAATGAGACCACGTTTCCTATGGCAAAATGGTTAGTAGCAGACGTTACATCAGTAATGCAATAAGAGCTTTGTATTGAATGTTCTGGATGTTAAAACATCATTTAACTGCACTGAAGACTAGTGTAACAGCGTCTTGATTGTAGAGAGATGAACAACCTGATCAGCCTTCAATGATAAATGCAAAACAGTTATAACCTGGCAGAAAAGAAGCAACTTAATACTGGTGCCAAAATCTTGATCAATTGAGAAAAAAAAATACAGTGAATTAAGTGTTTTAAATAATTGATAAGAAAGAAAGCAAACTAAAACAAATAGAATACATAATGGCTGAAACCCCATCTCAGAATTTGTCATTGTCTTAAGCTTCAGGTAGCTGAACAGTTTTCTACAAAAGTGACAAACTGATGTTCTGTTTAGCCAATCAAAGTAAAGACCAAAAGTTTTGTAAGTTAATCTCCATATGTTCAGGGTTTTAAACTGTAAGAAACAAAAAGTTCAAGCATTAATACCAGGGCTTTTTCAAGGAAAATGTGATCAAATTCACTTTATGAATGGGCTGCATGCATGAAATTTGTTCAGTTTTTCAAATTTCAAGTGCCTATCAATGTTCTGTGACATGTAATTTTCCATACTGGTTTGTTTTCTTTACATTTTCATTGAATTTAATCTGAAATAGAGGCTATGCTGGAAAGATCAAGTTTTTTGTAAGATTATTAAAGGAAACACATTCTTATTATTTTCAAAAATATTATTTTCAAAAATACAGTATTATATTAAAAAAAATATTTTCTCATCATTTTCAAGTTGGCATTGATATGGCTGCAGGGCATTTAAATTTTGAAAAAAAAACCATGTGGCTCAAACCGAAAAGCAAAGTTTCTTTTAAAATGACAAAATGTGCAAGAAGAGTAACTGCTATCATCACACTTCTTACTCTCAAGACATGAGGTTTAACAATACTGACACATCCTATTGTGACCAGGTACTCGCACCTGTACCTAGGTGTACCATAAAAGTCCTGTACCTAGATTTGTAACTGCATAACCATCTCACAACTATCTCTACCTGTTCTTGGGTACTGTCACATGTACCTGGCCTCCAAACCTGCTTAGTTTATACATAATGTCTATTAGATCAACCTGTTTTCAGACAAGACGAATGGTAATTTTTAGGTTTTTAACATTTTTTTCTGTTTGAAAGAAGTGAAACACCATTCTGATATTCAGAGATTTTGTAGACCAATAATTGTTGATTATACTGGTAGCATTAAAAATTTGATTTATTCTGACCCACATTGTGAAAAATTTGGTCAAATATGACCAAAATGCAAAATTTAATGCTTTTTACTTCACCACTGCTGGCAAAAAATTGACCAGACTTGGAACAATATTATCCACTTTACCCAGGCAGGTCATTGAGGTATCATTTGTAACATATTTGCCTGTTATAATCTCATTACTAATTTGTAAGTGCATCTTTATACCAGGCGGAAATCAATTTTTACAATTTTTTTCACAATTTTTAGCAGGCTCCAGAGGCTAAACATTTAATTTTTACCCAAATTTAAATTTTGCTTCACAACCACCATTGAAAGTTATGTAAATTCTGTAAGTTTCATTGCTCTAGCAACAATCTCTCAGAAGATATAACTCTCAAAAATACCATCCAGAATTAGTAGGGTTCAATTTAACAAGTACCCCCACCCCCATATATGGACTCCAGGAAGGATTAAAAAAATATCTTCAACCAAATGATTGTGTTTTAGTGCTAACAGGGTTCAAATGCACATATCAGGAAAATATTATGATTTTCTGAGATGGTTGTGCTGGAGGCACTTGTTGAGTTCACATGGAAAGACCCATTAGCCACCATTTTTGCACAGCGTCCGTTTAGTGTTTAGTACTTGCATTGTTCATACACATGTTACACATGTTCTTGAAAGTAATGGTCCAGCATTGAAGCATTATACCTGGTGTAATCTCATTGCACAGGTTCGCATTAGGCCTGTAGGCCTTGTTTATTTTATTGCAAAAAGGAACAGAGGGTTAATTAATGACAATACCCCTCTGATGATTATTAAGTACAAATAATCAATGCATGGTGGGGCCGAAGGGCCACAGGCTGCTGAACAAAGTTAGCAGCCCCCACCAAGCACAGGGAGAGATGGGAGAAAAAAGGGGGGTCAGGGGTGCCACCAGCAATTTGCCGACTTTTTCTACTGAATATAAACCCTGAACATGTATCAATAAATGCTTAACAGAGTTTAAACCTGCAGAGATCTGCTGATAACGTGAATACCTACAGAATCCAATATTTTAACTGAAAGGAGAACCTGTCAAGCTCAACACACAGTAGTTACTCTTATGAGTTCACTACCGGTACTGTTAACTTTTAAATTCTTAATACATATATACATATTAGAACTTAATGCAGCAGTTACCCACTTGGGATCGCCACTAGACCAGCATTAAAAAACAGCAGCTACCTCTTGAGATCACCACTGGACTAGAAAATAATGCAGCAGCTACCCACTCGGGATCACTACTGGAACATGGGCTAACTAGAGCACCAACTTACAAAAAATTACAAATACTAACTAATACTGTAACACCTAAAATGCGGCCATACAGAAAGTATGTAAACTTGATGCAATCTTATTAGGATATACATTAAGATTCCTACTTAAATTATATAACGCATAACCATATGACATACAAAGAATCATTACCATGGTATAACAGTACTAGGCCTCCAGTATCATAGGCACATAGGGGGATATTACCATTGTTCCCAGATACATGAACACATTGAAGCAACAATACAAATGCCCACTTGGGATATTGCATTATTACCTGCTCAGTCTGGATAATACAAATTGAAACGGTATACAATATCATAACATTGCGATTATATATCTAAAGAAAGAAACACACAAGTTTGGAGAGAGCAACTGTTACAAAGTCATTATTGAGACAAATGGAGTCTAATATCTGTGAAAATGATTAAGGTATAAGGCTTTGAACAGAGCTCATTGGTAAGCAGAGTGTACAGTAAAGGAAAGGGCACCAACTAAACGGTGAAGTGTATTGCGTGAAATGGGTAGGCGGACATCTGCCTGCTTAGTTAATTTCCTTGCACCCAATAATAGGCGCCGAATGGCTTCTGTACTGGTGGGGTCAGATAAGTTAGCAATTTTGTGAGGGAATGAAATGGCAGATACCATAGCAGCCAAATAACTGCCTGTAAGGCGAAAGGGCTGGGGTTGCTTGCCGTGGCCCAGATGCTCCCTGGAGGATATAGCGTCCATCCACAGGTTGGTTTGCCGCTTATCCCAGCGCCTGCCCGTACGCTCGCGCAATTTTCTGAATTCAACATCATATTGCTGCCATTGGTAGCCTTGTCATGAAGGTAACGCACTGCATCCATGTAAGTACAGAGCTGGGGTGCCTCTATTGCTAAATCTGGTTTCAGGCAGTAGACCGCCATATAGCCGATAAAAGTAGAGGTCCTGGCATGAATTGTCATGCTGGTGTCCTCTTTCGCCTTAGCATTCTTTTTATCGGACCCACTAGACATGTCCTTTGACAAGATCAAAGGAATCCTGGACATCTCGGTGAATTCTCCCTTCCATATCTTTGATTTTGTATCAAAGTCAAACCTGTCATCAAGGCTGATGATGTCGTCATCGGCATGTGATTGTGATGAGGGTAACTCACCTGCAATCTCAGCCGCTACCTGCATACTAGGAGGCTGCTATCTGGGGGGATAAGGCCTTTCTCAATGAGCTTGTCATCCAGCCGTTTGTCTAGATCATTTGTGATCTTAGTTGACATGTAGTCGTCCAGCATGGCCTGCAAGTCCTCTTTAGCGATGGAAAAGAGGCGGGGCTGCTGCTCCCACTAGTACCTGGCTCATCTTCCTCTACCAGCCTCCGCGGGGCATGACGCTTATGGGGTGGCATCTGTAAATAAATCCAAACAGCAGCAGCAATTCTAAGCCAAGTAAAGTAAACAAAGCTCTAAAAACAAGAACCTAAAGCCAGTCAGTAAGACAGATGAAAAAGGCAAAGAGATAATTACCTGCCTGGGCAAGGAACATATGAGAATTAAGTAAGCCACCAGCAAGTAATAATAACATTACATTGGTAAATAATAGTCCACAAACAGCTGGGACACACATCAACCAGCCCAGTCCGAAACCATAAAAAATAAAAAGAATCAGTAGCTTATAAATCACCAGGATGCCCAATGCCCAGGCCCAACTAAATTTTGTAAATAAATTGAAAAATAAAAAGCTGGGACACACATCAACCAGCCAAAATAAAGATGCTGACTGGCATAAATAGCTGGGACACACGTCAACCAGCAAAAATAAAAATTCTGGGACACACATCAGCCATGATAAAGAATACACTTGCATAAAAAATTGTCAACCAGTGTAAGCCCAAATTAGCATACAGGATAATGATCAAGTAGTTAAACATATGAAGATATGATTATGCTTAGTCAAACAAGTTAACTAAATTTACCACCGGGACACACATTAACCAGCTCAAAATAATTGTAACAAAATCAACAGTAGATATTACATGCTGAAAAAGCTAGGACACACATTAACTAGCAATATACAGGGAAATTCCTTGCCATTTTTCAAGCAAGGACACACAAAACTTGCAGGAATAGTAAAACACTAAAGCCAATAACAGTAGGGGCAATATAAAAGGCAACATAATGCAAATGATGACAGTAAAGTTACTCAGTTAACCCGGATAGCAAAAAGATTGAATACTAATCAAAGAATGAATATGGTATCAATCCCGGAAAGCTGTCACAATGGCACCGCGTATGCTGAAATACCACAGTTTAAGACTTATGTCATTAAAGTGTACACCATCATGACAAAACAGATGATCGCCCCAAGTGAAGTTATGATGCCAAAACTGAGTAAATGGGATGGAAGCGATGGACGCTTCCAACAAGGCATTGCACTGATACACCCAATAGTTGTAGTCAGGGGGGTAAACACGACTGCAATAAGGCGGAAAATGTGGATACAACTCAACAAAATTAATTAAATCCCCTCCAAGTTGGTCATGGAGGTGCACTGCAAGTTGGATCAAACTATCAGCCACCGAACGGGGGCGGCCCGCATGACCGGCCCTCGACAAATCATTGCCCCCAATATGCAAGATGGCGACCTCCGGCCGGCCAACTATCACGGGCCAAAGGTCCTGTGAAAGGAGGTCAACTGTGTAACCACCCCTTCTGCGAACACTGATGTCACATACATCTGTGCTAAAGGCAAAATTAGAACACAAACATGTTCTGACATGCGAAGCGATAAATTTCTGACTTCAGAAGAGCCGAGATCAACGGCCCTATTGGTTTTGTGCTGTTTAATACCCCCATCATTGGCACTTTACAGTACTGTGAGCATTATAAGTCAAAAACTAATAGACCTATTTCTTTTATATTATGCATATATGTAGACATGGGTTATGGGATGATGTATATGTATATTGGGGTCATGACCTTTCCTATAAGAGTGGCCTTGACCTTGAATATTGCCATATATGGTGAAAATCACACAAAATCATTAATATCTCAATAAGGGATGCATGGATTGGTCCAAAAATCAACTTGACCAAAAATCTTGGATAGTATTGTCATGTACCGGAAACTGGTGGCACCATCAGTTATTCTTTTGCTTGTTTTTGTGCCATTTAATACCCCCATCATTGCCACTTAATAGTACTGTGAGCGTTATAAGTCAAAAATTAATGGACAGATTTCTTTCATATTATGCATATACGTAGACATGGGTTAGGGGATGATGTATATTGAAATTGGGGTCATGACCTTTTCTGTGAGAGTGGTCTGATATTAATTGCTACTGAAGATAGGGGGGCCTATTCCTAAGGGGGGGGATTAATTGTCTGGGGATATTATGGCACCTGCGGTGCCAAGAAATATCTAGTTGAGAAATGCCCTTGATTTCCACGTGCTCAGGCGCATTATTATATCATCTTAAATGCCTTGTGAAGCAGCATGCGAAGCTGCACCGATTCAGAAACTGTGACAGTTAAAATTTGTGGCTGGGCAGCTAATGGCATGTAAAATTTTGTCCATAAATGTTTTGAAGAAGAAGGGCAAAATTGGTGTGCCTTCCGTGAACAGAAAGAGAGGACCCTGCAGTGGGGGTCTAATGGAGAAGTAGGAGGACAGAGCTTTGACTGGGCAAAAGGGCCCAGAGGATGGCTGTAAAATCAAGACCGTTGAGTGATCAAGAGGGGCATGTTTAAACCTAGACATGGTGATCTGAAAGGTTTCGTTTATTCTGAGGCCCTCGCTTACCAGCAGGTTATTGCCTACAGAGTTGAGCCCTGGGCAAGTTATTTCCCCCAACCTCAGGAATGCATGGAAGGCCTGAAGGAGTCTCTGTATATACGGGTTGATAAAAAGGGATGGAGTAAGTAATTTTTTCATAATAAATGAATCAGATGGGGTTTTAAAATCTGAAATACGGTGGATGAAATTAATTGCTGACAGCTGAGCAGTGATGGTGGAATGCGCAAGACCCTTGACACTACACTGATGCATAATGAAATGTGTCAGTGTATACAGGTCGCAGGGTAATGCTAATGCATTTGTTGCAGAGCAAAATTCCAGGAAACATTGGAGTGCTTTACCATAGGCTTTTTTAGTACTGACAGCCAGGCTGTTGGTCAGGAGCACAGAGACATTGATAGCTAGGGTGTTGGCAGAACATGGCTGGGAATTGTGGTAGGTGTCAGATCCAGGCCTGGAGTGGCTTGTCATGCTGCTGGCACCTGTAAACGAGAGAGATCGTCAGCTGTGACATTTTTGGCCCCTGGGATGTGTGAAGCCCGAAAAAAGATATTGAAGGTAAGACAGGCAATGACCAGATGACGTACAAAAGACATTATATGGGGATCTTTGGAGCTTTGATGGTTTATGACATGTACAATAGCCATATTGTGACAGTGAAACATTATGGTTTCTCCACAGGTGACCCCAGATTATCACCACCAGAACTATTGGAAAAAGTTCGAGGTAAGCAATATTGAAAGATCTCCATGTATCAGGCCATAGACTGCAGAACCAGCGGGTTTTGTAGACAGCTGCAAATACTAATTTAGAGGCATCAGAGAATAGATCAATGGTCCTTGAATTGTTCCAATGTGTGGTGATAAACAATTGTTTCCCATTGAAATTTTTTAAGAAAATATGCCATGCATCGAGGTCCTTTTTTGCCTCGCTGGATACGGGTATCCAATAATGAGGAGCTAAGCAGGATTTGTGCAATAATAAATTGTACATATGTTTCATGAAAGCGCAACATGGGGCTACCACAAGACATGCAAAGTTAAGAAGGCCCAAAAGGGACTGCAAGGGCTTTTTAACTCAGCTGACTATAAGTCATCTGAGTTAAAGTTGTAGTCCGTTGTCCGTCCGTCTGTCATGTCATCCATCTGTCCCTAGATGTGGCACGTTTTGAAACCATAAGACCTAGGAATCCAAAATTTGGCACAATGTTAGATGTCCCCAAGATCTCCTACAAAGCCGATAACTGGGTCTTTGCGACTTCGTTCCTTTGAGAAATTAAGGAAAACCTTAATTTTTTATTAAAAACCTATTTTCACACTTCAGGACTGACTAATATCAAAACCACTCATCTGTTTTTCTTCATATTTACCATAAATAATCCTCTATATATAGTTCCTATGTACATGCCAGAAATTAGATCTGTATTATATAATTGTATCCGCCAAAACAGAGTTGTTTTCAGCCCACCTCCATCGCCGCATAGGTGTGTGGAGAACTCCTCCGTAACCGCTGGGCGGAATTTTACGAAACCCAGGATTATGTTCGGGTCACACTTGAACTGCTGCGCCCCGATTTTGTTTTGACCTCTGACCTTCTCTCTGCGCTCTGTGTCCATTTGTGTCTGTTTCCACACATAAACCCACATATCTCGGGTACCGTTTGACTGATCAGGAAAAAAAATTGCACAAATGAAGCCCTTGGAGAGCTTTATAACATACACAAAAAATGGTGGCGCCACCTGCAACCATGTTTGCACAGGGTCCATCGGTTTGTCTGCCTTAGGGTAAAATCACTCATATCTCTGCAGTGGTTTGACTAATTTACCTGAAATTCGGCATGCGTATACATCCTGGATAGCTTTACTGATTTTATGACAGGTGGAGCCACCTACATTCACATTTATGCTGCAGATATCCAAGCTCATATCTCGGGAACCGTTTAACCGATTGGGCCAAAATTTTGCATGTGTATAGATGTCACATAGCTGTTTATCATACGCACAACTAGTGGCGCCACCTGCAGCAATTTTTGCACAGCATTCGTCTTTGTCTGCCGTGGGATAAAATCACTCATATCTCAGCAGTAGTTTGACATATCTGCCTAAAATTTTGCAGGTTTATACATCCTGGGCAGCTCTCTTGATTTTATTACAGGTGGCGCCACCTACATTCTAGTTTACGCTGCAGACATCCAAGCTCATATCTTGGGAACCATTTGACCGATTGGGCCAAAGTTTTGCATGTTTATAGATATCACATAGCTCTTTATCATACGCACGACTGGTGGTGCCACCTGCAACCATTTTTGCACAGTGTCCGTCTGTTTGTCTGCCACGGGCTAAAATTACTCATATACATGTAGTGGTTTGACTAATCTGCCTTAAATTTTGCATATGTATACAACTTGGACAGCTTTCTGGATTTTGTGGTAGGTAGCGCAACCTACATACACATTATGGCTGCAGACATCCATGCTAATATGCAACACTTCACTCTATTTCCCCTTGCCATTCAATCAATGCCTAAATTCACCCGTTCCACTCTGATTTAGGCGGATACATGTAGTTGCTTGTCCACTACCCGTATTCTAGTTTAAAAATGTTATGGGCCCAAAACATAATGCATTTTGTAAATAATCAGGAAAGAAATTTGATCACTTAACACAAAACTTGTTAAAGCTAAGCACTTTTTTTTCCAGTAATATAACTTTTATTAATCAAATTAAATTGTATACCCAAAATTAGATCAAAATCTTTTAAATTTTTTAAAATAATAGCAAAAATAAAAAATTGGTACTTTAAATTTTTGCCCAACTTTGGCCATGGCATGTTTTTTCCTGTAACTGCTGTGGATTTGATTTTCAAAACATGTTTCTGTTAGCATTTTGTCTTGTAACACCAATAATTTGAAACCAGTTGATCAAAAACTGTAGATTTCATTCAAGTTTTCAAGCACCATGTCACATATTGATTACATCAAGCTAGTGTTATGCAGTTTGCTAGAGCTCAGCTCCCCTGCTTCAGCTCTAAGTTCCTTAAATTTGGCATACAGTTAAATGTCTCCGAAATCCCATACAATGCCAAGAATTTGGTCACTAGGACTTAATTCCTTCGAGATATTAATGAAAAACTTCATTTTTCCATTAAAAACCCATTGTTACACTTTAAGACTGCCTAATATCAAAACCACTGATCTGACTTTGATCATATATAATATACATATTTTTCTATACATTCGCTATGCACATGCCAGAAATGATGTCATTATTGCGTAATCGTTTTAAGTTATGGGCCCAAACATAATGCACTTTTTGAAAAATCAAGAAATATATTTACTCCCTTAACAAGAGGATTGCTGAAGCTAGAGATTTTTTGTCAGGGATGTAACATTATTTAATCAAGATTCAATTGAATACCCAAAATTTGTTTTGAATTTTTCAAATTTTATAAGTTATTAGTATAAATATAAAATTGGTACCTTAAATTTTGCCCAACTTTGACCATGGCACGTTTGTTTCCTGAGAGCACTGTTGATATAATTTTCATACCATGCACACATATGGATTTCAGCTTTGTAGGTTAGAAAGCTGAAAGAAATTGGCCAAAAATTGTAGCTTTTATTAATGTTTTTATGAGACCATGTCAGACCTAGGCTCTACCAAGCCTCTCTTCAGTCACCTGTATGTTGACAATGTTGACCTTTCAGCAAATTATGCACGGTTGAGGCGAGACATACACTGGGGCAGCCAGGGCAGCTAATGCCCAGCCACAGTTGTTCCAGGTGTCCAACCCAACTCATCTAGTAGTTGTTTTGAAAAACAACATAACAATAAACATAAATTAATAAATTTTTATTGGTTTTTAATAACAAATAAAGAAAAATTAATAGAAAAGGAATTTGTTAGTTGATGAGTCACAGTAAAAAACTTGCAGTTACTGATGATGTAAGAATCTTGTATGGACGGATTCAATGTCAATGTTATTCCCAATAACACCATGCAGTCACCTATGGTATTTTTCAGTTCAATTTTAATGATAAAAAAATAAATCATATTATTCATTACTAATCATTAGGGATCATATGAAGGAAATTAATGATAGACAAAGATGCAGTTGATAATATTAATCTAGATTCCTACTGTGTCTAGTGTGTAGATTGATGTGAAAGTAGTCCAAAGTGATTATATTACATTTATTTTTTTTTAATATATAAATAAAAGCCATAAAACCAGGTACTTGTGATCATTATTTAAATTTGTGAATTTTGTATATTCTGGATTCTCAACATCATTGTTTGGCTAAAACTGAATAAATACTAGATATGGTGCGAATGCTTTGCAAATGTATTTGAATACAAATATGATTATGTACTACCGGTACACAAAATTTCTTGCATAAGAATGGGTATTCAGGTAAGAATGAAAGTATTTGAATACCAGTGCAGATACTACCAAAATGTATTCATGAATGCATTCATGAATATATTCTATAATATTATTTTAATAATCATTTCAGTTATATTTTATTTTAAAAAACCATGATTTTCTTATTATTTTTTTAAATAAAAATTATATTGGCACAATATTTGTTTTTAATTTTTAATAAATAGTTCAACTCTTATTATATGTGCTGCTTATAAGTTATATGGCCAAGTCAAAATCTGTGTGACAATAGCACTCCATTTGTTAATAAAATAAATGAAATCAATCCTCTTCCCTGCCTCCAAAGATACTATCAAAATCATAAATAAGCTAAACACCAACAACTCATAATAAAGCTTATATTTATTACCACACAAAACCAGCATGTGCCTCTTTCCTAAATCATATTTTTTATCATATATAACAGCTGAGTGCCGTGACCCATGGGTCCCTTGTTTTACCTTTTGGCGGGATCTGACATTGTTTAAAGCCTTCCTAGGTCTTCTGTAGCTTGTCCTGTGGGAGGCGTATGGTACCAAGATTAGTATCCACTTCTATACAAAAAAGTGTGGCAACTGTAGAAGGCTGAACAGTTTTGCAGTGCTTGATGGGGAGATTGATAGTCTTGGCTAGTTCCAGAAATGAATTAAGGGAGTTAAAGCAGTGGAATCATTTGGTCCGGAAAACATAAAATCATCCAGTATGTGAGCAACATTGGTCACGTTCAACTTTTTTTCCAGTATCCATTGCAAAGTTCAGGAGAAACGTTCAAAAATTTTACAGGATGATGAACACCCCATGGGTAAACATTTGTCATAAAAGTAGACGTCATTAACCTTAAAGCGTAGGAGGTGATGATCAGTGGGTGATATGGGGATTAGCCTAAATGTGTTTTCGATGTCTGCTTTTGCAATCAGAGCACTATGACCTAAAGACTGTAGCATTTCGATGCATGCATTCAGAGTCTGGTACTGGACTTGAGTGGATTATGGATGAGGCAGAATTTATTGTCTTTTTTGGGGACAAAGCCATGTGGAGATACTTGGAAATTTTTAAATGGAGGAGTCTTGAAAGGGCCTGTGACTCTGCCACTGTTCAGTTCAATCTCAATAAGATGATCTAATATAGTGGGGTTGGTTCTAGCAGAAGGGTGATTTTGGTCTTCGGAAAAATTAAGGGCAGCTGAATGTTCTAATTTGAAACCACTAGAAAATCCCTCCAAGACATACTGGCCAAATTGAAACAATGGGTTGGAGGCCCAATGTTGCCTATAAGCCAAATAATACAGTGACCAAGCTTTTGATCAACGGTATGTGAAGTGTAATCTGCACACGTTATGCTGATGCCTTAATAGACCTAAGGCTTTGTTTGGGAATGTGGCAGACCTGATGTATGCATATTTAGTGAAAGCTGAGATCCAAGCAGATAGGGTAGACAATGGTCTGTTTTTTTTCCCTGGTGTTAAATTTAGGCTTGGCATTATGAGATAGTGAGAAGGTTAGATCATAGTCCCTGTCTTGGTCGTTTGTCGGAAACAAGTCCTCATTTAGCAGCCTACCCAAATCAGTTTACAAGAGAGAAAGTCATCACGGTCTCGGCTGGAGATGCCAGCATATATCGTGTCATAGGAATACCCCTGTGACTCACCTATTAGCAAATGAAGAGTTTGTTGAGCATAGTTGATCTGGAAATTTGAAGTTTCTTGAGGGGACACTGACAAGTCAACAGCAAGTAGGTTGAAAATTTGCTGGTGTGCCGGGGGTTGTTGAGTGCGAGTTTATACTGTAGCGATGGAGTGAGAGTTTGAAGGCAAAGTGGCATGTTTCAACAGAGTCACTGGTGCAGCAGGTGCCGTTGTAAGCCATATCTGTTTTCTCTCCTTTATTTGCTTCTGTTTTCTCTCCTTTATTTGCTTTCAACAGAAGGTCTCATAGCTTTGTCTGCAGGATTAAACCTTTAGTCATGGGCTTTTGAATGTGTGACAGCACAATGTCTGTTTACTGTATGGTTTTAACAAATTGAGTCCATATTTATGTGTTTACATTAGTAGAGCAAATGGCCTAACAATTTTTGGTTTCGTATACTTTCCATTTTCTTCTCTAACTTTTCCTCGCCTGTGCACTTTCTCATCTTTCAGTTAAAATGTCTGTCAGATTTTGTGTAATCGGCTCACCAGATTCAGTTTCTCTGTCATTCATGCTTTGGTAGCTAATGAAGTAAATCTGCGCCATCTCTCAGGTCAATGCTTTGATAAACCTCTGCATTTGCTCAGATACTCAGGCCCAACTGAGGATTTCCATGATAAAAAGGGGGCCTGAAGATATCATGATACTAATGGGAAAACAGATTGGTGGAGGGGTTTCACTGATAATCCTACTGACTTCTCAAAATTTAATGACTTTAAGTTCTGATAATGATTTAGTAAATTACACGGGTCTCTTACTACACAAGATTAATAATTCAAAGTGTAAAACTTATAATTAAGGTCATGGGGTAATGTTCAATAAGGATTTATGAAAATAATGCTGATTTAAAACATAATTAAATAAATAAATATTGTTACATAATAATTCAGTTAACTTAATACGAATGTTTCTTGTTACAAGTTAATTTTTTAAATGGAAAGCTAAACACATATATAATTTCTTCCTCACATAGGGTTTACACCCAAACTTCAGTTATCTTATCTGGATTAATCAAGTGGATTAAACCAGCTGTGGATAAAACTGCCAAGCCTGCAGTCAAACAAGTGGTGTCTCTGCTTCATCAGTTACATTTCTTGAAATAAACGGTTTTACACATACCTAGAAGAATATTGCAATGAATCACTTTTATGTGTGACTCGGAATCATTTTCTCATATGGGCCTTTACTTGATCACCTCAACCTCTAAAGCATACTTCAGCAGTTTGTTGCACATTTTGTGACCTCTCACCTCATTTTAATCAGTGTCTGTATATTCCCCTGGTGGTTTGTAGGTGATATCCTTGTCATCTTCCTCATCTTCTCATTTCCTGGAACTAACAGGCGCCAGATAAACAGAATAGGTTCTACATCTGGTTCACCATTACTAAGCCAGTTCACTTCTCCATTTCACATCTTCTTGCCTCAGGTGAAGTTTCCATCAGTTTCTCTTGAGAACATTTTTTGTCACAAGATGCATTCAGCCATACTGGAGCGTGCCATGTAAATTCACATGTTAATCAGAGACTTGTTGGTACCATATATGACCAGAGAGCGGTCAGAACAATTAAAAAATTCAGTTATTGTAATGAATGAAGCACAGAACCTAGTAGTGGTAGCTGGATTTGTATATCTGATGTTACATAAATGTAGCATTTCAAATATCACTGCAGTCAAGCAGAAGACAGAAAACTGATCAGAAGAATAACAGTGTTGACATCCTATGAAATGAGCAGTCACGTTATTTCAAAATCCTTCACTGAATATATATGTATGCTCTTCTTTTTAAAAGGTAACCAAATGACAGATTATAAAAAAGGATATAAGGATGGTCAAAGATATATGAGCACAGACATACCTTTACTAAATCCTGTACTAATGTACGAGTCTTGCTGTGCTTGGTCAAGCTAAAACATTTCAGTTTTTTCTGATTTTATATTAAAGTTCATTAAGGGCACCTGTTTCATTTCTTTTTTGGTTTATGTGTTGTAGCAGTCTGCTGTCTGTTCTGATGCAAGTCATTTTCATGTAAAAAAATACATTTATTTGCATCAGTATTGTGACTTATGAAAACTAGTTCAGACAAGAATTTGCTTATTTTAAGAACCTTTTTTTAATT
The DNA here is from genome assembly GCA_026874595.1 of Sipunculus nudus. Lineage (NCBI taxonomy): Eukaryota > Metazoa > Annelida > Sipuncula > Golfingiida > Sipunculidae > Sipunculus > Sipunculus nudus. Next base: position 84,125,014 of record CM049309.1, on the reverse strand, counting down.
CATTTCATATTATGACCAGAAAATAACCCTGACTCAGACCATTTATTGCCTGGTTCATCCTCATCAATGGCTTTAATATTATGACGATTGGAATATTGATGCAGACAGTATTATCTACATTGGAAGAAAATTGACCAGCATTTGCTGAGTACAAGAACACCATCGCAGGATTTCCTATTGAGTGTATTAGGCTGTAACTTGCACTTTGTTCACATCTAATAATGATGAAACTAAACTAGTTTTCTAATGTGTGGTAAATAAAAGTAAGTTTTCTTTGCACAAGGAAGTTCACTTTTTTAAAGGGTAAATCTGTTTATTTAGAACATGCAGCTGCAGTTTGCTGTCTGCACTTGGTTCATAATCTCAGTTTATTGCTGCAAAATGTTTTATTTTGCTGGGAAAGATTTGGTCAAAGGGCCTTAAGCAGTCTAGAAATAGATATGTCTGTATGCACTAGGATTTGGTTTACAGTTATATGTACTTATGTAAATGGAACTAGTGTAGACTAGCTTTCAATCAGATATCAGTAGACCAAACTGATGCAGATTAATGGCCTAGTGCTGATGTAGCCAATTCACAGTCTTGATTACTTCCTGCTGTGGATCTGCCTTATGAAAATGCATAGTCATTGCCTAGTTTAAGACCTGTTTTTATTTGCTTTGTTGAATTTGCTTGCATATAAGTATTGCTGAATATTTATCCCAAGGAACAGGAACTTTTTGATTCTAACTGAAAACTTTTGCAGTTGTTGTTATGGTTGGTTTAAACTAATTAAAACTAATTTAAACAGAATTATTGTTTAGTCATTGCTTGGTACAAGAAACATACCATCCGTTTTCATTTAAACATGTCATTGTCTAGTCCAACAACCTTATCTCTCTCATTGTGGTGACCAGCTGATGAATACAATCAGATTATTGCCTGGTACAGTGAATGAATCATTTGCTTTCTATTTGTGACAGTCAGATAATATATTGCCTGGACCATAAACATCATTTCTATTTTTGATGTTGTACCCTCAAGTCTTAAAGTTTATGAAATGATGCCAAGTGTCGTTTGCCATACTTTGCCCTGAATCTGGAGGAATCTTAATAGGAACTTTCGTGAAGGCTTTTCACAACACCACTATTATCCACTGGAGAGTTTCACCAGGTATCATATGCAGTGTAATCTATATTATTTTGAATGACACTGGCCTTCAGGTGTTAAATAATGAACAGGTAATATAGTAGGGACATTTCAGGAGTCAAGGCGTGACAGTTTGTACAGTTTTTAGCTCAGCTGACTATGAGTCATCTGAGCTATAGTTGTGGTCCTTTGTCGGTCTGTCCGTCCATTAAACTGGCACATTTCAAAACCGTTGGACCTATGAATCTGAAATTTGGCATACTATTAGATGTCCCCAAAATTTCCTTTCATACAGAAAATTGGGTCACTAGGACTTTGTTTCTATGAGATATTAAAGAAAAACCTCTGTTTTCCACTTAAAACCTATTGTTACACTTCAAGACTACATTATTTCAAAACCACTGAGCTAAATTTGATCATAGTTAAAAAATGCATAATCATCCATACAATTCATATGTACATACCAAAAATTAGGTCAGTTTTGCGTAATTATGTTATAATTATGGGTCCGAACATATGCACCTTATAAAAAATCAGGAAATATATTTACTCACTTAAATTAAGAAATGCTTAAGCTAGAGACTTTATTTCAGGGATATAACTTCATTTATTCAAGATTCAGTTGTATGACAAAAATTAGAACTGAATTTTTCAAATTTTATAAGTTATTTGCATAAATATAAAATAAATATAAAATTTTCACATTTTCAATTTTCACAGCATGTACACATGCATTTTTTACAGCTTGAATCATCAGATAAGATTGTCTCGTCATAATTGAATATGTGGCTTGGCTGGACTTGCAACCCATCTTCATTCACCACAGACTGTTACAGGTTGTGGAAAATGTGTTGACAACCTCAGCAGCTTGTGACCATTTGATGTTTTGACTCTGCTGACGTGATAACTGATCTCTGTGATGCTTTAGAAAAGCATGCACCCATTCCTCTAGGATGTTCTCTTTGAACTGTGGGACGAAGATCCATAAAGTCAAAAGGGAAACCCCACCCGGAAACAGCTTTGAGATGGTCTACAATAGCTGATTCCTCCACTTCACTTAGGACAACAGGGTGTCCTGGTTTACGAGTATGTAGACCCTTCAACTTATGACTCAGAGTCCCCATTGGTATGTTGTATGTCTTATGAGCCTTTTTGAGACTCATTGCCCTGGCTTAAATTTCTTCCAAAGCCTTTGCTAGCAGACTTTGGTTATAGTTCCTGTATGATCTAGAACCTTGCTTCCTTGTACTGCCTGACCATGATTGCTGTGGCATCGGACCTGAAAAAAAATGATATTACATGTATAGAAAATAAAATACATAATTAATATATATATACATAAAATATATGTTATGTATAATATATAAACTTTTACATATATATATATGTATATATACTACATGTATAACATAAAAAAAGGCTGATATTGTCATGCAGGAAAGGTGAAAATCAGCATGTAGGACTGTCAAGCAGTGCGTGCCTATGGGACACATGCACAAACTTCCAAGATTATATATATATATATATATATATATATATATATATAGGAAGCCGAATGTGTGTAACATTGAACATGTTCAAAGTAGACCCGGGGGCTTTTTTGAACTACAAGGGTTACTTTGAACATGTTCAAAGAAACTCCTTTTTTCTGCATCAAGCCAGATAAATTTTAAGAATATCTCCTCTGTTGATAAAGTAAAAAGGTAACACTAAACTTGTATGTCTAAGAGGTCCCTGTTACCTAGCCTACATTTTACCACAGTGTGGAAGTAATGCACCAGTTTAAGTTACTTACCAGAAATACTAGTAAAAATTTCTTCAGTTGAAAACGTGTAGACTTAAATTCCCGCCATTTTGAAACTTTGTGCAAGACGGCTCTCACTGTCCCAGAGCACAACTCATTCATCACTGGAATTCCAAAATCTATCAAAAACAGTTACAATATTTATTTTAAAATTCTGATTGCCTTATGTGACATGAACAAAAAGAAAAAAAATATTTTATTTATTTATGTTCAAACTAGCCCACCCTGTTCGAAGTAGCCCCGGTTTCTGGTACTTGAAAAGTAATGGTCCTGCATTGAAGCATAATACCTTGTGTATATCCCATTGCACAGGTTTGCATTAGGCCTGTAGGCCTTGTTTACATAACATGTAGCCTCCTTCCTTTTGAAAGTTAGTAAATATTAGTAATATGCTAGTAAATACAAATATACACCATTTGGAGCTGATTATGATCCTTTGGATCTTGTTTAACATGTCAGCTAAGTCTGTCAGAAAATTGTCACCATACTGGTATCTGTTTGTCACATCGCAGTATAAATTCTTCATATAGAATTCATACTTTGAGTATTAATGATATATTGATCAGCTAATCACAGCACTAATCTATTTTTGCCATTGGTTTAATAAATTAAACTTTAATTTGTTTTACAATAATCATCATGTAAAAAGTGTACAAGGATGGTGCAATGGAGTATAGTAGGAGAACCTTTTATATATGTCTTGTTAAAGTTCTTGCCTTTTCACTGTCTTTTTTTTCTGTTATAGCTAGTCAAAAACCTGTGCATATGTGTCATTGCCTTGAACAACTTCACCTAGTCCATAATGTGGCTTTAAGAAAACTGATAAAGACAAGCCATTGCCTGTTTGAATAACTCTTTTACTGTGTAGCTAGGGCTGGTTGACCTAAGATTGTTGCCTAGTACAAGACCCTCATCATTGACTACCATTTTCTTATTGTTAGACAAGTTATTGCCTGGTTACTGCCTTTGATGGTACTGCTAAAAGAGAACCAACACAAACCATCTGTCACCTTGTACAAAACCTTTTTACTATTAAAAAAGAACTGACAGTAAGATAAAGACAATTCTGTGTCTAATCCAAGAACTGATTGCAGATACAGTGAAAACTTGTCTAACGGACACCTCACTAAGGCGGACAACTGGCTATAAAGGACAAGATAGTTAAGTCCCTTTAAAATTCCCTTTATGTTATGTATAAGCGGAACCTCTGAAAGGTGGACACCTCACTACTGCGGACAATGGACAGCAGATTTCAACTCAAACCAACATTCTAAGAGTAAATGAACCTGACAAATGCGGACACAATACGCCACCTCCGGCGGACACTGATCACTCACCCCGGGCAACATCAAAGACCACTGGTACTGTTGCTGTTCCCAGGACTGGAACACAAAGGATTATGCAATCCCCAGTTGTTACCCTAATGCGTGTCCGTGCTCATGTCACGGTGTGATGTGCTCATAAGTTAAACACAGCAAATATGAAGCATTAAACACTGTGTCACTTTTTCCACGGTTGATCATTCAGACGTTGCGAAGCTGCATATTTTTCGCTCTACCGCGGGGTCAATAAATTGATTAAACGGCTACCGATTTCCCATGCGTCCTTGATCTCACCACGCAATATCTAACTGTAAAATTAGCCACTTTGTTATAGCAGGTTGTTTGATTTTAATTTATCGGTTTTGCTCAGTATATCTCAAACTGATCTGCTCAGTGTCAAACATCTGCTCGCTCCTTAGCTGTTTGTACCTTGCCGCCGTGCACAAGCTCCTCGGGGTTTGTTTAATCTCGGGTGCCTTCAACATTAAAGCAAATCAAACCAAACAACCACCATCAAAGAAAGTTTATTTTAGGCTAAAGCTACATTCACCTAAAAACAAATGTTCCCAGATTAGTAGCCATTACAATCTACGCATTATCAACGTCGTCATTGACTTTGAGATTATCGCATTTCGACAGCTGAACTAGGAGAGATTTAGGAAATGCCACCATGTGGCACCACACGTTCTCCTGGGAGGGAGCTTGTGCTATCTGAGAATGTCAAGCTTATTCGACTATGTGATTCAGCGACAAAGAGCATACGCGAGTATATGAACATTGTTTTTACGGATGTCTTCATCGACTTTTCTCCTTATATTGTTCACTACTTGAGATAAGTAAAAATAATCACAGTTTGTATATGAATATTGAATGCATGATGTGTGCATGAATATGCTGTACATATGTATGTCAGATTACAAGGCTGTCGGTTTGTTAAATCACGGACGTCAAAGTGTCAAACGGGGGGGGGGGGGTTGGCTACTGTCGGAAACAGATGTAACTGGCACTATAAAATTTATTATGATCATAAAAATAAAAAGCAAATAAACAGAATTAAACGAAATATGGTATACAATACTCTTTTATTACATACAAAAAGGAGGCATACAAAAAGGATACATCCATGAATAATCATGATGTTTTATTTACACTTGAAAATTAACAAGTCTCTCCGACTCTGGTATCCATATTACCCATGAACAATACATGTATGATGTGTTTATTCACATACTTCGGAAGGTAAAAGAGTCTATCTGGTATCCATGCATCCCTGTAAACAACATAAAATGCAAGGTGTGTCTATCTACGTTTAAAAAAAAGGAAAACAAGTCCGTCTGGTAGCGAGCTCTCTTCATGCTGTGTTCCTTTACCTTCCGTAACACTCCGCGTATAGCGTCAATATCCTCGGCTGAGAATCCTTCCTGTTCCATGTAACGGAGCCCCGACTCAATGCCAGCTTTGGCTCCTTTTGCGGTTACTTGCTCTTGGGGTTCACTATCCTCATCCGAATTGCTGTCACCTCCATCTGTCGATGTGCAGCTGACCAGTGAGACGATATCAGGCATTGATAACATGGCCTCCGTTGGTTCTGCGCTATCCCAGGATACATATTCTTCCGCGGTCACATGATCAGCTAGTGGGAGTGCTCGTATGAGGTCACCAAGTTCACTTTCCGCCGGCGGGGTTTCTGTGTTTTCACTGGACACTTCAGTGTCGCCTGCTAAAATCCCAGTATGCCGCCAGCAGTTGGCGATCGTTGACTGTTTTACATCGTTCCAAGTGTCACGAACGAAGTAAATCGCATCCTTTACATTAATGCGCTCCACTGATCCATTCTCATCGAAGTTCTGGATGTACTGTTTCAGCAAGTAACGCTTGTAATGCACCTTGAAGTTTCTTATCACCCCCGCATCCATGGGCTGTACCTCCGACGTTGTGTTTGGTGGCAGGAACTCGACGCGCACGTAACGTAAATCAAGAATAGCCACACTATGACTAGGGGCATTATCCACAAGGAGGATGATCTTTCTTTTCTGTAGGGGCATTTTCCTCTCAAGCTTCTCCAAAATTTCTTGAAAGATAACAGCTGTCATCCACGCCTTCTTGTTTGAGTAGTAGTCCACAAAGATCTTTGGGTTGAAGCCGCTGAAGCATCGCGGATTCTTTGACTTGTGGATAATGACAGGCATCCACTTCTCACTGCCGTCAGCGTTCGCGCATAAGCCAACTGATATTCTGTCCTTGCATCGTTTCGTTCCCTTTACCGGTCTGCTAGCTAGGGTCTTGTTTGGTTCCAGCCGGTAAAACAGTCCCGTTTCATCAAAGTTGAAGATGTCCTTCAACTCGTAATCTTTCAGTATGGCTCTCATCTTTACGCGGGCATCGGCTGCAGCTGTCAAATCTGCGCTGGCTGACTCTCCGTGTTTCTCTCGCAGTGATATCCCTCGCCGTTTCTTAAAGTTCCACAACCATCCACGAGAGTATACTAGGTCTGTGATGTCAAGCGAGTTGCCGATTTCTTTGGCTTTCAAGATCAGGATGTCGTCGCTTATAGCGATGTTATGGGCAGCAGCATTGGTGAACCACAAAAATAAGGCATCCTCAAACTTGGCGTGTTTCGCCTGTGTTATCCGTGTCGATTTCTGTTCGGCGCTGGTGACTGTTTCACAGGCTAACCACTTTTCACTCTGCTTGAGGATGTCTGAGATAGTGGAACGTCCAATTCTCACAGAATACGTTTCCTCTGCATACTTGACAAGATTTTCTTGGGAGCATCTAGGGTTGTCTTTCTTATACTGACATAGAGCCTTCTTAACTGCAACTGTGATCTCTGTACGTTTTCTTTTCGCTGGTCTCTCCATGATCGCACATGTAGGTGCGTGAGTATTACAGTGAACTTATGTGTAAATATCTGACAATATCGACAGCAAAAGCGTGATTAAGTACAGCAGAGAACTGAGTAGTAGCGATCTGACTGTATGAATGATGGTTTCAATATTTGTTCAGTTTATATAAGATACAGGTGTGCTCACACGGAAACAGCTCAGGTGTCAAAACATGTCACTCCGTACTTTAATTTCTTAGACATTAAAGATCTTCAAAGAACCAAACAAAATGTCACTATGTTTATGTGGGGACAACGGTTGTTACCATCAAAGTGATACAATAATGTAATTAGTGCGGTCAGGTGACAATACCAGGAGGCCAGCGATGTTTGTTTTCCCATCCGTAGTTAATTAGCTGGGCTAGGCATCATCAGCCACGGGGCCGCGCGTGCCACCTGGGCCGACAACTGACATCAAAGGGAATGGGTTTCAGGTCGGATTGTCAAGGCACGTCTGTACGTCGGTATGCTTGTTTGTGTCGGGAAAAGTTATGTCGGAGTCGGAATCCAAGGCTGTCGGTTTGTCAAGGCTAATTCCTATGGGATCCATTCATGTTTTACTAAAAAACGTCGGATTGCAAGGTTTCCGGATTATTAAAGTCCGGATTGTCAAGGCACGTCTGTCTATGAAATCTGATGTAATACAATAAACACATTCTTACGGCTGTTCGTTGTCTTTATTTATAAACCCTCAGTTATCAACCAAGGTCAACCTGCCTAATAAGGACACCTCACTATTAAGGACAAAATGATTGAGTCCCTTGATTGTCCGCTTTAGACAGGTTTCACTGTATATGTTATTACCTTATGAAAGCTATTTATGATGCCCAATGTTGATATGGATGCTCACTAGTGCAGAACTTGTCCACTCTGCCCCACACACAAGTGCAGAACTTGTCTACTGCCCAAAACACATACTTCTGTTTTCTTGAGCATCTCATGAACCTGTTCACAGCCACATGTATCATAACAGTTATCTTGACTTAAATAGTGTACACTAACATACTTTATAGCCTTGTAACTTTTACAAATATATTCAGCACAACTTTGACCATACACTGTAAGATATCCCCTATTTATTGTTCCCTGCTCCATGGATGTGGGGGGCATTGATTTGGGTTTGTCTGTCTGTCTGTCTCTCTGTCCATCTGTCAGGTTTCGTTTCCGTGCGATAACTTTCCTAAATATTATCCGATTTCATTCAACTTTGGGTCAGTGATTGCTCTCATGCATACCTTGGTTGGGATTGGTTTTGGAATGTCTGGCTTCTGTCTATCTTTCTCTCTGTCACTTAGTCTGTCTGTCTGTCAGGTTTTCATTTCCGTGCTATAACTTTCCAAAATATTATCCGATTTCATTCAAATTTTGGTCAGTGATTGCTCTCATGGTTACCTTGGTTGGGACTGGTTTTGGAGAGTCTGGCTTCTGTCTGTCTGTCACTTTGTCTGTCCATCCGTCAATTTTTCGTTTCCGTGCGAATACTTTCCTTAATATTATCTGATTTCATTCAAGTTTGGTTCAGTGATTGCTCTTTGGCATATTTTGGTTGGTATTGGTTTTGGAGTGTCTGGCTTCTGTCTGTCAGTCACTTTGTCTGTCAGGTTTTCGCTTCTGTGCCATAACTTTCACAATGGGAAATAAAACTTTGACACATTGTATTGAAAATAAAACAGTTAATAGAGAGTAGATTTTGAAATGTAAAGTATTGATAGTCCCATGTAAATAAAGCTGACTACAGCTATACTTTTAAAAGTGAACATGTGCACATGCATTGAGATGGAGTGCTAGCTTCTCCACTCATATCAATAGACCAGCTAAAGGAGGGGGGGGGGGAAGTCCCAGGCTCCCAAATATTTTCAGTTTCCAAATGAATCTAAGAAAAAAATTAAAAAAAAAAAAACGCAGGGTTGGTAGAAATGCATGCTTACTCAGCTTTACTAGCTAAATTTACCTGTCTTTATTATCAAATTATAGTCCCCAAATCAGCAATTCCATCCCGTTTTGTAGTCAAAATATGTTTTGGTGTCACAGAGATCAACAAAAACACCTCTTTTATTTCCAAAATGTGTGTAAACTAGCCATGACTCCCTCATATGGGGCTGGATAGCCACAAATTTGAATATGTGTGCCGGGGAGTGATTTAATAGGGACAACTTGCATATATCAAATTTGACTGTTCTTCAGGTCTTCTTGTTTTATTTATGTATTTTACATGTTATATGTGCTATCATTGTTGAAACAGTGGCCTTTTCTTTCTGCAGTGACTTGATGCATTTCCAAATGGGTGGATGCTGATGTCCCACCAGTTGAAAGAACTTGCAGTTCCATCCTTCACACTGGTTGTCATTCATTGTGGCCTCATGCACATTCCAGACATCATGGGGGAATCTTGGGAGAACACGGTGTAGATTAAGAACCTGATTTCCTGGACCTTGGTTTCTTCTATGTCAGGGAAGATGATGTATGTACCATCGAAATAAGCAAGCAGTGGTACAGCTTCTTGAGGGCAGGTTCTGTGCTAGTACTGAAGCCTTTCATGTACATCTTCTACTGGAAGAAGGGAGGGCAAATCCATCTCACCACAGAACTGGCAAGTCATTGCTTTCCTTGTATGTGTTGCTGAGGCCGAGCTTTTGTACTTTCCTCCACATTCCCTGTGTGAGGCTGTTGGCGTTGTATGCTGTTAGTGTAGCAGCATCTCAGGTTATGGTGGATGGGGGGGGGGGGGGGGGGGGGCAGGAGGCATTTGATGCTGAGTGCTGCTGGTCTGCTGACTGAACAGCACTTGATTGCACAGTTGGCTGACTGTTGAAGCACAGACTATGCCCCTGCCTTTCAAACAGTGCATCCAGCCTCTTGTCAAACATGGGCATCAACCTTTTCATCGAGTGATCAGCCTCCTCTTGGTTGAATGCTGACTTGGATGTGGATGTAGAAGGTGCTGTTGGATTGTCTCTAGACCAAGTGCATCTGCGTGTGGTCTTGCAAGGCTGAGTGCTCAAGCCTCAAGTGTGCTTATAGTCTGAGTGCTTGTATTTGGTCTGGCTAACTCATCAACCAGACAGTTTTGCACCCTTCTACTTTTAATCTAAATCCTGAAGGACAGCTCCACAGAACATATTTCCCCTATAGATCTAACTAAGGTAATAATTGCATAGGACCAACAGGGGCCCTATGAATAGCATGTCATGTTGAAACATGGAATAGGAGCAACCTTCTTACGACCTCTTTGGTATTGCATAACAATATTTACTGGGACCATGCAAAACATATTATACAAAGAAGAGTGTGGAACTGGCCAAGTTAGTCCTGAATGAGAATTTGTAAGCTTAACATTGTATTGTTATATTAATGTAACATTGTTATCTGGAATACAGCTGAACAAGTGCTTCAAGTCTTTTTTTGTGTACTGAAATCAACAAGACATTTCCTCAATGTTAAGGTTTAAGTAATGCATAATATTTAACTGGGCTTTTACTATTTATTTGTCCCACATGCCACATGAGGTAACAAGTATACCCCAGAGGCTGCGGCAAGAGCTGACTTTGTGGAGAACATGTGGCAGATGTTTTTAGCGAACCTGTGAGCTTATGCGATGGTGCGTCCTCGTACGTCATGTGTCGTGCGTCATACGTCGTACGTCATGCGTCGTCTGTACGTTAACCATAGCTATCACAAAAACGGCAGGAGCTAGCATAACTAAACTTTTTGCAAATAATCAGTCATCCAAAAAAGTATATTGGAGTTTGTTTATGTAGTGGGATAGACACACAACCGCTGCAAGTGTTGGTCAATAACTTTATTCTGGCATAGATCTGGTACCCGTGCAGGGTGACTGGTACCTGCACAAAACACAAAAAGGAAAATACAATGTAATATGGCCAATCTTGGCCGCTCCTGTTTGTGGCACATTACGGTATATATATATGTGTGTGTGTGTGTGACTTTACATATAATCGTCATGTGATCTCTCAATAAAATACGTTACTCTGAACCGTCTTTGGGTTGTCATTACATTATACATAACAGGTATTTTGTGACATAACACACAATGGATCAGCTGTTCTTATGAAAGCCAAGTCCAATATAAAGGTACAATTATACATAATAATAATAATGATAATAATGTCCATCAGTTACATAAATATCCGTATATAACTCTGAGCCTGGTTGAAAGTATTTAGTTTAGCCATTTATAAGATTCATTATAGCTGTATTGCTCATAGCAATTCATGAATCTATTTTATGCAGTCAGTATACATATTTATCTACAATGCAGTACAGCATTGTGGTTGAACAGATCTATCAATACAGATATTTGGTTCATAATTCTCAAGGACACCAAAACTAGCTTAAGCTGAATAGTGTGTCCTAGCAGTAACATGCAAGAAAAAGATTCAAACACAACTACTTGTCCATTATCACTTACATGATATAACATATCATATATCATAAGCCTCAATATTCACAAAGGAAACTTACACATTATAAATTTTATAAGCTAGGGTGCCAAAATATTTTATATAAAAAAAATAATAAAATGTCTCGCGTGTAGCATGACAACTTTAAATCAAGCCCTTGAATATTATTAAGTCTGCCTGTATATGTCATTAAGAATCTGGATATTTAATATATTTTTTTTACATGTTGAATGCCTATAGTCCTACTCCTGCTGCCATCTAAATATTTAATTAATACAAACCAGGGACCTACTGTATTAGTCAGAATAAAAATATTAGTATATACTTCTATGTTAAAAATTTCTACACAGTTGACAACTGTATCGTTCAGGAATCATTAATACTCCGTGATTTGTAACTGATTAATCTGCATTCATGTCAATCTGAATCCATAACAGGACGGCACCCTGGAAGGGGGGGGGGGGGAACAGACTCAGGTGTTTATACATGGAATTCTCAAGAAATAACACATGACAGCATATTAACTTACATTGGTTTATCTCCTGTATATCCCTTAACCATTTCTGTCCGATAATAGTTCTCTGGAAACCCTTTCAAACGCGATATTTCGATAAACCGATGCCGTGCAGCTTTTCCATCACAGCCAACGAATTCAGGGATCCTACGCGCTGGGGAACCCCCTATGACGTCACAATCGCATGAACCAAGAAGCACAATACAACACTTCTAATCCACTAAATCTGTGGCATATGCCAATACAATCACGAAATATTAAATAAAATAAACTTCGACTGATCCCAAATGCATTTGTAATTAGAATTTACATAAAATAAGGTTAACATGCATAGTTACTGGAATTCCCTATAGACGTCAGCACATGTTAATTCTCTCCACACAACGCTGCTATTTTGCACACTTGGACATAAAGTAAGATATAAATAATCCCTACGCCCTGATTCGGGCCCTAAACGATCACATGGTCTAGTCATAAGCAGCTTATTAACATCAATGTACATACTCGACCTGTATATAGTTATATGCATAATTTATATGATACCAGGTGATAGTTCTATCGGCATTGGTGGGAGACACTCTCCTGCATAAACAGAATGAGGAACACACGTTATAAAGAGACAGTTGGCAATCAAGCCGTACTATCACATCCACCACCCCCTTTACTTGCCACGTCCCCGTGCAAGTGAGAAACCACTAGAACCGATTGTACTTGAGAGGTTTGCTGTGAGGCTGAGCATATACTCTTTTCCGACTAGAACCAGTCAATGAACAGCCACATCCAGGTACCAGTATGGATATAAACATATGTACAATTTACCTTATAAAACTTACAATAACTGCGAAACTGTGTTTCTATGCGCTAGTCAGGCACGGCTGAACGAGGATTCCTATATGGGTTGCTATGATGACCCACTGTTGATCTCTGGCTGCGCAGCAGAGGGGGAAACTCAGTTGGAATGGGACTGGCGTCACCCCTTAAAATCACCTCTTGGGGTTGATCGTCATCTCCAACTTGATTCACCGGATCACTAGTTACCCCCGGGGGGCTGCCATAAAACAACAAAATCACTCTCCGAGTCTGAAGACTCATCAATATCCAGGCTTTCATCAGCGGTTTCAGCTGGTTCTTCCAAGCTATCAACCACTGTGTCAGGTAACTCTTGAACCGGGCAAAGACAAAGCTCAGTACAATTTACCGATCGAGAAACCCCTAACACATCAGAAGGTTCTATCAGGTAGACATCCTGATCGTTCATACGTTCTACAATTTTATAAACCTCATCACGGTATGCGTCCGCAATCTTGTTTCGGCCTTTCACATTTCGGTTACGCACGTACACTCTCGCACCGATAAACAGAGGGGTTTCTCTAACCTTTCTACTATGGAGAGCCCGTCTATTCTCTGCAGCTTTAAGCAGCCGCGTATGCACCAATTTATATGCTTCCCGCATCCGCTTCTGATGCAAGGAAACCCATTCATCCATGTAAGTTTCATGTTCCTCGCGTGGTGCTCCCAGCATAAAATCCATTTTAGTACGAGGGTCCCTTCCAAACAACAAATAAAAAGGGGAGAACCCTGAGGTTGCGTGGGGTGTGGTGTTATAGTAATAGACTACCTCATCTAGGTAATCAGGCCATTTCTTTTTCTGCTCGCCTGACAGTGCCCTCAACAGATCATGGAGAGTTCTGTTAAATCTCTCGCACTGTCCGTTACCTTGGGGATGATAGGCGGTAGTGAGAGTTTTTTTTATACCATACAGCCTACACAGCTTCCTAACCAAATTAGACTCAAAGTCTCGCCCTTGATCCGAATGGATCCTGAGAGGCGGACCGAATCTTCTAAACCATGAGCTGACAAGAACTTTTGCCACTGTTTTTGCTGTTTGATCCTTACATGCCACAGCGATAGTATACTTTGTAAACACGTCAGTGATCACAAGGACATTCTCATATCCGGCTGTGGACTTCTCCAACATCGTAAAATCAACAGCAACTACCTCGAGTGGTCGAGAGGCCTGAATGGTACCTAAGGGCGTACGTACCCGCTCAACTTTAGCAAGGGCACATCGAGTACATTTCTGAACATGAGCTTTAATTGTCTTGGCCATCCGTGGCCAGTAACATTTTCGGCGAATCAAAGCCTCTGTACGCTCGACACCTTGGTGTCCATGCTCCTCATGGTACCCTTTTAACACCGTGGGTACCAGAGCCTCTGGTAACATTACTTGAAGGGTTTCTCCCTCAACCGGGTCTTTGATGCTTCGATACAAGACACCATTAATTTCAGAGAACCTGTCCCATTGCCTAAGCAGTAACTGGACAGCTGGCGACTCTCGCCTGCGAGCAGTCACTCCGGGCTTCCTACCTCTACACCACAATTCTACTACTCTCCCAATACTTGGGTCCTCAGCTTGTAGCTTTTTCATGTCAGAAGCTATCAGATGAGAAAATGGTGCGCCTGCTAACCCTAAATCCGTTACCCTGACTGCACTGCAGAGTACAGGCACCTCCTGTATTGCACATAATTGTACCTCCTCTGGCACCAATGTCGTCTGTGCCAGGGTGGCACACATTTGCCTTGCCTGCTCGACCGGATCTTCCCAAGGTCGAGTTTCTTGCCGGGACAAGGAGTCAGCGTTTGCATTGTGCTTCCCAGCCCTATACTTGATAGTAAAGTTAAAATTTGCAAGTGCGGAAGCCCACCTCTGCTCAACAGCAGTTAATTTGTTTTTTGACATAAGGTAGGTCAGTGGGTTGTTATCAGTTAAGATTGTAAACTGGCTACCCATCAGGTAGTCTCTAAACTTTTCTGTTACTGCCCACTTGAGGGCTAGCAATTCAAGTGGCTTTGAACTATAATTTTCCATGTTTCTCTCACCTCCCTTTAGGCCCCTACTTGCATAAGCTATCACACGTGACTTCCCGTCCTGTACTTGGCTTAAAACAGCCCCAAGACCTTTCTCCGATGCGTCAGTCTCAACCACAAAGGGGAGGGAGAAATCAGCGTAAGCCAACAATGGGGGATGACAGAGGGCTTCCCTCAACTGGTGAAACGCGGTTGAGTGTTCTTCCTGCCAGTGGCCATCAAGAGGAAGTTTCTTCCTCTTCTTGTTACCTAGTAGGTTGCCCACCAACTTGTGCAAAGGGGCTGCCATCGATGCAAAGCCCTTGATGAAGCGCCTGTAGTAGGAGGCGAATCCAAGAAACCGCCTCAAATCCTTGACTGTTTTCGGAATGGGCCAACTTGCAACTGCCTCTGTCTTGGCTGGGTCTGTTTTCACACCTTCAGCGGACACAGTGTGACCCAAATATGCCACCTCGGACCCAAAGAAGGTGCATTTCTCTGCTTTTACTTTTAGCCCATGCTCCGCCAGCTTAGCAAAAACTGTGTCCAGGCGGGCCAGATGCTCCTCCATTGTCTTCGAGTAGACAATGATATCATCGAGGTAGACCAACATAGTCTGAAAAACCTCATTCCGGAACACCTGTGCCATTAGCCGCTGAAATGTGGCCGGCGCGTTGGCCAAGCCGAACGGCATGCGCTTGTACTCATACAGGCCCCAGGGAGTGGTGAAAGCTGTTTTTGGCCTATCGCTGGGGTCTACCTCAATTTGATTGATCGATTGTAGAAAATATCTTTGCCCCACTAAGTGCATCAATTGACTCCTCTATATGGGGTAATGGGAATGCATCACGATGGATCTTCATATTTAACCTGCGATAATCAACGCAGAGCCTGATGTCCCCATTCTTTTTACGCACAACCACGATGGGCGATGCATAGCTGGACCGGCTTTCTTGAATGATGCCCTTGCCCAGCAGTGCCTGCAGATGGTCCCTAACTTATTTCCAGATATGGGGAGGTAGTCGCCTAAAAGGCTGATTCACTGGGACGTCATCACAAGTAGTGATTTTATGTTGAGTGGTATGGGTCACACCCAGGGGTGAATCATCCCCTGCGAATATGTGTGCATGCTTACTAAACAATTTCTGCATCTCTTCAAATTGTGCAGGCGTGCCAGAAAATCTAGACCAGTCAACTAGAGGAATATCCCCTTTAACCCCCCTGTTCTGTGGGTCACAGTTGCTTATGGAGACTGCAACCTCCTGCGCATGTTGCTGCAGTATCACTTTTTTTCCTGGCTCAACAATATGGTCCGCTGCAACCTGCACACCTACCCTTGTCCTTGATCCCAGCCAAACATCCTGTGTGCCCAGATTAACCATGTGGACGGTCAACCGCTCTTGGCATGGGTGCACCACCCTTGGCATAACACTCAAGGTTCCCTGCACCCCATGGTTTACAGGCCTAATAATACTGAGTTTGCTCTTCTTCAGACCAGTCACTGGCACACTGCGACTGCTCTGCGCAGGAACTACAATAGGCCTGCGGCTTGCCACTCTAACAAAACTACCAACTAACCCAGGGCCCCTCCCAGAGGTATCCTGACTGTCCCTACTCAAGATGCTGGCTAATTGGGGTATATGAGTTAATACGTTGGTCCCAATTATCCCTGGGGTCTCCTGACGCAAATCCTTGGCCTCTTTCGTGTCTCTCATTACCAAGACACAAACTTGTGGCACCACTATACCACACACCTCTACATCGAGTCGAGCTATCCCCAGATACGGTATCTCTAAACCGTTTGCACCGTTTAACTGGAACCAATTTCCTCTCACCAAACCTGCTTTCCCTTTCGGGTACAACACATTCCAGAAGAACCCCTCAGCTATTGTCGTGACCATAGACCCAGTGTCCAGCAGTGAGCTAACCTTAGTACTACCAAACCTTGCTGACACCACAGGTCTCTGTCCGATAGCTCGGCAAAGAATATGCTGGGGTTCTAGTCTCTCTGGTGAGCCAGTCACTTTGGTGGGTTGCCCCACTGCATGGCTCACTGCAGTGGGGGATATGTGTTTAAAGTGGCGGGACCCTCCCCAGACACGGCAACATTGTTCGGGCCCAGAGTGGGGGTTTGCATAGGGGGAATTGGGAAAGTCCCTCCCTGACTAATGCCAGTTGCCTGGTATTCCTGATGAGCCATCCAAGGGCCACTCCCTGGATCAGGCATTCGCGGGTAGGAATATTGTGAGGTCATTGGAGCAGGGCTTGGTGGAGGAAAAACCCCCGGCCCTCCCTTTGAGTGGATGCCTGGGAGGCCTTCCACTTACGACATTCCCTCTTGAAATGTCCCACCCCCTTACAATAGTAACATCTTATCTCCTAACTACCCTTGGGTAATGCCTCTTTCTTACCCTCACGAACGAGCTCCATCATTTCCGCAAGCCTGTTGTCTTGCTTTTCCTGCGTCTTCCGTAGCTCATCTACCAACTGTCGCAGTTCCAACAACTCACTGGCTCCCTGGGGAGGACCAGTGGATTGCCGGGCCTGCACAGGAGTTGTGATCTCCTGCAGTACCGCCCTAAATGAGGTCTCCTCCTCCTCTGACCATTTTATGGCTTCATCGCGCAATGCTCGAAAGGTGGTCTCAGGGTGGTCTCTTATACGCCTTTTAAGTTCTCTAAGAAGCCCCTGATCCCTTACTTTTTCGGCGAACCTGTCTCTAAGCATGACATCCCGATCTGTGACAGCCTTCGGGTTTTTCTGGGCTACCCGGTCCAACAGACCCATGAGCGCATACGAAAACTCGCGCAATGACTTGCGTTCTTATTTGCGGTTATAGAACATGTCGAGCAGCTGTGAGGCAGATTTGCCATCCCCGAAGGCCTCCCTGAGAACCTCAAAAACCTTCTCAACTGTTTCGCGCTGGGAGACTGGGGCATATTTCACTTCTTCCCGCGCGTTTCCCCCCAGGTGAGCAATTAGGTGGTCCACAGCAGCCGACCCCTCAAGCACTTGAAGGCTGATGGACCTACTGGCATCCCCTATCCACTCTTCCAAATCTCTAGGGTCACCACTAAAACATTTCAATTTTGGCACCGCACTCGTGTGCACAACCCTGGTTACAACTGGCTGTGACTGCCCATCACCAGCATTCTGGTCTTCAAGAGCAAGTTTCAGTCTCTCAATCTCCTGTGCCAAGCTTTCTACTGACGCCATATTTAACATGTACCCTCACTAATATAATTCATGAGAAAAAGGAAATGCTGGGTCCAGGCCAACCCTCCCCAACCTGGTACCGCCAAGGCCAAGTCAGCACTCTCCCTGTAACAGATAAGATGAGGAAGGGCAGGCCAAGCTCCAGCACTTCACACTGTTTAACAGCAGATACAATGCAAATAACTTTTTTTGTTTCCTTACCTCTGGGACCTCCCACCATCACTGATGAACTTCACAATAACATGTGATATATATATTAAACATCAAAAGTTAGCTCAGAGTCATATAGTCATCTATGGCACATAATATCTTTAGTTTGTGGCACCTTGCAGCCTTATTACACTGCCTGACAAATATTTCTGCAAAACCTCCGTCCCCTTAAAATTTAGGTGAAGACCGTCCCTGGCGAACAAAGCCTCATCTGCTGCCTTTTCTTTCAAGAATGGCCTGTACAATGGCAGGAATTGTACTCCGGTCCACTTGGCAACTCGTTTCAAGGTATTGTTTGCTTTAACCACTGTGTCGTTTTGTGCAGCAGTGTCCCTTGCCCTAGGTAAAATTGATGACAGACCCATCACTGCGCCTGGGGCCCGCTGTTTCACCAACCCTATCAGTCTGCTAAACTGTTCACCTATGGTGTCTGAAGACTGCTCATGTACATCATTGGTCCCCACATGGAAAACAATGACGCGTCTATTCGCAAGGGCAAATCTATCAGCTTGCAAGTCTGCAATTATATTGTTAATTTTTGCTCCTGGTCGGGATTCAATGTCTATATGTGGGCAATTATGAAGATATTTTATTATACTATCACCAACAAAAAGGTTCGTCCCTGCTACTGTGGCCTCCGACCAGTCCTGTGGGCGTATGGACAATTGACATGGCCTGGTCCATGGACCTCGCTTGTGGGACACACTGTCTTCCTTCCTCTCACCTTGGGCATCACCCACCTTCGCTGCCTACCAGCCACCCAATACCAGTTACTGCCTCACTCGCATGAACCAAGAAGCACAATACAACACTTCTAATCCACTAAATCTGTGGCATATGCCAATACAATCACGAAATATTAAATAAAATAAACTTCGACTGATCCCAAATGCATTTGTAATTAGAATTTACATAAAATAAGGTTAACATGCATAGTTACTGGAATTCCCTATAGACGTCAGCACATGTTAATTCTCTCCACACAACACTGCTATTTTGCACACTTGGACATAAAGTAAGATATAAATAATCCCTACGCCCTGATTCGGGCCCTGAATGATCACATGGTCTAGTCATAAGCAGCTTATTAACATCAATGTACATACTCGACCTGTATATAGTTATATGCATAATTTATATGATACCAGGTGATAGTTCTATCGGCATTGGTGGGAGACACTCTCCTGCATATACAGAATGAGGAACACACGTTATAAAGAGACAGTTGGCAATCAAGCCGTACTATCACATTTATTTTTTTATGCCCCCGCCACAAAGTGGCCGGGGCATATAGTTTTACCCATGTCCGTCATTCAAAAGTCAAACAGTTGTACAGACTTTTTTCGCAATGCCTGCAGATATTGGCCTGATTTTTGGTGTGTGGGCAGATAATGACCAGTTACAGATCGAGTTCGCCTTTCATCCAGGTTGACCTAATTTTGACCGTTTTATGGCTCCTAAACTTAAAAAATTTCATGAAAAATAGAAATTTTCATGACAAATACACATGTACAGACTTTTTTTTCGCAATGCCTGCAGATATTGGCCTGATTTTTGGTGTGTTGGCAGATAATGAACAGTTACAGATTGAGTTCGCGTTTCGTCAAGGTTAACCTTCTTTTGACCCTTTTTACGGCTCATTAACTTAGAAAATTTCATGAAAAATAGAAATTTTCATGTCAAATACACTTGTGCGGACTTTTTTTCGCAATGCCTGCAGATATTGGCCTGATTTTTGGTGTGAAGGCAGATAATGAACAGTTACAGATCGAGTTCGAGTTTCGTCAAGGTTAACCTACTTATGAACGTTTTACGGCTCCTAAACTTGGAAATTTCATGAAAAATAGAAATTTTCATGACAAATACACTTGTACAGACTTTTTTTTCGTAATGCCTGCAGATATTGGCCTGATTTTTTGTATGTGGGCAGATATAGACCAGTTACAGATCTAGTTTGCGTTTCCTCCCGGTTGACTTACTTTTCATTATTTTTATGGCTCTTAAACATAGAAAATTTCAAGAAAATATAAATTTATGCATCCACACACACACATTCACACAGATAAAAGTCATGGATTGAGATAAAGGGCCAACTGGGCCTTAAAACATTTATTATATAAAATGAAAGAGGTTTCTGAGAAACCGATGAAAATACATGATATATGTTAGGTGGGGTCCAGAGAAACGCCCCAAATTCAACTAAATCATTTAACAACTATAATATTACACAAGAAAAAGATGCAGGGGTGGGTGGCGGAAAACGAAAGCAATTGGTGGCAGCAGTCTTGAGCAAGCAAGGCGAGAGTAAATTCTATCCGAAATGAACCGTGTTTAAATAGACTATTTGGCTAGTGATAAGGGCCCGGATGAGCCGCTTTACGCTGATTGGTTAGCTGAATGTAGGGGAATTTTGGAAGGTTTCCGAACATGCCCGACGTGGCCGTCGGGGGTGCTCTCGGGCCAATTCGTGTGCATACGCCAGCGAGCCTTGCCGATTGCAAATTAGATCATGGATCAAAACATCCGGTAAAATATGGCTGCCACCAAAAGCAAGTATGTGAGGATACATAAAGCCGTTTTGGCCCGCGAACCAAACGGGGATTTATGCATCCACACACACATTAACACAGATAAAAGTCATGGATTGAGATAAAGGGCCCACTGGGCCTTAAAACATTTATTATATAAAATGAAAGAGGTTTCTGAGAAACCGATGAAAATACATGATATATGTTAGGTGGGGACCGGAGAAATGCCACTGGCCATGACTGAAGGCAGGCATGGCCCCCCACCTAGCAAATATCACTGGCAAGAGACCTGATATTTAAGTAAAAAAAATAAAATGATAAAGCCTAAAAATGGCGTGCCCACTTGGGATTACCATTGCTAAAGATACGACTATGTTACTAATGAGAAAATTATACAGTAAACAATAAACATTATTTTTGAGGGTGTGCCCACTTGGGATTACCCTCATGAGGTGTTAATCAACACTATAAGTATATAAAGTAAACACTAAATGTCCACATATAAAATGTACGGCTGCAACTTAGTCCATATGCAGATACACAATTTGATGTTCACAATCAACATGAACATACCCTGCGAGCAAAAAAAATAAGAGTCCATATGCATCATATAAATCCTGATACAACAGTTCACAACACATACTGCATATAAAAAAAAAAATGATGGCACTGGGAGACATTTCAAAGTCTGTATAGGCGGTATGATCCACAGTGTAAAGCATCAAATCCAATGTTTGTAGACATTTGTATAATACACCAAGTATGGCGCACAACAATAATCCAGTGTTCTGGTATGAGGTAGGTATCCATAGCGACTGTTACTTAGAGTGATTGTTCGAAGAGTAGCAGTATTCACAGTGCTCGTAGAGTAGCAGTATTCACAGCGTTTGTGTTGACAGTGTCCTTGATGCAAGCTACGAGCAGCAACTATGGCAGTGTATATGAATGATTGCATCTCGCGGTCCTTCGGGTCTTGGCTTGTTGCAGAAGATATGATGAAGCACTGTGTTGTAAAAGTGGGGGGGGTAAAAATGTTGGTGCCCACTTGGTCACCAGGAAAAACATATGTTTAAGATTGGTCGGGGTGGGGGTAATTGAGATGCCCACTTGGGGCAACTCAGGGGAGGGAGGAACATTGAGATTAATGAAGGTGGTGCATACGGATGTATTTCTGAAAGGCATTTGATCGCGGCTCCTATGCGAAAACTGTGGCCTTTAAATCTAGTTATGTCTAGATTGCAAAAGGTAAGGTCCCTTGTCATCTGATCAGAAAACTGCTTATGGGAAACAGGTATACCAGAAGGGGAAGAAAAGACAGGACCTGGGGAGGAGCCTCTTTCATGAACAAAATCATGCAGAGCCTGGACAGGACAGGGCTGTTGAGCTTGAGATGTTACTGTAACAGACTGCCATGAACCGGAGGGTGCATTTTTTGAGTGTCTTAACCTTATATTTAAGTGGGGACAGAGCTGAGAGGGGAGACTAATGTCTGCTAGCTGTACTACTTGAGTGTGAGTCATTTTTGATTTAGGTATTAATTGGCCTATCCTGAAGAAACCATAGAAGCAAATTAAATACATGGCTCTGAACATTTTTGTTGGTAATAAGAACCTGTTGTGAAAGGGAGATCAGCAACAAGCTGGTGCAGCAGAGGTTTTGTGATTGGCAAGCGCATGTCAACAGAGGGACTTAGTTTCTGAGCCCCGGCAATGAGTTTCTTAATGGCCTCCGATAATGTTGGATCACGTTTATTGGTGATTTTATGGACGAAAGAAATCGCAGATGATAAAGAAGCTAATGTGCTGCCAGAGCAGCCAGCAGCGAAACGGCTTGATAAGAATAGGAATACAGTGTAAGTAGAAACAGGAATATCAGCCCATTCTGGGTGATGTTGTTGGGAGCAGAACTCCATTAGTTGAGCCCAGGCCCTCTGGTATGCGCGGGTGGAATTAACGGACAGGCTATTGGTAATTAAATGTTGTCCTACCCGGATCAGCTCAGAGTTTGCGGAAGCACTGGGGTTTTTGTGGGATGAATGTTCGCTCCCGGGTGAAGGACGTGAAACCTTTCGACCTGTAAATGAGAGAGTGAAAAAACTGCTCTATTACTGTTTCCTGGGGTGTGTTCTGCTTTACAAATAATGTTGAATTTCATTGTTGCCAGGACGAACCTTCTCAACAAGGACATGGTTTTAGGTTTGGGAGTTGACTGCTTATTAAGAACAAAGACTAATGCCTGGTTATCTAACATCAGTATCAATCTATTGTTGGCTAACATTTCTAAAGCTAGTACAATTGGAAAAAGCTGCAGTGTAACTATGCTGTAATTATTCCATGTGTTACCCCGGGCGTGGAGGTCTGCAAAGTCAGAGGGGTAAATCAGTGAAAAGCGGACGAGGTGTCAGGAAGGCACTCGTTTATTCGAAAAGAAAATGGCGACTGGCCGACTGCCAGTACTATAACACTTAACCAGGTTTCAGACAAGTAACTTAAAACTTCCTGGTTACCATACAGCAACAAGTGTGACTGAGGAAATCACCATATTCTACCTTATTGTCAATGTGATCCAGAAGTCACCAGTAAATAACAAGACATGCACAATATAACTATCAACAACTGTACCCACAACATAGGCTGGCTCAACCATTCTCACTCAATAGCAATGCAAACTAAATTTGACACAGCCCATAGAAATGTGGGTGAAGCTGGTCCTACTCTGTAGTACAATGCACAGGAACAGGACATGTGTAAAACCACCCATAATGCAAAATGACTTGGTAACTCTTCTATTGCTCAAGATTAAACTCATAATGTATTGGCTGCACTGTCTAAGGTTTTCTTTACTCTGAGCATAATAAAGCCATTAACAGCTCTGGGGTATCCACCGCTGGCTAAACTAATAAAGTACAATATTACAGAATTGATTTAGCAGTATCCTTCAGTTTCTAAGGCAAATCATACCATTTACATACCACTGACTTATAGATTTTCATCCAACAGTAAGATCAAACATGAAACATAGTTTGTTTCAACATGAAGACCAATGACCGTCATGTGCTGCCATCTGGTGTTAATACCTGAAACTTAGTCTGTTTCAACATGAAGACCAATGACCGTCATGTGCTGCCATCTGGTGTTAATTACACGGACTAGAAGCTAGGTTTCCTTCAGCCAACTAACGCGCGTAAACAGTCCATCCGCCCTAAGCATCTCTTGTTTACACAAATAATTATACAGTGTCTTTACAAAAGAAAAGTGGTTTTCTAACACAATGTCTTAGATAAAATCAACAATTACAATGATGCCACTAGCAGCGCGGAATCATGCTTTCCAACCATATACTTATATCTTAAGCTTTTAGAACTGTGTTTTAGAACCAGAACTTTAACATCTCGCCAAAACCAGGCAATATTTACATTCTATGTACTTTTATGCATCGTTTGGTGCTAGAGATTGAGCTTACCTGCAAAGTCAGAGGGGTAAATCAGTGAAAAGCGGACGAGGTGTCAGGAAGGCACTCGTTTATTCGAAAAGAAAATGGCGACTGGCAGGCGATCCAGGTTACACGGTCCCAGCGTGCCTCTGCACTGACCGCGCCACCTAGCGACGGCGCTAGTACTACTGGGTAACTCAGAAAAGTCCATTCCTGCCATTAGTTCACCAAATGCATCTCTTTTTAAACAATTTAACCTGGTCCAGCCCCATTGTCGAAAACATGTCCCTAAACTCTAAAAATTTCTGGCCCCCCTCTATTTCTCTGCACAGTAACACTAAATTTTGGCCCCCCTCTATTTCTCTGCACCGTTACACTCTCCCCCCACTATTTTGATGTCGCCCCGACATCATGACTAATCTGAACCTTCCCTATCTTTTCACCGGTAGTTCAAAGCTGGTAAAGTGGTTTCCACAGTTTACACGAAAACTCTTGAAGACTAGGTGATTAACATCCGCAAATAACCATGGGACAAACTGCCAACCCAAAGTTATACACAGAATTGAAAGCCAAATGGTTGGCCACACCACTAGCTCACTGTCAAGACGTGACTTCTGTGAATCTCAACAGTTTTACTTGGTCTAACAATGCGACACAGGTAAACACACCTTGTACCTTACCAAGAACCAAGAAGCATTTAAGAAAAAGACAGGTATGGGAACCTCCAGGACCGGGAAGTCTGAAATTCTGGTAAAAAATATCAGACCCAAATATCAGCCTTCCAAACCCTGACACCAGGCCAGCCACGAAATAGCGTTCCCATGCCTGTGCACACACCGGGTCACGAAAATCGAGACCAGGCTGACCCCCAGAGGATCCATCAGAAGGACCAGAAGCAAATTCCACCGTATATCACGCCACTGTCAACATTACAAAACCAGTAATGTCAGCCCAGCATTTTAAAAAAAACACAGAACTTACAAAGTAACAGGTCAAGATTGGAATATGTACATAGTTTCCACCCACTCTATGATACCAAATAATTGCTAGGGATTACTCCACAAATACTGAGTATTCTCCCAAGTTATAATTCTCTATTAATATGCTCAGTGTAGGGTGTCCGGTTACAGCATATTGCCAGGCTGTATCTAATTCACCAGCTTATTGGACACCATGCATGGCCCCCTAGAATATGTAAAAAAAAACAGGGCCTAATTTAACAGTAAGCACAGCTCTGGGACCATTGACAAGTATTTTACATCCTGGAACATGGGTTAGCAGGCTTACCTCTTCACCACTGTGTGTTACCAATGTTTTATTTGATCCACCTCAATCTGCCACTCTGGCTTGGTCCATTGGTTTCTGGGTTGAAATAGAATTTCACTTACCTGGAGCTGGTGTATAGAGGGTTCCCCCATTCTATCATACTCCAACTTTCGGGGTGGTCGCCTGTTTTGTCTGATTGGTCGTCCAGACGGTCCCGTCACATCCCCACTACCGCTGTCACTGTCTGATGATCTGTCTGATTCCATGGCGTGGTTTCCAGGGTTAGTGATGTCTTGATCATGTTCAGTTCCAGAGGCGTCATCCCTGGGGTCAGTGACGTCTGTGTCACTTTCAGTTGAAGGTTGTTTTTTCAGTTCTTGTTGTGGTATGAATGGAGGGTGCCGGGGGTCTAATCTTTTGTCAAATCCCATCCCCCTTGGTGGCAACAGCATTGGTGATTCAGAGTCATCCGAGTCTGTCGGTTGTTCTGGAGCAGTCTTGGTAAGCCGCTGCTTGTTTCGCTCCCCCCTGGTGAGCTGTTTTTTTCTCAACTTGACTGTGTTCTGATGTGGTTGGGCCTCTTCCAATGGCAGGTATCCACACTGGAACAGCATTTCCCGATGCAAGATTCTGGGGCGTCCTGACCCATCCTCGGCCTAAACTTCATATATGGGGAGATTATCGTCGATCCTCCTCTTCACTACATGAATCTTCTCTCCCAATAGGAACGCAATTTGCCGGGGCCTCCCCTTTCAGATAGATTCCTCACCAGGACTCGATCGTCAGGCTCCAATACAGCGCTTTTGACCTTCTTGTCATGCCTAGACTTGGCTCTCTCTGATGTTTTCTTTTCTCTTTCGGTAGCGATACGATAAGCTGTTCGCAATCTTTCCATCCATTCAGCTGTAGTTCCATCCTCCCTGGGTTTAGTACCAAAAACCAGATCCACTGGAAGTTGTGGGGATCTACCAAACAATAGGAAATGTGGGGCATAGCCAGTTGACTCATGTCTACAGCAATTACATGCATGTATCATCTGGTTTAAATGGCCTTTCCAATCAGTTTTCTCTTCCTTAGTGAGAGTCCGTAGCATGGAAAGTATTGTCTGGTTAAAACGTTCACATTTTCCGTTTCCAGCCGGGTGGTACTGGGTCGTGCGAAGATGCCTGATACCAGTATTTTTCTCGAGTCTCCTAAATAGATCGCATTCAAATTCCTTGCCTTGGTCGTGGTGCATCTTCTCAGGAAAACCAAACCTTGGAAAGAAGTCATTAATCAGCTTGTCAGCTGCCGTCCTGCCGGATTTATTCTTTGTAGCATAGGCCTGAGCAAAGCGAGTAAAATGGTCCACAATTACCAAAATGTACTCATACCCCCCCTTTGAACGCTCTAAATGAAGATAGTCGATTGAAATCAATTCGAATGGACTGCTCGTTTGCACAGGAACCAGGTTTGCTCTAGGTTTGACCACGGGTCTCTTGTCTTTTAAGCAAGTACATCTTTTGGTCATGAAGTGACCAATGTCCCCCACCATGCCGGGCCAATGAAATCTTTCTCTCGCTAACGAGACCACTCTATCAACGCCTTGGTGACCCATCTTCTGATGCAATTCTTCATAAACTCTTTTTTGGAAATCCTTTGGCAAGCACATCTGCTGGACTTTGGTATTGTCCTTGAGAGTACATGACCGCCACAAAACACCTGTCTGGTCTACTGTTAAACGTTCCCAATCACGTATCCAGGCTTTACAGAGTGGACTTGCCTCCTTTAACATTTTCTTGGACGGTCTCTGCCCGGACACCAGCCATGATTTCACTCTACCCAAGGCTTCATCCTGGTCTTGGGCTTGCGCTATTTTTGTAGGCTGAAACATCACTATATTACCTTGGTCGAGGTTATCTCCAGCATTGTCCTCATCGATCGAGATCCAGTTAACGTTAATCTCCCCAGGTTGTTGTTTGGCCTTCTCCGCTAGAGCGAGGAAGGTTTCTTTACCAACACAGGAGCTACACTCGGCCATGTATCTTTCTACCTGCTCCAAGGGCATCCTACTCAAGGCGTCTGCGGCTTGATTTGAGGCTCCTGGCTTGTAATGGATCTTGGTTATTTTATAATCGGCAAGTTCTGCTACCAAGCGCTGCCGCGTTGCGTCAAACTTGGCTGTAGTAAGTACATACGTCACTGGATTATTATCAGTAAACACCTCAATTCCTGGGGCATAATACAGGTAATCCCTGAACCGGTCAGACAGCGCCCGCTTAAGAGCTAAAAATTCTAGTTTGCTAGAATGGTAGTTCTTTTCCGCTGGTGTTAGTGATCTCGACCCAAATGCTACTATTCCTAACCGACCATTTTCTTGCTTTTGGTATAGTATGGCGCCTCATCCCACTTGGCTCGCATCTGTGTGTACCAAGAATGGTTTTGTGAAGTCCGGGTATGCCATCACTCTTGGTTTTAGCAGCTCATCGATCAGTCCCTCCAATACATCCTGGTGCTTGGCGTCCCAGCGAATTGGTTGCCGTTTATGAGGCTGTCCCTTAGTAGGCTGATTCAGTCTGGTGCTCTTTTTGTAGTTCTTATCAGATTCCACTGGGATCTTTAGCAGATCGTATAACACTCAGGCCCGTTGGCTGAAGTTTGGCACATATTTTCTGTAGTAGCCTAATAGTCCCAGCATCTGTCTAACATTACCAACGGTGCTGTAATCCTTTTCCTTTCAATGATAGACACAGCTGATTGTTTTACTGAATCAGTCCTGCCTGGCAGGGAAAAACCACCTCCTACCTCTAAAATGTGGGGAATCACATTGCAGCCAAGAATCGGTCTAGTTAAACTAATGCTCGTTACCAGGAATGGCACTCGTAAAGGATCTTTCCCTTGACCGACTTCCACCACAGCTTCAACCCAACCCCCATATGGCAGAGTGTCGCCACTAGCAGATTTCAATTCCAAATGCTCATTAAACAACTTTAAATCCCTGACACTATCTTGGCCACCGTGTGATTGAACCCAAACATCATCAACCAAACTAACCTTGGCCCCAGTGTCCCATAACACTTCCTGGGACTGACCATTGATATTTAACATTACAACACATTTTTCACCCACAAGTTTGATTAAGGCTTTTTGAGCTTTTGGTGACAGGTCATTTACAGTTCCTTTAACAGAATCAACAGTTAGCAGCTGCTTATTATTTTCAATCAGTTCTTGTTGTTGTCGTATGGCTTGGCACCATGGCTGGTGCTTCGCCCAATGTTCCAATTGGCAAGATTTGGAGCAATATTCTGCAGACAAGCAGAACAACGAAATAGCTTACCACCCTGTCCACAATTTGCACAACCTGGTATCTTACTGATGATAGGGGAATGTCCGGATGATGCCACTGCGTCCCCACGTATACTCGCAGTGGCTCCCCCTAGTTTCCCTGGTTAATTTTTGGGCATGCTGCATCACCCTTTCTGTGGCCGCTTTCAAAACAAGCGAAACAGTGGTCACAGGTAGGCTTGTCTTCATGCCGACATCTGTTGCAGATCCCTCGTCGACGACCCCGGTAGGGCCTCCTTGACCCTTGGGAGCGACCACCTTCATTACTCGATGACTCGACCTGGAGCTTCAATGCCGCTACATCAGTCTTTAAGGAGCGGATCTCTGTGAGAATGGCATCCTGGGTGCTGCTGGTTGTCTCGCCACACGATGTCTCTACCTTGGCCACCCTTGAAGACCTATTTCGATTCAAGCGGACATCACGATCATCCAAGCGGCGGGTAATCTTGTTTAGTGACCACAACAATTCTTTATCTGATACATCAGACTTCAGGACCATGTCAAGTTCAGCACGCAGTCTATCGTCTCGGATTCCAGCAGAAATTGATTGATTGAACTGTCCCTTAACCAAAGCTGAATCATACTTAGTAACATTTTCCTTGTCGGCGAAATGAATTTTCTGTTTCAGTTCTAAAGCTCTGAAGAGAAACTCCTGAGGGGTCTCCTTTCCATTTTGTGAAAGGGTACAAAGTTCTTGAAACAGTTCAGTTGCACTAGGTTCCTTATAAAATGTTCTGACGATAGATAACACAACCTTCAGGGACAAGTCATCACGCCCCTCAAGATAACCCCTGAGGCGGGAAGCTGGCTGAATACCACGGATAATACCATCAACAATTTCAGTCTCCGAGTACCCTCTCTCCTGACCTGTATTTACCT
Source organism: Sipunculus nudus (assembly GCA_026874595.1). NCBI lineage: Eukaryota > Metazoa > Annelida > Sipuncula > Golfingiida > Sipunculidae > Sipunculus > Sipunculus nudus. The sequence continues at coordinate 84,095,239 of CM049309.1, read as the reverse complement.
GACGGAGAAAACCCATATACGCTAGGCTATTTCCCCCTTCACTGATTTGTCCACTGAGTTTGAAGTCTTTATGCCACCCAGCAAGTTTATGGTAAGTGCTACTAGTGGCTCCACTCTTTGATGAAGACTCACGAATCAGCTCAAGTTGTTGTAAGAGCCACTTGACTCCCTTGTCCGCTTCCCCCTCGCTCTTGGTGATCTCTGCCTCCACCGACTGAAGGATCTCTGCATCCGACAGGTCCTTGGTTCCAATTCCACAGTGCTGGGCGACCGTACATGCATGCTGTGGATCCACGGTATACAGCTGACGCCTCAATTCAACCACTAGCTGGGCACGTCGCTCTTCCATCCTGCTATGGCACTAGCATAACGCCACTGTGGAGCTGGATCTTCTTCAGTCTCTATCCCGGACGAGCCCCCAAAATGTTACCCCGGGCGTGGAGGTCTGCAAAGTCAGAGGGGTAAATCAGTGAAAAGCGGACGAGGTGTCAGGAAGGCACTCGTTTATTCGAAAAGAAAATGGCGACTGGCCGACTGCCAGTACTATAACACTTAACCAGGTTTCAGACAAGTAACTTAAAACTTCCTGGTTACCATACAGCAACAAGTGTGACTGAGGAAATCACCATATTCTACCTTATTGTCAATGTGATCCAGAAGTCACCAGTAAATAACAAGACATGCACAATATAACTATCAACAACTGTACCCACAACATAGGCTGGCTCAACCATTCTCACTCAATAGCAATGCAAACTAAATTTGACACAGCCCATAGAAATGTGGGTGAAGCTGGTCCTACTCTGTAGTACAATGCACAGGAACAGGACATGTGTAAAACCACCCTTAATGCAAAATGACTTGGTAACTCTTCTATTGCTCAAGATTAAACTCATAATGTATTGGCTGCACTGTCTAAGGTTTTCTTTACTCTGAGCATAATAAAGCCATTAACAGCTCTGGGGTATCCACCGCTGGCTAAACTAATAAAGTACAATATTACAGAATTGATTTAGCAGTATCCTTCAGTTTCTAAGGCAAATCATACCATTTACATACCACTGACTTATAGATTTTCATCCAACAGTAAGATCAAACATGAAACATAGTTTGTTTCAACATGAAGACCAATGACCGTCATGTGCTGCCATCTGGTGTTAATACCTGAAACTTAGTCTGTTTCAACATGAAGACCAGTGACCGTCATGTGCTGCCATCTGGTGTTAATTACACGGACTAGAAGCTAGGTTTCCTTCAGCCAACTAACGCGCGTAAACAGTCCATCCGCCCTAAGCATCTCTTGTTTACACAAATAATTATACAGTGTCTTTACAAAAGAAAAGTGGTTTTCTAACACAATGTCTTAGATAAAATCAACAATTACAATGATGCCACTAGCAGCGCGGAATTATGCTTTCCAACCATATACGTATATCTTAAGCTTTTAGAACTGTGTTTTAGAACCAGAACTTTAACATCTCGCCAAAACCAGGCAATATTTACATTCTATGTACTTTTATGCATCGTTTGGTGCTAGAGATTGAGCTAACCTGCAAAGTCAGAGGGGTAAATCAGTGAAAAGCGGACGAGGTGTCAGTAAGGCACTCGTTTATTCGAAAAGAAAATGGCGACTGGAAGGCGATCCAGGTTACACGGTCCCAGCGTGCCTCTGCACTGACCGCGCCACCTAGCGACGGCGCTAGTACTACTGGGTAACTCAGAAAAGTCCATTCCTGCCGTCAGTTCACCACATGCGTCTCTTTTTAAACAATTAAACCTGGTCCAGCCCCATTGTCGAAAACATGTCCCTAAACTCTAAAAATTTCTGGCCCCCCTCTATTTCTCCGCACCGTAACACTAAATTTTGGCCCCCCTCTATTTCTCTGCACCGTTACACATGGCTCGGGCCACTGGCCATTGAACCATCTTTTTCCAAACATTGCCACAAAGCCAACTCCTTTAGCAGCATCTGTGAACAAATGGAGGGCACAGGATGAAGACCAATGGTCATACAGCAAAAAGACTTTACCATTAAAATCATTTAGGAAGGTTAACCAGAGCTCTATATCCTTTTTGACCTCACAGGTGAGTGTAGTATGGTGGTGTGGCCGCTTTAAACCACGAGTTTTGTCCACTAGCCGTCTAAGAAAGGCCCTACCTGGCTGCACCACTGTGCATGTGAAATTCAAGAACCCTATGAAGGACTGAAGTTCTAACAAAGTGACCTTATCTCTCAGTAGAAATGATTGTAGAGCTGCCATGCCTTACACACTTTATCATCAGGTAATCGTGCAGTCCTAGACTGCACGTCAATCCCAATGCCTAGAAAAGTGATGCACTGTTGTTGACCTTCAGGTTTGTCCTTAGCAAGGGGGATGCCTAGCATATCGCACAGTTGTATGAATGATTTGAGCAAATGTTCACATTCAGCATATGAGCTTCCAATAAAAAGAAAATCATCCAGAACATGCATTACATACCCGGCCTGAACAAATTTTGTGAGTAAAAACTCGACTGCAGAGCTAAAAGATTCGAACAACTGACATGAGGAGGCACAGCCCATTGGTAAACACTTATCGTAGTAGTAAGAACCGTTCCAGTAAATCCTAGTAGTGGGTAATTTGACGGGGATATTGGGAGAAGACGGAATGCCGATTCAATATCAGATTTTGCTAAGAAAGCTGATGGTCCTAAAGGTAAAAGCAATTTGATAGCGTCGTCAAAAGAAGCATAATGAACAGTAGCCAAATATCTGGGGATGCTGGAATTTACCGAATCAGACTCTGGGTAGGATAAATTATGTATCAGCCTGAACTGGTTGGGCTGCTTTTTGGGAACTACACCTAAGGGTGAGACTAAAAATTTATCAAAGGGAGGAGAACTAAATGGCCCTGCAATTCGATTAAGAGATAATTCCTTTTCGATCTTAGCAGTCACTATATCTGGCCTGTTCCTCGCAGAAGCATGGTTATCAGAAGTTTTAGACAAAAGCTCGCCCTGGAACCCAATATCAAACCCTTCAGAAAAGCCTTTGACTAATCTATCTAGCAAGTGATCAGGGTATGAGAACTGTTATAAAAGATCACCTTAGTGTTTGACGTTAATAGGAGTTGGAAGGCTTGCTAGCTGCTTGGGGGCGAGTGGAGACCCCTTGCACTGGGGTGTTAGGTTGCTGGGTTAAGGGTCTAGCAGGGTTGTGGTTAAACTGCTGTTTGGATCGATATCTAAAGACTGGGAGTGCCCCATTGCAATGGTTGCATGCATGGAGATAGGGGCAGGGATCTTTTGCACATGGTTTTTGTTTGTTGTAATTAAAACAGATCTGTTGGGAACAAAAGGGCTGGGGGTTTTTCTGTTTACTGGATGACCTAGATTCGCGTAATGTTATGGCGTCCATCCAGAAATCCTGGTGGCGCTTATCCCAACGTCGGTTGGAGCGTTCCCTCAGGCGGCGAAACTGGAAGTCATAGTGGCGCCAGTCATAGCCCTTAACATACAGAAATTTCACTGATTCAATGTAGGTACAAAGCTTGGGAGCCTGAACAGCTAGCTCTGGTTTTGAGCAGTAGATGGCGATATATGTGTGCATTGCAGAAATCCAATCGTTGAAACTCAATTTAGCGTCCTCAGAGACAGGTTTAGGAGTGGTTTCTCTCTTATCTAATGGGACAAGAAACTCAAGTTTCTTAAGGTCAATGAACTGTCCTTTCCCGATGGCATCCCTGATGGAGGCGTCAACTTTATCTAAAGGGGTAATGATATCATCATGTACAGCGATGGGTTGAGGTGGAGGATGTGGTACAGGTTGGGGTATAACCTCACATATGATGTTTTCCGCTACTGGTTGAGTTGCGACCTCCATATCATCATCATCCGGGGCAACGAGCCCCTTGCGTACAAGGATCTTCTCCACCTGTTGGTCCATGCGTGCTGACATCATGTCACACAGGCGCTCCATGTTTTCCTGAGACAGGCCCGGTGGGGTGGTGTTGTTCTCAGGCGGAGATGGTCTGTTTCTAGTGGTGGGCGGTTCCTCGACGAGGCGCTGTGGAGCCCGGCGTTTCCTTGCTGGTGGCATCTGAAATTCCATGACAAAAAAGCGCAACAAGATGTGGAAAAGGGGGGGTAATACCAGATCAAAAGATATGTATCTATATAGGCACATTGGATTTATAGTACGAGTAAACATGGCAAATATGCCTGTAATCATTGTAAACTGCAAGGTACAAGGTATGTAAGCAATGCTTGCGTGGCAAGCAGTCAAACGAACCCCTGGCTAGCCGGGAGCCGGACAGGCCAAACACTGGATGAACCAGCCCCCCCCCCCCTACCCAGATACCCCAGGGCGAGTAGGTAAGACCCACTGCCAACACTGGCGAACCAGTCCCCCCTACCCCAGATGAAAATACAAAAGGAAAAATATAAAACCTAAGGTCGTAAGTGATTAACCATGTAAAGCCTTAATCAGCGGACCCTGGATGCTCAGATACCAATGTTTAGTGCCTATTTCATTAAAGTTCACCCCGTCTCCACGAAACAAGTGAGGGCCCCAGGTGAATTTACTGTGTCGCCAGAGAGAGGCATAATCAGTGTCACCTAGGACAACATCTAAGTAATGGTTGCATAAAGAAACCCTTTCATTGTAATCTACAGGATACAGGCGGCCACAGAAAGGGGTGAAGCGTGGGTTAAGTTCCACCACTATGGTTTTTGTGACCTGCATGGATGTATGAAGAAAATGACACAGCTGACTTAATTTATCGCCCACTACCTCAGGTCCACCGTTGATGTCAAGGCTGGACAAGTCGTTTCCTCCTACATGAAGGATTACAACATCGGGTTTAAGGCGAGCGAAGGGAGTCAGATCGCTACCTAGATTGGTGACAGTGTGGCCACCCTTGCCTTGAGGGAAGATCAAACAGTCGTTATCAGGGAAATTAAAATTAGGACGTAGGCATCCCTCGCGATTACACATGCTGTGGTTGAGATTACGAACCTCGGAAGCTCCGATTACAAGAGCGCGTGTATAAGTAAATTCCTGACGACCGGCCATAGTACTTAGTAGTGTCGGTTATACAGGGCAAATGCCGTCACTGTTTTAAGTAGAAAACGTATGCTCACCCTAGATCCTTAGCCTTGCGAGTCGATAATATAGTGCAATATTGGTAGCCTCTCGCCCACGTATAAGCAGCTGCTGCCGGTACGAAGAACACAGAGAACCGGGTCCCCAGGTTTCCCGTTTGGAAATCAGTCGGATGCGGTAGTTCCTGTTGAACTTCAAGCTCCATGAGTGCGGTCGTCAGCGGTCTTGAAAAACGAAAGCAATTGCTGGCAGCAGTCTTGAGCAGGCAAGGCGAGAGTAAATTCTATCCGAAATGAACCGTGTTTAAATAGACCATTTGGCTAGTGATAAGGGCCCACTTTACGCTGATTGGTTAGCTGAATGTAGGGGAATTTTGGAAGGTTTCCGAACATCCCCGACGTGGCTGTCGGGGGGTGCTCTTGGGCCAACTAGTGTCCATACGCCGGCGAGCCTTGCCGATCGCAAATTAGGTCATGGATCAAAACATCCGGTAAAATATGGCTGCCACCAAATGCAAGTATGTGAGGATACATAAAGCTGTTTGGCCCGCGAACCAAACAGGGATTTTCATGACAAATGTACATGTACAGCCGTTTTAGCCCTCAGCTCATAGGCTCTTGGGCTATTGTCGTCACCCAAGCTGTCCATCTGTCAGTCCATCTGTCTGTCCATCAGGAGTCTGTCCATCCTGCGTCTGTTAACTTTCATCTTGTGAGCAGGATATATATATCTCTAAAAGGATTCACCGTTGCAATTTTATTTCATCAGTGAATATGTATTGTAGTGTACATCAAGCAACAAGTCCGAATGCTGAACAACCTTTATTAGTAATACACTGCAATCCCCTGGCGTGTTGTGAAGACAAGTGAAGTGGGGCGGGGGTGAAAAACTACAAGAAAATAAATAAAAAACAATAATAAGATTCTCATAGAAGCAGATACTGTCAGTCATAAACTGTTATAAAACAATGGCATGTTCATAATTGCAGGTATAATAACAATAAAAAGATACCAAGGTTTTGGTAAGACCTCTTAAATAATGAACATGTGGCGCCATCTACTGAGTGACAGACTAATTAAACCATTATACATATAAAGTGTGTTGACGTTGCATTATCAAGTAACTGAGCAATAAATGAATGAAGAAATACCTCTGAAAAATAATGATGGGCTTATTAGAAACAAATTTTAGTTTGTGTGAGCTGAGACATGAGCATCTTCCAAAATACTGCAGAATATGTGTGTAGAGTTAAACCAAACAAAAATATTAAATAACGTCACTGAATTCCTGTACCTCAAATCACAAGGTAAATAAAGGATAATTCTAAGCAAATATACCGTAGAATTGTACATTTAAGTTTGCATAAGTTTTCGATAGAGTTACATAATACACATCTCAATTGTGAAGTATCCAGATCTATCATTAGTACGACTAGACTAACAAAACAGGTCTGAACAATCAGTACGGACAAATCGTAAATCAATTACCTAATCGGCATTGCCGGCCATCTTAATAAAATCATATCTGAACTGCCGGTCGACATGTAAAACAGCACTTCCTGATTAAACTACTTATTGTCATGCTTACAGAATCTGGCTAACTACTAACTGCCAGACATATTACAAGTTAAACAAAATTGTAGCAATGACTTACTCCTTGGGGAGGCCAGAATCGCCAAAAAAATGTACCAGCAAACTGCGTTGCCGTTCCATCACAAGAATACAAAGCGTCGCCTAACAAACTCGACAACCAATAACGGACAAGCCACAATCTACATCGGACGAGCCGTTACACAGATCGAAGTCGGCACATGTATATTGATAAAATCTCGGTCAAGTTCGAAGATGGGGGACCTTGACCCATTTTTCTACATTTTAGAGCTGATTATACAAAAACACTCGAAAGCTTATATCTCAGGAACCATATGGTGGATTGTTATCAACCATGGTACATACCTCTCCAATTTAAATTTTTAACTGATTATCAGCTTGTGTTAATATCCTAGTTTCGCAATGCAGTGCTTAGAGATACTGGCCTAATGTTTGGACTGTGGGCGCATAATGACCACTTACAGATCAAGTTCGCGTTTCGTCCCAGTTGACCTATTTTTGACCATATGACATATCCTGAACATAGAAAATTTCATGAAAGACAGAAATTTTTATGAAAAATGCACATGTTTATATAAACGGACTTTTTTTCACAATGCCTGCAGATACTGGCCTGATTTTAGGTGTGTTGCTTGATAATGACCCGTTACAGATCGTGTTTGCATTTTGCCCTTGTTAACCTACTTTTGACCATACGACACCTCCAGAACTTAAAAAAATTTACAAAATTTAACAAATGTTTCTAATTTGCCCCAAGCGTGGGCATTCGTGTCGTTCCGACACATCTAGTTTCTTACTGCATTTTCTTAGATTTTATAGGGGAAAAGCTGAAAAAGCTTTAAAAATCTTCTTCTCCGAAACTGTCCAGCCAAATTGTCCTATATTTTACAGAAATGATCCCTGGAACAATCTCTCTCAAGTTTGTTCCAATGGTTCCAGTTCGGAGATTTTTGGCCGAGTTCCAGGAGGTTGAACTTTGTCATCTGTCCAAAAAAGCATATTGGAATTTAAATCTCAGAAACGGCTGGAGCTATATCATCACCAAATTTTATGCCAAATTTTAGTTATATAGGTCATATCTGAAATTGAGGTATTGGTGGCGCCACCTGCATCAGGTTTTTTTTGTACAGGGTCATCAGTGCCTGTATCGCACTGAGGGCTACAAAAAACTTCTTCTCTGAAACCATATGGCCAAAATGTTTAATATGAAAAAATAGAAATGATCCTAGGGTAGTGCTTTCTGACATTTGTCCAAATGGTCTCTGTTCAGTGACTTTTGGCAAAGTTATGGGAAGCTGAATTTAGTCATATGCCATAACAGCCCATTTTAGTTCAGTGGCTACAAAGATCTTCTTCTCAAAAACCACTGGGCCAATTTCTTAAATCTCACAAATTAATTATCCTTAGATGTTGATTATCCAAGTTTGTTCAAGTGGTTTTGGTTCAGTGCTTTTTGGCTGAGTTACGGGAAGCTGAACTTAGCCAGTTTGCTGTATCTTCCTATATGAGTTATAAACCTGCGAAACGTTTTTCGACTGTTGCCAGTGAAGCCAGTTTGTTAAATATTTTACAAGAATAATCCCTACAATAATTCTTATAATAATTGTCATTAATGGTTCCTTATGAATGATTGTTGGCTGAATTATGGAGATTGAATTGAGACATTTTACTATATATGTTAGCTGTGTGATGCTTTTACATCTAGCCTGGCACCAGTTTATCAGGATCTATTACAACATTTAGACATTTAGACATTTAGATTTTAGGTTATCTTTGGTTAATATTGACAAGAAAGTTTTTTTAAAAGCTTTTAAAAACATAGATTTATGATTTAAGTTATCAATCATACCAGGCAATTTGATATTCATGGATATTCAGCTCTCTGTGGCTATATAAATACAACTGTACATGGATTATAAATTATTGGTATCCCTACTTAACTAAATTCAAGAATTCGCCATCAATGAGATATATCTGTATTTTAATTTTGCATTCAGTATGCATCTGTAATAATTTTACATGTATTCCTGATTTCATTTTTAGCTCAGCGGACTATAAGTCATCTGAGCTATAGTCGTGGTCCTTTGTCCGTCGGCGGTCAGGCCGTCCGTCCGTTAACAGGGCACGTTTTAAAACCATTGGACCTACAAATCCAAAATTTTGCATTCCATTCTCCTACCATACCGAAAATTGGGTCATTAGGACTTCGTTCCTTCGAGATATTAAGGAAAAACCTCCAATTTCCATAAAAAAGCCATTGTTACACTTCAAGGCTGCCTAATATCAAAACCACTGATCTGTTTTTCATCATATTTAGTATTCATATTCTTCCATACATTTTCTATAAACATACCAAAAATTAGGTCAGTATTGGGTATTATTTTGAAGTTATGGGCCTTAGTATAATGCAATTTTTTAAAAATCAGGAAATATATTTACTCACCTAACATGAGAATTGCTGAAACTGGAGACTTTTTTTCAGGAATATAACTTAATTTAATCAAGATTAAATTGTTTACCCAAAATTAAATCTGAATTTAGCAAATTTTTCAAGTTATTAGCATAAATAAAAAATCAATACCTTAAATTTTGTCCAACTTTGGCAAGGGCACGTTTTTTCCCTGTAAGCACTGTTGATTTAATTTTCACAGCATATTACATAAGGATTTAATCTTTTAAAATCTTAAATTTCAAAGGAATTGATGGAAAAGAGTAGCTTTTATTCAAGTTTTCATACACCATGTCAAGTGTTGTTTACATCTAGCCCACCTAGTAACACAGCCTTCTCTTGCATTATGTAACCCACCCCTGTGTGATCCTTACGCTAGAGTACATTTACATGAATGAGTTAACATACACTCACACGGATGTCACCAAGTCAGCGTGTAGATTCCGTGCACAACAGGTTGTCGAGCGCTCTTCAGCTGGCTTCCGGCGGTGATCTCTCCCATGTCCCCCTCACGTCACATCCATCCCCAGCAAGCTCGTCCTCGTGACAAGTCGGCACAAGTGCGGCTCCCTTACACTCCTCCCCCTTTTCTGGATGAAACTATAAGACGAAACTACACATGCAAACACGGTAATAATCATAATTGTAATCTAGGATACTGGTTCTGGCCAGCGGGCCTTGCCAGCGGGCCGCCATTCATGTTTATCACATGGACCACAGGTCACATAGAGTAAATAACGGGCAGAACCTTTAAAGTTTTCATTATCCAAATAATATTTAATCTAAAAGGCTAAGAATAACCACTGACAAGCCTGAAACAAGCGAGTCCTTGTTAGATGGGCCACCCATGGGCCACAAGATTGCGGTTACAGGCGTCTGCCATGCTCTCTATGGACGTGCCTCTAAGTCTCGCGATGCCTGCCACTGTGTCCTCAACATCCCATGGTGTCCCGGCCAAATATGGACAATCCGTCTCCGCCAGTATCCTATCAATGGGAATTTGAGTCACTGCGTATCTGACCTCTGCTTGCTGCAGGGATTTACTCGATAAGCTGAAATAGCAGTTGGGGAGAGCCTCCTGCCATTTCATTACCTCATGCGCAGTTCCACAGAAGCAGTGTCTCTGAATCTTGTGGCTCCCCAAACCTAGAGACAGCAGCAGCTGCATAGTCTCTTCTGCTGCAGAACCATCACCGCAATCCCTGCAATGCAGGACAATGACTTTTTCAAGATGATCAAGGGACAGGACCAAAGCTTTCTGCAAGAACTGTCTTTGGTGCTGTTTTGACCTACGTGAACTACCTCCAAAGTCAAGACCGATTTCTCCCAGTCCACAGCAGCTTGGGTTATCTATTAAAGATGTTAATTGTTTCATGGCATGGTCTACACTGTTTCCATCCTGTATTAATTTAGGGTGGTAACCAAATGTGATTTAAACTTCAGGGTGAATATGTAATGCTTGGGCTGACTGATAATGGTGAGGATACATAAAGTTTGCTATTATTCCAAACAAATATATAGGAGAGTCCTTGTTTTGTGCCTGTAATTCTTCAAATGTTACCCTGAGGTGTGACATTAGCATATCCAAATGTCCGTGAGCATCTGCCAACTGCAGTTTAGATGTTTCCAGGGAACCGGGGGAGTTGGGGAAAATAAGCGGGTCTGATGAACATATTGCATCCCGAGCCAGAGGTGACAACTGTGAGATAAGTATTGCCATAGTCTTATAGTGAAGTAAGCCTGCCACACAGTTCGGTGGGGCAGCTGTGATAACAGCTGGGATCTCCCACTGGTGGTACCGGGAGATTCCTTAGAGCAGTGGTACCTCTCCATCGCCGAATGCTGCGTCCTTGGCAAAGTACCCCTCCTCGATGACAAAGACACGCAGCTGTTCTATTGAGCTGAGGTGTAAATCAACCTGAATTTTGTCGAGCAGTCGCTTGACATGGAGCTGCCTGTTGGGCGAGTGAAGATGTTTATGTCTGGCTTTCAGGGTGCCTTCGCACCCCTCCTGAACTTGACATTGCCAACAAGCCGTGGTGGACTGATACCACCAGGGAAGGTGCTGTCTGGCCAAGTGACGCCGCAGGTGTCGGTCTGGCTGGCCACATATCAGGCACTTACGAGATTGTCTTCTCCCCGATTTATCCTGGCTATGGAGTGAAACGTCCTCCTCATAGTCAGGGCAGAAATTCGTCTCATCTAAATCTTTAAACTCAGTTATCTGGAATTATAACAATAATGAGAATGAAAATGACTTTACTAAAAATCTTACAGTATGGCCTTACTTGATTAGAGTAATCCCAACGGGGAGGCAATACCAGCATAATAAAAAATAGGCAGCAAATCCAATCTGCAATTACTTATGGCGTCCTTATGACTAATGAGCGAGCACCCAACAGAGGATGGAGCAGACATTAGCTGCTTCATACACCGCTGTCGGAAGCACACTAGAGAAGAAAATTATTCTATTCTAACTATTTACAAGAAACGGAAGGCCTTAAAAAGCCATACTGAAATCTGTTTATTCTTAAATCACTGTGTGTTTAAATCAGGTGTTTGGGTCTTCTGATCCTCCGACCCCTACTGGTAAAGGTTTCACCCTGATCATGGAGGCCACTATTTGAATCTTTAGTTGTATGACTCTGGACAACTTTATCAAGAATGAGGCTGTGTTCCGAGGAAACCTCTGCATCAGTGCACTTTTTAACAGAGTCCTTGGTTTTAGGGGCTGTTGTCAACACATCAGGTGAATCACAAAAGCTCTCCAGGTCAATGGGCACTGTGTCACAAAAGCTGGAATCTGGCTCCCCTTCAATAGCTTCTGGATCCTCTGCCATAACTGCCTGCTTCCCTTCTTGCTCTGCATAAAATTTATTCCTGGCTCCACGAAGCCAGAGTGGCACGTGCTTTGTGTTGCAACCTTTCAGATTTTTGTGGTGGAAGTATTTCTCCTTCCTCCTTGTTCGCACGTGGTAGACTGGGTGTTTGTTCACCGTAATGAAGAAAGGGCCCTTGTACACAGGCTGCAGTTTAGGGCTGGAGCCTTTCTTTGTGGTCTTATCAAGTTGATATACGAGCTCGCTAGGCTCAAACTGTTTTTCATGAGCTCTTAAATCGTAGTACTTCTTCTGGTAGGCCTGTTTACCTTTCATTCTCTACCTCACCATTGCATGGATTTGGGTCAACCGTTCCCTGAGAGTAAGCACCCATTTATCCACATTCCCTCTGGCAGGTTTCCAGTATTGATCCGTGATGTTCCAAAAATGATATCCTCTGGCTGAACCACTTCTCTGCCAAGCATGATCTGGTTGGCTGAGTAGCCAGTAGACTTATTAATGCAGAGCCATGGATATCAGCGGAAGGTCTTGGTCCCAGTTTCTTATGTTCCCATCAATAAGGCAACGTACCATCTGCAGGACAGTGCAATTCTGTCGTTCCACTTGTCCTTTGGAATTGGGATGGTATGGAGTTGTCCTTGTTCATGCAATCCCTAACAATTGGCAGAAGGAAGCGAACAACTGCGAACCAAAATTGGTTCCTTGGTCCGTGTGCACGTACATGGGGCAACCAAACGTGCTAACGAACCTATCTAAGAATTTAGTTGCAATGGTAACTGCCGATTGTTCGGGGACTGCAACACATTCAACCCACTTTGAAAACTGGTCTATCATTATTATTATGAACTTGTTTCAACTCTCACTCTCTGTAAAAGGGCCCAAAACATCCAAGTGGACACGCTCCATTGGTGCCCCTGCATGATATGATTGAAGTTTTGCCCTAGGTTTAGTCGAAGCTTTCTTGTTTCTGTTGCAAAGGGCGCAGGCCAGACAGTGCAGTTTACAATCAAGACGCATCTGATACCACATGAAAGACCTCTTTAGCCTGGCTAGTGTTTTTTCAAAACCTACATGAGCCGCTGTCTTTCCATCATGACACAGGTTTAGAACCTCTGAGCGCAGGACGGCCGGCAAAATCAAACGTGATGATGGGCCATCTTGTCCTTCCAGTTTGTAATACAGGACTGTGTTACTAAAGTACAGCTGAGGCTTGTGCAGCCAGAGCCATTTGGTTGCCTGACTACTTAAGTTTAAATCAGTCTGGGCTTTTGATTCCTCACGATCAGTGGAAGTCAACTGCTGAATGACCGGACCAATGTCTGGATCTTTCCTTTGTAAGGAAGCAAGTTCTGTTGAACTGTAGCTCTTTATCCAATTTATCCAATATCCATTTCCTTCTTGGTCCGCAACTGACTGAACATAAGAGGAACCGGCCAAGTCCTCATGCGACTGGGCAGCAGACAGATGCAGTCCTTCATCATTATCATCTTCATCTGACAGGTCTGAGACACAACTTGCTTGACATACAGGGATCGGCTCTTCCTGGGCACTGGGTGTTGGATGCCTCACTCCTAAGGGTAGAATCTCGTCAACATCGCTTAAGAAACGCTCCCACTGAGTGTGAGCCCTACTGCAATATCTGCAGCCCTCACATGGAAGATCGGCCAGCTTACTACCCGCCTGGTAACAGTTGCATTCATCCAGCATATCAGGGAAGCGAGAGAGGGCATCTGCATTTTGGTGTTTGGCACCCGGTCGATGGACAATTTGAAGGTCAAACTGAGCCAGTTCCTTGATCCACCGTGCCAACTGGCCTTCAATGTATTTAAACCGCATGAGCCAAGCCAAACAGATGTGATCAGTTCTGATGAGAAACTGTTTCCCAAGCAGATAATGCCGAAAGTGTCTGCAGAATCTGACACCTGAAAGAAGCTCTTTGCGTGTAGTACAGTACTTCTGCTGTGCTGGGGTCAGGACGAAACTGCCATATGCAATGGTTCTCTCGACCTTATCCTGTAGCTGAGATACTTCTGCCCCAATGGCAGTGTGGGAAGCATCACAATCTAAAATGAATTGCCCATCTTTCACTGGAAATGCAAGGCATGGTGCAGTACAAACGGCACTTTTGAGGACTTCAAAGGACTCTTAATGTGTCAGTGTCCACTCAAACTGAGTTCTGGGTTTTGTCAGGGCATATAAATCTGCTGCGAGGCTGGCATATTTCTTGATGTGGGTCCTATGATAGTTTACAACACCGAGAAAGGACTCCAAATCTTTGCGGCAAGATGGTGGAGGTCAGGTTCTCACTGCTGAAACCTTACTTTCTGTAACAGATATGCCATCAGCACTGATATGCTTACCAAGGAACTCCACCTCCGGACTTAGTAAGACACACTTCTTGGGCTTTAGTTTTAGGTTATGTGTCCTCATTCTCTTGAAGACCTCTGTCAGATTCTCCATATGTCGCCCAAATGTCTCTCCCAGAATGATCACATCATCGATATAGACAAAAACGTCTTTCCAGATCATATCTCGCAAAACAATGTTCATGGCCCTCTGGAAAGTAGCTGGGTCTCCACACAAACCAAATCCAAGTCTTGTGTGCTCAAAGAGGCCGAATCTTGTGATGAATGCTGTCTTCAGTCGGGAAGCCTCGTCCAATTCAATCTGGACGCAAGGTCCAAGGTACTGAAGAATTTGGTACCTGACAATGTATCCATACAGTCTTCTGTCAGTGGGAGCGGATACTGATCCTTGGAAGTTCTTTCATTTAACGCCCTGTAATCAATACAGTAACGTACGCCTCCATCTTTCTTTCTCACCAGGACTGGTGCTGAGGTCCATTCTGAACTTAAAGATTGGATCACCCCGGCTTTCAACATTTTCTCCATGTGCTTTTGTTCCTCTCCCTCCAAAACAAGGGGGGTGCGCCTGATTCTCTGCTTTACTGGAGATGTGTCCTTGGTGTCTATTTTGTGTTTGAATGACCTCAAGCAGCCAAGGTCAAACTCGTGCTTCGCAAAGACATCACTATATTCAGAGAGCACTTTTTGCAATGCCTCAGCTTGGACCCTGCTGAGAGTTGATACTGAATGGCTAAAAAGATCTTCTAGGTGACCTGGTAGAACCCCATTTGTGATCACTGTTTCGGTATGAGTAATGAACTCCCCTGTTGCTCCCATGGCTTCTCTGTCAGTTAGCGAGGCCGTCTTGACAGATCCTTCCTTGGGAGTTTCTTTCAGAGTCGCCAGTACTAAGTTGTCTGGCATGGAAACAGTATTGTCAGCGAAATCTATAATGCACTGTTCGCATGCAAGAAAATCCAGACCAAGCAGCACCGGTTCGGTGATGTCTGCCACATACCAGTCCCAAACATATTGTTTAGTTCCTAGAATGAATTGTAGTCCTTTGATTTTTACGGAGGAATCACCTTGCTATCTTTCCCTATGCCTTTGAGGTTCACCTTCCCCAGGTAAACCATGTCATTTGACTGTAACTGATCAAAAAGTTCTATGTTGACAATGGAGACCTGCGCCGCGCTGTCCACTGTGGCACTAGCCTTAATGCCATTAAATTATATTGGTACCTCAAGGGAACGTCCCTTGTATGACATCCATGCCACTACTACCGACGTTGGACAGTTACTTTTGATACTTCCATGTTTGTCGTGTGCCGGTTCAACAGAGGACCCTGTGTTACTGCCCAATACTTCTTGATGGCCACTCATTGAATGGGTTGAGTCTTGGCTGGCGGGCCCAACCCTTAGTCGTTTAAATTCTCCGGCCTCTCCTCAGACTGTGCAGGAGCAACACAATCCTTCTTGAAGTGGCCCTTCTGATGACAATTAAAACATACCACTTCACTAGATCTCTGAGGTGATTTATGGATACTTGGGGACCTTGATCTTGAACGGGGTCTTGGGGAAGACATCAACTTTTGTAGCATAGCTTCAATGTTGCCCATTCGTTGACCATAGTGTGCACTCATCTGGTCAATGCATTCATTGATCTGACCATCAGCTTCCTTGGAACCTGTTGAGGGCATGCTCCTGATGCGTGTTTGAGGTTGAACATTCAGCACACTTGCAGCTCTGGAGTGAAAGTCTGCCTCTTCCTCCAGGTCTATTAGATTCTCAAAACTAACCTTGCGAATTGGGTGAGAGAGCTTGCCATATATTGCCTTGTGGTTATTTATCGCATCCTTAACATACTGAACAGCCTTGTGTATGCGTGTAGGGTTTCTGCCCATGGCAGTAGCCGCCGCCTTTTTGTCTAGGCACCCTTTGAGGAAATATTCTACTGCCAGCTGTTCAACTGTGGACTCTTTGGCACCTGGAAAGCCGCTCATGACCAGAAAAAGCACTTTTTGACTAAACTCTTCTAAGGACTGGGATTTCCTGCTGTCTCAAGTACTGTAGTTCCAGTCTCACAGAAATGGGAGCATCTTTATTTCCAAACCTCTTTCCAAGCCTGCGGGTCAAGGTTTTATAGTCAGCTTCCAGCCTAAGTTCTCTTACATAATCTAGGGCTTTGCCTGATAAACAGTCCAGTAGACGTTCTGCCTTTTTGCGGTTTGACCACTGATATCTTTCTGCATATCTGTTAAACTGGAAGATGAAACTATCCCAGCTGTTATTTCCACTGCCTGTAAAGGTTGTAAGCTTAGGTGCCTGGGGACTGCTCGAGCGTTTGGTGTACGAGTGATGACCTTGATTAGATCGTTCCACTGAGGTATCTGAACTGGAACTGTCACTGCGATACCTGTGATATTTTTGTCGGCGGGACCTACACTCGCGATCGCTGGAACTATCGGCACTCTCTGAACTACTTTGATTTCTATAGTCCCTAAGGTGCCTGTCGGATTTGGTTCGAATCCTGGACCTGTGATGGAACTTGCTCTCTAATGGGGGTGGACCTTGAAATTGGATATCTGCCAGAAGTATGTCCAGATTTTCCGCTCATACTCCGCTCATGGTGATCACGTGATCGGCAGGCCTCATGGGTCCGAGGCACAGCTCAACAGTAAACTCAAAATATCCCAAAATATCAGCTAAAAACTTACTATTAAGACCTATAGGTATATTAGTCAATTGGTTTGGAATATAAGGGTGATATTAATACAAAAAACTTCCCGGAGAGTAAGCTTAGAAATCAAATTTGCCTCTGTACTGAGACAACGTATGCACAACGCAAGTGGGTGAAACACAAGGCGGGCGACAATGCAAGGATTGTCAAAGTGCTCGCTTCAATTGTGTCAAATTCTGACACAAAACAATTTATCCACGTCGCCAGATGTAATCCTTACACTAGAGTACATTTACATGAATGAGTTAACATACACTCACACGGATGTCACCAAGTCAGTGCGTAGATTCTGTGCACAACAGGTTGTGGAGCGCTCTTCAGCTGGCTTCTGGCGGTGATCTCTCCCGTGTCCCCCTCACGTCACATCAATCCCCAGCAAGCTCCTCCTCATGACAAGTCGGCACAAGTGAGGCTCCCTTACACCTGGCAGCTTGCCTTGGCTCAGCTTGGCCACTACTAGCAGGCTTCCCCTCTGCCCTGCACTCCCCCCCCCCACAGATGGTGCATTAACTAGATGAATGTTATAATTTTCTGTATTTTTTTTTATATTTTGCTATGCTACATTTTAGATTTTGTATTTACCACCAGGTTACAATGATTAAAGTGCACATTTAATTGTGTCCACAAAGTGGTGTATTGCTATGAAAGTGTGGATGTTCATCAGATAAGTAATTCCTTACTTCAGACGAGTAAAAACTTCACCAGGTGTGAAATTGACTGTTAATTCCAGAAATAAATTATAGCTGAGATTGTAATTAGCATAATGATATTGTTTGTCCCTCATTCAACCAACAGTGTGTATACTTTTATTTGAAAAGATGTTTTTATTTTACCAAATTTACTGAATCTTTCATTTTATTTTGGTGAATAAATTTAAGCGTGTACTGAAAACTCCAATGTGCAAAACTTTTTAATAGTGATTCAAGGAATAATCTTGTAGATGCCATGTTGTGGCATTTCTTTCTTTAAAATTCAGTTTAAAGATTTGTGATTTAAAAATAATAAAATATATGTGTATGCATATTATGACCCAATATGAGCTACACTCTGGATAAATAAATAATGATTGCAACTTAGAATTCTGATATTTTAACTTATATTTTCAGATTTTTTTTATTACAAATTTATAAAACTTGTAAATAAATAAAAAAATGAATCTGATAAAAACTGTTAATTGAAAAAGTGGATATGCAAAAAATAATAGGCTTAAATATAAACTTTAATGCATTATTCCCTTGAAAGTGAAATAAAGGTATCAGTCCATTCTGTCCACTTGCCTGTCCATCTGTAAATTTTTCATATGCATCACAGTATCTCAAAACTTTTACTGTTTTTCTTCATGACAGTCTTGTCAGAGTATTAGTTTGCAATCATATATTTAGAACTTTACTATTACCAAGGAGGAGGGCCGTTTCCTCCTAGGTTCTCATATGCTTATATGAATGAAAAACATTACAATAGAATATTTTGCATATTTTGCATTTGCAAAAATTTCAAACTTCAGCTGAGCGCCTTGACCCATGGGTCCCTTGTTTATTAAAAGTCAGCTGTAAAGCATTTTGTATTGGGAAAATTAATTTCAAAGTTATTTCAAGTAGGGACCACTTTTGTGTACAGATGGCAGCACTTGGTTTACCATTGGCAGATTGCCAGTGCCTTGATGTTGCCCATTAGCCAAGATGTTGTCAGCTCTATAAATAGTTTTGGCACAGTGCCTGGATTGGAAGAAGTGCAGCCTGGTATAGGTCAAGAGTTCACTCAGTGCAGTAGCTGCAGACTGCAGACTGCTCACTGCATCAGATTTGGCACCAAAGTTCGACCTGGATCTATTTATAGCTCTGGCAGACTGCCAACTGTGTCAGATTATGCTAGAGGTCAAGAGTTTTCTCAGTGCAGCCAAGTACAGGTCAAAAGTTCACTCAGTCTAGCCAGGTGCAGGTCAAGAGTTCACTCAGTGCAGTAGCTTGAGGCAGCAATTTGTCACAGGTCACTCGGGGGCAACTGCCTTACTCACCTAAGCCTTGTCAGCCCAGTGCATGAAAATCTGGGAAAGTTTGATGTATTGGCCTGATATTTTGACCTGTCTATGCGTCTTTGATGGTATTCTCATTTACAAGACAGGTGGGGCCACCTACATTGACTTTTGCAGTGTATGCGCCTGCTTATTTCTACAGAGGAATGTGATATATCAGCGTAAAATTGGTCATATTTATACATATAGGGTAGCTTTATAGTGTAAAAGACTTGTGGCCCCACCTACAATAATTTTTGCACAGTGATTGGCCCTGCTTATTTCACAGGAGGGGTTTGACATATCAGTCTGACATTGGGCATATGTATATATCTCTTCGTTGTATACAAGAGTTTTGTGGATACTATGTTTTCAGTCAGACGCTGCTACCGCTGCGACCGCCACTGCTGCATAGGTTTCCCGAGAACTCCTCCGTAGCAACTGGGCAGAATTTTTTTAAATTTGGAATTATGATCAGGTCACATGTGAACTGCTGCGCCCTCATTTTTGGTTGACCTCTGACCTTTCCTCTCTGCCCAGCGTCCATTTGTGCGCCTGTTTCCAAACATAAACCCACATATCTCGGGAACCGTTTGACTGATCAGGCTAAAAATTTTGTACAAATGTACCCCTTATATAGCTATATAACATGACTTGACAAACTTGACAAACGCTAAAATTGTTGATAAAATAAGTCTAGACATGTCCTCTAACCCAAATATAAATTACAATATTCTAGAAAATATTCTGACTCAAGCAATAAATAAAAACATGCCTTTAAAGAAAATAAAATTTAACAAATACAAGACAAAAAAAACAAACTGGATAACTTTTGGACTCATTAAATCAATCAAATAAAGAGATACATTATATAAATCAATGAGAGCTGCAGAAACAAATAGCATAGAATTCACAACAAAAAAACACCAACTTAGACAATACAATAAAATTCTTAAAAAAAACAATACTTGAAGCAAAACAACATTACTACAACAATAAATTCAATAAGACTAAAACAGATATTAAAAAAACATGGGAAACAATCAATGAAATAATACAAAGAAAAGAGAAAAAAAGCCTTCCCGAATACGTAATAATTAAAGGCGATAAAATAAATAATCCCACAAAAATAGCTAATCATTTCAATAATTTTTTTGGCAATATAAGAGTAAAAATGGCAAACAAAATAAAAAACAGTCACAAAATAGACTATAAGAAATATCTAAACACACAAAAAAAGCAAAGTACAAACATTAAAAACCTTTTAACTTTTAAACATGTAAATGATTCGGAAGTACAAAACATAATTGACAATCTCAAGCCAAAAAATAGTACAGGATATGACGATCTTTCCAGTAATCTACTTAAGAAAATTAGTCCTGCCATTATCAGACCTCTTAGTATAATCATAAATCAGTCACTCACTACAGGTATATTTCCTGATAAACTAAAAATAACTAAAATAACCCCTATTCACAAAAAAGAATGTATTCATGAACCTGAAAATTACAGGCCAATTTCACTATTACCAACCATTTCTAAATTATTTGAAAAAATAATATACAATCAATTATACGATTTTCTTCAAACAAATGACTTAATATACACCAGCCAATATGGATTCAGAAAAAAACACTCGACCGAACACGCAATATTAGAATTAGCAGACAGACTATATAAAGAAATAGACAATGGAAATACGCCACTCGCAATATATTTAGACCTATCAAAAGCATTCGACACCTTAAATCATGACATATTAACACATAAACTAAAATTTTACGGTATTAAAGGAAAAACTCTACTATGGCTTACTAACTATCTAACTAACAGAACGCAATACGTTGATTCCAAAGGACACAAATCAAATAAACTTCCAATAAACATCGGGGTACCCCAGGGATCAATCCTGGGTCCTCTATTGTACTTAATATATATGAATGACATACATCAATGCAGCAACTATTTTAATTTCATACTATACGCTGACGATACAACATTATTTAACCCCTTGGCAAGTTACAACAAACTAGAAGACCAACACATCATCAACAAAGAATTAAATAAAGTACATAACTGGTTAAATGCTAATAAACTCATTAAATGTACAAAAAACAAAATTTATGATCTTTCATACTAAACATAAAACTCTAAAAGATGGAAGCCCTGATCTCAAAATTGATAAAACACCAATAGAAAGGGTATCAGATTTCATTTTCTTGGGTATAACAATAAATGAACACATGAAATGGCAAACACACACAAACAAAATTGCATCAAAAATTTCAAAATACATAGGAGTACTAAATAAATTAAAACAATACCTACCAATACACATACTTAAAACCATATATCATACACTTATTCTGTCCCAATTAAATTACGGAATCCTAATATGGGGTTCTGACACAAATAGATTAGAAAAATTACAAAAAAAAGCCTTAAGAATAATTACAAATAACAACTACAATGCACACACAGAACCAATCTTTAAATCATCAAAAACCTAAAAATCAAGGATATTTTCAAATTAAACATAATAAAATTTTATTATAATTATTGTCATGCAGCACTTCCAAAATTCTTCCTAACGTTTAATATATCGACAAGAAACATGACGCACAGACACAACACAAGACACAAAGACACCCTAGCTACAAATAAAACAAGAACCAAAATAGCAGACAATAGTCTGAGGAACAAAATACCAAAAGTCATAAATGAAACTGACCATAACATTGCTGATAAAATCTACACCCACAGCCTCCAAGGATTAATTAATTACACCAAACAACATTTTATAAATACATACAAAGAAAATTGCACACAAACAAACTGCTACATCTGGAACAAAAATTAGAATTTTTCGTTGTTTTTCCTTTCCTCCATTAACAAACAAACATATAAATACCCATTAACTCTTTCAATCTCCTTCACTATTTTTGTAAACAATTATTAACATCTAATTGTAAATGTATCAAACATGTTCAATCATCCATATTTATATAGTTATATATACTTTCTTATACCAAATGTTTGCAGGTGGCTGTTGTGTCAGCGGAAAAAAAATCCTTACAACAGTCTCCTGACATAGTAAAAACGAAAATATAAACAATTGAATATACAATATATGGATATGTACAATTTAATGTCGAATAAACTTCTTCTTCTTCTTCTTCTTCTTCTTCTTCATACACTAAAAATGGTGGCCCCACCTGCAACCATTTTTGCACAGCATCCATCTGTTCATCTGCCTTAGGGTAAAATCGCTCATATCTCTGCATTGGTTGGACTTATCCACCTGAAATTTTGCATGTGTATACATCCTTGACAGCTTTCTTGATTTTATGACAGGTGGCGCCTCCTACATTCACATTTAAGCTGCAGACATCCAAGCTCATATCTTGGGAACTGTTTGATCAGTTGGGCCAAAATTTTGCATGTGTATAGATCTCCTATAGCTCTTTATCCTACGCAAAAAAGGTGGTGCCACCTGCAACCATTTTTGCATAGCATCTATTTGTTCATCTGCCTTGGGATAAAATTACTCATATCTTGGCAGTGGTTCGACTTATCTACTTGAAATTTTGCAGGTTTATACGTCTTGACAGCTTTCTTAATTTTATGACAGGTGGCGCCACCTACATTCACATTTACTTTGCAGACATCCAAGTTCATATCAGACACCATTTGACCGATTGGGCAGAAATTTTGCATGTGTATAGATCTCCCATAGCTCTTTATCATACGGAAAACTGGTGGCACCACCTGCAACCATTTTTGCACAACATCCATTTGTTCATCTGCCTTGGGATAAAATTACTCATGTCTCAGCAGTGGTTTGACTTATCCACCTGAAATTTTGCAGGTTTATACATCCTGGACAGCTTTCTTGATTTTATGACAGGTGGCACCACCTACATTCACATTTACACTGCAGACATCCAAGCTCATATCTCGGAAACGATTTTGATTGATTTGGCAAAAAGTTTGCATGTATATAGATCTCACATAGCTCTTTATTATACGCAAAACTGGTGGCGCCACCTGCAACCATTTTTGCACAGCGGTTGTCTGTTTGTTTGCCGTGGGATAAAATCACTTATATCTCGGCAGTCGTTTGACATATCTGCCTAAAATTTTGCAGGTTTATACATCTTGGATAGCTTTCTTGATTTTATGACAGGTGGCACCACCTACATGTATGTATATGCTGCAGACATCAGGCTTACATCTCAGGAACCATTTGCAGATTGAGCAAAAATTTTGCATGTTTATAGATCTCACATAGCTCTTTATCATACGCAAAACGGGTGGCGCCACCTGCAATCATTTTTGCACAGTGTCCGTCTGTTTGTTTGCCGTGGGATAAAATCACATATCTCGGCAGTCGTTTGACATATCTGCCTAAAATTTTGCAGGTTTATACATCTTGGATAGCTTTCTGGATTTTGTTGCAGGTGGCTCCACCTACATTTATGTATACGCTGCAGACATTCAGGCTTATATCTCAAGACTGGTTTGACATATCCCCCTGAAATTTTGCATGTGTATAGTTCTCACATAGCTCTCTATCATACACAAAATTTGTGGCACCACCTGCCACCATTTTTGCACAGCATCCTTCTGTTTGTCTGCTGTGGGATAAAATCACTCATATACAAGTAGTGGTTTGAATTATCTGCCTAAAATTTTGCATATGTATACAATTTGGACAGCTTTCTGGATTTTGTGGTAGGTGGCGCAACCTACATACACAATTCAGCTGCAGACGTCCAGGCTATTATGCAACACACCTCACTCTGTTTCCTCTTGCCACTCAATCCATGACTCACTTCACCCATCTAACTCTGATTTTTGTAGATACACGTACCGGTAGTCACTTGTTGACTACTCGTATTCTAGTTTTTGTGTTGTGTGCACCCATGCCAGAATTTCAGCAGTGATGTTTGTTTAATTGTTTCTTGTTGTAAGTGTTTAGTACTTGCATTGTTCATATACATGTTACACATGTTTTTGAAAAGTAATGGTCCAGCATTGAAGCTTTTTACCTGGTGTAATCTCATTGCACAGGTTTGCATTAGGCCTGTAGGCCTTGTTTTGCAGCTTATTGCAACTGATCAGTGCTTATCATGATATGTAAAGTGAAAAACACTGCCAAGTTTTTTACATATATGGTTTTAATAAAAAATTCTTTGTTTTATGCTGAATACAACATTTTTAAGCTGGGATATCATAATGTTATTGTTATTCAAGTGGAATGTTTGTTTATTTCAAAGGAATCTCCTAGGTCTCAGCATAGCATATGATTTAGATGCTTCTTGATCAGTTAGCGCTGCTGGATCAAAATCTGTCTCTGTGATATGTCCTAGTGTTCTTGAGTCTCAAGAGGATGTTACGGGGATTTTGTGTTGAATCTACAATAAAACATGCCTCATTGACCAGTGTTGGAATATCATAGACAGTGATTGTCTTCGCAGGCTCTGTGTCTTACATGGCTCTATTGTATGCTTCTTTGATTGGGCCATACACTGATCTATCCAGAGGCTGTAGACAATGAGCTGTGTGGAGGTATCTGCAGTAACACTATTCCATTGCTCTTTTTGATATGTGAGAATCATGGTTGTCTAGTATTCAAATTAACTTCTGCTCTGAGTCACATCTAGTCTGCTTAATTATATGCTCCAGGTATTCACCAAACAAATACTTACTGATTCATCCAGACCTTGCTCTTTTACCAACAGAACCATTCGGTGAAACTCTGTGTGAAATGTTCATGGTAATACTGTAACATGGTCCGAGAGGGTTTTCAGTTTCAATCACAGTTACAGTAAATCATCAACCAAGCAGGTTCTTTGTAGTGATACGATGTGGGGGTTTCGGGGATGTCCCCACACTGTATCACAAGCAGTTGCTGATGTTGGTGGCTGACAATGTTCCAAGACCAGTTTGATGACAAAAGTCTTTATTCAATAGCAAGCAGTCTGGGACAGTCTCTCTCTCTGAGAGAGCCGCCCAGCCTCCCTGACTCACTCTGACTCTCAGTGCGCACTACAGATAATTTTGTTACAGAGCTTTCACGTGACATATGAGACGTACATATCCATATTTCTGCATTTTGTCATAAAAGCTAAACCTTATTGGATGACTCAAAGTAGGTCACAATTACATCAGAGTTGTAAGTGTACTTCCTACTTTCGTGAGATCTGAATGGACAAAAGTTCGATGGAAAATCCCAAGTCTGACCTGACATACATCCAGTTATAGACTGACCTACAAGTCCTATTTGGAGGACAGTGCTTATATACACATGCGGAGTCTCATAAAATAACATGTTTTAATTGTGTTCTACCATTCCCTCATAAAGACTAAACACATAAGTCATTCTGTGACACTATTTCTGTTTGTATAGACTTAAAATAGACCTTAATGGTTTGGTGTACTGTTCTCTGATTAAATTGGGAGAGAAGCCTATATGTGTGTGACAGGATGACTGGTTGTCGGGTGTCATCAATTATGAGAAGTCATTAATTGTTCAGTCTGACATGCCTGAAACTGAGCTTAAATTTGTGAAATATGAAATGTGAAATATTCCTTGAAATATGTGTTAAGTCACAAATATGCACTTTCCTACTCCATAACAGTAGGAACTGTCTTTATTAGGTTGTACATAAAAATCTGGTATCCTCTTATCAACAGCATGTCAAGGGCTAAACTGTACTTGTATATAGGTATGCCCATACATTAGTAGCAATCACTTAGTGTCGTTATTAAACATGTGTATTTCCTAGGGAGTACATACTTATATTCACCTTTTTTGCAGTTTTTGCATGACCCATTTTAATGGGCGATGATAGGTCCTTCATAGAGGTGGTCTTCTCCTGGAAGCAAAATGAAAACATATCTCAGTTCTGGTGAAATATACGTGAATTTCATATATATGAATGCCCTCTGAGCATGTATCCCGTGTCTGTTGAAAAACTTTGTTTTAAAAGAACAAAGTTGGCATCTAATAAACAAAAGATACTTTGAAAGGATCGCTTTATCTTCATCACCAGTCTCTTAAGCTTATCTGTGAATATCAACTTCATCGGTTGGTCAACTGTACATACGTTTGAAAACTACAGTAACGTTTATGTTCGCCGTCCCTTCATACACTAAAAATATATAATTATATAATAAAAACTAAACCTACGTTCAGACACTAACAATATTAAATTATAATATATAACTTAAAAGTGTTATTAAACATATATATTTCCTAGTGAGTACATACTTATATTCACCTTTTTTTCAGCTCTTGGATTCTGCACTTTCTCCCTTTGGGTCTTCTGCTTGAAGCAAAATGAAAACATATCTAAATAAGGGTGAAATGTACATGTTTTTCATATGTATGAATGCCCTGTGTACTTCGGGGCCATCCGCTAATGATCTTGTGTCACTGTGAGCATTTGCTGTGGAGGTCTGAATAGTTAATCTCTTCATATGTTCCACAGCAGTGGAAAGATGCTTGTCTGCGTTACATTACATATGGATATTGCCTTAACCATTTTTACATACAGAAGAGATGATTCCCTTGTGTGTGTACTGATTATGAAGTTGAAGAAGGCGACAGTTATTTCATGACATAAAGTTTGGACTAATAAATAAATCAAGTTTAAAGAGACTTCATGGGTAAGTTACTTGCAATGCCATTTATGAAATTATACAAGTGTATGTAGACAATATCTGGATATACCAAAGGGCATCCCATGTATATAACTGGATCAAAACAAAAAGGCTGTGTGAGTCATCTGAAAATAAATAAAAAGACTCACAAGTACCCTTACATTGTTATCTTATTATCATAGAAAAATAATAAAGTTTAAGATAAGCATCAGCTGTGTTGACAGAGATTATGGATAAATACATGATAATAGTCAACTATATCTGTATCCAATTTCATATCAGATAAGCTGAACAGTGTTTAGACAGTACTGAATACTATACGGACAATCACACTGCATCCAACTTTACAGAACAACTCAACCTGCATGCGTCGCAGCAAAAGTAAATCTTACAGGTTTAATTGTTAATACATCACTGTATAATGTAATAGTGATCTACGCGCCTCACTCTAAACTTCCAAGCAGTACTATACTCTAAACATTATAATATCCACCTCCGTACATAACAAATTCTGTCAGAGAAGTAAATGTGAGTCCAAGGCTCTTTAACTTTATTATGGTACGAAAATTACCTGAAAATTACCTTACTTCAAGTTAGCTATATTTTTTTGCTTACATCAAGGGATTCTGTTTAACTTATAGTTCTACTTCTGTCCAGATGTGTTTAACAAACTTTCTATGTTTGTAAACAAATTTGAAGTCGATTATAGGAACTTGATTGCTTTACAAAGTCATGGTAAGTTAGCACTTGCTCAATGTTATTCCCTCCTGGCCTGGCTTTCACCAGCTGATTAACTAGAATACAGGGAGTCGAAAAGCCACTACGTGTATCCGCCTAAATCAGAGAGGTACGGGTGAAGTGGTGATAGGTTATAGAGGTAATGGGAAAACCTAGTGTGGTAGATGACATATTACATGAAAGATATAGATTAGTTGGTGTGGTATTGTTATGATGTAAAGACTGATTTAACTGGAGGGAGGGAGAGAGAGAGACAGCGAGTGAGAGACAGAGAAAGACAGGGAGGTAGGTGGCGCCACCTGTCACAAAAATGGAAAAACTATCCAAGATGAATAAACATGTAAAATTTCAGCCCAATCGGTCAAACAAGTCCTGAGATATTAGCATGGATGTCTGCACTGCAAACGCATAGGCAGGTGGGGCCACCTGTCATAACAACAAAAAATCTATCCAAGAAGTATTAATGTGCAAAATTCCAAGAGAATAAGTCCAACCACTGCAGAGATATGCATGATTTTATCCAAAGGCAGATAAACAGATGGCCGCTGTGCAAAAACGGTTGCAGGTGGCGCCACCAGTTTTGGGTATGTTAAACGGCTATGTTAGACCTATACATATGCAAAATTTCAGGCTGATCCATCAAACCAGTCCTGAGATATTAGCATGAATGTCTGGAGCATAAACGGGGAGGTAGGTGGCGCCACCTGTCACAAAAATCGAAACCTATCCAAGATGTATAAACGTGCAAAATTTCAGCCTGATCGGTTAAACGAGTCAAGAGATATTGGGGGTTATATGTGAACACAGATGCACAGATGGACGCAGAGCGCAGAAGAAAGGTCAGAGGTCAAAACAAAATCGGGGCGCAGCTCACATCTTTCGTAAAATTTCGCCAAGCGGTTACAGAGGAGTTCTCCAGACACCTACGCAGCAGCCGCGGCCTGAAAACATAGTATCCACAAAACTCTGTTTTGGCGGATACAATTATATTAAGAATCCCCTATGGACAGTATGTCTATGTTACTTTTGATTCTCCCCTTCATATTTGTTCTGCAGATAAGACCCATGATTGAAAAAAAAATGCATTTACAGTATACTGGTATTTTCAACCAGTATGACATGTAAGATATCAAAATCATACATACCTCATCAACTCCATACACTTTCTCTTTCGTCGCAAAATTAAACATCACAATAGAGATCATTACTGGAAAGTATGGCAGTTTGTCGATCAGCTTCACTTTGGGCTTACAGACAAGCCTTATCTGTTTACAGATTTTCTTCCCAACAGGTGAATTTACAGATTTGTATATTTATATTATATATATTTTATATAATATATAAATTTAAATGAAGGATATGACAGATTAAGGTGGCCCTGATCTATGATTACATATAATACAGACCTAAATATATGTGTATACTGTAAACTTGCTGCACTGGCAGTCCAATATAACACCACAGTAAACAATAACAGCACCATTTAATCTGCACGTGAATACAAAACTGTCTGCCATTACAACATGATCAAGAAAAACCCCCAATTATCACCCAAGCTCATAACGAGGCTCGGGATTCCCCGGTGTCAGCCGAGCATGCAACATTGTGATTACGACCTTACCCGAATGAAACTGATTAACAAATGTCACACAGTCCAATGACATCGGCGCCTGATAAGTTATGCACCAGTTAACATACTCATCCTCTTCTTTTAAGAGAAAACGACATAAATCATTTTAGTTAAAATGTTCTTAGAGTTCAAACAAAAGTCACTGTAAATTATAGCATCATCTGTTATCTTAAAGTCTCTACTTGAGTATACGTAACGAAATGACAAATTAAAAAAATAAAATGTTCATGAATAACTGAACGCACTTTACACTAACAAGTCATCCAGCTGAATAATTCTAAAGGTTATCAATGATGAGCATACCATGCTCCATAGCTTTCAAAAGTTCCTGAGGGGAAGCTCCCCTCTTGGTTAGGCAGTCAGCTAGTTGCTGTTTGGTGTCGGACCATGTTACTTGATTTATCTGATTATTGCTTATCATTTCTTTTATGTGACTGATTTCTAGTCTTAATCTCCTTTCAGATACATGTTTGTTAGATTTTATTGCTTCGCACAATGACTTATTATCTACAACACAGGTGATTGGTACAGCTTTAGGATCTGCGATGCCAGTTGATAATTCTGAATACAGTGTTGCCAAATAAATACCCACATCTAGCCCTTCTGTGAGAGCTAGGGTTTCTCCAGCCAGTGTGCTCCTAACAACTCGTCGTATGCGCTTTGACTGCCAGCTCAGAGGAGAAAACTTTCCATTTTCCCCCATCAGTGCTATGAAGTTTCCACCCTGGGTGGCTCCATCTGGTAAATTTCCCAAAGAGGCATCACTGAAAGACGATTCTTACTGAACTATCTTTACCAATGTATCTGTATTTCAGGGAAACATTTTCTGATTTTACTTTCCGAACAACTTTGTTAGCTATAATGATGTGTTCAACTTTCGCTGATTTAAGATGAGAAGCAAGGCTACAAACATCAAATAGGATGTCAGGTCGGCTTTGACGAGCTACCCACAGTAGCTGTCCAATCTTAGAACGAAGGTTGTCCTTTTCATCTTGATTAAGATCTTCAGATTTTTGACTCTGTCTTGATTTTTCTAGAGGGATTTGCTGTTACTGACATATTTGTTCTGGGTGAGAAGTATTTCTCCCCCTTTTTGTTTGATCTCCAGACCAATATAACTGAAAGTATTGTGGTCTTCACGGCCCACTAAGAAGGTCTCGCGAATTTTGGGGATAACGGTTTGTTGAAATACTGGTGTACCTCCATAGATAAAGTCATCTACATGACTGGCCAAAATACCTTGCACTGTACCCTTCTCATCAAGCCAATAAAATACTGCAGGTTCAACTAATGAAATCTTTGCACCAGTCTCACACATTACTTTGCAGACCCGTTTATACCATGAGAGAGATGCATCTGACAGTCCGTAAACACATTTCCTGAGCTTCCAAACATAACCTTGAGCTTGGGCTTCTTTTGGTGGCTGTAGATACACTGTTCGGGATAATTCTGCCCCATGTAGAAATGCTGTTTTTATATCCATTGATTGGACTGACCACTGTTTTTGAGACAAGACTGTCAATACAGTCCTCAACGATTCAACTGAACATGTTGGGGAATCTTTAAGAATGTCCTGATTGTTAATATCTTCAAAGCCACGGGCAACTAACCTGGCTTTGGGAATGACACCAGAAACTGATTCTTTCACTGAGCATACCCACCTTGTGGATATGCATTTCTGTCCGACATCTGGCACAGGTTCATACACACAATTATTTCTCCAGCTATCTAGCTCACGCTGCTTGGCTGCATTAAAAGAGATATCATTTACAACAAAAACATCCTCATTTATGTCATCAACTTGATCTGAATTTTCTGGTAATTTCACATCCACAGTTGACAAATCAATTGAAATCTGTGCACCTGCCTTTTCATCAGGCTTCAAAAACTCAACATTATACCAATGCTTTAACTTTCCTGTGGCTTTAGCTGCCCTGCCCAAGATCTTACAGGTACTCACCATTATTCCTATTGGTAATAATTATTGTTTGTCCACTTTTCAGTTTTGTGGCATCCATGTTTATGGGCATATCACTTTGTTGTTGCTCTGCAACTGTTAACTTGTGCAACTGATTATTTTCAATGGTGGACAAATTCCCATCCATAGCCTGCTCAGAAGAATTATCCTTTTCAATTGTTTGATCTGCCACTGTCGGAGGATTGTCTGATGAGGCTGAATCACAAATATCAAAACCATTCTGATGATTACTGGCACTAGCTGTATTGAAAAGACTTGTCTGCTGAACTGGTGCCTTGATGTCATCTTCAGGATTCTGATGGTCGTTAACATGTTCAGTTTGCTGTTTGATTTTTGTAATTCTAGAATTATGAACACGCACATATGTGCCACCATGCCTGATAAATACTACTACACTGTCTTGGCCAATGACAGTCCCTGGACCTTGCCATTCTGGCGCATCTGCTTTCTTGAAGTACACCTTGTCTCCAGTCTGAAACTGTTGACCTGTTGGCCTTAACTGTTTTCTAAAAGCTCTGCGGATTTTTGTTGAATATTCTGATTCTGTGTATGCTTTCCTTGCGCCATACATTGCCATTATGTGCGAACCCACTACTTCACTGTGTGTTTTACCCTCAAGGGCTGGTGAATCATCCGTAAGCACATTTGGTAGATTTGGATTTCTCCCATATACCAGTTGGTATGGACTAAAGCCATTTATGTTGTGCATGGCATTCTTTGCCATTAAGGCCCAGTTAAGAGCATCTTCCCAGTCACATTTCCTGTCATGTTTAATTTTTAACAGGATTTCGGTTAATGTTTTGTTATGTCTTTCTAAGATCCCATTACTCCAGGGGCTGTATGCTGGAGTAGTCTTAACTTCTATGTTGAAATTAGAAGCCATATCACGGACATCAGCATTATTAAATTCGCCCCCGTTGTCACTAAACAGCTTTGAAGGAGATCAATGGATGCTTATCCAACAGCATAAGAACTGTTTGACAAATTCAGCAGATTTGCTAGTTTTCATTAGAGCTCCAGCACTAAATCTTGTGAAAATATCTATGATGTGAAGGTACCAAATGCCATCCTGAAGCTCATGTAGATTTCATGTCATTGAAGTCTCTGGCAAGTGGTAAACTCACTATGGGTTTTAATGGTGTCTGTTTGTAGCGTACACATGTTTCACAGTTATCTACAATCTGCTGTATCAATGAAATGGTCTCTTTGTCAACAGTTGTACCAGAACACTGTAGTAGTTTTTTTAATCTGTCTGCCGTAGCATGCCCAAACTGTTTATGTAATTTCTCCAGGATTTTCCTCTTTTCTTTCAGTGGCATGTTTACATCTATCAGGAGAAGGTCATACTCAGGTGTATTTTCTGTTCTTTGTTCACACTCATCATGTTTCATTAGGTTGACACAATAATGCCCACTTGAAGTTAACTCTAAATCAATTTCCTGACCAAGCATTTCTGCCTTATCTTCTTTAAGATTAAGAACAGCTCCTGCTCTCTGTAGAGACGTCTTGCTTAGAAGAAGAGGTATGTCTGTGGGTACAACTTCTGTTTCTATATTGCAATCTACACGGCCAATTCTAGCTGGGATTTTCACCAATTTAGCAGAATGGACAGTCTTGCCATCACCAAATTTAAACATTTTGTGACTATTAATTGAGGATATTTTCTGTCGGTCTCTGTCAGACAGGTTGACAATGTAGTTATCTAGCCACTGTTTACCACATACTGCCTTAGAACATGCTGTATCAAGGATAGCTGCCCCAAAAGCTTCCACTGTGAATATTTCATGGGGACTGGGGGATGATGATTTGGTGAAAAGTGTCAGGTTACATTCCTCTGGTTCCTCGGGGACACTGACTTGTTCAGTAATTTGGGCACTCTCTTTTTTGTGTGGACAGTCCCTCTTCCAATGATATATGCTTTGACATATTACACATCTAGAGGGTTTCCCATATTTGTCTAATGGGTTAGGTCTTGAAAATTTGCCTGATTCACTGGGGACAGTTTGTCGTTTCTTGTAAGCACTATAGTAGGCAGACTGCACTTGTATGCTATCTGTTGGGCTACTAGTACCAGAAGCAGTGTTTGTAGGATTACTAGCAAAAATCCTCTTGAGTGCCTTTTTCATACTCTCAAACTTTTAATCACTAGCCGCTGTTAGGGCCAACTGTCTTTCAGATTTAGACAAACTGGAACTTTCTAGTAGCTTGAAAGATAAAACAGCATCCAGCAGTGTCATTTCATATTTTCTGCACTGTTCATATAGTCTTTCGTATTCTATTATGAAGTCAGCCATGCTCATACTGTTGGGTTTTCTGAAGGAATCAAACTGCGAATAAGCCGTGTAAGCCAGATCAACTTTATCTTTCATAAATATTGAATCTAATGCATCAGTAAGAACGTCCATACCTGTATTCTGGTTCAGTTCCTCGACCTTGATTTCGAGTGCCCTTTGTCTGGCTTTCCCAGTCAGGGACAGAGCGACGGCCAGTGCTTGTTTTTTGGGGTCAACATCAGTGACTACCCGCCACATGGCAATTTCGTTTTTCCATGATTCATAGTTCGTGTTGCCGGCTAATGCCGGTGGATTCTTGTAGTTGACACTCATCTTGAGTGACGATATATCCGTGCTTTCCGTGTTATAAGGATACGCTCTGCTACCATGTAAACTTGCTGCACTGGCAGTCCAATATAACACCACAGTAAACAATAACAGCACCATTTAATCTGCACGTGAATACAAAACTGTCTGCCATTACAACATGATCAAGAAAAACCCCCAATTATCGCCCAAGCTCATAACGAGGCTCAGGATTCCCCGGTGTCATACCCCCATATATATAACTATATTCATGTATAATCAAGGAATTTTATTTATTCACATGTATGCACATGCAGATGTACACATTATTTCCTCAAATTTGTTGTACTTTTCTAACACAGTGTGTTAAATATTAGATAGGTTTGTATCAGAGTACTGCATTATTAAGATGAAATTAGTATCCTGGTCTAAGTAAGCTAATTGTGGGAATATATTAAGTAGGGAATGCATCAATTTTATTCTTCCATGTTTTATTAGCTCAGCTGACTATAAGTCATCTGAGCTATAGTCGTGGTCCATTGTCCGTCTTCCGTCCGTCTATCTGTCCATAAATACATAGATGTGGCACATTTTGAAACTGTAATACCTAGGAATCCAAAATTTGGCATAATGTTAGGTGTCCCCAAGATCTCCTACCAAGCCAAAAACTGGGTCTTTGCGACTTTGTTCCTTTGAGAAATTAAGGAAAAACCTCATTTTTTTATTAAAAACCTATATTCACATTTCAGGACTGCCTAATATCAAAACTACTCATCTGTTTTGTCTCATAAATTTCCATAAATATTCCTCTATATAGTTCCTATATACAGGCCAGAAATTAGGTCTGTATTATGTAATTTAAAAAAGTTATGGGCTCAAACATAATGCCTTTTGTAAAAAAACAGGAAAGATATTTGCTCACTTAACACAAAACATGTTAAAGCTAAGGACTTTTTTCCAGTAATATAACTTAATTAAGCAAAATTAAATTGTATACTTAAAATTAGATCAAAATCTTTTAAATTTTTTAAGTTATTAGCAAAAATAAAAAATTGGTACCTTAAATTTTGCCCAACTTGGCCACGACACGTTTTTTTCCTGTAAGTACTGTGGATTTAATTTGCACAGCATGTACACATAAGGATTTAATCTGTTAAAATCTGAAATTTGAAAATAAAAGCTGCAAATTAGGCTAGTTAATTTTTTTGGAGGCTCTTGTTGTATTCCCTTATGTCGTCAAGCAGTCCACTTTGGTTACTGTAGGTCATTCAGTGCAGCTCTCTATACTCCCCAGGCTGTTTTTAGCGAACCTGTGAGCTTATGCCATGGCGCAGCGTCCGCCGTCCGCCGTCCAGGGCTGGCTTTCCGCCGTCCATGGCTGTCAGAAACTGTCAGAGCTAGCAGCTCCAAATTACACGTAAGATTTCATCACATGTGAAACTTGGTGGCCTGGAGCTTATTATTGGGTATCTGCATTAATTTAGATTTTATAGAGAAAAAGCTTAAAAACCTTTAAAAATCTTCTTCTCTGAAACTGTTCAGCCAAATTGTCCAATATTTCACAGAAATGATCTCTGGAACAATCTCTCTCAAGTTTGTTCGAATGGTTCCAGTTCGGAGATTTTTGGCCGAGTTACAGGAGGTTGAACTTAGTCATCTGTCCAAAAAAGCACACTAAAATTAAAATCTCAGAAACGGCTAGAGCTATAATGACCAAATTTTATACCAATGTTTGTCACATATGTCATATCTGATTTTGAGGTATTGGTGGCGCCAACTACATTGATGTGTTTTTTACAAGCGAAAATGTAATTTTAAACTCTTCTAGCTTATACACTGATTTATGATGAAACTGTTCAGCTGATTGGTTTAAATTTTACAAGAATTATTCTATGGTAGGGTTCTGCCAGTTTTATAAGAAAAGATTGGGTAAATACAGTTTTAAAAAAGCATTGTAGCCAATTGAAAAAGGCTTTCTGTATTTGAAAACAGATTTGACTTCATGCAGCCAAGTCAAGAGGTCACTCAGTACAAACAGGTGGGGTCCAGACATCACCATGGCAACTGACCTGGCTGGGGGGGGGGGGGGGGGTGTCTAGACAATGTGTCTAGATTTCTAGACACAGCGTCTAGACGTCTGGATACAATGTTTAGATGCAGAATTCCCAGATTATTGGAACTATATCTTTCAACTGTTTGAAAAAACTTGGGTTGCATTTTAAGCAAATCGGGTTTATCATCAGGTCACATGTTAACTGCTGCGCCTTCATTTTTGGTTGACATCTGACCTTTCCTTGCTGCCAAGTGTCCATTTGTGCGTCTGTATCCACACATAAACCCACATATCTCGGGAACCGTTTGACCGATCAGGCTAAAAATTTTGCACAAATGTAGCCCTTTGATAGCTATATAACATACACTAAAAATGGTGGCCCCACCTGCAACCATTTTTGCACAGCGTCCATCTGTTCATCTGCCTTGGGATAATATTACTCATATCTCAGCAGTGGTTTGACTTATCCACCAGAAATTTTGCAGGTTTATACATCCTGGACAGCTTTATCGATTTTATGACAGGTGGCGCCACCTACATTCACATTTACTCTGCAGACATCCAAGCTCATATCTCGGGAACCGTTTGACCGATAGGGCCAAAATTTTGCATGTGTCTAGATCTCACATAGCTCTTCATCATAGGCAAATCTGGTGGTGCCACCTGCAACCACTTATGAACAGCGTCCATCTGTTCATCTGCCTTTGGATAAAATCACTCATATCTTAGCAGTTGTTTGACTTATCCACCTGAAATTTTGCAGTTTTATACATCCTGGACAGGTTTCTTGATTTTATGACAGGTGTCGCCACCTACATTCACATTTACTCTGCAGACATTCAAGCTCATATCTTGGGAACCGTTTGACCGATTAGGCCAAAATTTTGCATGTGTCTAGATCTCACATAGCACAAATCACAACCATTGGAATTATAATCTTCTAACTTGACATTGAGGGAGGTCCAGAAAAATCTCCCTGGAAACCTGAAATTAGGTCTCTGTAACCGATTTCCTCTGATCTATGGTGCACAAAAATACCCCCTCGAAATATTTTAAAAATTTGATACAAAAGCTTCAGTACCTGAAAAACTAATGCATTGATTGCCATGATTCTTTGCATGTGTTGCGTCCGCCCCACTAAGAATTCCCCCATTGTGATCGCGGTTGCATTTTGCTGTAAGGGCTTTGTTATTTATTACATATACTCTTATGTTAATAATAAAAGTTCTAGGATAAGTGGAACTATCATAACAATATACTCAAGTAGCAAAGTAACTCACTAACGAACCAGGCCGGTGAACAAAAAAGTTTAACACATGGACAAAGGTTATTGCATATCATTCACTCTCACTTTCTCTCTCTAACACTCATGAGCAGAAGATACAACTAAGACATTTTTGGGTTTAAAGTTATTCTCAAAAATAGTGAAACAACTCTTCTTACAAAATGGTATTACAACACAAAATATCCAGTACAAAACCAGTATCCATCTCTGTCCAGTAATGTGAATAAATATAAATAAAACTTTCAAAACTACTATTTAGCAAAATGCACTAATTCCCCTTGATACCTCCTTCAGTCTGAATATCTCATCCAATTAAATGATCTACTACATACATTCTCTCCTAATGATAATCAGTTTAACTGTTACATATCACCCATGATTAATCATCCTATGATAAACTAAGAATCTAAATGGCCACTATTCCCTGGCTCTCAGATCACCTACTGACCCACTGTGACCTCCTCTACACTTTGTGTAAAACTTCTGTATGACCAGCCTGTGGTCAGCTATGTGGCCAAACTGGGGCAAGCCTGTGACCGGCACATGGTCACTGTCCACTTCTAAGTTGCCCATCGTTATTCTATTACTACAAGTACTAGCTAATCCAAAGCTGAGTATCCCCCCCCCCCAGTAAACAAGATTACTATGACTGAGAAGTATAACATGAAGTAATGCGGTACATACATCTTTTGGAGCAAGACACCGGGCTGTTTCTCTCAAATTTCACAAGGCAGTATATCGTGAAACGAATGTTTACAGTTGAAGGCCCCGTGTCAGAGTCTTGTGGCTTCAGGGTCATGCTCCTTATATACCCTTTGACCTGTGACCCGTTTGTGGCCAGAACAAAGTCTGTTGGTTTTACGCTCTAAATTATCCCAAATTAGTCATTAACGTACCCCTATATTATACAGAAAGTTACACAAATGAACATATATATAAAGCATCCCTTATAAAAATAAAAACCTTTGCTGACTGAGCATCACTGCTTTCACACTGACAAGTTGACCATTGGTATTACTTTGCAGAATGTAACGCTGCATGCCGTGTTTGTTTACATCATACACTTGAGGATGTCCTCAACCTGTGTGACGATTAAAAGGGTTGATATGATATGAAAATTAACACATTGCAATGGATATTAATACTGTGACCTGACTCACTGTTACTACATTTGTAAGTTGCGTTATATAAAAAGGCTAAGTGGCATGCAAGGTCTCATCCCCTGATTATTGCTCGCTGTCAGTCGCACTTGACATGTTTAGAGATAACAATGTGCTGTGATATCTCATGTTTCGGCACTGGATGCTAGTTTAAGTTTCATTATACCACATACAACTTATCATCCTGAAATTATGACCACTGTTATTCTCATAACTATTTCTGACTAACTGTTACTTCACATGTGTGAATACCGAAATGTTTACATGGCTGGAGCTAGCTCACCCTGGCACCATATTAAAGAACAATGATACCATCAACATATATTACCTTTCAATAAATTAATATAATAGAAATTATCATCACAATAATGCCGTAAATTATCTGTATGGATGAACTTACCTATGGCATAACTTTACCAGTAATGACTGGAAGAAACATATTGAAAATAAACACAATTTTCCTGTACCTGAATATAAAAACATATACATTGCTGATATCATAAAATTCTGCAACACATGCATTTTGATGATGGAGTGTTTCATCAGTTCCTGCAGACTGAGTGTGCTACCTGAATTTTTTTCGATTTTGTACGCATTTTGTAGATTGCCTATCTGGCTGTCTGTTAACAGGGCACAAATTGTAACCATAAAACCTAGAATCATGAAGCTCTGCATCCGGAGAGGTCAGCAAAAGGTATCTTCAGAAACCTGAAATTAGGTCACTATAACCTATATTCTTTGAGTTAGGGAGCCTCAGGAAAGGCTTGATGGAATTGTCATCAAATCTAGCGCGCTGATGGATCTTAATGAATCTTGGTTACTGGGCATGAATGGTGGTGCCACCTGCATTATCTTAATTTTTACGAATTTTAACATGTATTTTTGAGAATAGTCTGTTAACAAGGCACAAATCTAACCTGTAAAGGCTTAGCGTCATATCGGCCCTCTGACAGTATACGGCCAGATCACTGGTCTTGCAGGCCAGTGATTTGGCCGCATACTGTCAAGAGGGCCGATATGGCGCTAGACCTTATGGGGCAAGTTATCTCCAAAGGCAGCGTATGACATTTGCTTGGTAGCAACCCACTCAGGCCTACTTTACATGCCAAATCACTTGAGATGTAAGAACTATCTGAACCTGTATCAAACATCTAGTTGTACCCTTTGCTCCATGTATTACAACATTGGCTGTTTGAAGTACAGTACACAATCTGTTAGTACAACATGATACACTCTCATTTAAAATGGCACCTCTGGTACTGGTATCACTTGTTTCTGTTGCATAAGGAGGAACATTACTATTCTGAGAATCTCTCTGTTTAACATTACTGTTACCACCAGCACCAGTACATAATAACTCATGGTGCCTGCCCTGACATTTAGCACATTTAAACGTGCATCCCTTGAAATATGACCTTTGCCCAAACTTCTGAAACAAAGTCCTGCACTCTGTATCTTTTTATGTGGTTCAGGTTCTGGCAGCTTCAGTATGTCCCAACACTTGTCTGAAGTATGATGCTTCCCACAAAACAGACAACTCCTCACATCAGTTGTAGTTTGCAGTGCTGAGGCTGTGATACATGTACTGGATGCCTCTCCTCGGTAGCAGTCTTAACTGTATTACTGTTATTTACATCTTTAAATGTCTCTTACCTTTCTCTTAGTTCTATTTCTCTTTTGAGAAATAACCGCAGCCAGTTCAAGTCACTGTCTCTGCCTTCCCTTTCTTGGGCCCATTCCATCCTAATGTCCTGTGAGAGGCGAGATAATATAACTGGCGTCAGAAATATATTTTACATGGACCCATCAATGCGCAAGACTTCAAGGCTACGAACATGTCCCTGTAGTTCATCTTGTAACCGCCAGAGGGCAGCAACTCTCGCACCTTGCTGATTTGCTTGCTCTGACATATTAAGCAAAGCCTGAATATGTTAGCATATAATTCTCTCCTTACATCCTTAACCCTGTTTTAAGAGTTCACATGCAAGTAAGTAATGACTCCCTGTAATAGTTAAGCCTCGTTTGAAAGATATTGCTTCACCTTCTAGCAACAATTCAAGATAATTGAATTTACTTTAAGCTGGAATGTCCAATTGGTCCATAATCCCAGTAAACTTGTCCAAGAATGTTTGCCATTCTGTATAATCACCACAGAATTTAGGTAATTCATTTCGTGGAAGCCTCACTGCTTGTATCTGATACTCTCCTCGAAGGCCTCGCTCATTCAGTCGCCCATATCACTGTCAGTACTGTCCGTATGCGACCTTGACAGGCTATAGACAGACGTTCAGCAGCCATGATCCTCGGCTTTCAGATTTTTTCCAGAAACTCTGCCACTTCATCAATGTTCTTATCCAGTTCCTCAGTGTCCAACAAAATCTCAACATTAGCCTGTGCCGTATCCCAGCTCTCTAAACGTCGATCAAACTCAGCAGTAGCGTCTGACCGTTCAAACTGACAGCTTT
The DNA here is from genome assembly GCA_026874595.1 of Sipunculus nudus. Classification (NCBI taxonomy): domain Eukaryota; kingdom Metazoa; phylum Annelida; class Sipuncula; order Golfingiida; family Sipunculidae; genus Sipunculus; species Sipunculus nudus. Next base: position 84,054,606 of record CM049309.1, on the reverse strand, counting down.
GATAACAGCTTTGATCCAGCATATCTGTAATTCTATATGTAACCGTGGCTACCCATCTCTCTCTCTCTCACTCTCTCTCTCTATGGGATTTAAATTACAACACTAATCCATGTACCGTGTGACCAACACAGTTTATCCAGTTGCATAAAGCACAGAAGTGAGTTACAACATAGATCCTCCAATAAAGTAGACAAAAGGAAAAGGTAAAGAAGGAAAAGGTGGTTGACGTAGTGGTGGCGTTATGGCCCTGCAAATACACAATAACAAATAATCATTACTAACATTGTCTATACAACCTTAATTCAACCTTAATATTCAGTACATAAATAAAGTAGATAAAGTCGACCCATCTATGTAAGAAAATAACTCTGTAATTTACCTGAATGATAACTAACATTTAAATGACAACTATGTGTCTTTCTCTAAGCAAATATATCCTTCGTAAAATATCGTGTTATATCAGACTTGTTCATATTGCCAGCCAATATACTTGTACATAAATTATGTTATTTCACCTGGTATATATCATTCACAAGATAACTATGTATCAATCTTCCAACAGAAATGTCTCCACAAAAATATTCGGTTATATCATACCTATTCATATTGCCATCTCATATAGTTGTTCATGTGATTCCACTTTATATATATTTAAGCACATTACAACAATACATCTTTCTTTTAGTAAAAGTAATGCTGCAATAACATCCTGGTATATTTGACCTGTTCAAATTACTAATTCACATATATACAATGGTACCTATATCAACATCAATTAACACCAGTTTATACCTTATTCAGATCTCACTTGTTATTTCAACACAATATCATTACGATGTGTAACTGAACAATAAGCATTATGGTTGATATATGTTATCTTTATAGATACATATCTACTATGCCATAGGCCTGTCCATATACAGCTGTGTGCATACACTAAATGTCTGACTGCTCAACAGTGCACATCATGAACATTTACCATTAAGAGAAATTCAGATTAAAACCAATGGACATATATAATTAAACAGGGGCCGAGACAATAACTCCTTAGTGGCAAGTGTCAGTCTACTATTACACAAATGTATCATCTTCATATGTCACATGGACTCTGCTGTCAAAATCTCTATCTAGACCTATCAACATATATTAATAAACATGGGCAGAGACATAATAACTCCTTCAGTGACAAGGTGGGTCTATTATTACAGAAACATACCATCTACATATCTCACATAGACTCTGGTATTAGAATCTCTATGTAGACCTATCAACACATGGCAATAGACATGGGCATATCATGGGCAAATACATAATAATATGAGCATTTTTTACGTTCATATAATTGTTAGTCAAGGTAACGATTAGATCTCACCTGAGACAGCTGGAAATTGTGGGTTTTCAGTGGTATTTCTCATGGTGAGTTTCTAGTAGTACTTTCTTCTGGTTCTAAGCTTGTTTGTTTTTCTGCTGCCAGTCAGAGGTGTCACGGGCCCAAAACATGGAGGTCCAGTCTCCTTGATACTAATAATACTAATTCTACTACATCCCCCCCCCCCCTTAAAAAATAGGATTGGGAGAGGGTATACAAAGAAAAATTACAAATTAAGCATTTTACCAATAGTAATGTTACTTACATATCTAATCCTCATGGAGAGAACTTGTCTATCACTCCCCAAAATTCAGCATGAAAAGGGTAAATACAAAAACGTTACTTTACAAGAAGCATTATATGTTAGAGAGTGACAAAAAAGAGCAGCTCTAACTCTTCAGCTAAGCCTACTGAATCGGAGGTTTAGTAGTGCATACAAGGCAGACATTAATAAAACTTGATTCTCCAGCTATGCCGACTGAATCGAGATGAGTTACCCTAGCTCTTGTACCCAGGGGAGGAGTTGGCCCCATCAAAAGCTAGAAGGAACCGTTGAGCTGCACAGCATTAAGGTTGACCTTATGAAGAAGCATAAGGATGGGGAGCTGCTTCAGCTTGCTTAATTCATAAGCTATGGACATTAGGTCCCACAGATGTTTTGACAGATAGGGAAAATCTGACTCAAGGAGGAGCCTGTCTATTGGTATGGCCTCTATTGCTTGCCGGACCAGGTCGGACTTCAGAAGCAGCTTGGTGGCCCCAAAGAAACAATTGGGCAGTGCCTCCATCCATGTTGTTGCTTCAGAGGTATTTCCTACAAAGCAGTGCTGGTGGATTTTTTTCCATGGAGGCTGTTATCTAGCAGCAGCCTGAAGACTTCCTTTGCAGCTTCTCCATTGCCATGGTCGCTGCAGTGCAGGATTAAGACTTAATTGGTGAAGTCAGCACTACTGAGTAGGCGTTCAAGGAAGTGGTATTGTGCTGTTTGATGAGCTGGAGTTGTGTTGTTGAAATCCCGCCCCACTTCACCTATAGCACATCAGTGAGGAGAATCAAGCATAGGCATGAGCCTGGACAGGTTTGAACTGACCTTGGAATAGTCCTTTATGAGTTTTGGATGGATGCAAATGAACATTTGTCCCTTGGATCCTGTGTTATGGGGACATGGTCAACCCAGTGTTCTGGATAGACAAAATTGGCAACAACCCCTGTCAATTTTTGCCGAAACACGCCCTGAGTTTCAAAGGAAGCTTAGCTGTTAATATTACTTTGTGCAAGCAGTATATCAATGTGTGCATGTGTGTCTATAAGTTCAATGATCCAAGGAGGCTCCAGTGTTGGCAGGGACTCATGGAACTGTTGTGACATAAGGTAAGTCAGCGGAATAAGGGTCTCCCAGTGCAGGAGTCCTGCAATACAGTTAGGTGGAGATGCCGAGATCGGGCCCTTGGGGATCCTCCAACAGTGCGTGCTGGCAAGCTGAAGGAGACACTGCTGTTCATCCAGCTGGAACTCCTTCTTTGTATAGCAAACTTTGTGAGTTGTAAAGGCCAACACCTCCAGTGAGGTCCGCCCAATTCATTCTGGAAGGCATCCAAAAGCCCCTGACACCAGAAACCCCACAGTCGGTCGTCCTTGGGACCAGTGGTGTGCTCATGACGTTTTAAAAATGAGGTATGGCTCTCCTGGACATGACATGTCCATCATGCTGTGTCTCCTTGAAACCACAATGGTAAGTGATGGCGGACGGCATGACGCCAGAGATGAGAATCCTGTGTCTGGCACATAAGATAGATCACCACTTGCTTCTTCTTTTTCTTTTTGGAATGAGATGGGTTGGTATGGGTGGCCCCTGCAGTTTCATCATAATCTGGTACAAAACAAGATTTGTCAGGAAGATCCACAATGATGGTGATGATTGGAGGTGGTGAGCAGAGGTAGGGAGGTGGATGAGGTGATGAGAGCCGCTGCAAGATAATAAGAAGAAATTAGAATAATTTACACTGATTCTAATAGTCTTATGGAACCCTTAGCTAAAGGAGGGAGCCATGCACTTAATGCTAATTGTCCAACAAAAAATCCTTGAAGTACGCTGGACGCCTTATTTTTCTCCCTCGTCTACTCCTGGTGATAGGTTTCTCCTCCCCCTCAAGCTGGTCGCACTGTTCACCTTTTGATCCTGGCTCAATTTCTGGTCCCCGAAACAGTTGATGGGGGGCATCATTGCGGGGATTCTTAGGATAATGGGGCGTCTCGAGTCAGGGGAGCCCCTTCCACCTTGGCCGTCTGAAGGACTTTCCTGAACAGGTAGCTGAGAGGCATCATCACTTTAATTCCCAGGATAATTGAGTGACTCCGAGTCAGGGTCAGGGGATCCCCTCCCTGCTTGGCCGTCTGAAGAACCCTCCAGACCCTGGCCCGTGGCATCCTTCCAGAAGAGATGATTCCTGGCTCTTCTGAGCCACAAAGGAATGCTGCCATCAGAACATGACTTTAGGTTATCATGGTGCACATACTTGTCTCTTTTCCTGAATCACACCAGGTAAATTGGATGGTTTTCCTTTACAATCATATATGGCCCTTTCCAAATTGGGCGAAGTTTGGGGCTGACTCCCTTTCTCGCTGACCGGTCCAGCTGGTAAACCAAATCCCCTAATTGATACAGTTTTGTTCAGTCTTGCATTATAATAATGCCTTTGATAAGCCTTGGTGGCTCTTAATTTTACTCGAACCTGATGGTGGACATCCGATACACGAGAGACTAATTCGGTGACCCACTGGCTGGCTATTGCAGAATGGACCTTCTCCCTGATAGTACCCAGCATAACATCTATCGGCTGGAAGATTTCCCTCCAGAGTATAACCATGTTGGCTGTAAAACCTGTGGACCTGTTTATGGTAGAACAAAGGGCCATTCTCAGAATGGGTAAGTCCCTATCTCATGTCTTTACATTATCCAGGATGTAGCATCTGATCATTTGTAAAAGTGTCCGGATCTGCCATTCAACCTGGCCGTTGGACGCCGGGTGATAAGGGGTGCTATGTCCAACTGGTTACATAGGGCAGTGAACAAACTGGACTCAAAGTTAGCACCCTGATCAGTGTGCACCGTGACTGGGCATCTGAAGATGGTGATAAAATGGGTCAGGAACTTCTCAGCAACTGTCTCCGCACTCTCTGCCCTGGAAGAGCTACACATTCCACCCATTTGGAGAACTGATCTAGGATCATTAGGATGTATTTTTGTTCTCCTCACTAGGGGTGAAGGGACCCAGAATGTCAAGGTGTATCCTCTCCATGGGATAGCCTGCATGAAAGGAGCTGAGTCGAGCTCTCATCTTTCGTGTCCTCTTCTTGTTCTTGTTACATGTGCTGCAAGACCTAACAAACAGTCCAACATCCCTCGCCATTTGATGCTTATAAAACTCTGTTTGATCCACAACACTGTTTTGTCTCGGCCCAAGTGGCCCGCTGTCTTCGTTGAGGGCGCTCAGTCCAAAATTATTAGCCTCAATTCTGTGGGCACCACCAGCAATAATCTTGGAGCCTGTGTATTCTCCCATCAGTAGTACAGCACCTTGTCTTTGACCTCCAACTGCTTCCTGAGGGTCCACATGGACCTTGTTGCTGGGCTGCTCAGGTGCAATTCTGCCTGTGTTGGTTCCCCATCATCTAACCACTTAAGTACAGGCAGTATGTCTGGATCGCGATGTTTGAAACCCATCAGCTGTTCCTTAGAATGGCAGTCCAGCCAGTTGCTACTCAGGTTTTCACTTTTGGCAGATGGTTGGGTCTCCCTGCTGGCTTTATCCAAGACACACGGCTTCGGATCCACTTCATCGGAACTAGATTCATCAGAGTGCACAGCTCCTGTTGCCCCACAGGGACCATCATCCAGGTAATGTGGACTCAGAGTCTGGGCCATCTAGTGAGACTGACTTAACCAAGGTCTCTGGATCTGACGATGAATGTCGACTAATGTACTTAAGCCTGTCTTCATCTAAGGATTAACATTGGCCCTCTAGTGAACCGGACTGGGCCAAATCTCCGAATCTGACAAAGAGTATAACCTGCCTGCCTACACTCACTAACGACTGAACTAAGGCCTTGACCCTCCAGTGAAACCGACTGAACAAAGACCTTGGAACCTGATGAGTATGGCCTATCCTGAATACTTTCACTGTTGTCTTTTTAGTATAACCTTTATTTATTTTACGTGGATAACACACGGTACACATGGACCACTAGGTGATCTCCACGGACATATATAAATAAGATACTAATAGTAATAATAGTAATAATAATATATATGAATGAATTTAAACTCAAACATACAATGGTAAACTATAATGCAAAATAATATGCACACATAGTACGCTGAGAACCTTAGTAAACATATTGATCACAATAACAATTGTTCAACAAATATGAAAAACTGGCATATTAGTTCTGTATATCAGCATAAAATCTCTTCGTATCAACAATAAAGTTACATGTTTCAGTTAACATTTTTCTATTCACAGAGTATTTGCCACCATCAAACCCTCTCAGGAGCCATGTAACTTTTGTTTGGTCGTCAACTTGCTCCAGGTTTACAATATCTTTAATGGAAGACATGAGCTTAATACGCTGGGACGTGTAGGTCGGGCAGTGAAGAAGAAAATGAGCTGAGTCTTCTTCCTTTTTTTTACAGGCAGGACAGATTGGGTCATCGCTCAGCCCGTATGCTCCAAGGTGTTTTTTAAGAGGACTCAAACCAAGACGTAACCTAGTCAAATGAACTGATGCAGTTCCTAAATTTAATGAAAACAATGGATTCTTCCTAACAAAAAACATAGCATTGATCTTATTTATGAAAGCCTTTGGATCATCGACGTTTGTGACTTCGGCTGGCAAAGAGTTCCAGTCTCTGATGGTTTTCAGAATAAATGAATTATAATATTTTACGGATTTGTGACGAGGATTACATAACTGCGCCGAGTTTCTCAAAGAATATGATGTTTTTTCTTCAACTCTTTTAGGGAGAAGTGACACTAGGTAATCAGGAGCCTGGTTATTTATCATTCTGTGAAATAGTATAAGTCGATTACGTTTCCTACAATCACTAAGGGAACACCAGCCAACTTCGTCAAATAATTTTTTGTGCTTGTAACTTTGAACGCACCTGTGCAAAGTACAGCTGCCCTCCTCTGAATGGATTCTAATTTCTCGTTCAAATACATTGACATGTTGTCAAAGACAACGTTACAATATTCTAATATAGGACGAATCATAGATATATAAATTTGTTCCAGAGCTTTTCTGGGCAGTAAGTGCTTTACTTTGAAGAGAGATGACACTCGCTTCTGGGCTTGCAGGGTTAAATTACTGATGTGAGAATCCCAGGACATGTTATCTGTAAGCTCCAGACCAAGATGCTTATGAGAATTAACTCGCCTTAAGTATTTGTTATCAAAATATAATTTTATATCCGAATAATCGTTTTTATGTCCGGTAGATATTATCATATACTCCGTTTTTTCGGCACTGAATGTAACCCTCCATTGTTTGGCCCACTGGTGTATTTTATTAAGATCACTGTTAATTTGTTCAGTGCAACAATGCATGTCACGGAATGGCCGTAGTATCGAAGTATCATCAGCGTACAGATATATCTTAGAATCAATATCGTCAACTATATCGTTAATAAATATTAAGAAAAGGAGTGGCTCAAGGATGGAGCCTTGAGGAACACCTGCCGGTACTTCAACCCAACTGGAAACCGCACCTTCTACCCGTTGTTTCCTCTGTGCCAGGTATGATTTAAACCATTGCAATAACATTCCTTGTATACCAAATTGATGCAATTTAAACAATAACCCATTATGAAATACTCTATCGAAAGCTTTACTTATGTCGAGATATACTATACAAATACTATTACCATCGTCCATTTCTTTATAGATCCTGTTGGTTATATATGTTAACTGGTTTGTTGTACTATCAGACGTTCGGAACCGGAAGTTCCTCTCAGTTAACAAATGATTCCTCATACAGAAGGAATATACCTTGAATTACTAAGAAGATTCGAATCATTTTCATACCGGTTACTTCGGTATTATCATCGTCACATCGTTCGTTGACATCGCTCCTTGTCACAATTTGCCGATGCGTTTGAAAACATCGCTGGCCAACTTAACTAAATATCAAAATAACTGAAGTTTACTTGTCGAGATACGCACGTATAGCAAACATGACGCGTGAAAACGAGTGATTTTAAAGTGAAATTAAAATGGCCGGTCGAGGTAAGCAAGTTTTTTCCTCAAGAAAGTTTCCGTGTGGGGAGCCATTTTGTCAAGGTAGCGTTTGCGCAAGGCACACTGGGACGGAATAGGTGGCTGTTCTGTTTACTACCCATACCCACCGCGTACAGCCGTTCAAAATATTCTTAGCAGAACACTAGGGCGTTTCAGCACATGGCGGCACTCAAACTTGATTTTAAAACGATCGTCAGCCATTGTGCGACTCTTTACGATGTCAGCTTTTTATTCATTATACTTTCTAAACAAATAATCGTTGCTAAATAATGCTGCAAATGAGTTTAAAGTAGGCATTTATTTCAATGTTGCTTGACCATGTCCAACGAAGTGGGCCGCTGTGTTACAGCAGGGGTGTTTTAAACGTATTATTTGGTGACAATTACCAAATTTTTTATAACAAGTTATATATCGCACGAAAGATATACATGTCAAGGTTCTACATTAAAATTTTTATATGTATACCACGAGCCGTGATTAAGTTCCTGCAGGTTGAAAATCTGACAGTTTCAGCAGTCTTAGCCATCATGTCGCCCCCTGAACGCTACTGCGTGATGGTACATAATATCGGATAGTATTCAGGCTTTTTGCTTCAATAAATGTACATATAAACTTCAATTCAGTGTTCATACTATGGTCTTTGACAATCGACGTACATGCAAAGAAGCGTTTTAATGCATACAAGAATCGTTTTGCGCAACCACCATTCAAACGAAACGGTCGTTCGGGGAATCTTTCTTTTTCTGATAAATGCCTGCCAATCCATGTGCAAAAGTCGTTAGTAACATACAGACATTTTGTCCCTATCTCGAGCGTTAAATATATTTAATATACGTAATCTGGCAACATATTTAACCTCTGTAATTAATACTTTTTATTCTTGTCTTCATTAAAGCAGCTATGTCGTGATTTATTTTGCTACGTGCAGCTAATAATCTTACCCTCAGGCCAGAGTCGGAGTCTAGGTGCGGCCTTTAAGGGGGGTTTTGGGTATTTGGCCCTCCGTCGGAGCTCCTTTAAGAGACCTTGCAAACTCAGGGTGCGGCTTTAAATACACGTGCGGCCATAAAAACAAGATTTACGGTAGTACTCTATGGACTATTTTTTAAAAAACCTTAGCTACACAGCTCAAAAGTGATATAGGCCTATAATTATTAACATCGTGTTTGTTACCCTTCTTATGTACAGGAGTAACGTTGGCCCTTTTCCATTCATCTGGATAAACTCCAGTCTTAAGTGATTTGTTAAAGATAATTCTGAGTGGTATATATGCGGAAAAGGCAGTCTCTTTCAACAGCCTATTACTTATGCTATCTGGACCAGTAGCTTTCTGTACGTTAAGTGACCTTAGAGTAGAAATGACCTCCTCATTAGTAATTTCTAATGATTCTATTCCTGAAGAAGTTTTAAATTTAAATTGTGGAAGAGTAAAGTTGTCCGTTAGAGCAGGCAGCGTGGATTGGTTTTTAAAATGATCATTAAATATTTCGGCCTTTGCAAAATTTGAGTTAAGTGAAGCTCTATTTTCTAAGATCGGAGGTATAAGTACATGGCGTTTGCCTCCATACAATGACTTCAAAATCGACCAATATCGTTTTTGGTTACAAGGTTTTGACAAAGTTTCAGCTTGTTTTTCCTAATATATTTTCTTCTGGAGGCGGATTTCTGATATAACCCAACTCCGATATAGGTTTCGTGTATCCTTATTCAATTTTGTTTGTTTTTTTGCATTGCACGCACACCACCTATTTCTTAGTCTTATCAGTTTTAATATGCGGCGTGTCATCCATGGTTTATCTTTTTCACGAACAATTACTCTTCTACATGGTATATACACCTTAGCTAATGACAGAAATTTTAAGTTAAAATAATTTACTCTCTGGTTTAAACCTGGTAAAGAATCGAAGATATCAGACCATGGGGTATTTAGTAAAGCATGCCGCAATCCATTCAAATCGGCATTATTATAATGCCACACCTCCCGACTGACTGACTGCTTTTCAGGAACCATAAACTTAAGGAACCCGTAAACAGTGCTGTGATCCAGATCACTGAATGGGGACAAGGTGCCGATATCTAACACACTATCTGGGTTGTCAATAATAAGTAAATCAAGTATGTTAGCAGTAGTATCAGACACACGTGTTGGTTCATCAACAATTTGATACAGGTTATTTTCCGCTATGAGATCCCTAAATCGTGTACCCAAACGGCTACAACAATGGTTGTCCTTCCAATTAGTGCATGGATCATTAAAATCACCTGTACATATAATACTCGTTGGACTGACATCACTGGCACTGTCAATAATATTCTGAAAATTTGAAAGAAAACTGTTAATCTCTACAGAATTTTGTCCCGGTGGTCTGTACCAGACAGACAAAATAATTATTTTTCCATTCAAGTCTAGTTGTACACATAATGTTTCTTGTTCTTTACATTTCTTTACATTCAAACTTCATCCTACGAACTGCTACAATACCTTCTTTAATGTACACTAATAGCCCTCCTCCATGTCGATTTCAGTCACGTCTAAATATTTGATAATTATTCATCTTCATTCGAGATATAGTGGTCCAACCAAGTTTCAGTTAACGTGATTACGTCAAAATCCTTATCTTTTATGAATATTTGCTCTATTTCATCTAATCTAGAATACTGTGAGGGAATATTAAGTCTTGTATTCACACCCGCTAACAAACTTCTGACATTGCATGTACAAATATCTAAACCCTGGTCAGGGCCAGGATTAAGGTGGATATTGCCTGATTTTAGTAACATCTGTGATATAATTATTTCCAAATGAAGGGCACCAAGTCTCTTACATAAACACGACTTACAATATACAAGTGAAATGCCAGTAGAGACGACCTTTACCCAGCAGAAGTACACGTTCATTATGTAATGGCCGAACATGGTGAACTTGTAAGAATGCAATGTCTACCCATTAAGAAATTGTAAGACATGATCATATAAGTTTGATTTGTAGTAATATAATAGAAAATATCATAAAGAAAATATGTGCATTCATATTGCAACAAAATTGAAAAAGAAGTTATAAGTAGAATACTCAAAACATTGTTTGCCAGGCACAGACAACATTAGGTGTACTGGTTTTCAGACATTTTTGCCCTATGATTCACCATCAAACTTCCATGGCTTCATTAAACATTTCCAGATTTGTGTAGACACTGATATGATTTTGTTTGTTCTTTACAAATATTTTACCATCCTTGACCCAGGTATCATTGATCTGTCCAGACGTCTTCAGAACTCTGGCTTTAGCCGCAAGCGCTGCCCAGGGTTTGATCAGATCTTCATTAATGAAGGTATCTTTTGCCTGGGGTCTGCCTTTCCTAAGTTTAGTGCGAGCCATGTAGACCTGGTTCTTTGCTTTGTGAGTAGTGAATTTTATTAGGATCAGACAAGGATGGTCTCCTGGTTTCCCAATAGGTGTACATGATCTATGTGCAGTCTGTTAATCTGAAGACCCAGCTGCGTATTGGTCATTTCAGTAACAAGAGACTCAGTGTCTTCATTCTCCGTTTCGGTCCAATTATTTATAATCCTGGGATTGTTACGACGTGAGTACTGAGCCTGATCGTCAGCTGCTACTTTCATTTGCTCGATAGTACTCTCAAGTTCTGACACTTTAGACCTTAAGTTAACCTGTTCATCAATTACGTTTTTCGTTTGTTCAATTTTAGCCTGTAAGTCTGCCATCTTAGCTTCCATCTGAGCGACGCGGTTCTCGTAAACTTTAAATTGTTCATTTATTACCGACTGAAACATACCAATCAGTTTGTCCTGTACCTCCCGAGTGGAAAGGGCAGTCGACAGGTACCGCGCAAACTGCTCACAAGAGACGAACACAGACGTATCTTCTGTTTCAGCCATTGCCATGCCAGGTTCGGGACTGCTTTGTTGGTTTCTGGCGGTTTGGGTCACATTTTTGTGGACTTGGAATGTCACTTAACCTCCTTTTCTCAGTGAAGTCTCTAATGTCTTTCTGCTTTTGTGTACTTTGCATTATCCTAGTGTTTAATGAAAATGTTCTGTACGTAAGTGTATTTTAGGTGTGTCAGCTTCTGTGAATTTTACAAACTGGGCGCTAGTTTGAGAAATACACAGGAGTGTGCACAGACACAATAGCGCAGGGACCGTTGTTATTGGTGCCACGCACCACTGATTTTCACCTTACTGTTTGAGTGGAGTGCTCTCCAACACAGGGCTCGGGCCACTGTAGAGCAAGGAGATACAAACTAAAGTTTACAAAAAGTCCAGCCAAATTTCTTCACAATTTTTTCACAGTTCACTCATGAGTTTGTAATACACCAGCACCAAACAGTTTACCTCACAAAAAATCTCTTGAACTCACATTCTAAGGGCTATCCCGTTGAGCTCCGTCAACAACACATCCTCAGCTGATGGCCTTGACCCTCCAGTGAAACCGACTGAACAAAGACCTTGGAACCTGATGAGTATGGCCTATCCTGAATACTTTCACTGTCATCTGAGCTTAGGCCTTGGCCCTCCAGTGGAACCAACTGAGCAAAAACCTTGGAACCTGATGAGTATGGCCTTCCCTGCCTACACTCACTGATATCTGTGCTTAGGCCTTGACCTTCCAGTGAGATCAACTGAGCCAAGATCCCTGAACCTGACACTGAGTATGGGGGTACCTCAGTTCTAGTGTTTGATACTGAATGTGGGGTACCTTGGTCCTAGTGTCTGATACTAAATGTGGGGGTACCTTGGTCATAGTGTCTGATACTAAATGTGGGGGTAATTTAGTCCTAGTGTCTGGTACTGCATGTGGGAGTACCTCTGCCCCGATGCCCCAGTCCCTACTCTCTGGCTTAGCCGACTGAGCACTAGGACTGGGTCCAGAGACCGCAGATACCCTCACTGCAATGGGCACAACACCGTCAACATCCACACCGAACCTCTCCCACCACTGGCTTGCTCTGGTGCAATACCAACATCCTCCACAAGGCAGATCCGCTAATTTGGTCCCAGCTTCATAACAATTACACCTGGTCAGACTGTCAGGGATGCGGGATAATGCGTCAGCATTTGCTGTGCTTAGAGCCTGCCCGATGAATAATTTGGAAGTCATTTTGTCCTAACTCTTCCAGCCATCTGGCTAACTGTTTTTCGACGAAGTGGAATCTGGCTAGCCAGGCTAGGCTGTTATGAACAGTGCACACCAGGAATTGCTGTCCAAGAAGTAATGTGGGAACTGCCTACAAAACTGAACAACAGCTAATAACTCCTTCCTGGTTGTACAGTACTTTTGCTGTTCAGGCAGAAGTGACAGACGGGCGTATGAAATCACTCATTCTTCCCTGTCTTGGACCTGGGAGAGTTGCGCGCCAGTGGCGTATTCCGATGCATGGCAGTCAAGTATAAATTGGCCTGATGGGAGTGGAAAAGCTAGGCGAGGGGCAGAGGCAAGTGCTTGTTTCAAGTGCTGGAAGATTTCCTCATGCTCTGGCTCCCACGTAAAAAAGCCACTGTAGGCCTAACCAAGTGGTAGAGAGGAGCTGTTAACCAAGTGTAACCTTGGATGTGCGCTCGATGGTAGTTTAGACGGTCCTGTCAGACGGGCTTGGCCAATTTGCAACTACATCCCGCTTTTCTGGTGTCACCGCTATGCCATTAGAACTGATCATGCATCCCAAAAACTCAACTTCTTTCTTCAAGAAAGCACATTTCCTGGGTTTCAGTTTGAGGTTAAACTTTTGGAATCATTCAAACACTTCCTTCATATTGGCCATGTGTCTTTCAAAAGAAACTCCGAGAAAGATGAATTCATTAAGGTATACCAGTACCTTATCCCAAGTAAGATTCAATTTGGTAGTACCCTGAAGCGAGATCCAGACAGGTAAAGAACTTGGTCCCAGCCAGCATGTCTAAGCAGTCTTCAATAAGTGGTAGTGGGTATTGGTCTTTAACAGTCCTTTCATTAAGGGCTCTATAGTCAATACACCATCTGACGGTGCCATCTTTTTCCTAACCAATACCGGCACTGACGCCCACTCAGATTCAGATGGTTGGATGACACCTGCATTTTATTCAGATGTTCTTGTTCTTCTTTTTCGAAACCAAGTGGCGTAAGCCGCATCCTCTGCTTGACAGGTTGTGCTGATTTGGTGTTAGTTTTGTGTTTGATATTACACAGAAAGCCATGGTCGAGGTCATGAAGAGCAAGACATCTGCGAATTCCAAAAGCAACTCACCTGAGGCTTGCAAATGTGCATCAGGGTGTTTGCTTTGCAGTCCAGAAATGGGGGGAGCAGATGAATGGGCAACATGGTTACTATGTGTTCAACGGACTCATCTGAATTTAAAACAGCATTCCCTGGAATGACTCCTGCAGAACATGCTTTCCAACTATCTGGCAGAGTACTTGGCATGATGACATTATCAAAAACTTGATCGGCCTCAACAGCTATCCCTATGCATGTTTGTGGCTTCACGTTTACCAAGTGGCAGTTGTTAGCACATCAATCCACCCTCTACCTCTGGTAACAGCGCTAGTAGGTAGCAATCCCCTCTGGTCGTTTTGTAATTCGACCACATAACTGCAGTCGCTGTCTGAGTTTACAATGTGGACCAGAATGGATGAAAGAAGACATTGGTGGAAAACGTTCTTTCATGCAAGTCTCAACCTCGTATATCTGACAGGTTTTTCCTGAAGCAGTGCTCTTCAAGGTAGCATGCACAATACTACTCGAGGTCAATTTTGCAATGGTGGGCCGCAATTTCACAGGGTCACTTATATCAACTGCATACACATTCTACTTATTAGCGAACCTGTGAGCTTATGCGATGGTGTGGCGTCGTCCGTCATGTGTCGTGCGTCGACTGTACGTTAACCATAGCTATCTCAAAAACGGCAGGAGCTAGCATCACCAAATTTTTTGCAAATGATCAGTCATCCAAAAAACTATATCGGATTTTGTTTATTTTTTTTCTAACTGCATTTTCTTAGATTTTATAGGAAAAAAGCTGAAAAAACTTTAAAAATCTTCTTCTCCGAAACTGTCCAGCCAAATTGTCCAATATTTCACAGAAATGATCCCTGGAACAATCTTTTTCAAGTTTGTTCGAATGGTTCCAGTTCGATGATTTTTGGCAGAGTTACAGATGGTTGAACTTTGTTAACTGTGCAAAAAAGCATATTAAAATTTAATTCTCAGGAGCTGCTGGAGCTATCATCACCAAATTTTATGCCAATGTTGGTCACATAGGTCATATCTGAAATTGAGGTATTGGTGGCGCCACCTGCATCGGCCTTTCTTGTACAGGGTCATCAGTGCCTGTAACACACTGAGGGCTACAAAAACTTCTTCTCTGAAACCATATGGCCAAAATGTTTAATATTGCACAGAAATGATCCTAGGGTAGTACTTTCTGAAATTTGTTCAAATGGTCTAAGTTCAGTGACTTTTGGCTGAGTTATGGGAAGCTGAATTTAGTCATATGCCATAACAGCCCATTTTAGCTCAGTGGCTACAAAGATCTCCTCTAAAACCACTGGGCCAAATTCTTAAATCTCACACATTAATTATCCTTAGATGTTGATAATTCAAGTTTGTTCAAATGGTTTTGGTTCAGTGATTTTTGCCTGAGTTATGGGAAGCTTAACTTAGCCATTTTGCTGTATTTTCCCATATGAGTTATAAACCTGTAAAAATTTTTTTGACTGACCCTACTGAGGCCAATTTGTTTAATATTTTACAAGAATAATCCCCTGAATGATTCATATAATAATTGTCTTTTATGGTTCCAAAGAATGAATTTTGGCTGAATTATAAAGGTTCAATTGAGTCATTTTACCACATATGTTAGCTGTGTGAAGCAGATACACAGATACATCTAGATACATCTAGACTGGCACCAGTTTATCAGCATTTATTACATCATGCCTCTAGACATTAAATTTCAGGTTATCTATGGTTAATATTGACAAGAATGTTTTTTAAAAGCTTTTAAAAAATGTAGATTTATGATTTTTAGATATTCCTCATGCCAGGAAATGTTTACAATCACAGCTATACAGCTCTCTGTGGGTATATAAAGACGGCTGTACATGGATTATAAATAATTGGTATCCATAGTCAAATTAATTCAAGATTTTGCCATCAGTGAGATGTATCTGTATTACAATTTTTGCATTCAATATGCATCTGTATTAATTTTTAGTGAACCTGTGAACTAATGCGATGGTGTGGCGGCGTTTGTCTTCTGTACTGACGTTTACCCATACTATTTTGAAAATGATTGGAGCTAGCATCATGAAATTTAATGCAAAAAATTAGCCATCTGAAAATTTTCTTAAATTTTATAGAGAAAAAGCTAAAAAAAACTTTTAAAATCTTCTCCTCCGAAACACTCAAGCCAAATTGTTCAATATTTCACAGAAATAATCTTTTATACCATCTCCCTCAATTTTGTTCAGGAAGTTGAACTTAGTCATCTGTCCAAAAAAGCATACTAAAATGACAGTCTCAGAAACAGCCAGAGCTATCATCACCAATTTTTTTGCCAGTGTTGGTCACATGAGTCATATATGAAATTCAGGTATTGGTGGCGATTTTATAAGGAAAAAGCTGACAATATTTTAAAAGTCGTCTTCTTGTAGACGGTCCAGCCAAATTGTAAAATATTTTACATAAATGATCCCAGAGGCAAGCCCTCTCAAGTTTGTTCAAATGGTTTGCATTTGATGAATTTTAGTGGAGTTACACAAATTTGAACAGTCATTTGGCCAAGTAAGCATACTGACATAGTACTCTCAGAAATGACAGAAGCTAGCATTACCAGGTATTGTGCAAATGTTGGTCACATGACTCATATTTGAAGTTGTAGATTTAGTGGTGCCACCTACATTGACCTGTTTTTTATGGGCAAAATAACTCATAATTTTAGCCTCTTTCAGCCTAATGATGAAAGTGTCAAGTTGAATTGTTCGATTTTTCAAAAGAATTATCCTAGGACATGGTTCTTTCAATCATATCAGAATATACTGAGTTTGTTGATTTTTGGTTGAGTTGTGAAAAGCTTAAGTTGGTCTTATGGCCATTATTATGTCTTTTTCAAACTGAGGACTGCAATAGTGTTCTTCTACAAAATTATTATTTCATTTATATCTTCTGTAACATTGCACAAAAATTATTCTTAGGTGGCCTTTGTTCAAGTTTACTAGAATGATTTTTGGCAGAACTATTGGACCTTTAACAATGAAAGTACTGCATCTTTTATTATTCTAGATATTTTGATAAATTCCGACTTTTCTTGCAAAGAAATGGAGTTTTATGTGACACTCGCGTTAGATTGCGCAATCATCCAGATACCCAGCCGACCTTGACCTTTGAGGATTCCCAGCCGTCATGCCTGATATCAACCAATCAGACGGTAGCTCAATATTCACTCTATTCGTATCAGCATAAACACGACCTATATATACAGAGCTCCCAATATCGCCACTTCCTCTCATGCCTGCCTCTGGTCAGATCACTTCACCACAACCTCCCCACCACCCACCTTGTATTGATATATATGTAGCCCATCAAAGTGTATCATGTTGCATTGTTTATTTTGGCTTATGATGTATGTGATGTATTCCTGCTTCAATTTTCATTGTACACCTTATTGTATGATTGTATGGACTCTGCTCCTATTAATATTACTGTATAATCTGATAATAGTGTGCCATAATTCTGCTTACCTATTTATTATTATGGACTCAGTGCGTGTCAAATATCACCGTTTCTTACCACTTTGCAATTATGGACTCATGCCTCAAAAATCTGATGGAAATGGACTCTGCTTCAAACATCACAGTGCATGTCATTTACCACTTTTCTCATTACTATGTTATGAGGGTGGACTCTGGTTTTCAATTTCTTGTCCACATTGTTTATATGTTTGTCTATGGGGCGGTTTGACCCCACCATTGCTTAAAATTGTAATTTTGAAAACTTAAATCAGTTAAAAATTTCTCATTTTCCTTTATATAACATATGTAATAAAATTTGAATGGCCCCAGTGGGCCCATATCTTCCAATTTGAATTTATTCTGTTTTTCCTCGTGTGTTGTGTGAGTGGAGCATAAAAAGTTTATGAATATGTCGGCTTGAAAAAAGAAATTTTAACCAAAGTCTTTCAGTATGTGTAAACAGATATACCAACAGGCCAAGATTGAATCTGTATCTTTAAATAGGTTGAGAAACTGCCAACTGTTTCAGATTTGGGAACAGATCAAGAGTTTATTCAGTGAAGCCAGATATAGGTCAAGAGTTCACTCAGTGCAGCCAAGCACATGGCATGTGATCACCTCATGGGCACCATGTGATCACTTCATGGGTGTCAAGCCCCTCAGGGCAGGGCCCCTGCATGAGCTTATGCAATGGTCTGGCTACTATTTCAGATTTGGCAACAGGCTAAAGGTCAGTCTGGATCTATTTATAGCTTTGGCAGACTGCCAACTGTATCAGATTAGACAACAGGTCAAGAGTTCACTCAGTGCAGCCAGGTATGGGTCAGGAGTTTACTCAGTGCAGTAGCTGTATTCTATTTATAGCTTTGGCAGACTGCCAACTGTGTCAGATTATGCAACAGGTCAAGAGTTAACTCAGTGCAGCCAGGTACAGGTCAAAAGTTCACTCAGTCTAGCCAGGTGCAGGTCATGAGTTCACTCAGTGCAGTAGTCTGAGCAAGCAATTTGTCACAGTTCACTCGGGGCAACAGCCTTTCTCACCTAAGCCTGGTCAGCCCCATGCATCAGACTCAAGGTAAGTTTGATGTATTGGCCTAATATTTTGACCTGTCTATGTGTCTTTCATGGCTTTCTCGCTCACAAGACAGGTGTCGCCACCTACCATGACTTTTGCACACATTTTTCTCAGGAGGGGTTTGATATATCAGACTGAAATTGGGTGTATGTATATATCTCTGATAGCTTCATTGTATACAAGACTGGTGGTGCCAGCTACAATCTTTTTAGTGTTGTGTGCACCTATGCCAGAATTTCAGCAGTGATGTTTGTGTAATTGTTTCTTATTCAAAATGTTTAGTACTTGCATAGTTCATATACATGAAAGTAATGGTCCAGCATTGAAGCATTATACCTGGTGTATTTCCCAATGCACAGGTTCGCATTAGGCCTGTAGGCCTTGTATTTAGACTTGACAATACCAATTTCAATGTTTTCAACCCTATACGCTAGGATAGATTAATTCTTCTTTCCAATTCCCTTCAAGGTGACAACCTTTGATGACTCATCAACCAAATCCTTTAGTAAATCTCTCTTGACAATAGTCACCTGGGCAGCACTATCCACTGCAGCACATGTATCTGTTTTATTGATAGTGATAGGAACTATCAAGCTTAAACCTTGGCATTTCCAATTACCAGCTTTGCCGTCTAAATTGGAAACTTCCTTGGTGGAAACAACAGAGAGTTCGCTATCTATCTTGTCGTGAGCAACATAGCTGCTTAGGTTAGATGACACTTCAGCATTTGATTGAGGGTGGCTTGCTGTATCGGTCATGTCCAAGCCACAGGACATGACCGCTACTGGTTTAAATGCTCTTCTGACTTCCCAACACCTTTTGGTTTCTCTGTGGGTACCTATGAGGTCCCCTTCTCTGGGTAGTTTCTAGCAAATTGGCCTGGTTGAAGACACAAGAAACAAACATTTTTTGTGGCAAGGGAAGGTGGGGGTGGTGTTAGCGGACGTTGAGCAGAGGACACAGTAGGTTACTTCTGGACATTTGTTCAATTTTACCTTCCAATAGGCTCATTTTCTCAAAAATGCAGGATAGCTGTTTCTGTTGTTGCTGATACATATTATCGGTGCATGTGCCATTCTCCATTTCAGTTACTGATGTTTCAGGTTTGGGGTGGCTGTGCGAACTTAGCTGCGGTTTACTGGCCTTGTCATTCATTTTTCCTGGGATCCTTGTGCCTTGCGGTGGGCGATTTGGTTGAAACTGTCTGAATCCAGCAGCTGTCACCTCTAATTCTTCCTCATCTGATAGATCTGATTGGTTATGACAATATTGTACACACTGAACAGCGGGGGACGACTAGCTGAATATCACCCGGTTATTGTTGATGTAACTGGTAACATACTGTATGGCCTTGCTGATGGTACTGGGATTCTTATCCATTGCAGAAGCTGCCATGTGTTTTTCTGTGCAACCTCTCAGGAAGTGCTCGACAGCAATGTGTTCTAACGTGCTTTCTTTAGCCCCTGATAAACCATCCATGACCATGATAAATATCCATTGTCCAAATTCCTCAAGTGCCTCACCTTCCTGCTGCTTTGCAAACTGTACAGCCCTCCTCACTGTGATGGGGTCCGCCTCAGTTCCAAACCTTTTACTAAATTTCTTTTTTTAGAGCCTGTAGTAATTTCTTTTTTTAGAGCCTGTAGTAATTTCTTTTATTAGAGCCTGTAGTCTTGCTCTATTCCCAGTTTCTTAACAAAATCCAGCGCCTTACCAGAAAGGCAATCAACGAGCCTGTTAGCTTTCTTGTGCGATGACCACTGATACCTCCTTGCGTACTTCTCGAATTGGAAGAGAAAGGACTTCCATGTGTCATCACCATTGTATCTCCAACTTTGGTGGTGGTAGGCTCAAGCAGCGCTTGGCATGGTGTCTCCCAGGACTGGCAGGGCTAGAAGAACCATAGGAGCACCCTATCTGTCTATGACTAAGGGAGTCCAGTGCCACAGAATGGTGTGCTGGCGCCAAACAAGGAACCTGTGGAACTTGGTTGTGTATCAGGGGATAAACCAGCCTGGAACCATAGGCAACTGTTGTGGCCTGGTGATGTGCAGGTTCAGCCGAAGGTGGCACTAAGTGGGAGCCTTGGGAGTAGGAATGTCTGAATTCTGGGTTGTAGTAGTCTTGTTGCCAGAAGTTTGGTGGTCTGCTAGCAGGATGTGAAGCTGAAGGTAATGTTCCCTGCAAAGGGAATGCACTGGGAGATGGCTCAAAAGATGGGGCATTATTGGCTGGTGGAAAGTCATCATTACCAATGGAATATGAATATTCAGTAGTTGAACTGGGTGACGACCCAACAGATCCTCTATTTCCATATTGGGGAAATCTAGGGTGAGCGCCCTCCCTATGTGATGGTTTATATGTTCACCTGTGGCCCATCTTTGGAGATGGACCAAGTGTACGACGGTTGGCGCCCCTTGGGGCATGTTCCTTACGAGTGGTGCGCCCGCCATAGACACGATGTTGGGGTAGGACTCGAAGTAATTTGCCAATATGTGGATCCACGTGGGCCTGGGCCATCAAGTCTGTGGTTGGGCCAGTTGGTTGGTCATCTGGTAATTCAGAGAATAAATTACTAAGTCTAAGGGACCTGTGGTGAGACGAACAGTCACTAAAGAAATCTCTGAAAGTCGAAGTGACTCCATGAGATAAAATCCCACAAAATAAATCACTGGAAGTCCTCTTGACTCTCAGTGATACAGACTCTCACTAAATAATTCACTGAAAGTACATGTAAATCTCAGTGAGATAAACTAACTAAATAAATAAATCACTTTAAATGCATGTGACTCTTAAGTCAGATAAATTCTTACTAAATAATCACTGAAAGTCTGAATAACTTTCAGTGAGATTAACTCTTACTAAATAATCACTGAAAATCTGAATGACTTTCAGTGAGTTAAACTCTAACTAATCACAAAGTCCAATTGACTCTAAGTGAGATGAACTCTTAAATAAACAAATCACTGAAAGTGCATGTGACTCTCAGTGAGATAAACTCTAAATGATCACTGAGGTCCAAATGACTTTCAGTGAGATAGACTCACTAAATAACCACTGATAGGTCAAATGCCTCTCAGTGAGATAGACTCTTACTAAATAGTCACTGAAAGTCCAAATGGCTCTCAGTGAAATGGATGGAAGGACTAATATTAAGCAAAAAGCAGAGTAAGCAGTTCTTCAAAACAATAAAACATAATATGGTTAGTGCAGGTTAGTACTTAGTGAGAAGTATGGTAGTAAACGAGCATATTGACAGGAATTAATGAAGGCTGTTGATGTATTGTAAATTTAGGATATACAAGACTAAAAGGCATGAAACACTAGAGAAAACTACTGAGAAAATACTAGATGAGATTAACAAATGAAAATGGTGGCCGTAAAATCAGTATTCTAGTACACAGCAAACACTTTCTCCATCCATTCCAAGTGTTCCTCCTCAGTCCGGGAAAATACAATTATAACATTTAAGTATATAAGCACAGTCTGTAGTACATCATCTCTGAACACTGCATTCATAAGTCGCATGGAGGTCGCCAGTGCATTTGACAAGCCGAAAGGCATCTGCTGAAACTCCTATAAACCGAACGGAGTAGTGAAAATGGTCTTTTCTCGGTCATCCTCTTCAACCTCAATTTGGTTGTAGGCAGCTGCCATGTCAAGTCTTTAGAAATATTTAGATTATGCCAAGGCCTTGAGTGACTCATTAATCCTGGCCAGTGGGGTTGCATCTCTGGGGATCTTTTTCTTTAATTGCCTGTAATCTATGCAAACCCTAATTTTCCCCATTTTTCTTGCGCACAATCACAATAGGCGAGGCATAAGGTGATGAACTCCCTCGTATGATACCGCGCTGACTAAGTTCTTTTACGTGTTCTTTAACCTCTTCCCAGAGATGAGGCAGGATCTGTCTGTAGGGCTGTACTATCGGAATATTATCAGTGGTCCTGATCTGATGACATACAAGAGTTGTGTGTCCAACTGTCTCAATGTCCTCAACAAAAACAGATCTATACTAATTGATCATTTCTTTGAAAGCATGTAGGGTTTTCCTATACTCTACCTGTGGAAGCTCTAACTCTACTGGTAACCCCATTTATGCAACCTCCAGCACACACACACACACACACGAACATTTGCTTTGCTCGTTCTGAGTGGATGGACAATAAACAAAAAGACCAATGTTTGAGGTTTGAGCAGCTTTCTTCGCTGCCAGATGTAATTAATTGAATACATTTCCCAGAGCGTTTCTGATCAATACCATTCAAAGGTTAGCGAACATATATACAAAGGAAATCTACTAAGAAGGTGGGGTACTAGACGCCACTGCCACCTAGGTGGCACCCCACCCAAAGAGAATGTTCAGTGAATGGCGTGCAATCTGATATATTTTTTAAATGCATCAGAGCTCCATCGGCCCATGGCCCTTATTTGAGAATCGCTCATGCCTGATGCGGCTGCTTCTGTGGCAGCTCCAATTCTAAAACTGTGGTTTTTAAATTTTTGTGGATCCAGATGAATGAATTTGAGATCTTTCTTTAACTGGGCTTCAACCTGTTTCCTAAGGATAGGTTTGGCATTAGGCAGCATAAGCAAGGGGCCTTGCTGATTACCTCTAAGAAGAACATAAGCCTGCAGGGCTTTGATTGGGCATACTGGACCTGTTTGTGCCGAAATCACTACTTGCTGGCAGTCACCAGTTTTCATTGTTTTTGAGTGTGTCAGCTTGAGGTGAAGGTGGGCAGGGACTTTGCTCTGAGAAATGACTTGGACATTTTGCAACTGCACAACTTTGCATTGATGTGAAGCCGTCATAGGGATTAATTTGCCGAGCCTGAAAAAACCATAAAAACAAATCTGATAAAATGCTTGGAAAAGTTTCCTCATAAATGCTGAACCAGCTGTGCTGTTTAATGCAGTAACCATCTTCAGCAATATGGGCTTTGATATGGGGCAACGGAGGTCAGGGCTAGCTGTTTGTTTTTGTACCGCAACAATTAGTTTACGAACTGACAATGTAGCCCCAGGGTCTGGTAACTCTAGTAGTTTGTGCACATATGAGATGGCAGATGCATAACCTGCTAAAGAAGCGCCTGATATCCCCTCCATAAATCTATCAGTCAAAAATATGAATAATGCTGCAGGCAAGACAGGCAAGTTGGCCCAGTGTGGTACTTGGCTAATTACACAGAAGTTCTTGAAGTAATTCCACACCCTAACATACTGAGCCTTAGTGGTGCTAGCTAAGCCCTGTCCTAGCAGTGCGTTTCCCTTCTCCATTAAACTCACAATCTGGCGGGCAAATCACAGTTGATGGTTTCCTGTTGGCGTTGGGGACCAGTTGACGAAACTTGTGTACCTGTAAGCGAGACAAAGCGTCTGCAGCAGAGTTAAGTTTGCCTGGTATATGTTCGGCATGAATTAAAACATTAAAGTGTAAGGTTGTCATTACCAACTGCCTGATCAATTCCATTGTCTGTTTCTGCTTGCAAGATTGTTTGTTGATGATATATACAAGTGTTTGATTATCTGTATGAATAATTATACGTTTATTGGCTAATTTAGGGCCCCAGTGCTTAACTGCCATAACTATGGGTAGTAATTCCAAGGTTACAATATCACAAAGAGCCCATTCTGTTGGGATGGGACCAAAAATCCAGTCACTGCCAAATAGAGCCCCATATCTGAAACCCTTTGCTGCATCTGTGTACAGATTTAATGTACACGCGGATTCCCACTCCCTATTTAAAAAGTAACTGCGACCATTGTTTTCTCAAAGAAACTTGCCAAACTGCAAGGTCAGCTCTTTCTTCAAGCCTCAATCGTGTATGATGAAATGGTTTTTTCAAGCCCATGGTCTTGTCAATTAATCGTCTCAAAACTGACCACTGCACAAGCAAAATTGAGAAACCCTATCAGTCACTGAAGTTCTCGTAGAGTAATTTTTTGTTTTCTTGTGTAACGATTTAAATCTGTTTAGCACTGTGACACCTTGTCCTCCGGAAGCCTGGCTATTGCAATGCAATCAAGCTCAATCCCTAAAAATATTAATTTTTGACAGGGAAATACAGTTTTTTCATCAGCTAATGGAATCCCTATTTCTTTGCATATCCAAGTGAAGCTGTTAAGCATAGCGTGACATGCTTTTTTACTCTTAGCAATAAACAGGAATTCATCAAGATAGTGAATCACCTGACCTTGAGGATTTCGAGCTCTGACTAAGTGGTGAATTGCCGTGCTAAAATGTTCAAACAATCTGCATGATGATGAACACCCCATGGGTAGACATTTGTCATAGAAAAATAAATTGTTCCAGGTAAAACCGAGGAGTTTGTAAAGGCTAGGTTTAACCGGCAATAACCTGAATGCAGACTGGATATCTGCTTTTGCTACATGTACATTTGGTCCAAATTCAAGAATAGTATTAATTGCATCTTCTACTGAGGAGTATGACACCATGGAAGCTTGTTGGGGGATACCATCATTGACAGAACAGCCTGAGGGAAAAGATAGGTGATGGATTAATCTAAATTTACCCTTCTCCTTTTTTGGAACCAGGCCGAGTGGTGAGCAGGTAAAAGGGGAGAAAGGTGGCGTACTAAATGGACAACTGACCCTGCCTAGCTCAAGTTCTTTCTCAATTTTCTGGCTGACTATGCCTGGATTTTCCAAACTAGACTTTAAATTTTTGGGTGTTCTGTCATTGCTTACCCCTTCGAAACCAATATAAAAACCTTCCAAAAAACCTGTTACTAAATACTTAATTTTGCATTTGTCATATCCACTGTCCACCAAAAGTTTGTTAAGTCTATGTGCGTCTATTGGCGTGGGGAGTGGCTGCTGGCTGGTTTGATCTGGGAGGTTGAGTGGAACCTTGTCTGTTGTTATGGCCTTGGTGATTCTGTGGCTGCTGTGATGCCCTACATTTTGTCCTTGGGTGGTACCCTTTACACAAAGAGCAGATGTGGCGATACTGGCAGCCCTGACAGGACTGACCCCTGTTAAACCTTCTACAGAAACCGGTTTTCTGCTGCTGGCGAAAGGGCTGCTGTGTGTTTTTAAGTGCACTGGTTATGAGCTCGGTATGCTGCATTTCCCAGGGACACCCGTATGTTTCCCTGGCTCTCTGAAATTTTATGTCGTAAGACCACCAATCGGCATCCATCTCAAACAAACCGCGAACAATGCTTATGTATTTGCATAAGTTTGGGGCTTGCGTTTATAATTTTTGACTATATACAGCCATGTACACATTGAATGCGTTCGCCCATGCTCCAAAAGTCAACTGTTTTTTAGCCTCTGGTGCCCACTGTAGACCTGCTTCCTGGTCAACTCTTAGTGTATAGGACTTAGGGTCCGGGTTGGCAGCTAAGTCACTCATTTCCACAATTTATCAGCCCATATTGCCTCTTTGATTTTGATGGACACGCCATTACTAAGCGGCAGGGGAATGTTCTGTGTTACATTAGGGCTAATGGGCTGCGTCGGTTGCTGAATGTTACTACTTGTGTTGCCGAAAGGCCAAACTGAAGACACAGCAATGGGAATGTTCGGGAGTGAAGCATTGGCATTACCTGTAATCTCTGAAGCTGCCTGCGCCGCAAATGCCTGTGTAGGTGGGGGGTTCACAGCGTTATTTGTTTGCCCCATACTTTGTCCTGCCTGAAGAGTGGGGTGTTGTCCCAAGCATTCGTCCAGCATCACCTTAAGTCGAGTGTCCATAACTGGCATAAGCCTATCGAGCACTCCCTGCATCCTTTTGGCTTCTTCATCTATTGAGGATTCGACAGGACGTGCAGCTGATGTTGGAGGCATGAAGTGGGACGGCGATGGGGAGACCGGAGCTAGGGTGGTGGGTACTGGGTTGTCCCCGTCCGAACGAGGCGGTTGGTCTGCTGCAGCTCTGGACTTTCTCCTTTTTGAAGGCTGCCCGGTTGAGTTACTTCGACGTTTGGGTGGTCTAGCAGTAGTCTGAGCAGACAGCTCTTCCCGAAAAGTTGCAGAGGTCTCCTTGGTCTGGTTGACATCTGGAATGAGGAATTTACAGGGCAGAAATGTAGGATCAAATCCTAGCATAAGCCGTTTTTATTGGAAAAAGTATGGCTTCAGCACAATTAATTTATGCCCAAAAGTTGTTACTTAGGCCAAATTATATAATATATCTACCAGAGTGTTTGTATAGCCTTTGGCATGAAGCACAAAAATGGGCAGATAATTTGTTGACAATGTTGCAAGGCATATTTCATATTTAGAATATCAACACAAATATGGCGGCAGGCAACGTGTAGAATACACGGCAGGTCAATGCATGAAGGTCACATGGCAAAAAGTGGCAACTTGCAAGCTGTGAGCTGTGCAAGGCTGTAAGCACTACAATGCTGAGGCAACCAGGAGCATGGTACACCAAGGTGGGGGGGGGGGAGGGGGGGTTTTTCTGGTCACATGCATACTCACATATTTAGGTGTATACCCGCAAGACAAAACTCAAATGTACTGACACCAGTATATTTATTATGAGTTTAATGGAGAGGAAGTGGGGGGTATATGAATCGATTATCTTACATAATATAGATATTATTTTTTTCTTTAGGAATGTCCAAGAATTACTGATAAATTCATGATGAAATTCAAAATAAACGATGACTGGTGCATGTATGGATTTGGGGGGGGGGGGGGGGGCTGCGACACTCAATGTACTTACTCCTGGGCAAGGCAGCATGAAGGCTGGCTACATGTGAAGAACAATTGACCTATTTAATAAAATGCCGCGGCAACATATGCATAGCATATGGCAGAGTTCATGAATCAACAGTACCTGGTAGCAGCAGATTAACAATACAAAAAGAAAATGATAGGCAACAAGTTTGGAGGGACTGCAGTGAAGCATCGCTAGGACACGTGATAAACAATATTTACATCCCCCGTCCATTGATGATACAAGCCTTATTGGATTTGTACCATAATTTAAGTCCCCTATCGTTCAAGTGTACCCCATCCTTAGAGAATAAATGAGGGCCCCACTTAAACTTGTGCTGCCACAATTTGGCATAAGACGTGTCACCTAATGTGGCTTCAAGATATCTGTTGCAGATATCAACCTTGGAGTTATAGTTTGGTGGGTAATCACGCCCACAAAATGGGTGGTATCTGGGCGTAAGAGCCAGTACCCGGATTTTCTGCACTCCCAGTCTAGGGTGTAGGTATTCAGTTAGCATCAAAAGTTTGTGGCCCACAACCTCTGGTCTACCCGTTTTGTCAAAGGCCGATAGATCGTACCACCTACATGTAGGATTACCAGCTGAGGGTTTTCCCGCCAAACAGGACCCAAGTCTGCCATTTTAACCTTAGTAACTGTTCTGCCCCCGGTCCCGTGAACGTGGACAACACACTTTGAAAACCCCATATTTGATTTCATGGTCATTTTGCGTGATGATATGGCATCGCGTAATCTCCTCACTTGAGAGTCTCCAAGAATCGCTACGATTTCATTGGACCCCATTGTCTGATAAGTTTACCAAAAATGGAGCAAATAATATGCAGCCACTTAGCAAATTGGAGGAAAATTAAGCCATCAGGGCCAGAATAAGAACAAAACAAATGAGCCGCCAGCAGAAGTTTTAGCGGATCCGTTAACAAACGAGCATGCTACCAGGCACGGGAAGAGGCACTAAACTACTTAACTTCTTAAGTTAAATAGGCAGGGAAACAACGCGGTGAGCCGTGGGGCAAATGAATATGACCAACCTCTTTTTTCCTCGTGGAGCACCCTTCAGATAGCGATGTATTCTGATGCGATGAACTTGTCCATATTTCAAAACCAATCTAGATGATGCCGTACTGTTCGGTAATCCAAAAACGAATGAGGTGAATGTTGTTTACATTCACTATATATGGCTGACCAAGTCTCGCGTGAACGAGATTCCCCCCCCCCCCCCCCCCCCCAATTTTTTACCTCGGGAGAATCTCGCAGTGAGATTCCCCCGAGACTTCCCTTATTATCGCCCAGTATCTTTCCGAATGTTCCCGCCGTCTACACCTACAGGAGCTTGTTTGATACCAACATGTTTAACTTAACAACCAAAAAGCTTTCACTTTACTAATTTACAAAAAAAAACATTAGTACTCTTGATGGATCGTCATTCAATAGACCTTGATTTGATAGCAAGGGGGCTTGCGGTCGACACCAACAAGTCAAATGCCAGTCTGTTACTCCTATGTGCAAATTTAAAAATTACCCACATCTTAACAACAAGCTAGAATGTCACTTTTACACTTTCATAACACATAGCATGATGGTACTTGTAAATGTTGCTGATAAATTACATCATATGTGTGTGTACCTTGCAGGGCATGCACACCCATATGAAACAGTTTGTGCTGGAAGCCCCATAAATCGGCAACAGACTACTCTAATGGCCGTCATTTCAGCATGCATCTCACATGAAGCTGGAGATATAGTTATTTTGTTGGCCTGCAATTCAACCCTGACCTGTGGCATTTCCTAAACTGTTGTGGGCTCTTTTAATCGTCCAATCCGGGTTCCCAGTCTCAATTTAACTGGAGTTGGCCCAAAATTTTCTATGGGTATGGTAAAATACCCAAGGGTCGCATCCACACAAGTTAACGGTAGCTTCAGATCTCCAGGCAAGGATGTTTCCAGTGGCTCTACTAAGGCATTAGGGCTCCCAGCTGGCCCTCATACATTAACCTCCAACATAGTCTGAGGCGGAACCATGGTTTCATTGACTCCAACCACTCCCTATGAATCCAGTCTTTGGTGACTGTGGTGTAGCCTGTTCCTCGTTTCCTATCCTAAATTAAAAGTTTGGAAGTTTGCTCAATACATTAATACCTAATACTCAAGGCATGATAGCATGCTTTTCCTTTGTGTAGATGTGTCCTTCACCACTTATACACCTACATCTGTCACATGTACACCATCAACATCCAAGTCTGTCCCGATCAAACCAGAGTATGGTACTTCTAATCCATTTGCTGCCTTTAGGCACAACCAATTCACAGTATTCGGAGGAGCCACATTGCTCAAGTGTTTAAGGTTTTTCTCAAAGAAACCCTCACTAATTGTCGACACTTGAGAACCTGAGTCGATTAGGAAGTTAGCTGGAACTCCAGATATCTCAATAATGGCTTCCGGTCAGTTCCCGATGATTTTCTCCACGAGATCTGTAGCTAGTCCTTTGGAGTCTGCCTCAACCTTAGAAATCTCTGGTTGCCTTTCATCTCTGATTCTCTCCCTACCAGCAGTCGAAGAAACTGTTGGATTTTCTATTGAAGAAGATACTAAGGCTTCCTGTGGGATCTGAGTGCTACCTGGTCCTTGTGGCAACATTCCTATTTGTGGTGGCATCTGACTGTAACACACTGGCTGTGACCATGGGTTCTGTGTAAACTGTGCAGAACTTGGTGAAACAAATGATGAGTTCAAACTGTAACTGGATGGAGGATATCTGGTGAAGCATAATGGACACTCCCTGGCAATATGCCCATACTGATGACACTGGGTGTTCTCGCATACCGTTTTCCGAGGTGATCTTTCGACATCTGAGTGACCATTAAACCAAGGAAGGCTTGGTTTGTCTTTCAACTGAGCTGGCTGATTAAAAGTCTATTGTTTATTGGTAGTATTCTCTGATCTCTTAGCTCTAACAGCTCCTGGTGCTGTCTGATTACCTGCTCCTGAGCTTGTTGCTGCTTGCTAACTATACTCATCAGTCGACCCCGGTCTTCAACAATTTTAGCCAACTGGCCCTCTACATTGATTTTATACCTAGACTCCTGAGAACAACAGTGAGCAACCACCACTTCATGAGAGTAGGTGGGTGCACTACCTTCTTCAGTCCTATGTATGGCTTCATCTCCAAGCTCCTTGAAGGTTATGTCTTTCTTGTCATATTTAAGTTGTATTAGCTCTCTCCTAAGATCAGGATCTCGAACCCGCTCAGCAAATCTGTCCCTTAGGGCTCTGTCCTTATTGGCAACGCATTCAGAGTCCTTTTTAGATGCACGGTCAATGATACTTCTAAGTGCATGCGAAAAGTCCGGTTATGTCTTTCTTGTCATATTTAAGTTGTATTAGCTCTCTCCTAAGATCAGGATCTCAAACCCGCTCAGCAAATCTGTCCCTTAGGGCTCTGTCCTTATTGGCAACGCATTCAGAGTCCTTTTTAGATGCACGGTCAATGATACTTCTAAGTGCATGCGAAAAGTCCCTGAGACTCTCCTGTGGTCTCTGCTCCCTATGGTAAAAAGTATCTAGAATCTGGGAAGCTGACATCTTTTCACCAAGTGCCGATTCTAAAATCTCAAATGTTGCGGCTGGAGTATGATGATCAGGTTCTAGAGCTTATTTCACCTCTTGTCTGGCTGGGCCCTCTAAATGAGCTAACAGAAAGTCAACAGCAGTCCCACCTGTGAGACCTTGTGCTTGAAGTGTGGCCATAGCCTCTACTACCCAGGCTTCTAAATCATCTAGATCTTCCCCAAACTTACTTAGTTTTCTATGTGTGTACAGAACCCTAGTCTGTATTCCACTAACATCATTCAAACCAGCCTGCATGGCCTGTACCTGTCTCTTTAACTCTGCAGTTCTCTCTTCACTGCCCATAATGGTAAGAAATCCACCTCTGCTACAACTCATTAACAACTATGAGCTCACTATGAAGCTGACAACTATCAAGACATTGCAGCAAATACAGAAGATCAGCATTATTCAGCTTACCGAATAAGTTGTGTGATTATCCATTCATCAAATAAAATGTGAAGTTAGTCTGGTGATATGCAAAACAATCATGAACCCCTTTCAGTATCACTTACCTCTTGCGCTACATGTAAAACAATGATACAGCAAGTGTAAAGCTCAACCATGTGCCACTCAATACACAGAATGGATCAAATCTCCACTGTTTGAACTATATGCAAAAAAAAAATGTGACATTAATATGTTATGCAAAACAATGTGACAGCCCTACTCTCGGTAGGTTTTCTCCAAACATGTATTAATGCTATAACCTGTATCGACTAATCAATCAGTGGTGTTACCAACATTCACCAAATATCAAAAACATTCAAAGTAAATATGAAAAACAAGCACATTAAATATAGCATCATATCATATCAATGTGTTCATCCATATTAAAAAAATTATTCCTTGATGAAAATATTTTAAAGTGATAGCAATATCAAAACACAAGTCTGGTTCATAAAATCAGGAAAGTACAAATCTGTGGCACGGCAGTATCAAAGGTGTTTAATCTGGGTCTGGCATAACAAAAGTCCAGAACACAGGCAACAATATATGAGTTGGTTGGTAACATGTTTCTCTTGTGTGAGAAGTCTAGTGACTGGTGATAAACACTCATGGAAAGGTTAGAAGTTCGACAACTGGTATACATTGGTGATGAAAGTTCTCAATCCAGTAGCAAGTTGTTTCACTGTTAATAACACTTGTGAACTGACGAAATGATCTCAGTGCAACAAATTAATACACCACTTTAAACAGTTGTTAGTTTGATCAAGTCTCTCCACTGATATCACTCATGACATCTGGTAACAGTTTTCAAAACAACAATAGGTCCTGTAGACACTATTAACACAATTTCTTGATCTGGGAATAAAAGTCTCTTCACTGGTGGGAGTACTCATGACATATTGTAATAGTTCTCAAGGCAACAATAGGTCCTGTCTACACAACACAATTTCGTTGACCTGGGAATAATAGTCTCCTAACTGGTTATAATGTCTCTTAAATGCTGCATATAACTATTCACAGGTCGCCATCTCACTATACAACCTTGATTCATCAGTACATATATCTTGGTTCATCAGGACTTCTCTGGGTGACAGGAATATCCATCTTCATGCCATCTCAGTAGAATGTCAACCACCTTTAATGTAACTCATACGACAAACTGGTCTCCACAGCACGGTACATCCCACTGCTGCCACCAGCTGTAACCTTGGCTACCCATCTCTCTCTCTATGGGATTTAAATAACAACACAATTCCATGTACCGTGTGACCAACACAGTTTATCCAGTTGCATAAAGCACAGAAGTGAGTTACAACATAGATCCTCCAATAAAGTAGACAAAAGGAAAAGGTAAAGAAGGAAAAGGTGGTTGACGTAGTGGTGGTGTTATGGCCCTGCAAATACACAATAACAAATAATCATTACTAACATTGTCTATACAACCTTAATTCAACCTTAATATTCAGTACATAAATAAAGTAGATAAAGTCGACCCATCTATGTAAGAAAATAACTATGTAATTCACCTGTATGATAACTAACATTTAAATGACAACTATGTGTCTTTCTCTAAGCAAAAATATCCTTGGTAAAATATCCTGTTATATCAAACCTGTTCATGTTGCCAGCCCATATACTTGTACATAAATTATGTTATTTCACCTGGTATATATCATTCACAGGATAACTATATATCAACCTTCCAGCAGAAATGTCTCCACAAAAATATTCGGTTATATCATACCTATTCATATTGCCAACTCATATAGTTGTTCATGTTATTCCACTTTATATCTACAGGCCTCAAATTTTATTTTTGGAAATAACAAGCTACTGCTGCCTGTCAAATTTGAACTTGACAGGCAACAAAGAAATTTGACAGGCAGTTTTCATTTTTTACATTTGTTTTCATTATTTTATTTGGAGTAAAGTCTAAATAAGAAAAAAATATATCCAAGTATGTTTTATTCATCAGTCACAAACAAAAAGTCACTTGAGTCATCTTTGGCCAGTCCTCAAAACTATCGTGACAACGGTGGGTGAAATGGAGACACGGACAGGGGTTGGGAAATGGGACTATTTTACCAGGTCATAATTTAATAGCAGGCCTAATTTGGACAATGATAGACCTGATAATAGATATATTAATGGTGTTCCCAGTATTTATTTATATACTTTATATGTTAAACATGAGGTACGCGAGTTTTTACAACTGAACACAGTAGGGATATGATGTAGTTTCCCGCGAAACTGTATTTCCAATATCCTTATACAGCGGACCAATCGGATAACGCGTAACATAATGTAGACGTGTAGCCCTCGCTGCAATAACCGCTATGCTTAGCTATGATTGGCTGATAAAAGCTGGCCATAAAAGATCATTTTTCTGATTGGCCGACGGGTAGCCATTTTTTGTCTGAAATGTTCCCGGAATTTTCCCCGAGTAGATCCGAATGGTGGTTAGCTTAGTGCAACCATGTGTCACTGTAAGAGACTATCGGCTCATTTGCTGGTTTCCAAGGCCAGTTTCCTCGTAAAAGGGGAACCAGTAACACTAAGTTTTTTTTTTTTATTAAAAAGCATATAACTCCTTAGTGGCAAGTGTTGGTCTACTATTACACAAATGTATCATCTTCATATGTCACATGGACTCTGCTATCAAAATCTCTATTTAGACCTATCAACATATAATAATAAACATGGGCAGAGACATAATAACTCCTTCAGTGACAAGGGTGGATCTATTATTACAGGAACATACCATCTACATATCTCACATAGAATCTGATATTAGAATCTCTATGTAGACCTATCAGCACATGGCAATAGACATGGGCATAACACAGGCAAATACACAATAACTCCTCCAGGACAATGATGGGTCTTGTACTGCAGAAATCTAACACCTTCATATCTCACATAGATTCTGCTAGTAACACCTATATTTAACCAAAATTAATACATGTGGACCCTCTGTAAGGACAGAAACAGTATTACACACCTACATGATCTATCAAATAAATCTCACTGGTACTACATCCAGTATGTTTAGATCATAAGTATTACCAACCAGGGTACATATCATAAACATCACATGAACCTCTCACTATTACAGACAATGCATATTTGCCATTTCCTGAGCACAAGTAAAGTCACATGACTACAGCATTTTGACTCACCGACGGTCATACGGAGTCTAATATCAAGGATAATAAGTTTCATCAACAAAATATATTCCATAATGGCCTTTTACATTTATGGTAGCGCCCTCAAACAAGTTTACGTTAATTAATAATCAAATCTATAACTCCCTACAAGCGCAACAAAAGACAATAGGCATTTCAGTTCTCCTTCTTGAAAATATATCTTCAAGTTCCAGGGCCTACTTATCAGTGGTGATGTGTTCAAAGCGTTTTACAGAATTACATAATTTAACAAACTTGACGATTCATCTAAACAATATCTAAGGGCCTTATGACATGTTTTAAAAAATACTAACCAGGTCTCCACAAGCTATTTTCCGCACAAATCACCTAATACAGACACCTTATACTTTGGACATCAGATCTCCCGCACTGCCTTCTAGTAACCTAAAACAAATGTCCCCGGATGTAACTTCTGGTACCCAACTAGTTCCAGGTGCGCTAATGGCCATGTAATAGTTAATACTGCTGACTCTGACAAGCATATAAGCATTCAATACTGTAGTGGTAAGAACATTATGTTCACAACGTAAGGTTGTACTTTGATATCCAACTCCCCCCAAAAATGACTTTCATCTTAAAGTAATTAAAACCAAAAGGTATACAAAAAAAAGTTATTGATAAATCATTCTGCAAGCCCTGCTCAGCAGTACACACAATATATACCAATAGGTAAACTAATAATAGCTCACTGATATTGAGGATGTCATGTGCTGTATGTCCCACCGTTAACAAAAGTTCTTGAAGTGTTCAGCTGCATACTGTGGTCCATTGTCAGACCTGACTTCATCAGGTCTCCCAAATATTGCACAAATTTCTTCCATGACACCTCACACAGCTTTTGCTATAACTGGTGAATAGAGCTCTTTGTCAATTGGAAATTTTGAGTGGTAGTCTGAGATGATAATAAAGACACTGACTTTGATCTTGAACAAATCAGTTCTGCTTACTTGCCAAGGATGGGATGGCACTTCTCTTGAGATCAAAGTTTCCTTTCTATTGGCAGCTAGGTTTTCCTGGCAAGCTGTGCAACCCTTAACCTACTTTTCATTATCAGAGTTGATTTTCGGTCAATAAACTGTGTCCCTAACCAGAAGTCTGGTCTTTCAATCCCTAGGTGTCCTTTGTGAAGTTGTAGTAATATCTCACTCTGCTTGGTCTGGGGGACTATTGTTTGTCTGCCTTTTAATAGTATGCCGTCATCAAGATCAATGGCTTCACAGAACGACCAATAGGGACGGATGTCAGTTGGCAGGTCACGGATGCTATCAGGCCATCCCTGATGCTCTATTTCAGCAAGCCTGTTGAGCAATGGGCAGGCTTTAGTCTTTCTCTGTAACTCTCTTCTTGGTTGGACTGAAATTTATTAGATCTAGTGTAAGATCGTCAACATACATGTCAAGTAGCACCTCTGACTCATCTTTGTGGTTTGGTAGACAGAAGAGGGTATCAGTCAGTACCATCTCTCCTCAAGGATAATACATCATGGTATAGTTGTATCCTTTAATGCTAAGTAGCATCCTTATGAGTCTTGGCTGGGCAGCAAGGATAGGCTTGTTGCATATTTTTTCCAAAGGTTTGTGATCTGTCACGATCTTAAATGATCTGCCAGACATGTACGTATGGAACTGATCTACACCATGCACAAGAGCTAGCATCTCCTGCTTGATATTGCTGTAGTTGGACCGGGTGTTAGTTGAGGTTTTTGAGGCAAATGCTACTGATCTGCCATCTTGAACAGACTCCCAGTCCCTTGAGGGATGATCAACTTCTAGTGACAGTGTCTTTGCCAGATTGTAGAATGCGAGTTATGCACCTTCACTGATTTCATGTTTGAGCTTCATGTATGCATACTGATGCTCCTCTGACCACATAAATGGGACGTCTTTCTTTAACAGATCACGTAGAACACCTGCTTTCTGGCTCAAACTGGAATTAACTATCCCATGTATGTCATGAGGCCAAGAAAGCCCTGCAAGTCCTGTCTGTCATTGGGTGCTGGCATGTTCTTGATATCTTTGACTTTGTCAGGGTCTAGAGATATTCCCCCGTCACTGTCATGTTTCCAAAAAATGGGATTTCTTCTCTTTGATAGTGCACTTGGATGAGTTGAATGCTAGTCCTGCTGACTTGGCAGTTTCCATGAGGGCTCTCAGTCTTTGGTTGTGTTCCTGCTCAGTGGATCAGAATACGCAAATATCATGAGCAATTGGAATGCATCCTTCGAGTGATTCAAGGATCTCATCCATCCTCTGCTGGAATATGTCCTGACTAACACTTAGGTCGAAAGGTAATCTCTCAAAGCACTGTCAGCCTACTGGGGTCTAAAAAGTGTTTAGGAGCTGGCTTGCCTCATCTAACTGAATTTTAGTAACAACAAAACTTACATCACACTTTCTTATTATATGACAAACAAACAAAATGCCTATACATCCCATTGTGCACATTCACTTAATACATCTTATTCCCTCTACAATTTAACCTTTGGGCGCCTAATTAAACCTTAGGGCGTTTAATTGTTCTTTATGCACTAACGGAAAGACAGAAACAACGGATTTACGACAATGTCATAAATTGAGGTGTCACATAAAAGTTTGTCCCCATACAATTTGTGTGACCACCATTTAGAAACAACAAATTTACGTCACACTTCTTTATTATATGAAAAACAAAATGCCTGTAGTAGAGAGACCGCAAAATAAAGACTGGTACATAAATGATGAAAATTTCTTACAAGAGACGAAAGAGCCCTTAAAAAATTAACTGATGTAGGAACTCTGAAAAGCACTAATTGTCACCATATAGTACTCTGGTGCCACAGGATGCACATATCAGTTAAAGAAAACTTCAGACTACTTCCAGAGCCCTATTTGCATCACACTATCAGGCTTGATGCCACCCTGGATAGCTACAGTTGCCCTAAAACATCTTGGCGTAAACCCTTGTCCACCTAAACTGGCTAACTCGATCAATCTTTTCAGAATACATGCAATAGAGTCTGCCTTCAGAGCAGAGTAAGGAGCCCTAAGAGAAAGAAAAAATTCATTGGTTTCCCCTTGTACATAGAAATGAGCAGTCCTGGCCAAATACTCTCGGAGACATTTAACAGGATCATTAGTCATATTGGAATTACATGGTACCATACCTCAAACCCAGTTCTAGAAATATCACTTTTGATACAAAAGAAAACAACTGACAATGAACCATCATCATGAAATCTGACATGATCTCTGTTAAAAATAAGCTAGCAGTATGGCCATTCACACCATCAAAAGCTGCACTCCTAGGTGCCAGATCCGACGGATGGGTCATGAATGTCAAAGCTAGTAATGTGATACATTTTAGTCTTAATATGTCTAAAGATAAACTCACATTGTTCCCCAAGGACTTAGAAACTGTACATTCATGTATGAACAAAAATCACAAAATTTCCTGCAAATTCTACTATAATGGTTGAAAGTTGATGGAGCCACAACACAAACTGACTGCTAGCCCTATCTGACCTACCAAGAGATTTCAATTTTTTGTGCCACAAATCAGCCAGGCAAAGAGCTTCCACCTTGGGGTCCGTAGG
This sequence comes from Sipunculus nudus, assembly GCA_026874595.1. Taxonomy (NCBI): domain Eukaryota; kingdom Metazoa; phylum Annelida; class Sipuncula; order Golfingiida; family Sipunculidae; genus Sipunculus; species Sipunculus nudus. The sequence continues at coordinate 84,016,593 of CM049309.1, read as the reverse complement.
GGTTCAGGTTTTGAGCCTAGGCTTAAACATGTGTTTTGGTCATTGGGAATTCTGACAGGTGGTGTCACAGACATTTGCTGAAGATGGTAGAATTGTGGCTATAATTGTGGCTGTGGCCCTTGGTGCTACTATGACGTCGAGTATTCAACGGATAAGTCAGAAAGGGGGGTTCACATAATTGTTGTGCTCCATCCAATTCAGGTGCGCCAGACAGTCCACTCCTGATGTTTCTGGGTCCCAAAACAGACTGTTGTATTTTTGGACCTGTCTGGACAGCAATGAAGCACAACAATCCATTGTGTGTGGTCCCCACAGTTGATAGAGGTAACAAAAGAGGTTTGGATTTAACATCCAATCGTGATGTGATATTAAGCGGGACAACCAGTCTGCATGTGTGTTCAATTTTCCTGGGAGATATTTCACCACAAGTGTCACATTTAAATCTAAGATAGGCCGCCAAATAGCTGTTGCTATCTGTGTGAGCTCCACACTCTGTCCGCCTTGAAAATTTATATATGCTGCCGTGGTTATATTGTCCATGAGCAACTGAACCACTTTGTCCTTTACCTGAGATGCAAAAGAATGGAGCGGGAGGAGAACCGCCATCATCTCTCTTACATTGGAGAGCCGAAGTGCTAATGTTACTTACAGTGACAGTTTCAGGAACACTGCTGCTTGTGGAGACTTTTGGACCACCATGGCCTTCAATGAAAGTAAGTCGAGAGTGAATGTCTTTGATTTGTCACTAAGAATTCCAAAGTTTGTTAGCAATTTATCAACTTTTTCATCTGCTATCACTGTGGTACACTTGTGTCGTGAATGTGCACAAACGGAAAGCTGGGAATGACAGACAATGTTGTAAATTGAGGTGTCACATAAAAGTTTGTCTCCATACAATTTGTGTGACTACAAGCCCCAGTATCCAGACTTGGCGTCTAACTTAATGGGCATTGCTTTATTGATTCATTGAGTCTCCTTGGATCTAGGCACATCCTCAGACTGCCATCTTTCTTGGTACTGTATACCAAACTTGAGCAAAAATCTGTGTGACCTTTGACCTTTCATATAACCCTCGTCTCTTCCATGGATTGCAATTCTGCTTTTATCTTGGGTTTCATGTTAACGTTACACTTCCTTGGGCAGTCTTGTGGGGTTCAGCATCAGGTTTGAGCAATATTGTTGCTGGTTCATTGAATTTTCTTATGCAATCAAACTTCTCAGGGTATAGCTACTTCAGGTCAGCCACACTGTTTATGGCTGCAGTCACTTGGTCAACTTGGTATCGTTTACAATTGATGGATACAAGATTTAGCTGTTCACAAGCAGGTAGCCCAAGAATTATAGGTCCATCCACATGTACAACGTAAAATGTTGCAGAAATCCAGTCTTATTTGTTATATTGGTATTTGATTTTCAGACTACCAAGACATTCAGTGTTACTGTCTCAAAATGCTGTCAGTTTTACAGAGGCATCAGGTTTTAAGATATCTGCAGGATCCTGATCTCCATACATCTTGCTTGAATGTCCTGAGTGGCAAGGCATTCACATTAGCACCTGTATCAAGCTTCACAAGCATTGTGTATTTTTCCCTTTAGCTGTGGTATCTTAGCATTTATTTGTGTGAATGCTATGTCAGTTTTTATTGAGTCAGTGTTCTATGTGGTAATTATCATCATTATCATCTGTGTTTGACATATATGTTGTGTCTTTGTCGGTCAGATAGCTTTCCTAGCTTTCCTTGGCTTTTGTTTTGGACTACCCAGAGTACAGTCCTTGAACGGGAATGGTCTTGTTTCCTTCTTACTGACAATCTGCTGTTTAGATTTTGGGCAGTAATTTTTCTAGTGGCCTTTGTTTCCACATGCTTTACACATTGAGTGGTATGCAGGGCATTGTCAGTAGTTATGTCTAAGCCCACTATTGCCGCAAGGTTTTTAGCTCAGCTGACTATAAGTTATCTGACCTATAGTCGTGGTCCTTTGTACGTCGTCTGGCCGGCCGGATAGCCGTTAACAGGGCATGTTTTAAAACCGTTGGACCTGTGAATCCAAAATTCGGAATACCATTAGATGTCCCCAAAATCTCCTACCATTCCAAAAATTGGGTCATAAGGACTTTGTTCCTTCGAGATATTAAGAAAAAACCTGTTTTCCATAAAAAAGCCATTGTTACACTTCAAGGCTGCCTAATATCAAAACCACTGATCTGTTTTTTATCATACTTATTATACATATTCTTCCATACATTTTCTGTGCACATACAAAAAATTAGGTCAGTATTGGGTATTATTATGAAGTTATGGGCCCAAATGTAAAGCAATTTTTTTAAAAATCAGGAAACATATTTGCTCAATTAACATGAGAATTGCTGAAGCTGGAGACTTTTTTTCAGGAATATAACTTTATTTAATCAAGATTCAATTGTTTACCCAAAATTAGATCTGAATTTTGCAAATTTTTCAAGTTATTAGCATAAATAAAAAATAAATACCTTAAATTTTGTCCAACTTTGGCAATGGCACGTTTTTTCCATGCGAGCACTGTTGATTTAATTTTCACAGCATATATATATAAGGATTTAATCTTTTAAAATCTGAAATTTCAAAGGAATTGTTTGAAAAGGGTAGCTTTTATTCAAGTTTTCATACACCGTGTCAAGTGTTGTTTTCATCTAGCCCACCTAGTACTACAGCCTTCACTTGCATTATGTAACCCACCCCAGGCAGCTTACCTTGGCTCAGCTTTGCCACTACTAGCACTCACACACTGGCTTCTCCTCTGCCCTGCCTCCCCCCAGCTGGTGCATAAACTAGATGAATGTTATAATTTTCTGTATTTTATTTAATTCTTGGCTATGCTTCATTTTAAATTTTGTATTTTACCACATTTAATTGTGTCCACAAAGTGATGTATTGCTATGAAAGGGTGGATGTTCATCAGATAATTAATGCTTTACTTCAGAAGAGTAAAACTTCACCAGGTTTGAAATTGACTATTAATTCCAGTAATTAATTATAGCTGAGATTGTAATTCGCATAATGATATTGTTTGTCCCTCATTCAACCAACAGTGTGTATACTTTATTTGAAAAGATGTTTTTATTTTATCAAATTTACTGAATCTTATATATTATTTCGGTGAATAAAATTAAGCATGTACTGAAAACTCCAATGTGCAAAACTTTTTAATAGGGATTCAAGGAATAATCTTGTAGATGCCATGTTGTGGCATTATTTTCTTTTAAATTCAGTTTAAACATTTGATTTAAAAATAGTAAAATATATGTGTATGCATAATATGACCCAATATGAGCTACAATCTGGATATATAATGATTGCAACTTAGAATTCTAATATTTTAACTTATATTTTCAGTTTTTTTATTACAAATTTATAACACTTGTAAATAAAAAAATGAATCAGATAAAAACTATTAATGGAAAAAGTGGATATGCTAAAAAATAGGCTTATATATAAACTTAAATGCATTATTCCCTTGAAAGTGAAATAAAGGTATTAGTCCATTCTGTCCACTTGCCTGTCCATCTGTAAACTTATCATTTGCATCACAGTATCTCAAAACTTTTATTGTTTTTCTTCATGACAGTTTTGTCAGAGTATTAGTTTGCAATCATATTTTTAGAACTTTACTATAACCAAGTAGCCAAAGGGCCCCTTTCCTCTTAGCTTCTCTTAGCTTATATAAATGAAAAAAATTACAATAGAATATTTTTCATATTTTGCATTTGCAAAAATTTCAAACTTAAGCTTTGGCGCCGTGATCCATGGGTCCTTTGTTTATATTCTGGATTCTCAACATCATTGTTTGGCTAAAACTGAATAAATACCAGATATGGTGCAAATACTTAAATGTATTTGAATACGAATATGAATATGTACTCCATTATAAAATTTCTTGCATAAGAATGGGAATTCAGGTAAAAATGAAAGTATTTGAATACCAGTGCAAATACTTTCAAAATGTATTCATGAATGTATTCATGATTATATTCTATAATATTATTTTAATAATCATTTCAGTTATTTTTTTTTTTAAATCATATGATTCTCTTATTATTTTTAATAAAAATTATATTTGGCACAATATTTGTTATTAAATTTTAATTAATAGTTAAACTCTTATCTTATATTTGCTGCTTATCAGTTATATGGCCAAGTCAAAATCGGTATGACAATAGCACTCCATTTGTTAATAAAATAAATGAAATCAATCTCTTCCCTGTCTCCAAAGAAACTATCAAAATCATACATAAGCTAAACACCAACAACTCATAATACAGCTTATATTTATTTCCACACAAAACCAGCATGTGCCTCATTTCAAAATCATATTTTTTATCATATATAACAGCTGAGCGCCGTGACCCATGGGTCCCTTGTTGCTTTGTGTAAAAGGTTTCATGTTTTACATAGTCTATTACATGGGAATATTCTCAAGTTGGTGAGCTTCCCTGTTGGCTGCTTCATGTTGACTGCCTAGCCTAAGCATGTCATCCAAGGTAAAGTTGCCATCCTTGCCAAGCAGCTCAAGTCTGAACAGCTCATTTTGAGTGCTTACAATGACTAGTGAATCACACGTTCTTTGAGCTCATTATCAGTGAATAGGCATAGCGAAGCTTGCGCACATGCTTGCATAAAAAAAATCATCCAGGGATTCATTCTCCTTTTTTCAGTATTGTGACAAAACAAGTCGGTGTATCCTCAAGTTCACATTGCTTTCAGCTGTACCTTGAAGAATGTCCAAAGATTTCCTGGATTTTTCATATCTTGATCAGACATACCTCAGGCCATTAGGCAGCAGAGGCCTTCATCACTTACACCAATCTTGATTTTGTGGGCAATTTTACATGCATGGGTGATGTCATTGTCCTTGCAGGCAAGCAGCAGCTTATGCTTGAATGTTTTAAATGTATCTGCAACATTGGGAGAATCCCATTTAATAAGTGGATATTGACTAGTTGCCATGATACAGTTTAGCTTCTCCATAGGGATTTAATAGTTCATGGAAGTAAACACACAGTATTGTGCATCTAGAGATTGGAAACAAGAGACCATTATTGCTGTTACTTATCAGAGACGTGAATCGTGCAATGTACTCACAGGCTTCCCCAGTATTTGCGGTTCTATAAAGTCTTTGACACATTTCCCCTCTGTTTTCACCCACCGCTGCCACGCTGAAGCTATATGGTAACCACTACACTGATGACATACACTTGACAGTGATTATATCCTGTTTAATTATCAAAGTGATACAGAGATTAGCATGCCCACACCCACACATATTTTCCTAACTCTGCCTATTACCAACCTGGCCGCTTACATGGTATATCATAATGTTGCTTAATTAACACAACAAAGTAATGGGATATCACTACACCATCTTGTAGATTTACTTGTCAAGATTGTTCAAGGCTTGGTGGCACAGCCATTGGCGCCCGGTCTCATTTTCAAGTAGTCCTCTAAAACCGTGCTCCTTTTCTCAGCTATTTATCTGCCACCGCAAACAGGAAACATTCCGGGAGTCTGGGCACCAAAATGTTGATAACCAAAGACAAGCTCAACACTGTGGCAGTCACACACATGCGAGAGAAAAAGGATGAACAAACTTCTTGTAAAGAAACAATGGCTGGACTGTTTATGAATACCTCCAGCAGAGGAGAACAACAAAATAGTTCTAGTAAGACCAGTAGATGGCACCACTCTATGGTATGCAGACACAAAAAAAGGGGGGGGGGGAAATAATATAAATAAAAAAAATATAATAATAAATTATAAGGTCTGTCCTCAACAAATCTATTTATAGACCAATATATTATAATTTGAATATTGTTATAATATATCAATTAATAAATATACACAAATGTTATATTTATTCAATATATTATTATATGTATTATGTATAGTGTATTAAATATATTGTCCCATGCAGGGTTTTATTAATAGTGAAGGATAATAAATGAATGAAAAGTCTCTGTTGAGAGTTGGTTCCAAGAGTACTTTAATGACACCATACCAGAGAAAAACCCCTGCAAAGAAAGATACACTGGTATAACCCATGGGTACAGTGATATCAGATACAATCAGTCATCATCATATATGAATAGGAAGAATCGTTAAAACGCAAATATTCATAGTCACTTCAATGTTCCACAAGAAACAATTGTTCGGAGTACAGATTAGAATACAGAATTAAATACATTATATTTTAGATGGAAGTTAACTCCAGTATTGTCCATTAACAGTGTGGCGTTTTTCAATTGGTTTACAGAGAATTTATGAAATGTCACTACTACAGATTGTGTTATAACTGGTTTACAATGAATAAAGAAGCGTATAAACATTATTTTAGTCCTCACATGACTTCTTATTGTGTTGCTTACTTCAAAACATTAATCTATCTCAACCTCATGTTCAGCACAGGGTACAGTGGACTAAATTGCTGACTTAAACTTCTAATGTCACAGAATAGTTAGGCTTCCATATATTTCCCCCAGGAATATTAAAGTTTATGGTTAATTTAAAAAAATTCAACCACCGATAATATTATAAATATATATTATATTATAAATGCATAAACATATCAACATGATGCATATCTCATGTTGCTTCGGTCTTATGAGGCATCTATGTAAGTACCAGAGGTGTTTAGTGTTTTTAATTATCTACCCCACAAGTAGAGAGAATCTTTCCCCATAAGAACAGTTGTTACACAGAAATCCCACAAGACCAGTTCATTTACACAGTACCACATAATTTAAGGGAATACACTATCCCAAAGGAAAAGTTACTCCCACGGAAAACACCACAAGACTATAGTTCACTATGCAGTACCCCACAGGTTAAAGGAAGACACTACCCTCCTGGAAAAGTTGCACACACACGAAACCCCACAAGACTATACCTCACACAGTACCCTACAAGTAAAGGGAATATACAGCGCCACTGGAAAAGTTGCTTACACACAAACCCCACTGTATTGAGGGTAATAGGAAGCTTCCTGAATCTGCATAACACCCCAAAAAGTTATTGTTCTGCTCTGGTCCTTATAGGGGCCTCTCATAAGAGTTTTTAGGTTAAAGCCAGATTTATGGTCTAAGCTGGGATTGGACAGTCGGATGACACTCCATCCTAGATGTGTTTGTTGTACAGATGGTTCAGTTGATTGCCAATAATAACTTCACATGGTTTAAGCACAAGAAAACAATCATATCCAATGAGGAGTGCCACATCACAAGTCTCTATGGGCAAAATATTGTTGGCAGATGCTTCAGATTTGGTCATGGCAGGGCAATCTAAAAGAAGGTATGTGAAATCTGTTGACTGGTGTGGTCACATGATTACACCAAAGGTAAGGATATTTACTTGTCGGAATACATTCCATGCACTTGCAATCCTGTGATCCCCTTTAAGTCCATTGATGTACCAGAAGAAGTGAGAGTGATTATCCTTAGTTTTATGTTTCAAGCAGTCTAATACCACTCCTTAGCAAGATCTGCTACCATAAAGGAAGTGCAGAGATGCCAAGTTGGCAGAATCACAATGTGTTAGATTTCAAACTGGTGGTCATGGCAATCAAAACTTTATACAGCTGAAACACGATGTTGAAGACAGTAATAAATGACCCCCCTTATGAATATGACTCTCTCCACCAATCTGATGAATACTTTGCAGGCCCTCACATCCTTCAGGCAAGAAGCCACGAGGTATCCTGAATATCGAGCCTCCAGGTAGGATGCCAAACCTTGTCAATCGGATTGATTCACCACGTTCGGCACAACTTTGTTCTACTTCCAGTCTTGAACGAACAAATGGGAAAAGATGTTTTGTTTTGACTTGAAAGCTGGGGATGACAAGGCCAAGTAACAAAATGCGTGAGATTTGTGTCCCTGGCATGAGAGCATGAAATGAGGGGTAAATGTTTGAGTCTCATGCCAAATGCGTTAGACTTGGCATGTCTGTAAGTGCCACTTTGGGTATCAAGCAAAGCATATGTAAGATACTCTTTATCAGGCTTATCTACACTTGTAACAATAACGTGTCAGTTGAATGGGTGCCAGTAAAACAGGTCTCAGTTAGAGGGTTCTTTTTGGACAGGTATCAGGTAGATGGGTCTCAGTTGGAAAGCTCCATTCAGAAAATGTGTTATATTTAGGTGACTTAATCATACAATTAAGTAGCCGGGGATTTGAAGCTTTATGAAAAAGCAACAAAAAAATCATAAAATGGATATCTGTTGATCTAACTGGGTATAAGTAAAATTAACGCAATCCATGAAACCTATGTACATGAATTATTATTGAAAGTATTTTGGATTTTTTGCGTTAACTTGTTTCTTCCCTGACGTATCTTTCGTAAAAACTTAAATAATTTTATCCCCAATGATAACTTATTGTTAGTTTCATCATAGATACAGTAACAATAGAATCATCTTGCAATCAAATGTCATATAAATTACCCATGTCTTCTTTAATAACCGATGTATGGTCAACATGGAGGGCCAACATATGTACATATGCTACTTATATATTATAACTAGGTTTTGGGTGAATTTTTGTCCACTGAAGGCGCTGTGGGTCATAGAAATGGTGAGCTCTCTCTGTCTGTCTGTCCATCTGTCACAGATATGATGTTAAAGCAATAACTCAAAAAAATTTTGAGGTACAGTCACCAAACTTGCAGCATTAATGCACCTTATGAAGGTCTAGTCCAACTTCGAACATGGATAACTTTGATGCATTTTTCAAGGTCACAGCAGCGATAATGCTGAAATGACATTAACCCAATAAAAGAATTTGATGCAAGGTCACCAAACTTGCAGCATTGATGCACCGCTTAAAGGGCTAGGTCAAGTTTGAACATGAATGACCTTGGCACATTTTTCAAGGTCACATAGGAGATAATGTTAACCAAATATCAACTTAATAAAAAAAATTGAGGTGCGGTCACTAAACATGCAGTTTTGATGCAACTTATGGAGGCCTATAGTCTATTCAGGCTGACTAGGCACGGCGATTTGATTTCATCCATGTGATACAGTCCTGCTTTCAGATCTGTTAACTCCAGGGGGGGAGCTTAATGACCTCTATGGCTGACACACATCACCACTGGTCAAATGTAACCACTAAAGCCAAAACTTTTTTCATTTTTAGCGAACCTGTGAGCTTATGCGATGGCGCAGCGTCGTCCATCCGTCGTCCGCCGTCCAGGGCTGGCTTTCCGCCGTCCATGGCTGTAAGTCAGAAACTGTCGGAGCTAGCAGCTCAAAATTACATGTAAGAATTTGTCACATGTGAAACTTGGTGCCCTGGAGCTTATTATTTGGTATCTGCATTAATTTAGATTTATAGAGAAAAAGCTTAAAAACCTTTAAAAATCTTCTCTCTGAAACTGTCCAGCCAAATTGTCCAATATTTCACAGAAATGATCTCTGGAACAATCTCTCTCAAGTTTGTTTGAATGGTTCCAGTTCGGAGATTTTTGGCCGAGTTACAGGAGGTTGAACTTAGTCATCTGGTTTCCTTTGGTAAATGTAATTCTGTGGTTATATATTTCTGAAATTGTAAAAATTTTAATTTTCTGACTAAACATAACAATCAACTATATTTTGAGAACATTGCCTTCCTTTTCTTCTTTTTTTTCCTTCTTAAATAAACATTTAATATATATTTAAGTAAATTAATATTATTGCCACAGCTGCATCTGCTTATGTGTGTGATAATTGAAAAACAAGTGACCCATAGGGTCATGACACTCAGCTGCCAAGCATGATCTGTGACATCTTGGGCTTAGATTCACAACTTCAAGTCAAATTTTTTCCAATTTTGTTGAAACTTTCTACGATGACAGAATCACATATCACATATGTCTGGTTAAAACTTGATGGTCTGAGGCAAAATGTATTTTAGTAGATGTAGGTAGTCTCAACTCATAGTAGGACCTCAAACACACCAACAGGCAGCTAAAATCGAACATGGCCCCCCCAGTGGCTCTTCACAGCTTGGGCCTTATGCACACCACATTCTCAGGCGATCTTCTTGCATAAAACTTGGGAGTCCTATGAAGGGTAACAGATCCATGGGCAAGTCAATAAATCTGTTCCTACATACATTCATCCCCTTTTTGTGAATGTAGCACATCTTCCAAGAGAATGGACTGAGGTGACTAGATCCCCAGACTACGGATATTGAATGTTAACGGTTAACAACTGGGCAAAGTAATCTAACTGGACAGTACATCAAACACTGAACACTAAAATTACCCTGTCGACCCAAGGTCTAAATTACTCTGGTTTCGAACAGCTTGACATCTAGTGATGCCCTAAGGGATAATCAGCTGTACAAAAGACGGAAGGGTCGCCAAGGCTTGCATGGCAGACATTGGCATTGCATCCGTTGTACACAGTACAGCTACTAGAGTAAATGCAATCTATCTCAACCAAACCTTGCCCTAGAGGTGATAACAAGTGAACCTTAAAAAAGAACAATAAACAAAGAGAGCAATTCCCACTAGAGTACAACTGATAAGGTGGACTAGCTGTAGGAATACTCTCTGAGGACTCACCGAGGGGTTACATTGCTGACATCAGCTGTACCCTCCAGAAAGGCTCAGTACAGCTCCTGTGCATTAGCTTTGCAGTGTATCACTAATGTTTCCACTGGCAGTCCTCTCAACTGGGCCAAATAACTAACCAGCTTTTTGAGGTGCCACGAGGTTGCGGTGAGGTATGGGTTGTTGGACTCAACTAAGATTCGGTTAAAAGGCACTACGTATACTGCTTCCTCCATCTCCTAACTTCTACGTACAGTAGATGTAAACCCAAAGTATCTATTTGGAAGACAACTATTCCACGTCTCTCAATCATCTTTATTTCCTGAGAAAAAATGACGATGGATCTTGTCTTTGCAACCCAGAATCCAACTGCATGGATAAGGCTTGTCTAATCACCTCCCTCCAGCCGTTTTCCCTACAGTGGAGAATAAGGACCTTGGACTGGAAGTCCTCCCATCGGAGAAGACTAAGAACCTCCCTGAAGAACCCTGTCTGCAAAAGCTGTTCTCTTAGGCTAGTATGAGTGAATTCTAACCCTACTTCACCCAACGCTACACAGGAAGGCGAGGCTAGAAGTTGTTCAAGCAACACTAACTGCTGTTGGCGAGATGCCCTGGACTTGATGAGGCGAGGGTGGACACCGAAAGAACACTTTATACGTCGGTCCCCAGACAAACTAAGGTGACTATCCCAGTAATGAGGGAACACAAAGTTCGAAACCATGCCTAAGACCGCTCGCTCTGGCTCACCCACTGAGGCTTCGAACTGTGCTAGAGACCTGGCATCTGCCCTGCTAAGCATGACGTCAAGGTGGCAGTGTGAATCTATGATGCCTACTACTGGGGCATGAGTGTTAGCATGAGATGGCAGACCTAGTATCAACTGGAAGTGTGGCTAAAAGCCTCATTAGAACGTCCCAGTGAATCACACAGATTTCCGAATTAGGGGGCCTAGCACTAAACACACTGGGTACCTCCCATCCATACTTAGATGCTACCTTGGCTAAGAGTACCTACTCTTCCTTGTTAAACCCTCGCTGATGAGGATTAGGGTTATGCAATTGGTGGTTAAGGATATACGCCTTGAGATCAGAGGGTTCACTCAAGCGTAACTTTTGGGTGATGAACTGGATGAATTGGTATACCAATAATCCCCACAGGTCCTCAAACAGACTGCTTTCAGCAAACGTTTTGCATCCTACCCCTGTATGCCTCAGTCTTTGAAAACATTTGGATGTCTCCTGGACCTTGCACGTCCAGCATGCTGTGAAGGGATGGTGCCACCAGGGCAAATGGTCAGTAACCACATGCCGGCCATGGGAACTGCTATCTTCCCCACACACTCAACAAGTGTGTTGGCCCCTGAACTTTCTGCTGCTGCCAGTAACACTGGACTTCATCCCAGGAACGGGCTCATAATTAGGAACAAACCTGTCCTCCCCAAGACTCTCTGGATCTTCCATCGCTCTACAAAAGTAACTCTAAATAACAATAAGTGGCGATGCTTTATCTATAACTCCATGCACCTTACTCTATGGCATAAAATAATCCTTAAGATAAGCCGGCTTCCGGCAATTACACCTTGACTCCCTGTTGTTATGGGCTGGTGAGTCGAGTGGTGAGATCCCCAAATCCTGGTACTCAGAAAGAGGTTCTGGGCTTCCCTGTAGAATCTCCTAAGTTAAACTCCCACTAGGATCGAAAATGGAGGGATTGCTACCAAGGGTGCCCTCTGAGGCTACAACCACTACTGCTGGTCCCTCCGACGAGATCGGTGCAGACCAACCTTCTGCCTGATCATGACAACCATCAGAAGATTCTGGAATGGATGCTGACGGATCCAGTGGGGTGGCTGTTTCCTGAAGAAATAACTGACCGCAGGCCCTTTGTAGACAGTGGGGAAGTAAGCCGTCTGCACAATGCTTCAGGTTGTGGTGGTGATAGGACAAGTTGATTTTGATGCTCAAGGTTGCCTTTCACTTCTCTCACACACGATGGTGAATGGTCCCCATACTCTTTGTGATGCTATAGACCCAGCTCTCAGGTGTATGGCTGTGCTCATTTTTTTTTTAACAAGTTTTTATTGTTCAAATACAAATACATCCATACATATATAAATACAAGAGACAAAAATACCAAGACAGAAAATATATAAACATCTGACATACTAGAAGACAAGTACAAAACGCAGGTGTAGTGTTTATAAACATTCAGGTAATTTAAAGTTGTTCTCCATGAAAATTGTCTATTAAAAAAAAAAAAAATTCTAATGGTCTAATTATGTTTTTATATACTCGTATAGCATTAATTTTGTAGTATGCTAATCAATTAAGTTATTTGGCTGATAAATGGTTTCCACAATATTTCGTGGTAACCGAGTTTATCTTTACACCTTGCAACTTTTTTCTCAACATGATAATAATTTTTTATAAAACTTTTAACTGCATCAATTGATAATACTGTCCCTTTGCACTTTGTGACATATATATAATACTTTACAAAAAGTATAATTTTATCTAATAATCTATTTGAACTCATGTTCATGTATATTATTTTTGCAGAAAAGATTCTTGGTGTACCAAGGTCAAAAAGCCAATTATATACCTTTGTCCAAAGTTCTTTAATATGGATGCAGTCATAAAATATATGTATTAGAGTTTCTTTCTCTTCTTTACAGAATATACAAAGATCAGTATCTGTTTTGCCAGCTTTAACCAGGATCGGGTTTAAAGCCAGGATCCTATGTAAAATTTTATACTGAAAATATCTTAATTTAGTAGAGATTGATGTAATATAAATGTTATGGAATGCTTCATTTATATTGTCTTTTGTACATTCTGGGATATCATTTTGTCACATTAAGATGGTATTTTCCGGCTGTGTACATTTCACTGCAATGAATACATTATATATATAGTTTGTGGGTCTCTTTTGTTATAATAATTTATCAACTTTATATACATATGGTTCTTCTTGACTGTATCTGTGTTTAATTTCTCTTCTCCATTTTTGTTGTATAGCGTGCATGATACTATTATATTTCATTGTGTCTATTTTGATACCGAATATATTCTGTAATTCATCTTTATTACAGAAAGTATAATGGTTGTTTTCTTTCTTTGTTAAGTCCTGTATATATCAAATGCCCGCATCATACCATTTCTTATAAAATGCAACTTGTGAATTATGCCAAACAGATTGTTTCAAAAACTCATTAGTTTTTTTCAGGTATGCAAAAGTTAAACCCACACCACTCTAAAATTATTTCAAACCAAAATATATTTAATTTTTTAAAAGAGTGGGACATCTTTTGCATCTTCAGTTTTTATATTACAAGTAAATATATAACTAGCAATGTTTTTATGCCCCCGCCACAAAGTGGCCGGGGCATATAGTTTTACCCATGTCCGTCATTCCGTCATTCCGAAATCAAACAGTTGTACAGACTTTTTTTCGCAATGCCTGCAGATATTGGCCTGATTTTTGGTGTGTGGGCAGATAATGACCAGTTACAGATCGAGTTTGCGTTTCGTCCTGGTTGACCTACTTTTGACCGTTTTAGGCTCCTAAACTTAGAAAAATTCACGAAAAATAGAAATTTTCATGACAAATACACATGTACAGCCATTTTTAGCCCTCAGCTCATAGGCTGATGGCCTATTGTAGTCACCCAAGCTGTCCATCTGTCTGTCCGATGTCTGTCCGTCCGTCCGTCCATTCCGCGTCTGTTAATTTTTACCTTGTGAGCGGGATATCTCTAAAAGGATTCACCATTGGTATTTTATTTCATCAGTGAAGATGTATATCGATAAAATCTCGGTCAAGTTCGAAGATGGGTGACCTTGACCCATTTTTCTACATTTTAGAGCTGATTATAGAAAAACACTCAGAAGTTTATATCTCAGGAACCATTGTGTGGATTTTCACAAAACTTACTATGATCATTGGGACTGATGGTCTGTATGTGCTGCACAATTTTGGTGGCGCCACCTGCAATTTCTGATTTTTTAATGAAATTTTATTGGATTTTTTTCAATTTTGGCCTTTTTTGCAGGATATCTCCAAAGGTATTCAAGACAGGAACTTCATTTCTTCAGTGCTATTGCATTATATTTACAAAATCTTGGTCAAGTTCAAAGATGGGTGATCTTGACCTACTTTTCAAGGTCACAGAGCTTGGTATAGAAAAAAACTTAGGAGCTTATTTCTCAGGAAGCATTTGGTGGATTGTTATAAAACATGGTATATACCTCTCCAGTTTAAATTTATAAATGATTATCAACTTTTGCTAATATTCTAGTTTTGCAATGCAATGCTTACAGATACTGGCCTAATGTTTGGTCTGTGGGCGCATAATGACCACTTACAGATCGAGTTCGCGTCCCAATTAACCTATTTTTCACCATATGACAGATCCTGAACATAGAAAATTTCATGAAAAATAGAAATTTTCATGAAAAATGCACATATATGGACTTTTTTCACAATGCCTGCAGATACTGGCCTGATTTGTGGTGTGTTGCTTGATAATGACCCTTTACAGATCGAGTTTGCATTTGGCCCTTGTTGACCTACTTTTGACCATACAGCACTTCCTGAACTTAAAAAATTTTACAAAATTTAACAAATGTTTCTAATTTGCCCCAGGCGGGGGCATTCGTGTCGTTCCGACACATCTAGTTTAAACATATGTTAACTAACTGTCTCCACCCTGAATTACTATTTTCTTTTAACAATCTTTTTACCCATGTGATTTTCGTTGCTTTTAGTTTGGACCAGATGTCTACCATATCTAATCCTATATCATCTTTTGGTGCTATTAATGTTGTTCTTTTTATTTTATTAGCCCTCAGCCCTTAGGCTGATGGGCTATTGTCGTCACCCAAGCTGTCCGTCCGTCCGTCCGTCCGGCGTCCGTTAACTTTTACCTTGTGAGCGGGATATCTTGAAAAGGATTCACCGTCAGAATTTTATTTCCTCGGTAAAGATGTATATCGACAAAATCTCGGTCAAGTTCGAAGATGGGTGACCTTGACCTATTTTTCTACATTTTAGAGCTGATTATAGAAAAACACTTAGATGCTTATTACTCAGGAACCATTTGATGGATTTTCACAAAACTTACTATGATTATTGGGACTGATAGTCTGTACCTGCTATACAAGTTTGGTGGCGCCACCTACAATTTCTGATTTTTAATGAATTTTTATCGGATTTTTCAACTTTGGGCTTGTGAGCGGGATATCTCGAAAAGGATTCACCGAAGAATTTATTTTTTTGGTGAAGATGTATATTGACAAAATCTCGGTCAAGTTCGAAGATGGGTGACCTTGACCTATTTTTCTACGTTTTAGAGCTGATTATAGAAAAAACATTTAGAAGCTTATTTCTCAGGAACCATTAGATGGATTTTCACAATACTTACTATGATCATAGGGACTGATGGTCTGTAACTGCTGCACAAGTTTGGGGGCGCCACCTGCAATTTCTGATTTTTTATTGAATTTTTCTTGGATATTTCAACTTTGGCCTTGTGAGCAGGATATCTCTTAAAGGATTCACAATAGGAATTTTATTTCTTTGGTGAAGATGTATATCGACAAAAATCTCATTCATGTTCGAAGATGGGTGACCTTGACCTACTTTACAAGGTCACAGAGCTTATAATAGAATAAAACTTAGAAGCTTATTTTTCAGGAGGCATTTGGTGGATTGTTATGAATCATTGTACATACCTCTCCATTTTAAATTTATAACTGAGACATGTACAGATATACATCCATGTGAGAACAGATATTTAGTACTTGTTACTGTTACCACCTCTAAACACTGTTCTTTTGGCTGAGGGCTTTTGTCAGCTTTTGCTGATATTCTAGTCTACTTTACTATTCCATACAAAGTTACTAAACAAAACTTCTATCTCTTTGAGAAAGGATGACAGTGGACAAGGCAAAAGTGAGATCAGATACTGCAACTGTGAAATTAATTCTGATTTAATCACAGTAATTCTCCCTGGTGGTGTTATCTTTCTTCTTTTCCATACACTTTACAAATTCTTTATATTTCTTAGCACTGGTTCAAAATTGAGTTCATACAAATTTTGTAGTCTATTATTTATCTTAATACCCAATATTGTTACTGGTCCAGCTGTCCACTGTAGACCCATATTTATAATATCATTTTTTCTGTTTTCATGGTTTCCCATCGGCATCACTACAGTCTTTTCTAAGTTAATTTTGAGCTTGCTTACATGATAAAATCTATTAAATTGGTCAATGGTTTCTTTTATAGAATCTCTGCCACCACTTATGAATAATGAAGTATCATCTGCATATTGTGAAATTGTGTGTTTTACATTTTTTATCTCTATATCTTTAATTTTTATATTATTTCTTATTCAGGTAGACAATAGTTCTGCACATATAATAAATAAATATGGTGACAGAGGACATCCCTGTCGTACACCTCTACAAATATTAAAACATTTTGTAGACCAACCATTATTTAAAACACATGCTGTTATATCTGTATAAAAAAACTTTTATCCATTGACAAATAGTATCTCCAAAATTAAAATATTTAAGAGCTTTCTGAATAAATGACCATTTTAATAAATCAAAAGCCTTCTCGAAATCTATAAGCATTAAATTTTATTATTACAGCAATGGGAGATTAAATTATAAATTCTCGAGAGGCTTTCTCCAATGTATCTATTTTGTAGAAACCCCATTTGGTCGGAATGGATAATATTCGGCAAAACTTTTTGAAGTCTAATAGCTTTACATTTTGTTAACAATTTATAGTCAAGTTCAAAAGTGAAATTGGTCTCCAGTTTTTCAATAAGAGGTTGTCCTTGTTTTTTGGGGGGATCAATGTTATGACTCCTTGTCGTTAAGATATGTTAAGTCTGTGATTTAAATATGAATATCTATATGAGGCCATTAAATCATTTTTTATATCTTTCCAGAAAAATTTATAAAATTCTGCAGGCAAACCATCTGTGCCTGGTGTTTTGCCATTTTTAAATGATTTTAAACATTCTTCAAGTTCCTTTTCTGTTAATTCTGTATCACAGTTTAATTTTTCATCTTCTGAGAGGGTTTTTGGATTATCTTCTGGGAAAAGTTCATTCAAGTTTTCATTGGAAGGTTTTAACATTTCTGATGAATATAATTTTGTGTAAAATGTTTCAATTTCTTTCAATATATCTTTCTCTTCCGTTAAATACTGATTATTCGTTTCTTCAAGAGATTCTCCTTTTCTTAATTTTACAATAGTTTTTCGGTTATATAATCTTTTTTCCAAACCTAGAAAATATTTTGATTTCTTTTCTCCATCCATATACCAATTAGTTCTACATCTTAACATTGCGCCTGCTGTTTTCTCCTGGATGATTTTCTCAATTTTTAGTTTCATTTCATGTATATCTTGTAAAATTTTTAAATCAGATGTCTTTCCATATTGTTCTTCTAATTGAGCAAGTCTAGTTTCCATTTGTTGCAGTGTAACTTTTCTCTCTTTGTTTTGCTTGAAAGCAAATGCAATTGTAGCCCCTCTAATCTTACATTTAATTGTGTCCCACAATAAAGCGGGGTTTGCATTATTATTATATTGTTTTGCTTCTTTAATTGTTTCTTTAACTAGTTTAGTATAATCTGAATTTTCTAAGTATTTACAATTAAATTTCCAAAAGCCCAGTCCTCTTTTTTTTAGGTTTAAATCAATTTTAATCCCGACCATTGAATGATCTGTTTTAAAGCCTGGGGAAATATAGGATTTTTCAACCTTTCTGCTCAATCCTTTAGATATAAGAAAAAAATCTAATCTACAAAATATCTGTGTAGGTCTTGTTCTACTCCAAGTATATTTTTTTTGTACTGGATGTTGTTCTCGCCATATATCTGCTAGATCAAGATTATCCAACCACATATTAATTATCGCTTGTGCTCTAACGTATGTTGTAGGATTACCTCCTCTTTCATCTTGATTAATATTTAGCACTAAATTAAAATCTCCAGCTAATATTCTATGATCATTTGAAAAAGAAACAATGTGGTCCATTATTGTTTCAAAGAAATCTGGATTATCTTGATTAAGCCCATATATATTTACCAATGCCATTTGTATTTCTTCTATCATAATGTCTAGTATTAAAAATTGTCCTTTTTTGCTCTTAATAGTGTCATGTATTTCAAAATTAACATCATTTTTTAATAAAATACAAACTCCTTTTGAATTATAAGTACCGTGTAAAAAAAATATTGGACCACCCCATTCTGCCTTCCATTTTTCTTCATCTTTTACTGAGCTGTGTGTTTCCTGTAGTAGAATTACTTTTGCTTTGCTCAAATGTAGCCAATGAAAAGTTTCTCTTCTTTTAATATTATCCCCAAGCCCTCATACATTCAATGAAACTATCTCAGACATATATATTAATACAATCTAAGAGTATCATTTGAATAAATACCTGCATACACATAACATAAAGAAAAATTGTGCATTTGTGCATGTGTGTAAGGACATAAATACAAAAAATGCTGCTCCTTGGCACTGAACATACTAGACTGCTGTATATCAGTGCTGAACGAGACTCCAGCTCCTACAGTATTTAACATCACTCGTTCCTTTTCACTTACTAATACTTATTGTACTTACGACAAAAAGGCTATAAAAAAATATAATTTTTGTTGGTTATATAAGTTAGACCCTGCCTGGTGCCGAATCAGAATATCTTTAACATTTAAGTAAAGTAAGTCTTGCCTTAATATTGAGATGTACTATATGTGTATCCTGGCATGAAGAAGTTTATTTTTTTATTTTTTATCAATCATGTATTATGTTGCTTCTTAATTTACCGATTTCCTAATATGAAATGAGGTTAATAAGTATTTGATAACTTCTATCTAACACGAAAAAATGTAAGATACACAAACTTATAAGTACTAATCAGGGAAATTGGTAGCTCCCTGTCTCCTAAAGTTGATTATAATTAACACCACATTGTATTTTAACCGTTTCTTTTCATATAATATTTAACCTTGTTTTTTCTCTTCTGTAGTACAGAGATGCATTTCTGACCTCCTCGTATGTTAATATGATACTTATTTTAAATAATCTTAAAACTCCCACTATTTATCACCTGGCATTTTTTTGTTTTATACGATTTAACCAAAATATAGGAAGCTGCCTGTGGAGACTTATTTTCACGATAACTACTTTTTTATACCTTTTTAAAATACTACTGAATATGCATAGCAATATCGAAAATACCATTTTTTTTTTTTTTTTGCAAAAATTGTTATACCACTAACTCTACCATAGGATCTTTACACCTCTAAAAAGAAGGGTATAATACTTAATGCATATGCATAAACCCAAAACATTAAACGTGTGTTTCTATAAAAAAAAAAGTAAGAGCAAAATATTCCAAATCGCTACAATATTTGATGTAAATACTTCTCTTACCTTGTTTTCTTCAGAATAATACCTATGTATATTAATTTCAATAAATGCCCCATCACATATGAAGATAAATGTTACTGTTAACAACCAAAAAATAAATAAGTAAAATAATATTTGTACAGATCTAAGTTACAACTTAGTAGCATTATACATTCATCAGTACCAGAGGTCATTAAATGTGAACAATAACTTTATTCATGTTTTAAATATAACCAAAATTTAACGAAATTATTTCTTGTATAATAATACAAAATCTTCAAACATTACATAGAATTTAAAAAAAAAAAAAAAAGGAACAATCTTTGATCATTAGAAACTGTCTAATAGATTGCCATTAATATTTGTAATACAAGTATCAATTTTTGTAAAAGATGTATGTTCTAGTATCTTTCTGCAATGGTTATACTGTTTCAAAACCCATGTGTATCTGTACGCAGTTCCAATTTCATATAAATACATAAAATGGTTGGTGGTTGCAATGGGAAAAAAAGAAGCCAGATAAGTTCACTTTCCCCTAATAATATGTTCCTGGTCCCTGTGTAACCTCTCTTCCTAAGTGGAAAGAATTAAAGGTGAAGAATCATTATATATGATCCAGGTGCGTGGAAGATATTAATACGTTGTACATATTCAATATTATTTTAACATAACAGACTTAGTGTTTCAGTTAAAAAAAGAAACTAATATAAAACTCTACATTAAACAAAAAAATCAATGAATATTGAATTTAACATGACATCAGAATTAATGGTGACATGCTTCGTCATCTGTAACGATTCCCTTCGGTTCTATAGAAATATAATTTATAAGTAAAAATCTAGCCCTCATAAACATTATGACATATCGTACATTCCATTTTGTACAATCAGTGATCCTTACTTATACGAAACTTAATAGCTTCCCAAGCTAAGTCTTAGTTGGAAAAAAATAACAAAATTATACACAATACCTGAAAATGACACATCAAAATGAGTTCCTCATGGATATAAGTAGTCAAAATTATATGCATCATTAATAATAGCCATTTGCACAGGTGGTCTTCCACAATAAAAGCCTATATCTATTTATAACATCACCTTGACATGTCAGATTAAAAGGAAAAAAAGTGAGTTCCTCATGGATATAAATAATCCAGATTATCTGCATCGTAAATAACAACCATTTTCACTGGTTGTCTTTGACTCCAAAAACCTATACCTATTAATAACATCACCCTAATACATCAGATAAAGGAAAAAAAAGCAAAAAGCCTGTTTTTCCTTATCCCAAGCTCACTCCTAATTTACTTTCAGTTTGCTTAATTTCAGTTGGTCATGTGATGGGTATCCATATTCCCGTATTCAGAAAAGCATTATCTTTAGCATAAACATTTACTCTAACATATACATTACTATATACGTACACATTTTATACCTTCCTTTTCAAAAGCTTTTTATAACAATATTGTTCATTTTCTAAGTGGTTAAACTGATTGTTCAGAACTTTCTCCATTAATTGTGAAGAATACAATAAGATGTATCTATATTGTTGCTCCAAATGTTATGATTCAAAATACTTTAACTGTTTACTACAGAAATCTATAACTATACCAAGTATTTTTTATAACTTTTGGAGACCTACTTACTATTATAATATTTCATATTGTTCAACTAAACCTGAACCCAAGAAAAGAAAATCCTTCAGTCAAAGGAATATGTCTGACATATCAAGATATTGCTATTTATTTTTAAATTATTTATGCAGGTCTGGCTTATGATGTTTCCTTTCAATAGTAGCGCATAAGCATTTCAAGTTCGGAGGTGAGCTTGTCAGGGTGTATCCGCCCTTTTGCCATTACTTAACCTGCGTATTTTTCCACATTCCACATTAATGCCAAGACATATGACGATGTAATACACCTTTCGATTAAGTACACAACTGAGATTAAAAAATAATTATATTGCATTTTTCATATTATGAAAGAAAATGAAAACGGAAACCGTATCTGTTTACTTGTGTCTCTAAGATCTGTGTGACAAAGTCAAACCTCTACCTCTGATATGGTCTGCTGGGAAAAGGTAAATAAGATTTAATATGGAGCAAAAAAATGCGGTAAAGTATTCATAATAATTCACAATATTAAATTAAACAAGATATCAAATTAATCATCGTTAAATGTAAGAACATACCATTTTATGTACCTGATTTGAAGTCGATATCACTGTATCATAATTCCATGAGTTGCAATTATACATACGGTAGAATAAAGTCAGGTGAACACTCCGTCAAGGTATATCTGGTCTGGTACCAATATCAGAGTCAGTAAAGGAGCGATAATGGAAAAGGAACATTAATTAAGCACGTGTCGCCCCCTGTCTGGAAGTCTTGTGAAATATAATACTAACAAACTCTGCTGAGTTGGTGGTCTTTGAAAGAAATAAGTCCGCAGCAAAAACTGCCGTGTGCTGTGATTGTCCTCCAACTTAGTTTATTTCAACTCGCTGGCCATCTATTATTAACATTGCCCGCCAAAATCTCGCTTTTTTGTGGTCTTTGTATGCGTCTCTGATTTGGTCCATTGCACGTCTTTTCAAAAGGTAATCTTCTTTGGTCAAGTCCTCAGTGAGGAATGGGGTTTGGTTCGTTGTTCTATTCAGCTTTGTGTTCTTCAAAGTGTTATGTCTGGTTTGTCTTGTGTAAAACCTTAAAATAATGTGGCGTTCTTTCCCCTGTGTTTGTTTTTTACCTGTTCTGTGTGCTTGTTCGATATGTTTCTTAACATCCGTTACCGAACAGTCGGCTCCTAAAAGTTTGTGTTCGACAATCCATTTAGCTGCAATATCCACACAGTCCTCATTTTGTGTTTCAGGCACCCCTATCAGTCTCAGATTGAACTCTCTTGTGTATCTTTCCATGTTGATTATCCTTTCTTTCAGGTTAGTTTCCATATCTTTTATTTTGTCTGTAAGTAATGTTTCATTGTTTCGCAATGTCTTGTTTTCTTTGCGTAGCTGATTGTTTTCTTTCTCTAACTGTTCTAACCTTCTGTTATTGTTTTCGTACTGACCATCAATGAATTCCTCTCTCTCTCTGATTTCCTTTATCTTTTCCTCTTTTTCTTGTGTAACTGTTCTGATACTCTCAATTTTTCCTTCTAGTCCTGATATTTCTTTCTGTAATGTATCTCTGCACTCGTTTATCAGTTGACATCTTTTCTTCCATAATTCTGAAATGACTGTCCAACGATAAGTGCCTAGTCTCGTCTTGTGTGACTGTGTCTGTACACGTGTCACTCGCCGCCATGTCTTGTTTGGCTATCCCTTGTTCGTCGTCTTGTTGGCTGTCCTTATCTTTTTTTGACAAATACTGGTCTACACTTCTCTGGCTCTCTTTATTTCTCTTACTTTTGGGCATATTTCTTTAGTTTTATTCCAGATATGGTGACGGCACTTACTGTTTTAAGTCGCAAGGAGCTGGAGCTCTCACAAAGCGTGTCCTCACAGCATGCGCACTCCACTCCTCATGGCCTTGCTCATTTGTATTCATACTGAGTATCAAGCCAGTGGGTTGGTAAACCTCTTGTCCCAGCATAATTTGATTTAAAGAGAACCCTGTCATTTGGTTGACCATTGAGTGCAGAGCCATAATGATGAGCGATAGGTCTTCGTACCACTCCCAAGTTCAGCCTTGGATCATACACCACACCATCTGCAACACATTCCTGTTTTGCCGTTCAATCTGGCCATCTGAAATGGGGTAGTTGGGCGTCGTCCTAATCTTGGCTTTACCCGTCCTCTCACAGAACACTTTAAATTGGGTCGACTCGCAACCTTGATTGGTGTGAATGACTAGTGGACAACTGAAGGGGGTGACAAAATGCATAATAAATTGTTTGGCCACGGTCTCTGCTGTCTGGTCAGGGATAGCCACACACTCAAGAAATTTGGAGAATTTGTCGCACATCATTAAGATGTAAGAGTTCCCATGTGTGCTTGTTGTAAATGGCCCAAGGATGTCCAGGTGCACATGTTCCATTGGATATCCGGAATGACATTTGACTAACCCTGCTGGTGCAGTTCTAACAGGCAGTTTATGTCGGTTGTAGACTGGACACTGTGCCACATATAGTGCACAGTTGATGACCATATTATGCCAGTAAAAGGACCTACGGAGGCGTGCCAAGGTCTTATCTCTTCCTAGTTGCTCAGCTGCGGTGCATTACCGAGGCCGAAAGCTAGACAATGTGTTCAAACAACACGTACTTTGTTATAAATGCTGTTTTCCTTTTTGCCTCTTCTTCCAACTCTATTTGCTCGAGAGTAAGCCCAGAGTGGAGAAATAAACAGTGCAAGCCAGGGTATCCAAGCAATCTTCAGTCGGGGGAGGGGGTAGGTGTCCTTAACTGTCCTTTGGTTTAGGGCTCTAAAGTCTATGCACCATCTCACCCCTCCCTCCTTCTTCCTCACCAACACCGGTGCTGAGGCCCACTCTGAACTAGAATGGCGGATAACCCCTGCAGCTAGGAGTTTCTCTAGCTGGCTCCTCTCCTCCTGTTTGAAACTGATTGGAACTCTCCTCATACGTTTGTGGATTGGCGCGTGGCCTATTGTTTCCAGGTTGTGGCGAACCTCAGATAAGCAACCAAGAAACAGGTCATTTTTAGCAAAACATCCTGGTATGTAAGAAAGAGCTCCTCTAATTGTGAGGACTACTGAGCGTCCTTATATATCAGCATCTGGACTGTTCCAGAATGAAGCCTGTACTACTTCTTTCAGTAAGCTTACTGTTTTGTTTTCAAAATTAACCTTGCACTTTTATGCCAGTAGAAAGTCTACACCAAGAAGCATCAAATCTGATATTTTGGCTATGTACACTGGCCAATGCTACGCTTTCTTACTGAACTGGATATTTGTGTCGGTTGCATGCTCTGCATTTAGCCCTGAATCATCCCTGCCAATCCCCTTCAGGGTGGCTGTGCCTGCACATACAGGCCTCTCAGGGAGACTATCGTAAAGCTGAGGCTGATCACAGTGATTTGAGATGCACTGTCGATCACAGCTTATGTCAATCCTGTTTATCTGAGGCTTCTAGCATTAGTCCTTGAGTTTGGCATACTTTAACTTTGCCACTTATGGGCTCGTTTCGTTCCTGAGTACCTGAACTGACAGAGGGTTCCTCCTGTTGAAGGGGAGACTGACCTTGCTCTCCCCTACCTAGCAGGTGCTGACAATTGGCTTCGTCAGCTTCTGCTTCCTGTAAATGGCCTTCTGATAACTGGGTTGCGTCAAGGCTGTTTAACACAACCCTTGGCCTTTTAAACCTTGTTCCCGTTTGTTCATCTGTGCCCCTGGCTGGTCGCTGGTTTCTGAATGGGTGCCATGCCAGGGGTTGACCCATTCAGATGCTGTCGACTGGGCCTACTTTGTGTTGACTTGACCTTCTGTATCTGACTTTGCACTCTCGGCCAATGTGATCATTTAAGGGCTATGTGTGCCTTCACATAAATGGCTAGGTGGTTGTTGATGGCATCCTACATGTATTGAAGAGCTTTGTGGAGGTATTTTGGGTTCTTTCCCATGGCGCTAACTGCTGCTTTCCTGTGGCCGAATCCTCTCAGGAAGTATTCAGTGGGGAGCTGTTGAATGGTATCCTCTGTGGCGCCCTGGAAACCGTTCATAACCTGGACATGAGCCCTTTTGCTAAACTCCTCCAGGATGTCCTGGTCCTCCTGTCTTGCAAACTGAAGCTCTCTTCACACAGTGATGGGAGCATCTCTTATGCTGAAACATTGCTCTGACTTCTTAGTTACGCATTTGTAGTCACCTTCCAGTTCCAGCTCTCTGACGTAATCAAGTGCCCTCCCACCAAAGTTTTTCTGCTTTCTTGTGTTAGGACCATCTGCGCCTGTCTGCCAACCTCTGGAACTGGAAGAAAAAAACAGTCCAATTCCTATTGCCTGTGAAGGTGCCTAACTTCATGATGTCTGGGCTCCTTCTTCTCCTTTTGGTGCCGTGGTAATGAGGTGAATAAGAATAGTCTGAATCTTTAGAGTAAGAACTGGTTTGATCATCCCTTCTCCTATGCCTAGAGCTGATGGACCGGACCCGACGCTTGTGATGCTCCTTACGGGGCAGTGTACTGCCATGTTCTTCCAAGGTTGAGTCATTTGACACAGAGGAACTGGACCTATGTGGCCGATTCTGTGTCTGTCTACACTCTTCATAGGCCTTGACGACCGTTTCTTGTTGCTAAATCTATTTGCAGCTTACCATGATGCCAGTTGTAACAAGGGAACACCAGGAAGGTCACCTGTATGACAGGTAGCCCAATGCACGCAATGAATTTTCAATGGTTACTAAAACAAACAACGCAAGCCGAATAGTTTGTCACAAGTGTTAGCAAAAAGCAATGCCAGACATAATCAACAACAAAAGTAATAGGGTCTCACCAACGTGAACAGGCAAGTAAGCCAGCAAGGCACATGCACTGGTTTCTGATCTATACACTAACAAGAGGAGTATGAAAATTAACTCAAAAAGTATAGGGACCTAGTATCCTAAATGGACTTGTCCAGTCTATTAAAGCTATCACCATGCCGCTTATTACAGCTTCAAATAGGTATTTATTCTATTATATATCATGTATTTCATATACCGTTTCTCCCTTAATAGCTTGTGTGCTCACTTCAGCATCCAGGTTTATAGTTCTTATATATTAGTTTTGCTGTATGACATGTTGATATGATTTCCTGAAATTATTTGACCATAGGACATTTCATGTATTTGCATGCAAATACAGCTTTATCTAGTTAAACTTAGTACACTGGTGTTCAGTGACAATACCCAGCACAGCAATTAAAACTTGTCCTGTATTTTAATTTCTGGGCCAGTAATTAGTACCTAATGAACAAAATTTGTACAGATCTAGACCCTGGGCACTTTAATGTTTTGTTAACTTTTAACTCTGCAACCACTGACCATATGGCTTTCACTTTCAAATGTGAATTGCATAGGGGTTAGGAATCCCCCCTGTAATTTGGGGATCAAAAGGTCAAAGGTCAAGGTCACAGGCCCCAATTGTTCATGAACAAGTCTGGTTAAACATTGCTCCACTTGCTAATGAAAATATTTCAATTAAACTTGGTACACTTGTTATGCGAGTACACAAGGCCTCAAATCCTAGAAAGTTGAATCACTACAGCATAGTTGCTGCATAATATTTACTGTGATCAGCAGCCATGACTGAGAATGGTGGATATATTTACACAAAAAAAGGTGGTCAACACCACAGTTTCTTGGCACGTTGCCAAGCATCAGGAGAACACCAGCTCTTCAGCATCAGCCCTTGGTAACATGCCTACATGCAGTTTCAGATGTAGCTCCTTGGTTGCCCAAATCAACATAACATGGTGCTTTTGTCCTCTCCCCCTAATATACATGCACAATATGCCAGAATAGATGGGCTCTAAATAAAACCTGCTCATACTTTAGGTGGCGCCATAGTTGATGTGTTATGAATGAAATACTGCTAAACCTGTATTGAGACATACACTCCTGATATAAAACTCATCATTAAACCTATTAAGACATGCCTATTGGCTAAATGTAACCTAATATACTATAACAAGAATGGCCTTGCAAACTACAATTATGTCTGCCTACTAACATGAAACAAGTCTGAAATACATGGCGAATCATCTTTACACTTCAGTCTCTTTTTGGCCAGGCACGTGTGAAGAACCGACATTGGCAGGTGGGAAGGGTTGCTGTGTCCACCAGCTGTAGCCCTCTTTGATATCCTTAACATCATTCCTGGGTGGCCCACTGTTTGAGCCTCACTGGTTCCTACATAAACCATATTTCTGGCAAATCGTCCTCAGGTTCCTCATCACAATTCATAAGTATTGCTGTTCTATCCTCATAAAACTCTGGTAATCAGACACCTGATTCCTCATCCAGATCATGAAATTGAGGGCATAAGCTCAGTTGGCTTCTGATGACCCACTTAGGATCACCAAAGCCATCAGCTATCTTGAAAACATTCTGGTCACTCCTTTTGTCCACCACTTTGTAAACTTTGGGGCTATAGGTTTCTTGAATATAATTCCTTTCCTGCTGGAAACTGGTGAAGAAAGATTCTGGTGCTAATCTCTAGTGGAGCATCTTTGGTCTTTTTATCTTAAATCTCCTTTTATTTGGATGCAGCCTGCCTTAACCTCCTATTTGCCAGCTCACTAGCCTGTTGAAGCTCCAACTGATAAATATCTACTAATTTGTGGGGGAGATGGGAGCAGCCACATCATCTGGTTCCAATGCTGGGCCAATCCTTAAGTCTGGAGGTAAATATGGATCACACCCAAAGAGAAGATAAAAGGGGGCATATCCCATTAAACCGTCTAGCATGGTATTGTATGGATAGACCAACTCGTGCAAATACCCAGGCCATCTCCTCTTCTGTTATACAGCCAAGGTCCTGAGCAAATCATGCATGGTCCTATTCCAATGTTCTAAAATACCATTTCCTTCAGGGTTGTATCTGGTTGTGTACAATTTCTTCATTCTGTTGTAGTGACAAAGTTCTCTGACAATCTCCCCTTAAAATTTTGCCACTTGTCACTATGGAGTCTTAGAAGGGGTCCATACTTTTGTATGCACTCCTTGACCAGCACCTTTACAACAATCAAAGGTTTTTTTTCTCATTGGTGGGTATGGCCACCACCCACTTAGCGAATGCATCTATCAACACCAATACATTCTCTCTCCCATCAGCTCGCCTATATATCACCTTTTAATCTATGCAAACACACTCTAGCAGTCAGGATACTAAGTGTGGCGTGTATTTAGTCATCGGTGCAAGGAGACCAAGGAGACCAGGTAGTTTTTAGCGAACCTGTGAGCTTATGCGATGGTGCAGCGTCGTCCGTCAATCGTCAGCTGTCCGCCGTCCAGGGTTTGCTTTCCGCCGTCCATGGCTGTAAGTCAGAAACCGTTGGAGCTAGCAGCTCCAAATTACATGTAGGAATTAGTCACATTTGAAACTTGGTGCCGTGGAGCTTTTTATTGGGTATCTGCATTTATTTAGATTTTATAGAGAAAAAGCTTAAAAACCTTTAAAAATCTTCTTCTCTGAAACTTTCCAGCCAAATTATCCAATATTTCACGGAAATGATCCCTGGAACAATCTCTCTCAAGTTTGTTCCAATGGTTCCAGTTTGGAGATTTTTGGCCAAGTTACAGGAGGTTGAACTTAGTCATCTGTCCAAAAAAGCACACTAAAATTAAAATCTCAGAAACGGCTAGAGCTATAATCACCAAATTTTATACCAATGTTTGTCACATATGTCATATCTGATTTTGAGGTATTGGTGGCGCCACCTACATTGATGTGTTTTTTACAAGCGAAAATGTAATTTTAAACTCTTTTAGCTTATACACTGTTTTATGATGTAACTGTTGAGCTGATTGGTTTCAACTTTACAAGAATTATTCAATGGTAGGGTTCTGCCAGTTTTATAAGAATAGATTGGATAAATACTGTTTTAAAGAAAACATTGTAGCCAATTGAAAAAGGCTTTCTGTATTTGAAAACAGATTTGAGTTTCTGCAGCCAAGTCAAGAGGTCACTCAGTACAAACAGGTGGGGTCCAGACATCACCATGGCAACTGACCTGGCTCGGGGGGGGGGGGGGGGGGTGTCTAGACAGTGTCTAGACGTCTAGACACAGCGTCTAGACGTCTAGACACAATGTTTAGATGCAGAATTCCCAGATTATTGGAACTATATGTTTCAACTGTTTAAAAAAACTTGGTTAGCATTTTAAGTGAATTGGGTTTATCATCAGGTCACATGTGAACTGCTGCGCCCTCATTTTTGGTTGACCTCTGACCTTTTTTTGCTGCCCAGTGTCCATTTGTGCGTCTGTTTCCACAGATAAACCAGTATATCTCGGAAACCGTTTGACTGATCAGGCTAAAAATTGTGCACAAATGTAGCCCTTTGATAGCTTTATAACATACACTAAAAATGGTGGCGCCATCTGCAACCACTTTTGCACAGCGTCCATCTGTTCATCTGCCTTGGGATACTATCACTCATATCTCAGCAGTGGTTTGACTTATCCACCTGAAATTTTGCAAGTTTATACATCCTGGACAATTTTCTTGATTTTATGACAGATGGCGCCACCTACATTCACGTTTACTCTGCAGACATCCAAGCGCATATCTCAGGAACCGTTTGACCGATTGGGCCAAAATTTTGCATGTGTATAGATCTCACATAGCTCTTCATCATAGGCAAAACTGGTGGCGCCACCTGCAACCATTTATGCACAGCATCCATCTGTTCATCTGCCTTGGCGTAAAATCACTCATATCTCAGCAGTGGTTTGACATATCCACCTGAATTTTGCAGGTTTGTACATCCTGGAAAGTTTTCTCGATTTTATGACAGGTGGCGCCACCTATATTCACATTTACTCTGCAGACATCCAAGTTCATATCTCGGGAACAGTTTGACCGATTGGGCCAAAATTTTGCTTGTGTATAGATCTTACATAGCTCTTCAGCATAAGCAAAACTGGTGGCGCCACCTGCAACCACATATGAACACCGTCCATCTGTTCATCTGCCTTGGGATAAAATCACTCAAATCTCAGCAGTAGTTTGATTTATCCACCTGAAATTTTGCAGGTTTATACATCCTGGACAATTTTCTCGATTTCATGACAGGTGGCACCACCTACATTCACGTTAATGCTGCAGACATCCATGCTAGTATGCAACACACCTCACTCTATTCCCCGTGCCACTTAATCCATGCCTGACTTCACCCGTCCCACTCTGATTTCTGCAGATACACAGTCGCTTGTTGACTACCCATATTCTAGTTTTAAAATGTCCTAGTCTGAAACTTGCAGGTCCGAAATGTCCATTTTGCTGAAATCATAATGAGTAAGGTAGATATGCAGGACTTAAAAGGATCAATATTAAATTTTAAAAATAAACCTCCATTCATACTCCCAAACTTTGCACAGGTTCGCACTAGGCCTGTAGGCCTTGTTTAATTACTGATTTATTGGCGGAAGTACCATCGATACACTGTCAATACACCGTCAACTACAATGACAATTCTAAAGCAAACTGTCATCAGCTGACCTGGACGAAGTAATAAAACGTTATATCAACATACAGAGTTTAAATTATTTATGCTTATAATCATCATAAACTGCAATGCAACAGCTACCATCACAGTGACAGTTACAGAAAATTTACAGAAAACATACAATAACCATTAATATGTGCGAACTAGCTGACTTTAAAACTATACAATGATACAAGTTACACATAAGACTTTAGAGTTTATGGTTGTACTGACCAACTCTGGGCTCTCTCCTAGCATAATACACAGACTCTTGACTCTTCGGAGTTGGAATATCGTATGGATAGAATGCTCTCCACAACTCATGATGATATCGATATTGATATAGGGATACAGGAGTCGACTTAAGATAAAGGAGGCAGCTGATGATAAATTTGACGGCCTGCGTTCCTCCTTCTCGAAGATGGTTCTAAGATTTTTTACATCAAGATATATTCGTGCGCAAACATCGTATAAATCATCAAACTGAAGTCTCTTACTTAATATCTGACCAAAATCCACTAGTAATGTACTACTGTAGGACAACTCTACATACTTGGCTGATAATAGTAAGTACATGTGGCAATGTTTGGAACTAGTTTGTTTGTCGGAACTACTTGGTTATACCAGTTAACACCCTTGATCACAAAACAAAAACAAAAAATGGTAAAATAGTCAGCACGCTGAACCGTACAGACGGTAAAAATAGACAGTGAAGTTTCAAGCTATTACAAGAGTATCACCATTTCCGATATCGTTAGAGACATATTTTATGGTAGAAATACAAATAAAGGGGATGTTAAATCCAAGTATACCGCATCGTTACTGCGGCAGCCACACTCCCCGCCTAAAATCGAATAATTTTATCTACTTCGTAACAAAGATACAAATTATAGCAAGTGTGTGTGCGTGTGTACGTAAACAATATACATACTTCAAACAACTACAGTACAAGTTAGTGATCCTCAACCAGTAGGACCAATTTGTGAATAGGCCTTTCTGATACAGTAGGTTCCGTTAGTCGTTTTCCTTAGTTTGAAAGGTTTGGGTCACCAGTGATCAGCTTTACCTTTCTCATGAGTCAGTCATCGCTTGGGATCGTCTCTAACACTCTGGCAAGCTTCCAATCTCCACGGTATAACTGATCATCTTTAAGAAGCACCAGGTTGCCTACGGTTATATTTTGATGTGTCTTGTTCCATTTATTGCGGACTTGCAAGGTTGATAGGTATTCCCTCTTCCACCTATTCCAGAATTCATCTGCCAATCTTTGAACCTGGCGCCATCTCTGGTGGGCGTAGATATCTTCCCTAGCGAAATTGCCTGGTGGTGGAAGTATAAGATTAGTTGTCATCGTCAGCAGGTGATTTGGCGTACTTCTCTAGCCAGTCTCTAATGTCTTTCTGGAGCCTCAGCCAGTAATATCTTGTTTTAACTAGTGCATTGGACCTTTCCACACCTTGGAGACCCTGCAGATCATGCCTACACTTGAGAACCTCTCTGTGCAAAATGCTTGGTACAACAATCTGTTTGAGTTCTCCTAGCAATGGGTCTCTGACCGCATGATACAAGACTTGCTTCTGCCCTCCAAACTGTTTCACTGACGGATCAGAAGCTGACCACTTGAGACTTCTTCTGCTGGGCCCTCACACCTAGCTTCACTCCGGTTTGAAGGCTGTATTGCTTGATCCTCCTATGCTACCTCAAATTGATGATACGCCAAAGCAATATCAAATGTAGAAAAATACTTAGCCCAATGGAGCGCTTCCAGGGTCTAGTCTATTCGAGGTAGGGGGAACACATCCTGGCAGACTTTCTTGTTCATTTTCCAATAATCAACACAGTCTTATGTCACCATATCTCTTCTTTACAAACAGGACCAGAGATGCGTATTTTGAGGAACTCTCAACAGTGAGTCCCCTTCATAACAGGTCTCTCAGGTGGTCCCACAGCCATGGATGGATTTGTCTGAAGGGCTCCTGCATCGGTGCAGAATCCTCAGTCTCAGTCTTGTGCTAGATACTTTTGTTGGTGGGCAGGTCCTCTCCTTCCCTAATGAATACATCACAGTACCTCATTAGCAACTCCTCTACCTGCTGCCTATCCTTTGATGATGATTTCAAACTTGCATGATCCACTGATGGTACAACTGGGTCTGAAATCATATCCTTTAGTTTTGAAACGTACAGGCCCCCTTCAATATGTTTAATATGCCATTCCCCAGACTCTGGCTGCACAGTCTGAATTGCAGGATCTAATCCAGGACAGGTATTGGGCTTAAACAAAATCTCTTTATCACTCTGGTTGATGGTTGGTACTAACACACGACCATGTGCATCATTCACCAGGGTTTAAGTCAACATCAGACTTCCCTGTACTGGTCACGCAAATGGTTCCACCAACAGCTGTGTTATTTTGCGGTACACTCACCCTGACCTTACTGATACTGTTGGCCAGTATACAAACTTTAAACATACAAACCTCCCATTGATAGTGTAAGAATCAGCTGGCAAACCAGAATGATCCTCATAAAACAAATGCTTGTACTCCTGACAATGCAACAACACATTTGTGCCTAAACAAACTGGTACTTCCTCTCTCTTGGAAGATGTCTGTGGAGTGTCCTTCATTACCAAAAGCACAAACTCCCCAACATCAACACCGGCAATGGTTACAATGTCACACACAAGTCCTACATGGGTTGCTTTTAGCCCGTTAGCAGCCTGCAGTTGCAGCCAACTGCCCTGCCTGAACTAGATCCTCTGAACAATAGTGGTCCTTGAAAAAGTTCTCTGACAGCATGGAGACCTGTGATCCTGTGTCTCTAACAACATGTCTCCTTGCCCCCTCTCTTAACTTTGACAATGGGCCTTCCCTCAATAGTGCGCTGTATCAGGTCATTTTGAGCTGTATCAGGGGCCTCCTGACTGGTTTGTCCTTCTGCACTTTCAGACTCAGCCACTCTCTTCACTCCACCACTCTAGGTCTCTGCACAAAAAACACTTTTTGGTCTCTCCCTTCCCCTCCTAGAGTGCATGCAGCAACTCACACTTTTGTTTAAGCAATTGCAACTTAGTTTTTCTGGCTTTCTTGGATCATTGATCTGAGTTTTCTATTTTGAGATCCTCCAGCTGTCTGGAGAATGACATACTTTCAGCATTTCCCCAGCTGAATATGACTATCTTGCTTGCCACTACCAATTGCCACTGGGCCATGGCTTCCTACCTAAACTGCCAACACAAAATGAGGTAGGCGCATCTCTAATTCTGCATTTCCGGATCTTTCTAGGTGAATGTCTTTCACCTTCTCTGCAAACCAGTCCCGTAATAATGTCTTTATTCGGGAGACAGTTAGGATCCTTGGCCAGACAATATTTCACAAGTGACATCAGGCCATGAGAAAAGTCATGCAATGTTATAAAATAAATGTAACAATTGGGTTGATGTACGTTTCTCCTTAAAAGCTTCCTGGAGATGATTAAACAGCTCCTCTGCATTCTCAACATTAGAATATTGTATCTCACCCTTTGCTGGACCCTCAAGAGCATTAGCTAATCTACTACATCATGTCCATCCAGACTGTGGTCCTAACTGCCAATTCCAGTTCCACCAACCATTCCACCAGCTGCAAGGGGTCACCAACATAGACAGCTTATTTATGGTGTGAATTCACTATCCATACTGGGTGTGGTGCCTGTGCCCTGGCATCATCCCATTTAAAAGTCCCTGCAACTGCTCTAACCTCTCAAAAAGAGCTCTGACCTCATCTGCATCAGTCATGGAACATTAACAAAATTAAGACAGGTAATATACTGCAATGTACCTATCAGAAAACCTCAAATTCTAGCACCTACCTGAAACCACAAACACCACAGTCAGGTATAAACTATTATTTCACATGGCATGCATGTATAGTACAATCCCTGCAAGGTGAAAACTATACATATATCAAAGAAATGTGTGCATTATGTAACTCATGTCAATGACACACCTCATAACCTTGCAACTGAGAAAACAAAAAGTTCAGGATGCCAAACAAATGTCCAAGATGGTGCCAAAATCAATATCACATCAGATCCTGGAGCACCACAATTACTTTGCAACATCACTCTAGTTCTGAAACAGTCACTCTTCCGTCACAGTACCCACTTGCTTAGGGTCCCTTGTGATACATACCTCTTTACAGTCCTTCAGCAAATCCACTGCTGACATCTACCATGTCCACTACACATAGGAACTATCCAGAGCCAACCACCTTTAAGTTGCCACCAATCTCGCAGCATCCCACGGGTGCCACCAATAAGATTGTAAGGGAAAGTACCCGAGGCCATCATATCCTAGTAAGTTGAATCAAGACAACTTAGTTGCTGCATAATATTTATTGTGATCAGTGGCCATGATGGAGTATGGCGGATCAATTCACAAAGAAAAAGGTGGTTGGCACCACAGTTTCTTGGCACACTTCCCAGCATCAGGAGAACAACCAGCCCTTCAGCTTCAGCCCTTTGTAGCATGCCTCAATGCAGTTTCAGATGCGGCTCCTCCATCGCCAAAATCAACAAAATATGCTGCTTCTGTCCTCTGCCACTAATACAAATGTGCAATATGCCAGAATAGACGGGCCTAAATAAAACCTGCTTCTACTCCAGGTGGTGTCAGAGTTGACGTGATATGAATGACATACCTTCTTATTACTGTCACATGCTGATGAACAGTGACAATACCCAGCACAGCTATTAAAACTTTCCCCATATTTTAATTTTTGCACCTGTAATTAGCACTTAACAAAATATTTGTACAGGTCCCAACCTACCTTAGGTTAAAGTTTTGTGATAACTGTTTATAACTTAAACTCCACTCATACTATTGTTTTTATATTTCATATGTGTCATTTGGGGGGTCAGGAATCTCCAATATAATTTAGAGGTAAAGGTCAAGGTCACTGGCCAGCTTTGTCAATGAAAATGTCAGGTTAAAAATGTGTTCACTCCTCCATTGCTTATGAAGATATTTCTGTTAAACTTAGGACACTGATGAACAGTGACAATACCTATCACAACTATTAAAACTTTCCCCATATTTTAATTTTTGCACCTGTAATAAAACCTGCTCATAATCCAAGGTGGCACCACAGTTGATGTGATATGAATTCCTGTCAAACTCTGATGAACAGTGACAATACCAGGCACAGCTAAATAAACTTTCCCCATAAACTTAGTACACTGATGTTTTGTGACATTACCCATAGATTAACTAGGTCGAGTTTTATGATAGGCAAAATCCACATATATTTAATGAGGTCAGAGGTCACCAAGCTACTTTATGCTGTCACTGGTGACAGATTTGGATAACTGATGTGGTTCTCTTGCTTTGCTGATGGGCACATGACCATCAGTAATCATAGATGCTTTCATTATCTTGACCCTTTTTCATTGGGCCTTGTGTATTTTCCAGATCCAGGCTATTCAAACTGTCAGCTTAGCCCACAATGAACGGTATGAAATGAAATTTTTCATGGCATCATCAGAAAATCTGATACCAACTGACAACACTTCAGGTTTGCAATGTTCTGGGTCATCTTCTCAGATGTATCTGGTTTGAGTAGTGTCTGGATGATATTTGATATCATGATATCATAGTTTTTGATATCATGATAATTAAATTTTATCGCAATATACTGCGATATAATGAAATAATTATAAATAATATATAATGTGATTAATGAGTCATCAATCATAATAAAAGCCACCTTTACCATAACTTTTACCATTGTGTCAGTATCACAGGATCACTGATTAAGTGATGTAAGTTGCATGAAGGTGCTACAGCTGTGCCAGCTTGAGGCGCTGAAACTCCTGCCCCCAATGTCAAATCACGCTTGTCAGAACTATCCACCATGTTTCCTATAACTACATAAAAGCCAGAGAGTTTTCAGAAAGAGTGTCATAACCATCATGTCTAAATAATCCAACCCCCATTTTATATGGCAAAATATTCAATCTGTCAGAAATGTTGGATATGGTGACACTTTTACGTTGACATTTTTATTCCATATTATAAAAGGATAAATATGTTTATTTATTGCTCTATCATTATAGTGTTATTTTCTCCTGGAATTCGTTGACTTTTGTCCTCTTTGATTTATCCTGCTTCTTCGGGACAATTCAAACTAATTCCAAAATCAGTAAACACGGTTCCACCCACACACAGGTCTGCAAATGCACGTGCTTTATAAAAATAAATATGATTCTTGAAAATAAATGTTATTTTGAACATGGACAGCCCCTAATGATGCCAGTTTCCCCATATAATACACTTCAAATGCTTGCTTGTGAACCAAAATCATGGACAAAAATGCATATTGTGATATCACTATAATAGAAAATTTGACGGTATGATTACTGTCGCTTTGTCAGATTAGTGTAAATACCGAATACAGGTCACCATCCCAACCCTAGGTTTAAGGGTAGCAGATGGGTCTATATCAATATCACATATGAAGTCTGGTCCCCTTGTCCCTGTTTCTGATGAGTGTTTGAGCATGGAGACCTAGAGGCATCATTGGCTGTATTAGAGGCTGATTCCACAAATTTCCATTTGCTAGGTTGAGAACCTTCATTGATTTCTAAAACCTGATTTGCCAAAAAAGGATTTAAGTCTTTTCACTTTTGATGTAACAAAGAACAGATTGGCTGTCTGTCCAGTGTGTCTTCTAGTGTGTCTCATCAATGTTCAACTCTTCTTTCCTCAAAATGTTGTTGATGCAAGCTAGAACTGTGGTGGTGGCAAGCTCCTTTCCTTTAAGAAAGGACAATGTACCTTCCCTGTATCACTGAAAAAATGAAGGTAGCTTACATTTCCACAAGCTTATTCACTGGCAACAGCAAAGTGATGCATCTGGACTGTTTGAATTGTTCTAAAGTCTTCTGGCGTGGGTTTGACACACCTGTCTACATCAGAGGTTTGCAACAAGGGCAACTCTGTGAACCAACTGTGCCATAACTAAAGGTAGTTTGAAGGGATCCCCCATCCTATGCAAACTTGAATAAGTCTTGTAGGATTTGTTTAGCCAACTGGGTAAATGGCACTAGAAACCTAAGAGGCTCATAGATTGAACTGATGATAGTCAAGATTCCCCTTCTTGTGGATGGTCGATCACGAATTAAAATATGAACCAGAACTAATCTGCCTGCACACTCAACTGTATACCCAGGGCCCTTTTTATGTGCAGGGCCTGTTCTAAGTCTAAGATTTCTTTCCTAAATAATGTATTCATCCTCTGATAATGTTTGAAGAACCACCATTTGTTGCATACCCATTTAGTTTGGTGGAAACTATCTTTGGTGCAAAGTTTTTCAAGCAAACAATCAGCTCTGCAGCTTGTTTCTCAGTTGTAACTGATTTAAACGATCGTCCACATAGAAATTTGGCTTGATGGTGCTTGTCACCTAAGAGTCATGACCTTTGTTAATGTCTGCCTTTTCCAGAGAGTAAAATTTGAACAACTTGGGGATGAGACAACCCCAAATAGGTGAAGCAACATACAAAGAGAAAGTCATGGAGGATCTTGATTCAGAAACCTAAGAAACCTCAAAAGGTCATCTTGCAATTTCCCTAGTCCCACATTCAGCTGTCAGGTTTGGTTGAAACAAGCGCTAAACCAATGGCTTAGTATCACTTATTAATATCCCTTAGTCTTTCACCACTTAAACCCTTGGCTTCTCCCTGCTTTTCTAACATCCGGGTCCTCTCCTCTTTCATCCTACTCTACAGACTAGGACACCCAATCCCAAAAAAACTTGTCCAGGCGGATCCGCCACATTTGGAAGGACTGACACTAGAATTTCTTATCCTGGATGTGCAAGGTGAGTACAATAGTTTGGAAAAGTATAGGGCATTTTGTAACTGAGTTTCATGCAAGCTAAATTCATGAATTGTGCTATTTTACTGTGTTTTAATTTCATATATTAAGATAACTGTTTTATTTCTGTAGAGGAATAAGTACAACTGTAAACAAAACAGTCAAGTAAGTGTTATTTTCCCTGTTGCTATTTAATATAATTACATTATACCAAATACTATACAGCAAATAAAAACAAGATTTATTCAATCTGATAATGAATTTATTTTTACTGATATTCTTAACACATGTTGTAATATTGTAAACATTAAAAAATGAAAAATTCTTTCCATTAGTGTTATTGTTATGTCTCAAACTAATCTTGAAATAAACATAACATTTTGATATATATTATCATCACTTTATCAGTCTAATGCTGTAGATTAACTATTTTTGTCCAAAGTAAAACAGTTTTAACATGTGATTTCTTAAGTCATTTTAAGATCATGGACAAACCTGTTGTGATTGAGGATGCTGTAGGTTCATCAAGGTACCAGAGGTGCCTTTCTGTGTGGCTCAGTACTGATGCCTGCTTTGGAGCTGCATGATAACATATGACGTATAATGTGAGTACTTTTATATATTTATTTCTGACTATTACCTTGCATACAAGGTAGTCTTCGATAAGGTGTAACAGAACATGCAAAATTTTACCAGAGTTGTCGAGGCATGGGGTGATTTTTAGCAATTTTATATCTGTACTTGTGGAAGGCTGTGGCCATCAGAATACACTCCTCAGACAGAGGCTACATTAAAAAGTGCTTGACAAGAAGGTGTCTCTTATATTTTCTTAAAGAATATTTTTGTAATACGCTTAGATCCCAGAAAGGTTGATGCATGAAAGTACATTCATACCCTACACAACCCCCTCATTTGAAGGACCATACATCAACCAATTCATGTAGTTTGCCTGTGTATCAAAAGTCTGTCTGAAGGCTGTTTTCAAGAGGCAGTGTCACAAGGAAGCAGGTTACTGAACAAGCAAAGAATTTTAAAGTTAATAAATATTTTCCATCAGAGGATGAAATCACTCTTCAAGTTTTTTATTAGATCAGTATACCATTAAGCAGAAATTTTGCTTGTTTTCAGGTAAGACCAATAACCTGCCTGCCAAAAAGGTAATAACAATTTGTTTAATCAATTTGAAAATGAGATAAGAGTCATAGCTATTTACCATCTGTCCATGTGAACCACAATGCTCATGTTGTCTGTTTTGTTTATGTCAGTGTATCTCACACATACAAACACACCTCATATCTTTTATCCCTTTACGTA
This sequence comes from Sipunculus nudus, assembly GCA_026874595.1. Lineage (NCBI taxonomy): Eukaryota > Metazoa > Annelida > Sipuncula > Golfingiida > Sipunculidae > Sipunculus > Sipunculus nudus. The sequence continues at coordinate 83,976,272 of CM049309.1, read as the reverse complement.
GAAAGGGATCTCTCTTGGGGACATTTTTAGTGAACCTGTGAGCTTATGGGATGGTGGGGCGTCTTCTGTACTTTAACTCATACTATCTTAAAAACAGCAGGAGCTAGCATCACCAAATTTTATGTCAAATGTTAGTCATCTAAAAAACTCTATTGGATTTTCCTTGTTTTTTGTTAACTGCATTTTCTTAGATTTTATAGGGAAAAAAGCTAAAAAGCTTTTAAAAATATTCTTCTCTGAAACTGTTCAGCCAATTGTCCAGTATTTCACAGAAATGATTCCTGGAATGATCCCTCTGAAGTTTGTTCAAATGGTTTAAGTTCCTAGATTTTTGGCCGAGTTACAGGAAGTTGAACTTAGTCATCTGTCCAAAAAAGCATACTAAAATAACAATCTCAGAAACAGCTGGAGCTATCATCACCAAATTTCATGCAGATGTTGTTCACATGAGTCATATTTGAAAATTGAGGTATTGGTGGCGCCACCTGTATCGACCTTTTCTGTACTTGGGTCATCAATCATCAGTACATTATTCCATTATTTCTCAGGAATAGCAGAAGCTAGCATCCCCAAATTTCATGCAATCGTCTGTCACATATCAAATGTTGTGGGATTAAGCTTTTTGTGGCACCACCTGCATTAACTTACTTTATACAGGGAAAAAGCTAAAATCCTTTGTAAATTTTCTTCTTTGAAATCATACAGCCAAATGGTTCAATATTTCACAGAAATCATTCCAGAGACCAATTCTCTTTACTTTGTTTAAATGGTTTTGGTTTGATGAATTTGACAGAGTTGCAGGAATTTGAAATTAGTCATTTAGAAGGTTAGCATACTAACATAAAAATCTTAGAAACAATAGGAGCTAGGATCACTAAATTTTGTGCAAATGTTGGTCACGTGACTTATACTTGAAATTGCAGTTTTTGTGGTGCCACCTACATCGACCTGTTTTTTACGGTCATAAAACTTGTAATTTTAGCCACTTTCAGCTTAAAATGTTTTGTGATGAAAGTGTCTAGCTGAATGGTTTAATTTTTCACAAAAACATTCTAGGATAGGGTTTTTTAGCTCAGCTTACTGAAAGTCATCTGAGCTATAGCCATCACTCTTTGTCCGTCTTCCGTCTGTCTGTCCGTCTGTCTGTCCGTTAACCAGGCACAAATCGTAACCGCTGGACCTAGAACCTTGTAACTTGGGATTCTGAGAGGTCTTTGAAAAATCTCCTTGGAAACCAGAAATTAGGTCTCTGTTACCCATATCCTTTGAGCTATGGGGCCCCAAAGTACCCCCCAGAAAAGTCAAAAATTTCATACAAAAACTTCAATATCTCATTAACTACTTGACTGATGGTCATGATTTTTGGCATACATATTGATCATGAGATGTTCCATCAGTTCCTGCAGACTGGTGTTGCCACCTGTAATTTTCGATTTTTTTCGAATTTTTTTCTCTATTTTTGAGACCTTTAAAAATGTGAACATCTGTTAACAAGGTGCAAATCGCAAAGACTGGACCTAGAATCTTAATTCTTAACACACTGAGAGGTCCATGAAAAATCTCCTTGGAAACCAGAAATTAGGTCTCTGTTACCCATATCCTTCGACTTATGGGGCCCCAAAGTACCCTCCAGAATAGTAAAAAATTTCATACAAAAACTTCAATATCTCAATAACTACATCACTGATGGTCATGATTTTTGGTATACATATTGATCATGAGATGTTTCATCAGTACCTGCAGACTGGTGGCGCCACCTGTATTGTTCGATTTTTTACGATTTTTTCCTCTATTTTTTAGAACCTTTAAGGATGCTGTCATCTGTTAACTTGACACAAATCGTAACGAATGGACCTAGAATCTTCATTCTTGACACACTGAGAGGTCCATAAAAATCTCCATTGAAACCAGAAATAAGGTCTCTGTTACCCATATCCTTCAAGCTATGGGGCCCCAAAGTACCCCCCAGAATAGTAAAAAATTTCATACAAAAACTTCAATATCTCATTAACTACATCACTGACGGTCATGATTTTAGGCATACATATTGATCATGAGATGTTTCATCAGTTTCTGCAGACTGGTGGCGCCACCTTTATTTTTCAATTTTTACGAATTGTTTTCTCTATTTTTGAGACCTATAAAGATGTGGTTATCTGTCAACAGGGTACAAATCCTAACAACTTGACCTAGAATCTTCATTCTTGTCATGCAAGGAGGCCCATGAAAAGTGTCTGTGGAAACCTGAAATTAGGTCTCTGTTACCCATATCCTCCAACCTATAGGACTCCAAAGTATCCCTCAGAATAATGGAAAATTTGATACAAAAGCTGAAGTATCTGAACAACTAATCCAGAGACCACCATGCTTCTTAGCATGGATATTGACCATTAAGTGTTTTTATTAGTTACTGCAGACTGGTGGAGCCACATGTATTTTTTTTAAAGTTTACACATTTTTTCTTTATTTTTATATTAATACAGACACAATCTCAGCCTATTGGTTAATCTGTTTGATGCTTCAGTTGAATGGGTATATACTGCCATTCAGATGATAAAATTTCCTTTTGCAAATCTCTTCCCAGTCAGCTGAGCGTCATGACCCATGGGTCACTTGTTTTAAATTGTATAAGAATAGGTCAGGTTCATTGATTTTTGGCAGAGTCATAGAAAGCTTAAGTTGGTCTTGAGGCCATAAGTAAGCCTATTTCAAATTGTGGGCTGCAATTGTCCCCTTCTGCAAAACTGTTGTTTCAATTTATGTAACATTGCACAAAAATGATTCTTAGTTGGCCTTAGTTCAAGATTACTTAAATGATTTTTGGCACAATTATTAGACCTTTAAAAATGAAAGAACTGCATCTTTTATTATTCTTTATTAAACATTTATAAACATCATAAAAACATTAATGAAGCATCAGCTTGAAAAAAAGTATTAAACCATAGTCTTTCAGATTTACAAACAGGCCAAGTTTGTGTCTGTATCTATAAATAGTTTGGCAGCCTGCCAACTGTTTCAGATTTGGTGCCAAAGATCAACCTGGATGTATTTATTGCTTTGGCAGACTGCCATCTGTGTCAGTTTATGCAACAGGTCAAGAGTTCACTCAGTGCAGCCAGGTACAGGTCAGTAGTTCACTCAGTTTAGCCAGGTGAAGGTTAAGAGTTCACTCAATGCAGTAGCTTAAGGCAGCAATTTGTCACAGTTCTCTCGGGGCAACTGCCTTTCTCACCTAAGCCTGGTCAGCCCAGTGCATCAAACTTGAGGGCAGTTTGATATATTGGCCTGATATTTTGAACTGTCTATGCATCTTTGATGGCTTTCTCAATCACAGGACAGGTGACACCACCTATAATGACTTTTGCACAGTGTATGTGCCTACTTATTTCTGCGGAGGAATTTGATATATCGGCCTGAAATTGGGCTTATTAATACATATTGGATAGCTTTGTCATATACAAGACTGGTGGCGCCACCTACAATAATTTTTGCACAGTGTATGTCAGTGCATAATTTTTAGGAGGGGTTTGATATATCAGCCTGAAATTCAGCATATGATCACATGTCTGATACCTTCGTCATATATAAGACTTGTGGTGCCAGCTACAATCATTTATGTGTTGTGTGCAGCCATGCCTGAATTTCAGCAGTGATGTTTGTGTTATTGGTTCTTGTTCAAAATATTTAGTACTTGCATTGTTCATATTACACATGTAACACATGTACATGAAAAGTAATGTCCAGCATTAGAGCATTATACCTGGTGAATATCCCATTGCACAGGTTCGCATTAGGCCCAAAGGCCTTGTTTTTAAAATTGACATGGTATAACTGAGAAAATGGAGATAATACATCATGTGATTTTTAGCTCAGCTGACTGTAAGTCATCTTAGCTATAGCAATCACCCTTTGTCCGGCGGCCATCCAGTTGTCCGTCCGTCCAGCCGGACTTCCGTTAAAAGGGCAAAATCGTAACTGTTAGACCTAGAAACTCCTAACTGTATATCCAGGGAGGTCCTAGGCAAATCTCCTTGGAAACCTGTAATTAGGTCATAGTGACCTACATTTTGCTGCCTACAGACCTAAAACAGGATTCTGAGCATCCAGAAAGTCAGACAGAGCACACATTGTATCTGATAGGCCTAGAATTTTCTGATGTAACATTCTGAGACTCCTTTGCAATGTCCTTGGAAACCTGAAATTAGGTCATTGTGACCTACATTTTATGACCTACAGACCGAAAACAGGATTCTGAGCACCCAGAAAGACAGACAGAGCAAATATTGTATCTGTTAGGACTAGAATTTTCTGATGTAACATTCTGAGACATCCTTTGCTAATGTCCTTGGAAACCTGAAATTAGGTCATTATGACCATTATTTTGCAACCTTTAGGAAAAGATGTCATATGAGCACCCAGACAGTCAGACAGGGCATAACTTTATCCATTAGGCGTAGAATCTTTTAACATAAAATTGTCTTTGAAAACCTGAAATTAGGTCATGGTGACCTATATTCTGTTACCTTTGGGCTGAAAATGGTTTTGAGCACCCAGACATTAAGATGAGGCACAAACTGTATCCATTAGGCCTAGAATCTTCTACTGTAATATTTAGGGAGGTCCTAGGCAAATGACCTAGGAAACCTAAAAGTAGATCATGGTGACCTATATTCTGCAACCTATGGGAAGAAGATGTCATATGAGCACCATGAATGTCAGCTAGGCACAAATTGTGTCTGTTTAGTCCAGAATCTTCAAACACAAAAGCCAGGGAGGTTCTAGGCACAACTCTTTGGAAACCTGAAATAAGGTCATGGTGACCTAGAAAATTATTTTCAGCACCCAGATGGGGCATAAATTGTTTCCATTAGGCCTAGAATATTCTAACATAACATTCAGGGAGGTCCTTGGAAACATGAAATTGGGTCACTGTGACCTATATCCTGCAACCTGCAGGGGAAAAGGTGTCATATGAGCACCCTGAATGTTAGATGGGCACAAATTGTATGCATTAGGCCTAGAATCTTCTTAAGAATCACCAGGGGGATTATAGGCAAATCTCTTTTGAAATCAGAAATTATGTCACAGACCAGGCTATGAGCCAAAAAAAATATGAATTTGATCATCCAGAAAGACAAGGTACAAATTGTATCTTTTTTTCCTTTGAACCTTATATTGAAAGTCTAGGGAGGTCTTTGGCAAGTCTTCTTTGAATCCTGAAATTAGGAATCTTAATTCTTAAAATGCATGTCAAATACAGTCAGATAGAGCTCAAATTGTATCCTTAAGCTCTAAAATCTTTCAACACAACATCAGGGGAGATCTTGGCAAATCCCACTGGAAACCTGCACATGACAGGCCAAAAACATGATTTGAGTACCTTTAACGTCAGATAGGTACAAATGGTATGCATTAGGCCTAGGTCCTGGGCAAATCTATATGAAATTTAAATTAGGTCATGGTGACCTATATTCTGCAAGCTACTGGCCAGAAGCATGATTTTGAACAGTCAACAGGCACAAATTGTATCCATTAGCCCTAGTCTCTTCTAACATGACATTCAGGGAAGTCCTTGGCAGTTCTCCTTGGAAACCTGAAATTGGGTTATGGTGACCTATATTCTGCAAGCTATGGACCAGAAACATTATGTTTTTGAGCACCAAGACAGACAGGGTACAAATTGTATCCATTTTCCTAGGAACCTGCTACTGTGCAATCCAGGGGAGTCCTTGGCAGGTCTTCTATGAATAATAAAATTTTTATTTTCTGTCCATTTTTCAACATAGTAACATTAGCCATAGGCTAAGCTCACAGAAAATATATAACATTAATAAAAGAAATGAGCACCCATTCAATTTAGCTGAGCATCATGGCCCATGGGCCACTTGTAGTGGATTCTACATTTGGTAATTTTGTCAAATTTCTCATGCTGTTACATCAGCCAAAGTATTTATTTCACACATTCTGATTTGGCAGGGATTTAGTCCTCAGGAAATTTTCTAAATTTACGCACTGCCATTAAAATTATATAGTTGAAAGCAACTCATTTTTTATAAAGATTTGAATTTATCTGTATATTTATTTTCTCCCATCATTGCAGTAAGTCATTCAATAAACTGTCTGTGAAATAAGTTTGAACGAAATGTATTGAGTTTAATATATATATATATATATATATATATATATATATATATATATATATATATGTGTGTATATATATATATATATATATATATATATATATATATATATATATGATTAAACTCTTGTCTTAAAATTTCATTAATGATACCTTACCCTTTACACCATCCAGGAAGTTGTCAGAGTAGGTGGTATTAAAATCATACACACAACCACCCTCACCATGGGTCTCCCCATGAAACATGGCCATTCTCCATGAAAATTGATTCTTTAAAAGCCATTTAATTTGATGGTTTATTATCTGTATTGATCAAAGGCTTTGCAGGGTCGGACAGTACAGTGCTGGGTTGTGCTGTTACCTGGGTGTTGGAGTGATCTCAGGTTAGGTTTGCCCATTAGTGCCCTGATCACAGGTGCCTGTCCAATCCCAGGCCCTTATAATATGAGTACTGATTCTGGTTGGCTGGCACTCATATTAGGCCTTGTGTGTCACCACTGTAGTAGTGAAGGAGCTCACAGTAGCCGCCAGGACGTGGGACACTGAGGGTACCATTCATACTCTACTCATTGATCCCATTAGACATACCTTTGGCTATTATGGAGTAATTATAGCAAGCATGAGGCAAATTGTTGTTCAGATTGGTAAGTTTTATATTTACCATTTAAATGTATTGTATGATATTATATATAATGTTATTTGTAATATAGTTGATATGATTTTATATAAAATAATCACATGTTAATATCATGATTATTTGATTAATCAGATGATGTTTTTTCATTGATTATGTTTACTTGGGATATATAGAAGATATGCTATGCATCTGCAGATATATGTCATTAAGGAACTTTGATTTTATTATGTGATCTTTGTCATATTAATTTTCCAAAATCTAATTTTGTGCCATTATAAATCTTAATTAAAAGATAGCAAATTAAATTATCTTGGTTATGATTATCAAAGTTTGTTTAAATATTGTATGAATTGTCTAAATAAATATAATATTCTTTATTACACTTTTCATAAAGTGTTAAATATTCTTAAGTTTTCAAACCTATAGTTGTAACTCTTATTTAACATAACTGTAATGATGGTATTATTTTCTTCTTAAATTCATATAATCATTTAAGATATTTCAGTTATTAACTATTGTTCCACTGAACCATTATCAAAAAGGTCATTAAGTACCCTTAATTGTAAGAAGTTACCAGCTCTCTTGTCAAGAGATGACCTTTGTTTGAAGTATATTGAGCTGAACCCTAAGAACTTGGGGAAATTATTTCTAAATGGCTGTATTTTTGTATATTTACTCATGATTCACTGTAGAGTTGTTGAATACTACCTGAACTACAATGAACATGAACATTGTGTATGCCTCAGTAATAATCAAACCCACATTGAGTGTACTTGCTCATACGACAAGGTTACACAGGTCCTGTATTTTATTGTGCAGTAATGATCAATCTGCTGAGAACTCATTACGGCTGTACAAGTAATTGTGTGTACAAACAAAACAGCAGGGCACATGGTACCACAAGCTGTTCCTGTTTGTGTGTACTCCTATCAGAGACCTGTATGGTATTTTATATTGTTTTGGGTAGGAGATAATTTTTGAAGTTCAGCTGTAATCATACAGTAATTCAGGGTATGAGATTCCTTTTTAAGCTAAAATAATTGAAATCAAATCTAAATATAGGATATCCAAAGAGAATGGAGAGATTTGTGTGTGAAATTTAACATAGATGGCAGATATATATATTCATTGTTTATCTAACAGGTCCAACAAATTGTAATACACAACAGAATGTATTGGATTAAACAACAGTTATCAGAGGGAAAATATACAAGGTCTTAAATAAAGGTCCCATAAAGAGAAACTGACAAAATATCATGAACACCAGGGCAAAGATTTTACTAGTAACCCAGACCCTTGTTATAATGTTCGCAATATTTTATACCTGGCCTAAGTGGCGTAATAGCTGACTGATGTCCTGATGAAAAAGGAGCAATTATAAATAGTAAAAAATATACTGGGAAATTTATCCTACAGGAACCAAGGCTGGATGCAAATAACACCATTTATTATCCTAATCTCCTTAAAATTGCATAAAATCTCTTTTGTAGTATCCCCGACTCCAGATCACTAGAAGCAAAATCCTCCTTTGCAGGTAGAAATATTAAAGCTGTGGAAAATTAGTATTAATAAGTGGTAAAATCCATTAAAGATGGAATAATGCATAGATGAATGCCTAAAATCTAATGATTATGATATTTTAGGGATTGACTTTAATTTTTTAAATAAGCCTTGTTCTGTACTGTACAAAATACTGGCCCTCTGTTATCAAGGTGACTGTTCACTTTGTATGACTAACTGTACAGGGTTAGCCACAGTCATATTTCAGGACTGTTTACATGTGGAAGTCATCAGTGGCAGAGTAAAGGAAACCATATGTTAGTTACACCTTCATTGCTTTCATATGTATATACTTATACATGGTATTGTAATAATCAAACATGTTTACATACTCAGTGTGTATAGAAGGGTTCATGAAAAGTAAAGGATAGCTACATGAGTAGTTAGGGCATGTTTCATAAAGTTTCTTGTATGACACATTAGTTCCACCAATATTTATCATTCAGTAAAACAGCTGAAAAAGTTGTACAAAGTTAAAGGTAGTGTATCTTGTGTACAGGACTTTAAGAAGTTGTACAAAACTGCAGGTAGTGTAACTTGTGTGCAGAACTATAAAATGTTGTACAAAGCTGAAGGTTGTGTAACATGTGCAGGACTATAAAAAGTTATACAAAGCTATATGTAGTTTAATGTGTGTGTGTGCAGGACTTTAGGATGTGAAACTTGTATGCAGGACTATAGGTAGTGTAACTTGTGTGCAGAACTATAGGTAGTGTAACTTAATTGTGTGCAGGACTAAAGGTAGTGTAACTTTTGGGCAGGACTATAGGTAGTGTACTTAACTTGTGTGCAGGACTATAGGTAGTGTAACTTTTGTGCAGGACTATAGGTAGTGTACTTAACTTGTGTGCAGGACTATAGGTAGTGTAAATTAATTGTGTGCAGGACTAAAGGTAGTGTAACTTGTGTGCAGGACAAGAAACACTAGTGGTAGGAAATGGCTGTAATATCATGTCTGATGAATGAAAGAAAAAAGACATATGATCATTTATAATCAATTATTTTATGTACTTTCTATATTGCCGTGAAATCTGCTGTAATGAATAATACCTAAAATATTGAATAAGTAAATTCAACCTGACTTGTACATCATGCTGTATGGTCAAGGTAATAGTCTGGTTATTGACACTTGTTTGATGCACAAGGTTCATTTAATGCTATTTGCTACTTTTGTCCAGTCATTCTCAAGTTATATCTCTGACAGGATTAGACTCTTTTCTGGATATAAAAATATTTAATTATGACTTCCTTCCATGTATACACATAATCATTTGTGATTGATTATGCAAAAATGCAACCAATTTAATCAATTATGAAATGAATCAACCAATAATTGATTAATTGGCACAAGACTAAAAAATTAATCAAATGAGCTACAGAAAATGGTTTATATGGCAGTGGCAGATCCAGTTGATCCTATAAAGGAGGAAGTCTGGAAACCCCCCCCCCCCCCCCATCCCCTGCGGATCAGCCACTGTCAGGGTAGAATTAATACATGAGGGCTCGGGCTTCACGCTTGCTTCAATATTTACATTTATTTGGTTTCTGGCAAGAGAATTTCACATTTATACATACACACACCTTACATCTTGTTCAATGAATTAATAAACTTTCTCCTGATAAAAAATAAGTGATAAAAAGATTTTATGAAATATATTGGAATACAAGAGAGAAAATTTCAGCACAGTATATTAATTTAATGTTATACAGAGTCAACAGTCCATGTTCACATTTAATGGCCATTGCACTAAGTACAATTAAACGTTTGGTGCCTGTTTAACTGGTGTAAAATCTATTGAGCTTTAACATGTGCAGGTTTGTAAAGTGAAATTTGTGGAGCACAATTCAGCATTATGGCTGATTTAGGTTGGTTCAGTTCAGGACAGATCCTGATCTCTCTTCATGACTCGCCTTTATCATAAACATGCAATCTTTCCTGAAGTAAGTTAATGTACATGCTGTACCAGCCTGTGTGATTGACAGCTTGTGTTTATAATGAACGTTACTCACTGTGTTACCATAGAGAGAACTTCTGTAAATCAGTTTACTGCGATTACCAATGATAATGCTAGGAGCTGTGGTCTGTTTGTTTCTCATTTGCCTTTTATGTCATAAGGGCTTTTACTTTCCCCATTGGTGAACAACTTGATTTACTGGAAAATGTGGATAGATGTTCCTATTGAATTCTTGTATTAGAAATAATTCAACAGAGAATGGATTTTGTGAATGGATATGAGGGTTTGGACATATTTTTCTTAAAAGATTACTAATATAGGTTAGATTACGCCTATATTCACAGTGCATGAATTTGCTTGTATATTTTCTCAAATAATTCACCACATTTTTGACAAACTTGTTAAAGCATTGATATTATATTAATTGTCTATGGACTGATTTTTTTTCTCATAGAGCTCTCATGATATATTTGTTAAGATGTTAAGAGATAAACATATTTGATAAGAGATAAATATTTAAGATATATCTAAACTATATTAATTCTAAGTCTTTAAGGAATGAACAATTTTGTCAGGAATTTGTAGTTATTCCTCAGTTTACATTTAATTTCATTTAATGTTGAATATTAAATTTTTGTTATCCTAGATTACTGTTACAACTGCTAAAGATGTATGATCAGACAAAAACAAAAAATTCCATGAACCCTTCCGAATGAACTGCTCAGGATGGGAGAATTAAGAAGAGTAAATTGTTATTCACTGAATCCAGTCAGCCTCTTTGAAAGGCAAACTAGAAACAGCCTTGTCGGTTGTTAGGTATCACACCTGTATGGTTTATTCTCAGGAACTTTTTTGGTTTATGTGACACATGATTATTACAGGTGAAAGTGATAAGAAATGCTAAGTGAATAATTAAAGAGAAAACACTCAGTGTAAGGGAGTTATATACATTGTTTGGTTGTATGTATTATATACTGTTAAGATCCTTGGAGAAAAAAAAATAACTAGAATATGGGTAGTTGACAAGCGACTACGTGTATCCGCCGAAATCAGAGTGGGACGGGTGAAGTGAGGCATGGATTGAGTGGCAAGGGGAAAAAGAGTGAGGTGTGTTGCATATTAGCATGGATGTCTGCAGCGGAAATGTGTATGTAGGTTGCACCACATACCACAAAATCCATAAAGCTGTCTAAGTTGTATACATATGCAAAATTTTAGGCAGATAAGTCAAACCACTACTTGTATATGAGTGATTTTATCCCACAGCAGACAAACAGAAGGATGCTGTGCAAAAATGGTGGCAGGTGGCGCCACCAATTTTGTGTATGATTAAGAGCTATGAGATATATACATATGCAAAATTTCAGGGGGATATGTTAAACAAGTCTTGAGATATAAGCCTGAATGTCTGCAGCGTAAACATAAATGAAGGTGGTGCCACCTGCCACAAAATCGAGAAAGCTATCCAAGATGTATAAACATGCAAAATTTTAGGCAGATATGTCAAACCACTGCTGAGATATAAGTGATTTTATCCCACGCCAGACATACAGACGGTCACTGTGCAAAAATGGTTGCAGGTGGCGATCGACACAAGTTTGTGTATGATAAAGAGCTATGTAAGATCTATACACATGCAAATTTTTCGCCCAATCAGTCAAATGGTTTCAGAGATATGAGCTTGGATGTCTGCAGCGTAAACGTGAATGAAGGTGGTGCAACCTGTCATAAAATCAAGAAAGCTGTCAAAGATGTATAAACCTGCAAAATTTCAGTGGATAAGTCAAACCACTGCCGAAATTTGAGGGATTTTATCCCACGGCAGATGAACAGATGGACGCTGTGCATAAATGGTTGCAGGTGGTGCCACCAGTTTTTGTGTATGTTATTAAGATATCCAAGGGCTACATTTGTGCAAAATTTTAAGCCTGATGGGTCAAACGGTTCCCCGTGATATGTGGGTTTATGTGTGGAAACAAATGCACAAATGGACGCTGGGCAAATAGGAAAGGTCAGAGGTCAACAAAAAATGAGGGCACAGCAGTTCACATGTGACCCGATCATAATTCCGAATTTTAACAAATTCTGCCAAATGGTTACGGAGGACTGAAAACAAAGTATCCGCAAAACTCTGTTTTTGCGGATACAATAAACAAAGCATATTGTTAGCCATCACCCTAGTAATATGACATATATCATAAATAACAATTGTGTAGCACTTACAGAATTTCAAATGTATAAACACCTGAAAATAGATAACATAAATGTTCACTTTATCTACTTTTTTATCTGCTGTCGAGATTCCACTTATGAGTGCCTTGTCATAATTTTAAATCTATTGCTTTAACTTAAATGACTGAATTATTTTATTGATTTTACAAATATAATATAAACTTGCTTTATAAAACACACCATCTTTGAAATGAAATGTTTTAGCATTCTTTTCTACCTCTGCTGTTGGAGAATATTGTTCCTCCGCCAGGGTATTTACTCGGATAAATTAGATTAAGATTAATATATTATGAAAATAAGTAAAGAACCGAATTGTGGGGCAAGGTAATACTTCAGCCGTTTAGCATTAGGGGTTGCTTTGGTATTTTGTAATATCATGCATGTGTGGTTTATTCTGTATAACATACATTATTTGTCACTCATGTATCACAAGTTATCACAGAGGGTATTGTCCAGCACTGAGTATGTGCATTATGTATCTCATGAATAATTTGTTCATTTATTGTATGGTACCTGTAGTACAGTTGTTATCAATAATACATAGTAATGTAGTAGTGTAGTAATTTGTGACATATATTACCCTTGAAAGAAGGTCACAGAAGTCCTTGTTAATAATTATGTTTGAAAAACCTTAATAACATTACATTAACAGCATTGGGCATATCTGATTTAATCTGTGGGTTTTCCATGCCGATCAAATTGGAGTTGGCTAATTATTTTACCAGAATGGAGAAGAATGTGGATATAGTGATAAATAATGACACTTCTTGATGTCTGGTTCAAAAGGTGACATTTCAGCATAATTAAGTGATTTACTTAGTTGACCATTATGATTTCTAAGTTATTATTATTGAAAATTAAACCTTTAATTCAGATGATGCATTAATTGTCATCTTGGCATCTTTCGTCCATTTGATATTTACCTTAACCAGGTTATCTTTTTCTTCCACATGCATTTATCTCCTTAGGATGACACAGACCGGTGGGTTTTAACTGATTGTCACTGAATAATGAAGCAGCCATTGTGCTTTAGCCATTAACATTAGGTATTTTGTCTGTATTACTCTTCTCAACTGTGACAATTTTGCACCTTAACTTGAACAATTTTATCTTGTGGTCCGTCTGGCAGTACAGACACGCCTTGATGACAACCAGTGTACATATCCCGGTACAGACACATCTTCTCATGATTTATACTTACCAGTATATCTATATATACATGTATGCCTGTATATATATATATATATATATATATATATATATATATATATATATATATATATATATATATATATAATGCTTTTTAGCTCAGCTGGCTATAAGTCATCTGAGCTATAGTCATTTCCTTTGTCCGTCGTCCGGCCGTTTACAGGGCACTTTTGAAACCGTTGGGCCTATGTATCCAAAATTTTACATTTAACAACAGTTAGATGTCCCCAAAATCTCCTACCATACCAAAAATTAGATCACTAGGACTTCATTCCTTCGAAATATTAAGGAAAAACCTCCATTTTTAGCGAACCTGTGAGCTTATGCGATGTGTGGCGGCGTCTGGCGTCTGTACATTTACCCATACTATCTTGAAAACGGCAAGAGTTAGCATCACAAAATTTTATGCAAAATATTTGTTATCTGAAAAACTATCGGATTTTTCTTATTTTTTGGCTAACTGCATTTTCTTAGATTTTATAGGGAAAAAGCTAAAAACTGTTCCAAAACTGTTCAGCCAAATTGTCCAATATTTCACAGAAATGATCTCTGGAACAATCTCTCTCAAGTTTGTCCAAATGGTTTAAGTTCGGTGATTTTTGGCCGAGTTACAACTAGTTGAACTTAGTCATCTGTCCATAAAAGCATACTAAAATTACAATCTTAGAAATGGCTGGAGCTATCATCACCAAATTGTATGCCAATGATGGTCACATGAGTCATATCTGAAATTGAGGTATTGGTGGCGCCACCTGTATCTGCCTTTTTGTACGGGGGTCCTCAGTGCCCGTATCACACTTACAACTACAAAAAAACTTCTTCTCTGACACCATATGGCCAACTTGTTTAATATCGCACAGAAATGATCCTAGGGTAGTACTTTCTGAAGTTTATTCAAATGGTCTCAGTTCAGTCATTTTTTGCTGAGTTATGGGAACCTGAATGGAATCATATGCCATAACAGCCCATTTCAGCTCAGTGGCTACAAAGATCTTCTTCTCAAAAACCACTGGGCCAAATTCTTAAATCTCACACATTAATTATCCTTAGATGTTGATAATTCAAGTTTGTTCAAATGGTTTTGGTTCAGTGATTTTTGGCTGAGTTATTGGTAGCTTAACTTAGCCATTTTGCTGTATTTTCCCATATGAGTTATTAATCTGCAAAACGTTTTTAGACTGACGCCACTGAGGCCAATTTGTTTAATATTTTACAAGAATAATCCCCTGAATAATTCTTATAATAATTTTTTTATGGTTTTTAATACTCTTTTATGGTTCCAAAGAATGAATTTTGGCTGAATTATAAAGATTGAATTAAGTCATTTTACCATATACATTAGCTGTGTGTAGCAGATTCATCTAGCCTGGCACCAGTTTATCAGCATCCGTTACATCATGCCTCTAGACCTTCAGATTTCAGGTTATCTATGGTTAATATTGACAAGAATGTTTTTTAAAAGCTTTTAAAAAATGTAGATTTATGATTTTAGATATTCTTCATGCCAGGCAATGTTAACAATCACAGGTATACAGCCCTCTGTGGGTATATAAAGACGGCTATACATAGATTATAAATAATTGGTATCCATACTCAACTTAATTCAAGATTTTGCCATCAGTGAGATGTATCTGTATTATAATTTTGCATTCAGTATGCATCTGTAGTAATTTTTAGTGAACCTGTGAGCTAATTTGATGTTGTGGCGGTGTCCATCGTCTGAAAGTTAAACCATACTATTCGAAAACGTTTAGAGCTAGCATCATGAAATGTAATGTAAAAAATTAGCCATCTGAAAAACTCTGCATTTTCTTAGATTTTCAATGAGAAAAAAAATAATAAAACCTTTAAAAATCTTCTCTGATGAAACGGTCAAGCCAAATTTTTCAATAATTCACAGAAATAAACTTTTATATCATATTTTACAAGTTTGTTCGAATGGTTCAAGTTCGGTGAATTTTGGGAGAGTAACAGGAAGTTGAACTTAGTCATCTGTCAGAAAAAAAACATACTAAAATGACAATCTCAGAAACGGCCAGAGCTATCATCACCAAATTTTATGCCAGTGTTGGTCACATGAGTCATTTATGAAACTGAGGTATTGGTGGCACCATCTGCATTGACCTTTTTTTGTACAGGGGTCATCTGTATATTAACCCATAATTTTTCAGGAATAGCAGGAGCTAGCATCCCCAGATTTTATGCAATAATCTGTCACATATCAAATGTTGTGGGATTCAGCTTATTTTTTGCTTTAGAACTGCATGTACTTAGATTTTATAGGGAAAAAGCTGAAAAAACCTTTAAAAGTCTTCTTTTTGTAAACGGTCCAGCCAAATTGTTCAATATTTACAGAAATGATCCCAGAGGCAAGCCCTCTCAAGTTTGTTCAAATGGTTTGCATTTGATGAATTTTAGCGGAGTTACAAAAATTTGAACTTAGTTATTTGGCCAAGTAAGCATACTGACATAGTAATCTCAGAAATGACAGAACCTAGCATTACCAAGTATTGTGCAAATGTTGGTCACATGACTCATATTTGAAGTTGCAGATTTTGTGCACATTGACCTTTTTTATTGGCAAAAAACCTCATAATTTTAGCCTCTTTCAGCATAAAATATTTGTGATGAAACTGTCAAGTTGAATTGTTCAATTTTTCAAAAGAATTATCCTAGGACATGGTTCTTTCAATCATATCAGAATAGATTGAGTTTCTTGATTTTTGGTTGAGTCGTGAAAAGCTTAAATTGGTCTTAATGCCATTATTATGTCTATTTCAAACTGAGGACTACAATAGTGTTCTTCTACATAATTATTGTTTCAATTATATTTTCTGTAACATTGCACAAAAATTATTCTTAGGTGGCTTTTGTTCAAGTTTACTTGAATGATTTTTGGCAGAACTATTGGACCTTTAACAATGAAAAGACTGCATCTTTTATTATTCTAGATATTTAGATAAAAAGTTTATGAATATGTCACCTTTAGCTAAAAAGTATTTTAGCCAAAGTCTTTCAGTATGTGTTAACATATTAACCAACAGGCCAAGATTGTGTCTGTTACTTTAAATAGGTTGAGAAACTGCCAACTGTTACAGATTTGGCAACAGATCAAGAGTTCATTCAGTGCAGCCAGATATAGGTCGAGTTCAATCAGTGCAGCCAAGCACAAGGCATGTGATCACCTCATGAGTATCATGTAATCACCTCATGTGTGTCATGCCCCTCAGGGCTGCATGTGGAGCCAATCTGAAAGTTTATGCAATGGTGTGGCTACTATTTCAGATTTGGCAACAGGCCAAAGGTCAGTCTGGATCTATTTATATCTTTGGCAGACTGCCAACTGTATCAGATTAGGAGACAGGTCAAGAGTTCACTCAGTGCAGCCAGGTATAGGTCAGGAGTTCACCCTGTGCAGTAGCTGCATTCTATTTATAGCAGTGGTAGACTGCCCACTGCATCAGATTTGGCACCAAAGTTCAACCTGGATCTATTTATAGCTTTGGCAGACTGCCAACTGTGTCAGATTATGCAACAGGTCAAGAGTTCACTCAGTGCAGCCAGGTACAGGTCAAAAGTTCACTCAGTCTAGCCAGGTGCAGGTCATGAGTTCACTCAGTCCAGTAGCCTGAGCAAGCAATTTGTCCCAGTTCACTCAGGCAATTGCTTTTCTCACCTAAGCCTGGTCAGCCCCATGCATCAGACTCAAGGTAAGTTTGTTTTATTGGCTTAATATTTTGACCTGTCTATGTGTCTTTGATGGCTTTCTCGCTCACAAGACAGGTGTTGCCACCTACAATGACTTTTGCACAGTTTGTGTCCCTGGAGGGTCAGTTTGTGTTTTTCTCAGGAGGGGTTTGATATACTGTGGTTGGCTTAATATTCGCGCCGGTTTAAAATTCGTTATATTCGCGGTCTGGGCAATAGCATGAAATTTAAAACCACGCAGATTTAAACCCTAGCTGTCATGGGCATTAGTGGAAAATTAAAACCCTTGCGATTGTGGGCATTAGTGGAAAATAAATATAATCAAAATGACGATCGTGTTGATCACAGCATGCTACGTGACCATGTGCTTGTATTAATCTCCCTGCTTGTAAAGCTTTGTCAGCTGTCATTTGGTCTGATCATTCGCCACTTGGAACAACTCTGCTCTTTCTTCATATTCACACTCGCGGGGATCAGGCAGACCTTCTGTGCGCGGCTGCTTCAGGGATGGCCCCTTCCGTAACCAACTTGTAATATCCATGGAACAATGTTACATTAACTTAATCTGAACTTGATATGATCAAGGTAATGTGTAGGGCCCTATTTATATTGATATGTAATGGCCAAGCTATGAAACCAGTGCCCCTTTGAAGCGGCATCGCAAGGTCCCGGCAGTAACGGTCGTTGTAATTTTTCAGCAAAACATGAGCATCAATTTGTACTCATTCCAAGTAAAAATACCCTAAACATAGGGAGCTTGTTTAAACAAGATGAGGCCAGTTTTCCTGTGATGACTAACATGGTTTCTTGACCAAAGCATTATTATTTATCACACCCGCACTGACAGGTGAACTGTGGGGAGGGCCTTCTGGAATTTAACTCTGACCCAAGCCGGAAAACCCCCTGTTAATTAGCTTACTAAAAACAGTCAGGGGCCGTGAGCATGGTTAATGAGGTGTTTAGCAGATACTAATTACTATGTGTAATAGAGAATTGATATCTATTTTGTCGTTTATATCAAATTATTACTATATGCCCAATCGCGAAAATTAAACCCTGTGAAATTATGAAAAATTGCCTGAGCGCGAAAATTGAGCCCCGTTAATTCAAAGCCAACCACAGTATCAGTCTGAAATTGGGCATATGTATATATCTCTTATAGCTTTGTTGTATACAAGACTGGTGGTGCCAGCTACAATCATTTTTGGTTTGTATGCACCCATGCCAGAATTTCAGCAGTGATCTTTGTGTAATTGTTTCATATTCAAAATAGTTAGTACTTGCATTGTTCATATACATGAAAAGTTATGGTCCAGCATTGAAGCATTATACCTGGTTTATTTCCCAATGCACAGGTTGGCATTAGGCCTGTAGGCCTTGTTCATAAAAAAGCCATTGTTACTTTTCAAGGCTGCCTAATATCGAAACCACTGGTCTGTTTTTGATTATATTTAGTATTCATATTAGTCCACACATTTTCTAATAACACATAAAAAATTAGGTCAGTATTAAATATTGTTTTGTAGTTATAGGTCCAAAAATAATGCAGATTTTAAAAAAAATCAGGAAATATATTTACTCATTTAACATTAGAATTGCTGAAGCTGGAGACATTTTCAGGGATATAACTTTTTTTAAATCAAGATTCAGTTGTTAACCCAAAATTAGATCTGAAAACTGCAAATTTTCAAGTTATTAGCATAATTAAAAACTCAATACCTTAAATTTTGACCAACTTTGGCTATGGCACGTTTTTCCTCTGTAAGCACTGTTGATTTAATTTTCACAGCATATATACATAAGGATTTAATCTTTTAAAATCTGAAATTTCAAGGGAATTGATTGAAAAGAGAAGCTTTATTCAAGTTTCCATACACCATGTCAAGTGTTCTTTACATCAGGCCCACCTAGTAGTACAGCCTTCACTTGTATTATGTAACCCTCATGCAGCTTGCCTTGGCTCAGCTTGGCCACTACTAGCAGGCTTCCCCTCTGCCCTGCACTCCCCCCCCCCCCCCCCCCCCAGAATGGTGCATTAACTAGATGAATGTTATAATTTTATGTATTTGATTCATTCTTATTCTAGACTGTGCTACATTTTAGATTTTGTATTGTACCACCAGGGTTACAATGATTAAAGTGCACATTTAATTGTGTCCACAAAGTGGTGTATTGCTATATAAAAGTGTGGAGGTTCATCAGATAAGTAATTCTTTACTTAGAAGAGTAAAAACTTCACCAGGTGTGAAATTGACTATTAATTCCAGTAAAAATTTATAGCTGAGATAGTAATTAGCACAATGATGATGTTTGTCCCTCATTCAACTTACAGTGTGTATACTTTATTTGAAAAGATGGTTTTATTTTATTAGATTTACTGAATCTTTTATTTTGGTGAATAAAATAAAGCATGTACTGAAAGCTCCAATGTACAAAACTTTTCAATAGTGATTCAAGGAATAATCTTGAAGATGCCATGTTCTGGCATTATTTTCTTTTAAATTCACTTTAAACATTTGTGATTTAAAACTAATAAAATATATGTGTATGCATAACATGACCCGATATGAGCTACACTCTGGATAAATAAATAATGATTGCAACTTAGAATTTTAATATTTTAACTTATATTTTCAGATTTTTTTCTTACAAATTTATAAAACTTGTAAATAAATAAAAAATGAATCTGATAAAAACTGTTAATTGAAAAAGTTGAGATTCTAAAAAAATAGGCTTAAATATAAACTTAAATGCATTATTCCCTTGAAAGTGAAATAAAGGTATTAGTCCATTCTGTCCACTTGCCTGTCCATCTGTTAATTTTTCATATGCATCATAGTATCTCAAAACATTTACTGTTTTTCTTCATGACAGAGTATTAGTTTTGCAATCATATATTTAAAACTTTGCTATAACCAAGTAGGAGGGCCCCTTTCCTCTTAGCTTCTCATATGCTTGTATAAATGAAAAACATTCCAATAGAATATTCTGCATATTTTGCATTTGCAAAAATTTCAAACTTCAGCTGAACGCCGTGACCCATGGGTCCCTTGTTTTATTTCAGACCAATATATTTGTCCAAATACTGATAATTACTGTGACAATAGTGCATCAAATGATAGTGCATTAGTCCAGAGACATGCATGTACAATATATATATATATATATATATATATATATATATATATATATATGTATATATATGTATATATATGTATATATATATATATATATATATCAGTTTTCTTTTATGGTGGTTGCTATGTAATCATGTGGTCAAATAGTAAGTACAGATTAGTCCGACACTTGTTTGTTGATGATCACACAATTAAATATTGTGCTATCTGATACTGCAGATTAATGGAACTAGGCTGTATAGAGTATACATAAATAAAGACTGTAATACATAAGGTCTTACTCATTATGAATTGGCTGAAAGAGCACAAAGTCTGGTGGCATTTATGACTTGCCAATACAGAAAGAAACAGATCAGTCTGTACCTATAGTCCGACTTGTTTTCAGTTATCAGGGTCATTTAATAGTTAATGTTTCAAAGTTACCTGTACCTAAGTGTATTTATTAGATAAGTATTTATTAGGAGAGCATAAGAAATTCAAATCCAAACACATACCAGGTATATTTTGCAAAATGTTAAAAAAAATCATTTTTCACTGAGAAAATTACCAAAAACAAATACAAGCATGCACACATAAAATGATTGGAAGATGAACTAACCAGTGTTAGTTAATGTTTGCAAGATCTTGTTGCAGAATTTCATAAGCTTGTATACATGGCTGTGATTGTATTCATCAGCATGTGTTGCAATATTCATGACATTATTTGGTGTTTGTTTGTGCTTTCAGAGCCCCCATATATTGAAGAAGATGAGTTTGTAAGTATAGTTTTTGTCTAGAATTTCCAGTCTTGTGCATGCCCAGGAATGATAATGTATACATGCTTATGACTGGAGAGTGTTTGTCATGTGACATCCTTGTTGACACAGTGTTCTCTTCATGACAGAGACCAGTCTAAAATATGCAAATTAGAAGTGTTTATGGGAAGGATTAGCCTTGATATCAGCAACTAACAAAGTTTTATATATACATTGGGCTCTTGCGGTGTTGGCTCTTGACAATAACAGCATGAAACAGTAGCTACAGCAACTGTCATGGTTATAATTTGATTTAATGATCACTGCTTTTTCTGCAATTTTTAACATAGATAAAACATCAGACAAAGTGAAGGAATGAAAGCCTTACTGGTTTAAAATATACATACATTTTCTGTCATTGTATCTGCATGGCAAATCACATGTAGTCGCTTTTTAGCCCTCAGCCCTTAGGCTGATGGGCTATTGTCATCACCCAAGCTGTCCGTCCGTCCGGCGGCCGTTAACTTTTACCTTGTGAGCGGGATATCTTGAAAAGGATTCACCGTCAGAATTTTATTTCCTCGGTAAAGATGTATATCGACAAAATCTCGGTCAAGTTCGAAGATGGGTGACCTTGACCTATTTTTCTGCATTTTAGAGCTGATTATAGAAAAACACTTAGATGCTTATTACTCAGGAACCATTTGGTGGATTTTCACAAAACTTACTATGATTATTTGGACTGATAGTCTGTACCTGCTATACAAGTTTGGTTGCACCACCTACAATTTCTGATTTTTAATGAATTTTTATCCGATTTTTCAACTTTGGGCTTGTGAGCGGGATATCTCGAAAAGGATACACCATAAGAATTTTATTTTTTCTGTGAAGATGTATATTGACAAAATCTCAATCAAGTTCTAAGATGGGTGACCTTGACCTATTTTTCTACGTTTTAGAGCTGATTATAGAAAAAACATTAAGAAGATTATTTCTCAGGAACCATTGGATGGATTTTCACAAAACTTTCTATGATCATAGGGACTGATGGTCTGTAACTGCTGCACAAGTTTGGGGGCGCCACCTGCAATTTCTGATTTTTTATTGAATTTTTCTTGGATTTTTCAACTTTGGCCTTGTGAGCGGTATATCTCTAAAAGGATTCACAATTGGAATTTTATTTATTTGGTGAAGATGTATATCGACAAAAATCTTGTTCATGTTCGAAGATGGGTGACCTTGACCTACTTTTCAAGGTCACAGAGCTTATAATAGAATAAAACTTAGAAGCTTATTTTTCAGGAAGCATTTGGTGGATTGTTATGAATCATGGTACATACCTCTCCATTTTAAATTTATAACTGAGACATGTACAGATATACATCCATGTGAGAACAGATATTTAGTACTTGTTACTGTTACCACCTCTAAACACTGTTCTTTTGGCTGAGGGCTTTTGTCAGCTTTTGCTGATATTCTAGTTGACTGTCTGTTTTCTAGTTAGGTCAGCTGACTATAAGTCATCTGAGCTAAAGCGTTCCAGGTCATTTGTCCATAGTCAAACCATCCATTAAAGGGGCATGTTTTGAAACCGTTGGACCTACAAATCCAAAATTTACTCACAGTTAGACTTCCCCAAGTTCTTCTACCAAATCAAAAAGTGGGTCACTGCATCTTCGTTTCTTTGAGAAATTAAGCAAAAACCTCCATTTTCAAGTAAAAACCTGTTGTTGCACTTCAAAACTGTCCACTATGATAACCACGGGTGTTATTGTATACATGTTTTATATAACCATTTCTGTATATATTTCTGTATATATATATATATATATATATATATATAAATATATATATATATATATATAGTTATATTTGATCATGAGAGACTCCTGCACCTTTGATATAGTCCATAAAAAGTTCACATTATTAGTTCGCTAAATATATATTTAATATTTAATTATCACCAGTTAGCAGGACTATTTCCTCTTAGCTTTTAAATTGCTAATGTATATATATATAAAAATAAGTTCATTTTGCATTTGCTAAAATTTTCCAAAATTTAGCTGAGCGACATGACCCATGGGTCCCTTGTTTTCATGATAGACCTGATCTCAGAAGTTAATAATCCACAGTGAATGTGTTTATGTACGTATATAGAGGGTAAATTTAAGATGTAACTGATTGTTTCAATGCATAGATCAAAAGTACTACAAGGTGTGTCTTTAACATGTCTTTGTTAAGTGAGACAGGACCAGAGAGTAAACCAGCACTACTTGAGTTACCAGATCAGTTATAATTGGACATTTAAAACTTATAACCTAAAAACATCACAAACACGCTTTAGCTCAGCTTACTTTATTCATACTGTGCTATAGCATTTATGTCATCCTTCCACCCAGCCATCTGGCTGTCTGTCCGGCAATTAGCAAGGCACAAATCATAACTTCAGGTCTTGAAAGTTTTTGCTTAACATCCAGACATGTCTTGGTGAAATCTCCATATATAAACCTGAAGTTAGGTTATAGTGATCCATATTCTGTCAGCTTTACAGTGGAGACATGACTCTGAGCACTTTAAAAGTAACAGTCAGGCTCTTCTGAGAGTTCACAACTAGATCTTAAAAATGAATTAATTTAATTTATGTGCTCATATGTACCTGTCAGGAGGCAATATTCAATTTAAATTGGCCTAGTAGCTCATTAATTTTTCACTTACAGATTTGATATTTTACTACAAATGATCCCATTTAAAGTTAAAATAGATGCATAAGATCCAAATTCCTTATGATTAATGCCTAAAAATTTACTGATTTTTAGCTCAGCTGACTGTAAGTCATCTGAGCTATAGCAATCACTCTTTGTTTGTCATCCGTCTGTCTAGCTGACCATCTGTCCGTCTGTCTGTCCATTAACCAGGCACAAATCATAACCGCTGGACCTAGATTCTTCATTCTTGACCAAGTGAGAGACCTATGAAAAGTCTCCATGGAAACCTGAAATAAGGTATCTGTTACCCATATCCTTTGAGCTGTGGGGCTCCCAATTACCCCCCAGAATAATGGAAAATTTGATAAAAAAAAACTGCAACATCTCAATAACTACAACACTGATGGTCATGATTTTTGGCATACATATTGATCAAGAGGTGTTCCATCAGTTCGTGCAGACTGGGTGCGCCACCTCTATTTTTTTTCAATTTTTTCTCTATTTTTGAGACCTTTAAAGTTGTGGTTATCTGTCAACAGGGTACAAATCCTAACAACTGGACCTAGAATCTTCATTCTTGTCATGCAAGGAGGCCCATGAAAAGTGTCTGTGGAAACCTGAAATTAGGTCTCTGTTTCCCATATCCTTCAACCTATAGGACTCCGAAGTATCCCTAAGAATAATGGACAATTTGATACTAAAGCTGAAGTATCTGAACAACTAATTTAGAGTTAACCATGATTCTTTGCATGGATATTGATAATGGAGTGTTTCATCAGTTCCTGCAGACTGGTGGCGCCACCTATATTTTTCGATTTTTTACGAATTTTTTTCTCTATTTTTGAGACCTTTAAAAATGTGAACATCTGTTAACAGGGCACAAATCGTAAAGACTGGACCTAGAATCTTAATTCTTGACACACTGAGAGACCTATGAAAAGTCTCTTTGGAAATAAGAAATTAGGTCTCTGTTACCCATATCCTATGAGCTATGGGGCCATAAAGTACACCCCAGAATAGTAAAAAATTTCATACAAAAACTTCAATATCTCATTAACTACATCACTGATGGTCATGATTTTTGGCATTCATATTGATCATTAAGTGTTTTGATTAGTTTCTGTAGACTGGTGGAGCTACCTGTATTTTTTTTCTTAAGTTTACGCATTTTTTCTCTATTTTTGAGATATATAAATACAGACACAATCTTGCCCTGTTGGTTAATCTGTTTGATGCTTAGCTGAATGGGTATATACTACCATTCAGATGATAAAAGTTCCTTTTGCAAATCTCTTCCCAGTCAGCTGAGCGTCATGACCCATGGGTCACTTGTTTCATCTTGGGAAGCTTTTAAAAATCTGTTTTATTGAACCAGTGGTCCACCCTGCATTATAGGTAAGATCATGATGGACTGACAGCTGACATTTATGTACCTGTTTTAACTCTGCACTCAGGTATCTGACTCCAGACAATAAAACTGATATAGACTACACCTGTCTGATATATTTACTAAAAAAAGGACTAAAATTCCTAAATGACTATTCAATTGATTCTCAGTGATAACAAAATTCAAATGTGTGCATAGTTTAATTGAGAGAGTAGATAAAATGTAGTTCAATTGTAGTGTTTATAAAATATTAAAAACAAGCAAAATTAGAGACTTCATAACCTAAATCATCTTAATCTTGGATATAGATTAATTTACTAAACATTATCTAAGGTTATTTATATACACTGGATTTTTCATTATCAAATTAATTGTCAGTCAACATGGTTATCAGATTTCCACCTCCTCCCATCTTCCACCTCAAAACTCAGGGATGGGCCATATGATATATAGTATATGGAAATGTTTAGTTTGTTCAATTTAAAACCTAGATTAATTTTGATAGCATCAAGTATTCAAGAATTACATGATGATTTTATAACCTAATCATGCAAGGTTTATTTTTGATATGTAAATTAGATCAGTATAATATTTCCAATAACATGGTTTGTTTTCTGTATGTACAATTTTTCTATATTTCATGTGAAGTGTACATCTGAGGGCCAAATTTCCCTCATCTTTAAATCGTTAAGTTGACATGTTTGGATGTTATAAATTAAACCTTGGGCCCACGAGAGTGGACCAAGATTTTCTCCATGTCTGAGTTCTCCACCTTTACTCAATTGTGTGTAAACAAAGCTCAGAGCTTGTGTTCTCATCAGGGCCATTAAGAAGTAACACCCATGGCCCCTGTAGTTAGGTCTAAGTGTTAAGTTAGTTTATTTATATACAATTCCGCCTATAAATATTATTTTGGCATTCTGGCTGTTGCATCTAACATCAAAACTGTCTAATGTTACAACGTAAAGACAGTCAGAGGACTTGCTCAACAGTTGTTAACGAATTCCTTGTATGTCAGTTTTCCTGGTTATCCAAGTTATCAAACATGTTTCATGCAGAGTGAATACACCAAGGGGATCATAGTTTTTATAAATCAGGGTTAGAGAGTACAAAGTTTGTGTGATTTCCCCCAAGTATACATGGGACCTTTACTTTTTCCTCAGCACAAATAACTTAAAATACCAGGCGTCTGCGTCTCACTGCAGACCCAGCATGCACCAGTATTGATGTGCGACCTGCCTTGTTGATACAACATGCTTTGTGAGAGGGAAGGTTCTATGGAAAGTTTAATCATCGTGGAACAGGTCCAGGTGGCTGTACATTAGGTCCCCAATAATCACCACTCATATGAGTTCATAAATCACTCCACCACTGCTACCACACGATAAGTGATCTCAACTTTGATGCTTACATCTCTGCGTCACTGCTGTTGTCCCCTTAAACACATCTTGACAGGTTTTGTTAGGGTTTCTGTTTACTGTTCTGTTGTAATTACTTGATAAACATGCTCCACTTCATATGACAGCAGCATTGCAGGTGCCCTCACATGCTTTTATTATTTTATGTAGAATATAAAACGATAATAGTTTCTGGTAATTAATTCATTGCACACTGTGAAAAAAGTGTCTGTCCAGATATTTTCATCAAAATCTTGATTTTTCAGAAAAAAATGTATGGGGGATTTAGAAAATTAAGAGGCCTTTTAATTCAGTGGTTTTGTTTCCAGTAGCATTTAGTTGGGTTATTTGTTTAAAGGAGTCTGCATGGAGTCAAACCTGTAATTGAGTAAATGCAGCAGCCATCAGCATAGCTTTGTGACAATTATGTGTTACATGACACGTTTAAAAGGAACAATACATGCTAGATATCATTGATGATGTTAAGTGATTAATTGATACTTAATTTGAGTGAAAATAGGTTGGTTGGAATATATAGATTACTGAGTTATCTAGATTGCTATAGATATCTTTGTATGACTGTCAAGCAAACTGCAAATAAATTTCATCAGCTGAGTTCACTTTTCGAATTTCATTCATGCTGAGCTTTAGCAGTGGGTCTTTGAATGGTTGTAGAGTGTACTGACTGCTAACAGGGCACAAATCATAACATATGTCTTGCATATCTCATTATCTGGTAGGACATTGTAAATTGTTATGCACGATGTTGGTGCACTAGATCAATCAGAACTACCTGTTACAGAATATAAATGTCTGCCTAGCTGTCTGTATATATGTTTACCTGGTAGTCTGATTGAAGATTTCATTTAATTTTAATTTTCTTTAGTAAAAGATGACATCTCTATACCTTCTTAAGAGATTGGCCCACAAAATCAATATACATGTATGTTTTATAAATATAATATGATGCCATTATGGACAGAAGAAAATATATACACAAGTATTTTGATTCCATTTCTGTCCATGAGACAAAAAAGGGTTCTTCATATTTCATTTAGTCAGCAGAGGTTTGTAGGAAACTAAACAAATATGGAACATGTAGAAAGGAAAGAATTATGTTTGCTGTGTAGTCTGTATTGTCAAATGACATTTACTGGTAGTACCATAAAAAAATATTATTACCTCTTTTCCCAATGCTGTGCAGTTTCCAAATTTTATGCACTTACACTGTTACTGTCATAAAAGGAATAAGCTGAAATCAATTACCCATGGATCCCTTATTTTGTTTTAAGTCTAGTAAATAGCATGTGAACATTCATGGTCAGCTAGCAAATATGAAGTTTAAGGTCATAAAAGTGAAAAATGTACCCCAGTTGCACTTTTATCCTTGAAAATTTAAACAGAATCAGCTTTGACAAGTTAATTAACACATTGTTTAAATGTTTCACTATGATTGGTCCTTTTTTTAGTTAGAATCCATATAATAGGTCTGATGTCACAATAATGGCTTCATGAACTGCCTTGAAAGTTTTTCATATTTTTAATGAAAGACAGTTTTATCCATCATTTTGCAAATAGCACCAGATATTATAACCAGGTCTTGGGGACGAAATTTCAAATAGTACTGTTGGTGACTGACAGGGGGCAGCATAAGCAATGTTTTCCATAGAGTCAGCTGCAGGCACCACCTGAACAGGTGCCAAAATATCTCAAGAATCCAGGATATTACACTCTAGGGGGTTAACCAGAGTACTATGAGACTCAGCTGGGTAGTTATTTGTATTTAATATGTAGAATTTTATAAACACGAAAATATGTTGCCATGTGATTTTATCCAAACACTTAAAACTGTATATGAAAGACTATTTTGCTTGCTCCTGTCTGAGGAATGTGTAAATTCAATCGAGGGTGTGGCTGAAGTACTTAATAACTTCATCTGGATAATGAATTCCCATAAACTTTCACTTAATTTTGTTTTCTGTCATAAGTACTGTTCACCTTCCCAGAAAGGTCAGTCTATCCTGAATAATCTATGTGCATCAATCATATATAATTTATATATATATGCATTATGTTTCTTATTTAAATGAAAAATATTATGGCTAAGGAAGGGTTGAGGTGGTCATGATCTTAGGTTTGGTAGGTAAGGAAAAGAGAGAGATATATATATATATATATATATATATATATATATATATATATATATATATATATATATATATATATATATATTAAATGCCAACTCACTTTAAACTTGTTCAGTACTTTTTATATTATTATTTCCACATTTAATAAGATATCGTTATTTATATTGTTCAAGGATTATCAAACATCAGGATAACAAAAGTAGATCACAAAAAAATTTGTCAATAGATAATTTTTTGGTTGGATGAAATTCTGGATTAACTAATTAAGCACTGAGAAATTTATTTAAATGTTTTTAATTATATTTTGTAATAATCATGGTTTTGGTTGTTAATTTTTTTAGTCATATATACTAATACTTATATCTGCAAGAAGTGCCTAGGTTAAACATAGTCTTGAAATATCTTTAATTTTTTTCTGTATGAATATAAGAAACTTTCTTAAAATACATTAATATATTGATTGTATGAGTTATTTCAATTGTTTAAAAGTCAATTGTACAATACTTTTTCATAAAAAAGGGCTAGAGTATATATAATTGTACCTTTGGTGGCACAATTAAAGAAAAAACATAGTTAAGTTAATTTAATCAGTGAAGTGCAGATTTGCAAATCACAGAACATGTAAAAACATTTGATAATCCTCAGTCTCACTAAATGTGTGTACATGCCCAGCATTTAGGTGTAAAAACACTGCACAAGCATGGCATCTGTGGAATATACCTACACCCCAGCTGTTACTGTACATAGAATCTGCTTACTTAAGTGATCAGGGGTGCTCACAGAACAAACAAGAACACCACATTTTGTGTCTTTTCACACCTTTCCTTCAGTGCTTCAGTATTATGTTAATACCTGGAATTAAATTTTTTTTATCTGCTTATGTTTACTATGTTGATAAGGAATGCAGGATATGACATCATTTATTTCCAGCTGGTTGGTCCAAAAACAAAACACTTGAAAAGGGGAATGACATGATTTGCATTTTTCATTAGGGACTTGTCAATTTATAATTTTCTTGTTGAGAAGTTTTATTACTTTGTAATTGTGGTTATACCTTGATTAGTTTTACTCATTAAGGATATAACTGCAAGACAAAACATGATGTCAAGCTATTAATCTCATTAATGTACATGCCCTCATTAGTAATGGGGTTATTGTGTTGTCTCCACCTGGACCAGTTCACACTAGCCCAGGATATGACTTTACAGAGGTGTAATACACCTACTCACTGGGTACAAAACCTTTTGACCAAACTGTAAACAGTGGCACAAGTGTCAATAGTAACCAGCTCTGGCTGCCCCCAGAAGACCATATGATCGCTTCATAACAGTCATGTCTACCTGACTGTCATAGTTGTTATCATTATGCAGCACGCGTACCAGGTATCATGGTTGAACTGAGGAGTCTGTGTTATAGGTAGTGTTAATCTGATAATAAAGTTTGAAGTTGACCAGTTAGCCTACACGGAGCGGAGCTGACCATAACTACGTTCACCCTGAGTGGCTGAGAGTGGTTACTATGTAACTAGAAGGTCAGGTGCACATATACAGTGGCTGTGTTGTCTCAAGCTGTGTATTAAAGAGCTATATGCACACACTGGTGACGTCCTGTAACGGGGAATTATATGCTTGTGCTAACACTGCAAGCTTCGTGCTTCATAGAATTCTGATTGATCGAGCATGCCTTAACTACTGAGCACACAGGTCTACCCCACCATGGATGTATACAAGCACTGAATAATAAAAAAATGTCAGCTATTACTATCAAAGACACCGGGTTACGTTTGGTGAGTAAAATAGGATGTATATGATGACATGTTGTAGCTAATATATGTAATAATACTTTATTTTTATCTGGTTATGCTTATGTTTACTATGTTGATAAGGAATATTAAGTGTGCATTCTGAGCCTGTCAACACACTTGAGTCCTAGCTTACGGTGGGAATAGTTTTTTACCTGAGAGTTAATTACATTACCTGTGTACAGTCAATACACTCACACAGTTGCTGTGTGCAGACCTTTTGTTTCTCGAACTACATACATAGGTAATGGATCCATTAACTACTATAATTGAAATGGATATCACCTTGCATTAATATCAACAAGCATTCTATCGTAGAATAATACATAATAACTCAACATGCATGTAAAATATGGCTATTACACTAATGGTATATCAAATTTATTGTGCCAATGTGTGACCAGTCTTTATATAATGCATTCTCTATAATTAGTGGAGAAACTACTACTTCACTTGATAATTATACATGTTAAAAGTGTTTCGATTCCGTGAGAAAAAGTCAGACAAGCTTGTAAAATTTAAAGCAAGGGAAATGACAGATAATCAGAGTAGATTAAATTTATAGAATAATTAATAACAATATACTGCTAGAAAATGAGACATTGCTGATTTAATGTTATAACAAAGTTCAAAGATATAAACTTGTAGTTATTCATCTTATAAGGGTAAATCTCAGTGAACAGGTTATTGCTAAATGCAACTGCATGGAAGTGGTTTTGGTTTATATATAATTATGAGGAAATGATAATTTTTAAAATAAAATAAAATAAATGTTAAATACATGACAATAGGTAAAATCTGTTCCTTAATTAATCTTTGAAAATATCTCTGAGTCAGAGCCAATAAAAAAATCTAATTTTTAATGTTTAATGTTATATATTGATTATAGTTTGACACGCTCATGCAAAGTGTTACATGTTAATCTAAAAGAGCAATTTGAAATTTTACTTCAATTTTTTATCTGTTGCTTCTGTAACACAAAACTTAAAAAGTTATCTAAATATATTGATCAGAAGTGTGACACCATGAAATATATAGAAGGTCACTTACAGTGAGGGTCGGCACAGATAGTTACCTTGGTATGTCTGCTATACTGTAGCTGTACATGATATTAATCTTTGTTTGCATGTGGACTACTAGGAATTTAGTGATAGTGATTTATCTTCCACTCAAACAAGACAAAAGACTGGAGTGTTTCATATTCTCTAATGCAAGTGAAGGAGAAATAGCACAGGTATACAGTTGCTTCCTAATAAGAGTTGTAGATGCCTGCTGTGATAATCACACAACTAGTCCTGAGCAGAAGTGTAGTGTATGTAATTTGTGATGGGGTAATTTGTCATAGGATTAAATAATGCACATTGACAAAGTTTTTCTGTTCACTGAAGGCTTTGAAGTTCACTATGTTAACCTGGACATATAGCAGCAGACAAGTTTGCCTACAGGAGATAAAATCAGGGAGAGCGGGACATCATGTCCAGTTAATCAGACTCCTTCACACATGCCAGCATATCTAGAATAGTAGACATTGATCTTGTCATTGTTTCATCTTCTCATTTTGAATATTATATTTTTACATTTCTTATCAACTGTTTTTACTGTGATAATTCATTTACATGTTTTATATATATATATATATATATATATACATGTATATTTCTCTTGTCAGAATGTCCGTATATACCATACCTTTGATCATAACCTCTTCAACCCTTCCTTAACCATAATATTTTTATTTAAATAAGAGATGTATATCTCTCTAGTCACAAGCAGAAAAATAGTGAACATTGATGAGTGATTGTCTGTATTTTAAATATTACAGAATCCTTTGAACTCCATACTAAATAAAACGTGGTTTTGGTTCTCTGTGTTAACCTAACTGCAGTAGTTATCAAACCAAAGTAGAATAGTTACTCCTCTAAATGAAGGAATACATGTGTATTGATACTCAAATAGTTGAAAGTTTTTGCTTTAGTCTTCTTTAGATGTATGTCCTTTAGTCTACTTTGGATGTATATCTAAAGGGGAAATTAGAATTAGTAACATAAATATTACATAAATTATAATCTTTTTATCATTGTATCTGCCAAAACCAGAGTTTTGCGGGTACTATGTTTTCAGTTGGCTTCGCCGCCTAGGTTTCGGGAGAACTCCTCTGTAACCACTAGGCAGAATTTTTTAAAATTCAGAATTATGATCGGGTCACATGTGAACTGCTGGGCCCTCATTTTTGGTTGACTTCTGACCTTTTCTCTCTAGTGCGTCCATCAGTGTGTCTGTTTTGACACCTTAACCCACATATCTTCAGACTCATTTGACCAATCAGGATAAAAATTTTATACAAATGTAGCCTTTGGATAGCTTCATAACATACACAAAAAATGGTGGCGCTACCTGCGTCAGTGTTCATCTTCCTTGGGTTAAAATCACTCATATCTCTGCAGTGGTTGGACTTATCCACCTGAAATTTTGCATGTGTATAGATCCTGGATATCTTTCTTGATTTTATTACAGGTGGCGCCAGCTACATTCATGTTCAGGCTACAGACGTTCAGGCTTATATCTCAGGACTGGTTTGACATATCCTCCTGAAATTTTGCATGTATATAGATCTCACATAGCTCTTTATCATATACAAAACTGGTGGTGCCACCTGCAACCATTTTTGCACAGCGTCCATCTGTTTGTCTGCCGTGGGATAAAATCACTCATATCTCGTCAGTAGTTTGACTCATCTGCCTAAAATTTTGCATGTATATACATCTTGGATAGCTTTCTGGATTTTGTGGCAGGTGGTGCCACCTACATTAATGTTTACGCTGCAGACATCCATGCTAATATCTCAGGACTGGTTTGACGTATCCCCCTGAAAAATTTGCTTTTGTATAGATCTCACATAGCTCTTTATCATACACATAATTGGTGGCGCCACCTGCAACCATTTTTGCACAGCATACTTCTGTTTGTCTGCTGTGGGATAAAATCACAAATTGCAGCAGTGGTTTGACTTATCTGCCTACAATTTTGTATATGTATACAACATGGATAGCTTTCTGAATTTTGTGGCAGGTGGCACCACCTACATACACATTTTGACTGCAGACATCCATCCTGATATGCAACACACCTCACTCTATTTCCCCTTGCCACTCAATCCATGCCTCACTTCACCAGTCCCACTCTGATTTTGGCAGATACATGTAGTTGCTTGTCGACTACCCGTATTCTAGTTTTCATTTGCATATACCAATCACCTGTTTCATTTGTACTTGAAATACACATAAATGAGACATGTAAAAGGGTCAGATTGATTTTAAGCTTAAGTATATTTATATTTTGGAGCTCCTTGAAAAAAAAGCTTGGATTTCAGATCAAGGAGTGCTGTTGGACTCTCTGGAATCAGACTGCGCCTGAAAAATGTGGAAAGGCCTGAACACTGGTGGCAGGTCTAGCAAGTCAAAGTTTCATAAAGTACTTATGGTAATTAATGTTGTCAATGGAGAGATTAGGCACGGTCCTCTCTCATGTTCTTATTATTATGATCCTGAGCATTGTAATTAACAGGTAGGGCGAAGGAGTAAATAATCCTAATGTTATCATCAATGGTTGTGGCTTAGAATTTGTTTCTCTGTATAGCGTTAGTGTTCTGGATTACTGAACATGTAGGAGATCATACCTTTATTATACTTTTTCACTAGGGCTGGGTATTGGTCAGCCTATTCAGGCACAATACGTATCGTGATACACTGGATGTGATATCTGATACGTATTGACAATATGCTCCATTTTTCTTTATATATCATTTTCTGAAAAAAAGCTCAGAATATGTTTCTTAGTTTTTTAATACACAGCATATCCACTATGTTCTGCATTTATACTGGATATTAAATAAATAAAAAACAAACCAGTTAATAAAAACAACTGATAAATAAAACTTTATTCTTTATAAAGGGTCCTTTATATGCTCCCGAGGCAGCGGAAATCTTGCGCTTCTACAAAAGCAACTGATTTTCACGCTGCCAGCTTTGACCCTTTATGATATGTTTAGACACCAGATGGCGGTTTGTTGTTAGCTGAAAAAAATGTGCGTATGATGTGACAAGCAGCCAACCAGATACCAATAAATATACACTCGACAGGCATCCTGGCTCCACCCATAGCTGCGCTTCTTGATAAGAGTTTACGGAGGAAATTTAATTGCAGCCTCTGTATTTTTGCATCATCGACCTATTCGATTATGACATTATGACTATGTTAGCGTAGCCATGTATCTGTTGTCTGCAGAAGTGAAACCAGCTAGTGAGTTGTGTACGCAGCCTTTGTTGTTACGTTTTGTTTGACAACTCACCGGCCTGGCATCCTGTGTGCCCAAGGCCTATAAGCAAACCACGGCTGGGGCAATTCTCTCTGAGCCTGTGGCCTGTTCAGACGGTTACCGGGGCGATAAGCTGTCACTCAAAACGAAATGAACATGATTGGCTCTGTGTATTCCTCGCTTGGCTGTGTCGTCCAGCACAAGGTCTCATCTGATTGGACAAAAATACAGTGCTCCCCTCTGGTGTAGCAATTCAGGATACGGGGTCATAACAAACAGCGCTTACAATATAGGGAGTAGGCCTATAGTTAAAGCGCTGTGTAAAGAGCGTAGGTCCTTTAAAGCAGGTCCTTTAAAACAAAAAAAAACTTGAGCCAAAACCTCAGGCGCTGCTCTTTCTCTTTAGGATGGATATATTGTCACAATGAGATTTAAGTAATACATTCAGGATTAATCATTTCTTCATTGGCCCATTCCTGAAATGCCCTTAAAATGTAATGAGCTCCCATTTATAATACTTACGTTGTGAACAAACACACAGACTCACACACACAAATGGAGATGAATGAATGCCGTCGTAGCAGCGGCAAAAAGCTGATATTCATGGAAATCTATGTGTTCTTTAAATGTCCAGTAGCAGTAGATTAACTTTTCATTCAGAGCTTTCTCATCCAGACCTTGGTTTCTCTTGCTTCAGTGATTTAAATTAATCTCCCTTTTGACCTGTGTTGTTCTCTTAGCCACAGATACACGCCTGATGTGTACTTGAACCCCATATTGATTTACCAAGTGACATGATAAACAGACGCAATACACTTCTAGCTCCGGGGTCAAGACTTTTTTCTCCTTATTACTCATTAGGTCAGATGACATAGCAGCCTCGCTAGACATTTTGTTACATAGGTAAAATTTAACACAATTAATACATACAGTAAACATTCATATACCAGAGTAGAACTATATGACATTTCTGGATATTAATGCTGCTGCTTACAATGCAGCAATAAAAACCATGGGAAGAGTAAGTCCACCATGTACAGTAAGTGTTATTTCTATTATTCATAATGTTTATCACCATGAGTTTTTTTATGGATGGTTTGTTATTATTTTAAGGTTATCTCAAGGTCTGTCTGTAGATATTTTATCGTAAGGTCTTCTTACATTTGATGCGTGTTGGCTTTTGTGGAGCTAATGATTTATTAAGGAGCATTTTAAAATTTTAAAAGTAAAGTGTGTAGTGCAAAAAGTGTTAAGTTAAGAACATGTATTACTCAGAAGGTGTGTATGATAACATGTCATGTAAGCCGAATAGTTACAACTACAGTAAAATTTGTATTACAGATGTAGAACTAAATTATCTTCAGACCTAGTGTTGAATTTGGCTTACAGTTATAATTTTTACATAATGAAGATGTTCTCAGTTTTTTAATGTAAAATAACATCTGCACATATTTACTTATAAGTATTGTTTGTGTGTTAGGTAAACTAACTGGTGCCACCATTGGGACTATTAATGCCTTATATCCATGTGAATGCAGGACATGTCTTATGATGCTTTTGATTTATGCAAAATCATGTGTGAGAAAGGGATATGTGTGATTTAACTGTGGCCATAAAGCTTAAGAGGTCTGCTCTTTGAGAATTCTAACAGAGTACATCAAACTGTAGTTGAACACTGAAAAAAGACACAAGTCATATTTCAGGCAGCTGGAATTAAATCTACTTTTACTGTTCGTACTACCAATTACATGGTTTAAAGATACAAAATACAATATAATGTGCAGCAGCTGTCATATTTCTTATTTCATGTATGATTTATTAAATTAATTTTTGTAACAGTTCATAGTAATGTTCAACATGCCCTGCTAATGTGCCTGCACTAATATCAGTAAGTGTAATAGAAATTGCAATAAGCAAATAGTTCTGTATAAAATCCATGATAAATAATGTAAAATTTAATATCACTGATATAACATCCCTGATATAAGATGAAATCACCTAAATATCACTTAAAGAAAATTATACACTGTCAGTATACTAAACACCATGAAAGAAATGGCTAGGCATGGTAAAAATTGTATATATATATATATATATATATATATATATATATATATATATATATATATATATAAACATAAGTTCTGAAGTTTTAACTTTGACACATGAAGTTAGGTCATGGTAAACTATATATTCTGTGAATATAGGGTAAAAATAATTTTGAGCACCCTCAAAGTGTTTTGGTGATGAAGATGGATAGCTTGAAATCCTCATGTATACCTTTAAATCCATCAACATGGAGAATTTAAACAAGTGAGACCCAATTTTCTTATAGTCACTAATTGTGCTGATGTTGTAACTTGACAGTGTATTGCTTAAGCTGGCTTTTGTTGTACATGTTGCCTCAACATTTTTCAGGCCTAATTTGTAACATGTTTTTTTTTGTAACATAATTAACCAGATACTTTCAATGTGGAAAAACACTTTAAAAAATTGTGAGCTTATTATCTTTGGAATTTAAAGCTGCGAGAGCAACTGTCAAAGAAATATTGGTGTGTGTGTGTGTGTGTGTGTGTGTGTGTGTCAGCAACTTGTATGTGTATACAATGCAGATATTTCAAGTGGCTGCTTCAAGGCAATAGGAACCAGTGGCATTGTGTGACATTTGTTGTCAAGGGGTGGTTGTAGCAGGGACCCAGGTCAATAGAAATAACCTGGCTATGTTTACTCTCACTGGTCTATGGTATGTGCATCAGCAATCAGAAGGCCATAGATCGGAGCTATTTGGTTCATGGGGACATGCTGAACCTAAACATGATTGTTACCTCAGCAAATTGACTCACAGATCCACCAAACAAACATTTTTATGATCTCTCATTTCTCCCTGCTTGATGTTTGTTTTAGGGTTCAGTTTGCTGTCTGCAGGGCTTGACTATGTATATATGAAGGATAAATGGGTTTTTCTAAAGTTTGTCATTTTAAAACTTTTAATAAAGGCAAATCAATAAATTTTAAGAAATACTGCACATGATATTCAAAATATTAACAATATATGTGAGTAAATACTTTTTAATTTTTATTTTTAATAAAAGAGACCCTGATAACCTGACTGCCAGTAGGAACAACTGAACTAGATGGTTAATCAGGTATCATAAATGCTGAATCAGAGAGATAACCAGGTAACCTACAGACTGAACCAGGTAGTTAATCAGGTAGCCTAAAGGCTGAACAAGATGGTAAATCAGATAGCCTAAAGGCTGAACAAGATGATTGATCAGGTAGCCTAATGCTGAACAAGATGATTGTTCAGTTAGCCTAAAGGCTGACCCAGGTGGTACATCAGATTGCCTAAAGGCTGAACAAGATGGTAAATCAAGTAGCCTAAAGGCTGAACAAGATGGTAAATCAGATAGCCTAAAGGCTGAACAAGATGATTGATCAGGTAGCCTAATGCTGAACAAGATGATTGTTCAGTTAGCCTAAAGGCTGATCCAGGTGGTACATCAGGTAGCCTAAAGGCTGAACAAGATGGTAAATCAGATAGCCTAAAGGCTGAACAAGATGATTGATCAGGTAGCCTAATGCTGAACAAGATGATTGTTCAGTTAGCCTAAAGGCTGATCCAGGTGGTACATCAGGTAGCCTAAAGGCTGAACAAGATGGTAAATCAGATAGCCTAAAGGCTGAACAAGATGATTGATCAGGTAGCCTAATGCTGAACAAGATGATTGTTAAGTTAGCCTAAAGGCTGATCCAGGTGGTACATCAGGTTGCCTAAAGGCTGAACCAGATGGTAAATCAAGTAGCCTAAAGGCTGAACCATGTGGTTTATAAGGTAGCCTCAAGGTTGAACAAGATGATAAATCAAGTAGCCTAAAGGCTGAACCAGATGGTTGATCAGGTAACCTAAAAGAAAAAATCCCAACTAGATGGTTAATTTGTTAGCCTAAAGGCTGAACCAGATGGTTTATCAGTTAGACTAAAGTCTGAACCAGATGGTTAATCAGGTAGCCTAAAGGCTGAACCAGATGATTAATCAAGTAGCCTAAAGGTTGAAACAGATAGTTAATCAGGTACCCTCAAGGCTTTGGTAGCCTAAAGGCTGAACCAGGTGGTTAATCAGGTTGCCTAAAGGCTGAACAAGATGGTTAATCAAGAAGCTTAAAGGTCAAAACAGATGGTTAATCAGGAAGCCTAAAGGCTGAGGTAGCCTAAAGGCTGAACCAGATGGTTAATCAAGAAGCTTAAAGGTCAAAACAGATGGTTAATCAGGAAGCCTAAAGGCTGAGGTAGCCTAAAGGCTGAACCAGATGGTTAATCAAGAAGCCTAAATGCTGAACCAGATGGTTAATCAAGTAGCCTAAAGGCTGAACCAGATGGTAAATCATGCAGTGTAAAGGCTGAACCAGATGGTTAAAGCTAAACCAGATGATTAATCAGGTAGCCCACAGACTGAAAAAGGTAGTTAATCAGGTACAGGTAGCCTTAAGGCTGAACAGGTATTGAATCAGGTAGCCTACAGACTGGAAAAAAGTGGTTAATCAGGTAGCCTTAAGTCCAAACCAGATGGTTAATCAGTTAGCCTAAAGACTAATAAAAGTGGTTAATTAGGTAGCCTTAAGTCTTAATCAGGCGTGGCCCGATGGCTGAACCAAAGGTTTGATTTTGTTGTCTTAAAATGACCCATATGGTTAAATTAACAAGTTAACTGACTAATTTAATTAATCATGCAGCCTTATACATGAACCGGAGTGTTAATCATGCAACTTTAAATCTGAACCGGATGGTTACTAATGCAGCCTTACAGCTGATCAAGTGGTTAATCATGCAGCCTTACAGCTGAACCAGAGTCTTAATCATGCAGCCTTATATCTGAACTAGCGGGTTAATCATTGAGCCTTTTAGCTGAACCAGTGTGATTAAGCAAATAGCCTTATAGCTTATCATAGGGTTAATCATACAGCCATATAGCTGAACCAGAATGTTAACCATGAAGCCTAACAGCTGAACCAGAGTGTTAATCATACAGCCATATAGCTGAACCAGAATGTTAACCATGAAGCCTTACAGCTGAACCAGAGTGTTAATCATACAGTCTTATAGTTGAACCAGAGTGTTAATCATACAGCCATATAGCTGAACCAGAATGTTAACCATGAAGCCTTACAGCTGAACCAGAGTGTTAATCATACAGCCATATAGCTGAACCAGAATGTTAACCATTAAGCCTTACAGCTGAATCAGAGTGTTAATCATACAGTCTTATAGTTGAACTAGAATGTTAATCATGCAGCCTGAAGCTGAGCCAGAATGTTAACCATGAAGCCTTACAGCTTAACCAGAGTGTTAATCATACAGCTGTATAGCTGAACCAGAATGTTTACCATGAAGCCTTACAGCTGAACCAGAGTGTTAATCATGAAGACTTATAGCTGAACCAGAGTGTAAGCCATGAAGCCTTACAGCTGAGCCAGATTGTTAATCATGCTGCCTGAAGCTGAACCAGTGTTAATCATGAAGCGTTAAAGCTTATTCTTAAACCAGAGTGTTAATCATGCAGCCTGAAGCTGTGCAAGAGTGTTATTCTTGCAGCCTGAAGCTGAACTAGTGTGTGAATCTTACAGCTGAACCAGTTTTTAATCATGCAGCCTTAGGGTGCTTTTCCATGTACGCATTTTGCCAGCGTTTGCCGCGCGGCTGCCGCGCAGTGAAAATCCAACCAGTTAAAAAGTCATGTGCTATTTCCATGTATGCGATTGCTGCGCGGCAAACGCATGCGTCAGTTTTGGGATCCAGCAGTGCTGGATTTCTGCGTTTGCCGTGGCAAACGCATGTGAATTCCGCCAAAATGATGTCACATGTTGGGTATCCCCGTACTTGTATGTTTGATACCCGTACTTGTATGTTTAAGTCCGTTCAGCTGTGTAAAGAAGGCATGCAATTGCCGCGCGGCAAACGCATACAAAACTCTCACATGGAAAAGGACTGGCCGTGTGGCAAACGCATGCGTTTGATGCGCGGCAGTTTCTGCCGCGTACATGGAAAAGCACCCTTATGGTTGAACCAGAGGGTTTGTCATGGAGCCTCATGGCTAACTAGAGTGTTAATCATGGAGAGGCAGATGGCTAGTCAGAGAACCATATCTTTGAACAGACGTTTAGTCCGAAAGCCTTCCAGTTTAACAGGAGGTCAGTCATAGAGCCATATTTTTAACAGAAGGTTGTTCAGAGAGCCATATCTTTGAACAGATGGTTAGTCAGATGGCCTTCCAATTGAACAGAAAGTTAGTCAGAGAGTCTATATCTTTGAACAGTTGGCTAGTCAGACAGCCTAAGCACTAAAAAAGAGTGTAAATCATGAAGCCTCATATACAAGAACCAGAGTGTTAATCATGCAGCCTGAAGCAGAACCAGAGTGTTAATTATGCAGCCTTGTAGCTGAAACAGAGGGTTAATCATGGAGCTTCAGGACTAACTAGAGTGTTAATCATGGAGAGGCAGATGACTAGTCAGAGAACCATATCTTTGAACATATATTTAGTCAGATAGCCTTCCAGTTTAACATGTCAGTCGGAGAGTCATTTTTTTTAAAAGATGGCTAGTCAGAGGGCTTTGATCCCTGCTGAATTAAGAGCTTATTCAGAGAGCTTCCCCTGCTTAATTAGGAGTTTTGTAAGAGAGCCATATCTTTGAACAGACAGTTATTGTCTTTGAACAGATGATTATTCAGAGAGCTATATCTTTGAACAGATGGTTAGTCAGATAGCCTTCAAGTTGAAAAGGTTAGTCAGAGAGTCATATCTTTGAAAAGATGGTTAGTCAGAGATCCTAATTGCTGAACCAGGAGGTTAGTCAGAGAGTTTCCCTGCTGAATCAGCAGATTAGTCAGATAGCTTCCATGCTGAATAAGGAGCTTAGTCAGAGAGCCCTATCTTTGAACAGGTGGTTAGTCAGAGAGTTGTATATTTGGACAGGTGCTTTGTCAAATAGCCTCATAGCTGAACCAGGAGATTAGTCAGAGCATCACAGCTGAACCAGGAGGTCAATCAGAGAGCTTCACTGCTGAAGGTTAGTCTTATTACAGAGAACACAGACAGCAGATCAATAGATACTCCTGTCCCAGCCTGTACAGTACTGTTTGTTATGTGTACAGTTCTTCTGTACCTTCCCACATGGACATATTCATGTCCCAACCAGAGATCAATGTGGTATCATCTACAGTAGTACCTGATAAAAAAACACATACAACTGGTACATAGCAACCAGCATACACCACATACCCCACTGTGGATAGAGTAACTCACCTCATTCAAGAATCATTTTGTCACTACATTGATCTGAATATCTCTGCATAGTCCACACATCTGTGTCATGTTGTCACTGATGTACCAAGTGCTATAAAAGCAATTGCAAGCTTATTGTTACATTTGATATGTTTATAAAAATATATTTTATAATACTGGCATTCAATTTTCCAGACTGTCATGCAGCTGGTGCATTCATTTTATATGAAGTGTTTTATTTTATATGAAAACCTTGGTCAGTGATGATAACCAATAAGGGGTTAATCTTTATATTTATTTACATATACATATGTATTGTAAATATGTACAATATATATATTTACACATATATATATACACACATATATATATATATATATATATATATATATATATATATATATATATATATATATATATCAGGGTTTAGCCAGGTTAAAGTCAGTTTCTTGAGAAAGGCCTGAAGGGGTGGCTGTGGGACATGGTGTTTAATATTTATAATAAAAAGGAATGCAAATGTAGTTTCTGGGGGCTCATCATTGGGTAGGCACCAGGACATTTGACAAGAAACCAGCCCTGTGAAACCACTGCATCAAATAAAGATTTACCCTTGACATGGTTTCCTGCATAACCGATTAAAAAATTTAGTGCAAGAAGGAGAAGCAACACCTGGAGAGGAAAGCTATCCACCACCCAAATTTTGGCAATCTGTCAATTAACAACATACAGAATTTGACATTTTGATTGAACAGAGTTTTGATTTAGCAGAAATACTATAGATGCATTATGTACATTATTCTGGTTTCTTGGCAAAGCCTTAGTTATCTAATTTTCCTGTTGTCAAGGCAATTTTCTTTGGTGACTTGGCATTTCCTTATATCAATTAAGTACATTTGATGGAAGCCTTGATTTTAAAATCAGCACAGAGATGTAGAGATGTAATGATTCAAGAAAGCACAGTAACACAGAGCAAATATAAATTGTGTGTGTCCCCTTGTCATACATGACACATGGGTGTCCGCTTCTAATTTTTTTAGCATTTGTAATCCCATTACAAGTTGACTGTCAGATTCTTTTCGGGAAAAATAAATGTTGGCACACATAATCAGCTGTTTGTAAAAAGATGCCCTGCTGAAGAGAGAGCTTATCAGAGACACGTTATATAAAATAACTGTCTGGCCCTGCACATTCAGTTGATTCATTAGATTTTACGGCAGGAAAAATTGTCCCGTGGACAACATTTTCTTCAAGATATTTTCATTACATATAAAGTAAACGCAAATGCTGCAATGTTTAAACTGATATTCCCTGATGATCTGTTGACTTGTGAGTTGACCCATCATATTTTTGCCGAGTTTAAAACTGTCTAACCTGAAATATGCATTGGTTAAATACAAAAATGGACCAGCCATGACCTCTGCTTGGCTTGCTTCACCTTTGCGTTAACCAGTTATATCCATTGGCACAAATGCCGAACGTAAACGTATCCAAATGAGTTGCAGCTGACATGGTCAAATCAAATGGGCAATAGATGAAACCTATAATGACATTCCTCAGTAGTTATGCAGGACTGGTAGACTCTCCTGGCTCCCTGCTTGGCTTGTGGCATTGCATCTATCCGCTTCATCAAAATTACACTTAGGGTGCTCACAGGCTGAAGTCCCAGACTCCAGCAACCTGTAGCAGCTCAATAAAGCAAAAACATCTTTAAAAAATATGTACAGTAATGATGTTTTAGACATCTTTAAGAGGGAATGCCATGGTGCCAGTATGTGGATGAACAGTTCTATCATATGAATGTGTGCTGGGCAATTTTGAATGCTTAAATGGGGTAACATTCGGGGAATTTCAGGTGCTTTCTCTGGGGGGAAAATATCTGTTTAACGGGAAATATTTAGGGGTCACTGATGAATGTGATGAATCTGGGTCACACACATATATATATATATATTGTATGGGGTGCCAATTGAACATATGGATGATTGTTCATTTTCTTTCATAATCAATTGAATTGATTGCTTTTTTGCATAATTGATCACAAATAATTATGCATGCACATCTAAAGAAGTCATATTATTCCAATAAAATATTCTTATTCTGTCAGAGATATAAGGAAGACTGGACACAAAACAGCACTCAGCATTAAATCTTAACCTTGTGCACTGTGCAATGAATAAGTGTCAACAACCCGGCCATTACCTTCACCTTTCAGCATGATTTATAAGTTAAACTTAATCTACTTGGTCAGTATTTTGGGTATAACCCTTTATAGCATATTTTTCAGTAATAAAATAATAATGATAAAATATATATATATTACAGGTGGTATATGAGAGATATCAATTAATAATTGATCATCAGTAGTTTTATTTCCTTGTATTCATCTAATATGATCTACAACCAATTCCTACATATATATATATATATCAGAGAGATAATCAGGTAACCTACAGACTGAACCAGGTCAACTGTTCAAAGATATGACTCTCTGACTAATTTTCTGTTCAATTGGAAGGCCACTGACTAACCATCTGTTCAAAGATATGGCTCTCTGAACAACCTTT
Organism: Sipunculus nudus; assembly: GCA_026874595.1. Classification (NCBI taxonomy): domain Eukaryota; kingdom Metazoa; phylum Annelida; class Sipuncula; order Golfingiida; family Sipunculidae; genus Sipunculus; species Sipunculus nudus. Next base: position 83,931,363 of record CM049309.1, on the reverse strand, counting down.
AAGCTTGATATGTTTATAAAAATATATTTTATAATACTGGCATGCAATTTTCCAGACTGTCATGCAGCTGGTGCATTCATTTTATATGAAGTGTTTTATTTTATATGAAAACCTTGGTCAGTGATGATAACCAATAAGGGGTTAATCTTTATATTTATTTACATATACATATGTATTGTAAATATGTACAATATATATATATATATACACATATATATATATATATACACACATATATATATACACACATATATATATATACACATATATATATATATATATATATATATATATATATATATATATATCAGGGTTTAGCCAGGATAAAGTCAGTTTTTGAGAAAGGCCTGAAGGGGTGGCTGTGGGACATGGTGTTGAATATTTATAATAAAAAGGCATGCAGATGTAGTTTCTGGGGGCTCATTATTGGGTAGGCACCAGGACATTTGACAAGAAACCAGCCCTGTGAAACCACTGCATCATTTACCCTTGACATGGTTTCCTGCATAACCGATGATAAAATTTAGTGCAAGAAGGAGAAGCAACGAATTTAAAACTGTCTAACCTGAAATATGCATTGGTTAAATACAAAAATGGACCAGCCATGACCTCTGCTTGGCTTGCTTCACCTTTGCGTTAACCAGTTATATCCATTGGCACAAATGCCGAACGTAAACGTATCCAAATGAGTCGCAGCTGACATGGTCAAATCAAATGGGCAATAGATGAAACCTATAATGACATTCCTCAGTAGTTATGCAGGACTGGTAGACTCTCCTGGCTCCCTGCTTGGCTTGTGGCATTGCATCTATCCGCTTCATCAAAATTACATTTAGGGTGCTCACAGGCTGAAGTCCCAGACTCCAGCAACCTGTAGCAGCTCAATAAAGCAAAAACATCTTAAAAAATATGTACAGTAATGATGTTTTAGACATCTTTAAGAGGGAATGCCATGGTGCCAGTATGTGGATGAACAGTTCTATCATATGAATGTGTGCTGGGCAATTTTGAATGCTTAAATGTGGTAACATTCGGGGAATTTCAGGTGCTTTCTCTGGGGGGAAAATATCTGTTTAACGGGAAATATTTAGGGGTCACTGATGAATGTGATGAATCTGGGTCACACACATATATATATATATATTGTATGGGGTGCCAATTGAACATATGGATGATTGTTCATTTTCTTTCATAATCAATTGAATTGATTGCTTTTTTGCATAATTGATCACAAATAATTATGCATGCACATCTAAAGAAGTCATATTATTCCAATAAAATATTCTTATTCTGTCAGAGATATAAGGAAGACTGGACACAAAACAGCACTCAGCATTAAATCTTAACCTTGTGCACTGTGCAATGAATAAGTATCAACAACCCGGCCATTACCTTCACCTTTCAGCATGATTTATAAGTTAAACTTAATCTACTTGGTCAGTATTTTGGGTATAACCCTTTATAGCATATTTTTCAGTAATAAAATAATAATGATAAAATATATATATATTACAGGTGGTATATGAGAGATATCAATTAATAATTGATCATCAGTAGTTTTATTTCCTTTTATTCATCTAATATGATCTACAACCAATTCCTACTACTATAATATATATATATATATATATATATATATATATATATATATATATATATATATATAATTATTTAATGCTAGAGAACATTACTTGTACATTAGTCATTACAGACATTCATTTGCAGCAGTCACGCCAGAGCCCACACTTGATAATACAGTTGTATAAATACATAAAAAAATCTATCGGTGTGCTTTTCTTGGTTCTTAACCTATTCAAGTAGAAAATGTGTGATTTATCACATGTTAAATTCTTTTCTACTTGTTGTTGGTGTGAAAGCTCAACAAACTGTGGCTTAATGCAACTATATTTTTTTAAGTAAACATACCACTTGTGTTCCTTTATGTGAAGAAAGCTGCATGTACATGAATAAGCAAGGAGTAATATACATCAAAGAAACTTGATATCAGGCTGGATCCATGGTTATGTCACATAACTGTACTCGTTGATAAATGCTGAGAATTTAGTTAGTCGGTTGCAAGTGGTTGTCTGGCAGGAATCAAGGGCTTTAGTCTTCTTGTCTCTTTATTTGATGAAACTTGTGATTGCTCTGAGGGAGATCGGTAAACACATCAGTCACGCTAGAGGTGGACAGTGATAGTACACAATTCAGGGTCAAAGGTCATTGTCCATAGCAACCCACATTCCTGTCAGACCAACAGGTGTGCTAATAACAAAGATATTATAAATATTACACCTGCACACCTGGGCAAGACAGATACAGCACTTGACTGATTCAAACTGTCAGTCACCAGAGACTGGTCATGTTTTGACAGATTGTTACCTGTGGCTATATAAAACCTAACTCCCCCTCCCCAAAAGCAATTACCTCATAGAAGGGTGGAATATTGAAATAATTGTTCAAATTGTAATACAGAGGCCACTTTGACAGATAACACCAGAACAATTACCAAAGCTTTGTAACAAAAAATAAAACGCTTATCTTTATATTTATTAGTAACCTTCTGAGCAATACAAACCTTAAATGCAATGTGTACATGTAGATATTTCAGGGGTCTGTTGAGGTGAAATGAATATTAACATTTTTAAAGAATATACTTTAATTTTTTTATAAAACTAAATAAACTTTCAATGGCTGAAAATGTTTATTTTAGGACTTTGTCTTGACACATATAATTATAAACAATTTTATAAGGTTGAGAATTTAATATTTCAAGAAGTGAAAAAGGCCTACATTGAAAAAAAACTTTCAACTTAAAAAAGACAAAGAAATATAAAGCATTTTTTTTAAAAATTGCCAGTTAGTCAGACTGTGGTGAAATTGCATTACCCAGAGCTGAATTAAATCCTTTAATAATTCCAGGAAAAATCCTATGTAAAATATTTTTCTTATATGGATGTTAAAGCAAAATTTGTCTTTAGCAATGCTTTTGAGTATATGCATACAAACTTGCTGGTAATTTTGTTTATAAATCTTGCTTCAGTGAACCAGGGCAGGGCTAAATTATCCTTCCGTTGATTTATTGAGGTTATTGTCATACGGGGTAATTGACCTTGGGAGAGATATTGTCCTGGGATAAAGTCTGGCACTTTTGTCCACAGTATCAGATATTTATAAATGTGTATTACAATAGTCATATAAATAAACAAAACATAATAAAAATGTGCACTTTAACAATTTATGTTAAATAAGATGAAGAAGGGATGCAGACCTTATTTTCAAAATATTCAATTTGGAATGTAATGAAAGTTATACAACGAAGTTTTTGTTTACCAAGAAAGTTTGCAGGCCAAGGTGTTCTGATGCACTGTAGATTGGTTGTTCTTTTTGGATTCAGGATTTGCCTGGTATATTTATCTTTTATATGTATTATTTCATAATATGGTATATTATCTTTTATATATCTTATGGGCATTCACTTCCTTTGTTACAGGAGGACCTTTTAGCCACAGATGACCTGTTTGTGGAATACTTCAATGCCTTCTTATCACTTCCAGTGAGTAAAACTAGTAAAATTATAAATTGAAATCATTGATAACAACATTACAGTATTAACTAAGTTTTAAAATGAAAATGCTGGTCTTTGTTTACATTTAAAAAAATGAATATAATTACAATTTAGTATTCTTGCATATGTTTTAACAGTTGTTATGTTTGTTTAAAGATCAAGTAGTTTCTTATAGGGAGTGATGGTTATGGGGTAAGTCTCAGCCAGTACAACTGATAAATTAACTGCATGTTTATTAATCTCTGAGGTCTGTTCTGGTGACATTGAATGTTACATATTATTTCGGATCAAGAACACTGTGTTTTCTGAACTTTTATTTACTTGTTCCCTCAAATGAATTTCTTAAGGCTGTTCATTGATTGGTTTTAAGATGAAATGTATATAAAAAGCATTGATGCAGGGAAGTCAAGCAAATAATCTTAAAAGAAAAAATAATATATATAATCAGTATAGATCATGCAGTTTAGATCTCCAAATTTATTTTAAGTTAGTGACAGCAAGAACTTGAAATCTTTACTTTTTACATAAACTTGTTTTGTTTATAAATTGATCGACAATTTTTGCAGACCTTTCCTGAACCTCTCTGCTTCAACAAAGAATCTGGGGGCTTTGAGGTCATCAACGATGCAAGGCAGAAAATCGCTCAAGAAATCAAGGCTGCGATACGAGCTGGTCGGAGAAGAAAAAGAATATACCGACCAGTCAAACAGCACAGCTACAGTGACATCCCCCTGATACCCATAGAAGAAGCACCTCCTATTGAAGAAAGGGAGATTGAAACAAGCTACATGGTCAAGGTGAGAGGCCTAGCTATACTGTATGTTAAAACAGAAGTTTATAATAATTTGACATATAATTTTCTTTAACTTAGGGATATTTTATCAGGAAAGATAGATCTTAAACCTTTGGTGTTAGATGACAACCTGTCAGGCTACACACCTGATACACTTGGCGATGTGCGTTTTAGCATGACAATGACAGGCATCTGCTACTGGACTAATGCAAATTAACGTAAATGGTTTTCAAATAAATTCTTTCTGTGGTTATCTTTCCTGATAGTTTAAAAAAATACATTCAAACCAGTTTCAATCTATTTATTAAGTTATAAGTACCCATATTGTGGACAAGTCATCCTTCTTACTTTCAGCTCGTGTAATGTAAGCTCTGACATGTGATATAAGCCCTTACAGTGTAACTCAGTTCGTGAATGTGATAAAACCTCTGATGCATAATGTAAAAAAATGTGTATAACATAAATAAAAATGACATATAAAGTGAACCTTGAGGTAATATAAGTTGTGAACTTTTAATGACAGACCTTGAACAAGGAGCAGGGTATAGAATGGGTCAAGATGGAGCGTCTACCAGCTTTCCTGGAAAGCAACTTGTACCTGGAGTACCGCCTGGCCAAAATCCTTTCCCAGGTCATACTAGGAAGTAAGGCACAGGAGCTCACACACTTCCACATCGATTACCGTCCCCGACCCCGCAAGAAGAAACAGGAAGTGGCAGAGGAAGAGCCCAAGGTGGATGAAGGGGAGGTAGGATATGTTTTTTGAAGAGATGCAAAGGCTGGTATATAGCTTTATTTGGACACTCATGGTTATGACATTATTTGTTAAGATTTTAATTTGGGATGAAGACATATATTCAAGGTTCATTTAATTAATACTTAAACTCTGTAGAGTAATATAATTTAAATAGATTGAAGATATAGAAATATACACTGCAAATCAAATTAAAAATAATTTAGTGATATTCTTTACTTAACCTAAACAAATCAGTTCATTTCTCAGAAATCAATGAAAAATAAACATAATATAATTTTAGAATCTGCTAAAAGCAATGTGGCTTTTGTCTTTAGTTGATCTAATAATTATGAACTATATAAAAAATGCATTTTTACTCTAAAAATTCTGAAAAATATTTTGAAAAATACATTTCTTAATGAAAGTGCTGTGGTAAATTTCTGCCTGAAGGATTTAGCATGCTAAATATCTGAGAAAATGTTCAATATCCCTCTAAAATTTCCTCATAAAAATCACACATATTAATATTAAATTGATTGTTTCTGCAGATTCTTATGCAGAATTGTTATGTCTCAATGGGTGCTGCTCCAACTACTGACACAGAAGCCTGGGTTTCACAAGCCAAGATGATACAGGAAACCACCATGACTAGCAGTGCTGGCCGACCCAAAAGTGCCCTCGCTGGCTCCTTCAGTCGAACGTCAGGTCGACCAACAAGTGCAGTTAGCTTTGCAGACAGTGGCTTTGCTAGTCCAAGCAAATCAAGTTTACTTGATAATCTTATTGATGTTGATGTGTATGCCAGCAGCCTGCAGCCTAACATTGGTAATGACAGTAATAATGTTAGAAAGATATCTGTCCAAGATGGCAGACCGATGACACCTCTGTCATCAGATCAGATCTGCATCGCTGAGGAAGATCTTGGGAATAGAAAGAAAATTGCTCCAATTTATTCTTATCCCATACGTGAGGAAGAACAAGCTCTGTTGAATGATATCAATGACAACAGATCAAGTGACAAACCTAAAGAAGTCAGTGTAAATGAAACTAAATCTAACGAAGCAGAGCAACAGGGATCAAGGTCAGGTAGGTCATCAGTGGATTCAGCGCTGCCTGACGATACCCAAGATGTGGCTTCTTTTGAAAACGTTAATGAACTCGGCTCAGTGATTGTTGCGAGTGTTCTGAAACAAGTATTATCAGAAATCACAGGCCAAGACCCACATTATGTACAACAAAACCCTCAAATCAAAGATCTCTACCCAGACAGAAAACACATAGACCTCACTGTGGATAACCTGCAGAAATCAGTGGTTACACTATCAGAGGATAAAGATGATAAGATGGGGAAAAATGAGGACATGAGTGGTAAAGATGTAGAAGAAAAGGAGGATAGTGATGAGGACTCACTGTTGAACAGTGATGAGGACTATGAGGAAGGGGATGAGTTTTTCCGCCCAAGTGCAAAGGGTAGGAGACTGTCCTTCAGTAGCAAAGTTGGTCTGAATGAGTTCAAGCAGTTCCTGAAGGGCACTGCGGGAGAGAAGTACTTCAGTCTGTGGCTGGATATTGACCGGGTCAGGTTCCTGAGTGAGACAGAAGAGAAGGAAAAGTGAGTATGGTACAATAGGCCTCAAAGTGTGTGGTTTTCTGTAATTTCATATAATTATCAAATCATTTTGTAAGAGAAGACCTTCAGTATTGATGTAATTACAGATCTTTTGAAATAATTGTGTAAAATGTTTAGGAAATCATAAAAAATCTAAGGGTTCTTGAACATGTTCAGAAGTTCTGAGGAAAGCCTTCGAAATGGCAGACACTTGTACAGCATTATAGCATGTGTGGTTAGTGGTAGACTATCCTGTCTGTTGTAAAGAATTTACCTCATGTTCTTACACAGGGCACTGTGGTCATGGTTGCAGTGGATCACAGAAAATTGTAATACATCAGACTGATTGTCCTGCACAGTGAATGTATATGGTTACCAATGGTTGTTATTTCTGTTATTACAAAGTTTTAGAAACTGTAGCAAATTACATTGTAATGATTCATGTAAATTTAAGAAACTTTGGCCCTATATTAGGCCTGTTTAAAATGTATATGATTTTAGTAAATCCAATAAACCGTACAGATATTTAAGTGATTTGTGAACCACTAAAAGTAGCCTTTTTCATTGGTTTTCAACATTAAGCATTCACATCAAGCAATCTCCTAATCACTCAAATTCTATTAAACATAGTCTTTATGCTGTCCACACCTTTCTATATTTCAAAGTCATTAACATGACAAAATCACACCCTGGTTTTTTTTTCATGAGAAAATGATCATCTTGGAAATCAGGAGCAAGCTTCATAAGCTTTAAGTACCTTGCTCTTAATCCATTGATACATGTTTATCTATATATGCAAATGAAGGATACCACTTAAATGTATTTACTATATATTGAATCAATAAATCATTCAAACAAACAAACATCAAGCAACCTTAATCTCTGAATCTTGACTATTCTTTAAAGACAAGGATAGTGGTCATTGTGTCCTGATGGTTACATTTTCGAGGTTGTTGTCATGCACAGCTTTACTATTTTTGAGCAATATATTGGTACTTGTAAACAGGTACAGTGGATCCTGTCTAAGTAGACCACCTGTCTATTAAGACCACCCTAGAGTGAAGCAGAATTGTTAACATTGGTTATAAATGACTTGTCTAACAAGACCACCTGTGAACTAAGACTACTTTTGGCTAGTCCGATGGTTGGTCTTAATGCACAGATTTCACTGTATATGCCCATATATTGACACATTCTTGGAAAATATGTGATAATACCTTATCCTGGTTGCACCTGCACATAGCACAACAAAGCATTGGAGTGTGAATTTAAAATTTCTAAAGAGAAGTTATTGATGTATTTCATGATTTGAAAGTCTGCAGAAAACAATTCAAATGACTTACTATTTCACCAAAAGATCAGTTTAAAGCCAGTTTTGTTGCACCCAAAATTGATATTAAGTTTTTATAGCAAGATGATAATTCATGTTGTTCATTCATATGTTTCAGGTATGTGGCTGCCTTGAGGAAGAAATACCAGAAGTTTGGCTCCCCTAGTGAGCTTCCACTGGAACTACAGAGAACCCTGGGTCTGACTGAGCCTTCACAATGGACCCTGACAAATCTTATGGGTTTGCACAACAAAATTGCTGAACCATTGGTGCTTTACTGGTAAGTATTTGAAAATCTTTTTCAAAAGAAACAAATCTTGTAAAGAGAATTTACTTTTCCTGTGATCTCAATGCTGTTAATTATTTTTCCTTTATTATGTATCATAGTTTCATATAATTTAGCAAGGACAAGTTCTACCAACAGGAATAATTTAAAAAATGGAATAGAAAAGGAAATATCTTTTGAAAATGAAAATATTTTTCTTGTTTTCCAGCTGCAGTGTGATTTAAGTATGTGTTGTGTTTGCAGTCTTGCACTATTTCATGTTTTTATATTAGTGTGTGGTAAAACAGGGCTTGAATGTATGAACATAGTCATTGTTTTCTCCACCAGGGGTCCTCGCTTCCTGTCCAAACAAGTGCTGCACCCCCAGGCCAGAAAGAATGATTTATATCAGCAGCAGCAGGCCTTCAAGAAGAAGAAAGAGCCGTACCCCAACCCTCCCACAATCACCCTGCTACCCCTCCGCCCCAAGACCTGCATGCCCCGCATCAGACAGGAGAAAACCAGTGTTACCATAACGGAGGCTTTTCCCAGCATGAATAAGGTATGGCACTAATGGTTTATATTAATATTTTTATAATAATTTCTATACAAAACCCAGTACATGACTTGATTTTAATTATCAAGTCTAACAGAAAGAACTGTGTGTTTGATCATGATAATGACAATATGCAACATACTTTTAATAAAGACACTGCACACATCTTCAGGTTATTATACTACATTTTTTTATATACTATTGACGACCACCATTTTATTATTACTTTGGTTTTTCCCATAGTTTAACCATATATATTCTCTCGATAATTCTTCACGTTTTATCATCATCTTTGAATATTTTAAAGGTGATAAGCACATGTGACTAAACACGTGACTTTCCCAGGTGTTTATTTTCAATTTTCTAAAATTCAGTATTGATCCATCCCCTGTTCCTGTCAGGCTCATACAGGAAATACAGAAACCCCCACAATTGTAAGGTTGACACACATACAGACAAACAAAGTGGTGAAGGCCTTGTTGTCCATGCTTGTTTCTTTAACATGGATGATGTCATATCAGATTTATTTCACTTAAATGAAAGCTTAAAACACCTGTATATAATTTAAGCATCAGGTGTGAGTAAGTAAAATATTTTAATTTGTATAAACAAGGACATGGTCTTGAAGAATTTTGTATTTATTGATTGACTCAGGACTCACATTTTCAGGACACTGAAGCCCAGCCCTCACCTGAAATTCTCAGTTATAAAACTACACCTCATGTTGGAATGAGAAGAGTTCACACAGAGAGAAAACCTCCAGCAGTTTATGTGGGAAGTGAATCAGCAGCCAGAAAAAACAAGTCCAAAGTCCCAAAAGAACTTATTGCTGCCCGTCTAAAGCCAGAAAAGGAGAAGATAGTTCCCCGACCTCCGTCAGCCCCACAGCTTTCTCGAACATCAACCAGTCCAAGGTGGGTTTTAAATACATTCATTCTGAAAAATGCTTGTAAATGTTATATGAAAAAAGGATGAAAAAGAAAAAAATCTGAATCAAAAGATTAAAATTCTAATGAAAAAATCATAAAATTTGATTTCTGTCTGGTAAAAAGTTCTAAAGTTAAATTTTCCCATTCTTCACAAAATCATAAATAAATTGCTCACACACTCATCATGAGGAATTGCATCTATCAAGAATCCTCTGGAAAAGGCCTCTCATGTGTCACTTTGGCTCCTTCACAGGTAAATGCTTCTATTATGCAAGTCATGGCTGACATTTGTTGAATATTGTGTGAGAAGTTGTTTAAAGGATTGTTTAAATGATTTTAAATTGACCATTATATATAAAACTGATAATCAACCAAATTTTAAGAATTAATCATGCCTTTAATGGCCATAGATTTTGTTTCAGGCATGGTTCTCAACAAAGCAGCTATGACACTGAAATCTTGAACAGCCCATCTGTTGGCTCCGTCCATGATCCCCCAAGCAGGACATCATCACGACCAGCCTCTGCTGCGTCCTTCAAAAGTACACAGTCTTTGGCTGAGAGTGACATTTCTGAGTACCTGGGTGGAAATCGCATGGAAGCCCTGTTACAAGCCTTGAATAATGAAACTAATGCAGGGCGGTTTCTGAGACGCTATCTTGACAGACAAGAAAATCAGGTAAGTCTAATTTCTGGTACATCATATGTGTTCTTTGAATGAATCATTTATGGTGAATTATTGTTCAGATGTCAGTTATGTCTGTTGTTGATACACAAGTGTTTAATTATTATGATTGTACAGTCTCCTATGCATTCTGTATTACAAGTAATATTTGTAGCAAAGAATTAAAGTAGGTTACAGTTTCTTTCATTTCGTCAAAGATGAGACTGCCATTCAAGAAATCTGAGGAAAATAAATGCAAGAAGGCATTTTAAAATATACAATTGATCTGTATAATATTAGTAAGTGGAGCTTGTGAGAATCAAGGAAGATTAGACATTGGATAGATTTGGAACACAAAGAGGAACTTGATGTGTCAGCTAATAGCTGTAACATTTTTGTTTACCCAGCTCTGGCTGCGGTGCCTGTGGTTTTGGGAAGCAGTACAAGACTATCGCCACATGTTTTATGCCGAGACCCTCGATGTGTATCATCTGAAGAAAAAGGCCCAAGTAAGTGATATGTAATCCCGACCTTACTACTTTCTAAATACGTTTCTGGTGATGGCTATAAAGTGCCACCAAAGGGGACCCACCAACTATTTCAATTCTTTCTTGCTTAATGGCCTTGAAACTTCAGAAATTTTATAAAATAAACCATTGTTCATAAAATCAGGGGCATCTTTATTTTTACAAAATGAGAAACTTTACGTATGCCTTTTACAAACACTTACAGATAATCCATGCCCGGTACATTGTTGAGACAGGACCTCACAGTATCCGCTGTCAGCCTCAGGTCAGGAGGGCCGTCAGGAAGCAGCTTAACCCGCCGTTTGAGGACCTGTTTGACCTTCCTGAGGAGTACGCTCTTGAGGTGCTGTTTGAAGCTTGGTCTGCCATGCTCTCATCTGATCTCTCAACATTTGACAAGGTTAGTTTTCTCTTTATTATGTTTGTAATAAGTTTCCACAATTTGAATTCTGCTCCCTATATCAGCATCTCTACGATAAGACATGACAAGCTCTGTCAGCAGATCAATACATAATCTACTTTCACCCTGTCCTTGTGTTCTCTTTTTGTTTAAATTGCTGTTCCTGCAGAAATCTTAACTGTCCATTTGCTCTTCACATTGGTAATGTGTAGAATAATTTTGCCGTCGAAAATAAGTTCATGGATTTGATGTGGTCTTTCCATGAAAAAGAAAATTGTAATTTGTCCCTTGCACATAAATTATCTGCTGACAGAGAAGTTGGAATTAAACTTAAAGGTCACTTTTATTATATGTTAAGCAGTAAGAAATATATACTATAAAAAGATGTCCATACCTAAATATATTAAAAGGATGTTTTTAACCTAACATTTGCTTGGGATGGAAGCCATTATCAAATTTGCCTCAGGTTGCTTGACATTTATTTAATGTGATCTGTATTTCATTCTGAATCTGATCTGAAGTTGTACAGTGAGTTTGTTGATTGACACTGCTGTTAAAACACTAAGCTTTGGTGATAAGCCAATTACTTCTTCTGTACAGATTGTTTTTCTATCTGTGTATGTGGGACTCTATATTCTTGAATGTAAACACCATCATTTTTGTGTTACGCTGCTACTCTGTATATCCTCAGATTGAACTGACAGAAGTGAAGAGACAGTTGGATGTCAACGCAAAATGTGTGGTTACTCTTCAGAGGAGAGGCATCATTAAAGAGGTAACAATGATACAGATTGTTGCATAAAACATGCTTTTATTTAAGTTATACACTGGTATGTTTAGCACAGTGGTAAGGTTTTACCTTGAAACAATGATATGATATAATTTATACTTATGATTCACACCATCAGAAGAACATGCCTGTAATTGTCAAACAAAATATTTTCAGATCTCTTTGTTCGGTTACAGAAAACTTGAAAGTTACACTACAGATGCTCACTCTTTATCCTGCTATTAACTTACCTGAGTTCAAAATTTGATGACTGTTTTTCTTTTAAATTATTTAATGATTTTATATTAATAAGCAGAAATTTCAACTCAATATATGTTTAATGCCTTTGTCATGTGTGGAATTAAGTATACCTTAACCGTTACAATTTTCTTCCTCATTTAAAAGCGACCTTTGACCCCAGATGACCCCATGGAGGGTTACCAAGATCCTGTATATGATGAAACACTGCTGGACAAAATTCCAGAGGAATTCCGTGATGTCACTTTGGACAAGCTGGTGCATAACCGTCTTGAACTGGAACATTTCCGACAGTTTTTGGCAGATAATTACGCCAGCATGGACCTCATGTGTTGGATGGACATAGAGGCATTCAAAAGAATTCCACACACAGAGGAACCGAGACGGGATATGAAGGCCAAGGACATCAAGGTCAAATATATGAATAAAAAGTACTTCTTTGGTCCAAACAGTCCAGCTGGCAAAGAGGGTCAAGACCAGGTCAGTGACAGTTTGCTTAATGTATCAATACTGTACCTAATGTAATACATGTGATAAAATCTGCAAACCTAGTCTTTCATTATATTTCCTTATTTTCTTCACCTGTTGTCTTTCCATAAATACGATAACTTGAAATGGGTACCATAGAACATTCTGCTTGGCTGTAACATGTATGGATCTCATGATCATAAAGCAGATGAACTTATAGATAGTGCTGAGTTAAAATTTGTTTGAAATATCTGTGTATAATGTTATGCAGAGAATAAGCGTAAGCCTTGAGAACAAAATAACTAACTTGGATAACCCTGATTTATGAAGCTGACACTGTAATACCAGCTTTCATAAAACCAAAAGTATTTACAAAATGCTTGCATCCCCACCTTCTTTAACTCCTACTTTCATTTTACTCCCTGTATCTGTAATAGATTTTCACTAATGGATTAACAAGAGTGGGCATAAAGCTACCAAATACTTCCATGTATTGACATTTCTTTAAAAGCTCATGTAGGTGAAGTCAGGACTAAAGTCAGACACTGACTTCATACTGTGTTGTTATTCAGGTGATGCAGGTTGGAGGTGGCTGGGGAGAACTTTTGAAGGACCGCCCTCCAAGCCCATCAATCCTTGAGATGCAGAAGTATGTCCAGCGACGACTTGAGCTTAAGTGGCTGCCGCAGTTTCTGGCCACTGAAGAATTTGCTGATCGCCAGCGTCCTCGTAGTGGCATGGATGACGTGGTCGAGGACGTTATGTTACAGAGGAAGAAAAGGTCACAGGCAATATGGAAAGTAAGTCTAGTTTGACTGTGTACATAACTTCTCCACTAACTTTCTGAAAGTTGGACCTATTTAAATTGTTTTAATTCAGGAGCTAGGTAATGAGCCATAATAGGCTAAATTTATGCTCTATTTGAATTGTTATATTTCTTTGTTCTCATATTACACATGATGTTTTGAATGTATTATACATGTAAAAAAATTGAGCATTGCTCTGTAGAAGTCCTGTTTCAACATTTCAACAGAATCTAGTTGCATTGAACCATGGTATTCTTTCCACAGTCCTTGTAATGATCTAATAATAATTTGTGATTTATAATACAGCAGCCTAATATTTCATAAGAATTAATCAGTTTTATAAAACAATAGATATGCTTTACAATGTACTGTGAATAAAAATTTAAAACAAAGTAATTTTTAACATGATCTGATAGATTTGTGTTTTTTTTTTACCTAAATACAGTGCTTGTTAATCAGAAAACACTAAGAGAGTTTGTCTCAGAAAATCAGGAAATATCCAGAGAGCTTGTTTCAGGATGATATATACATTTTAAATGAACTTTTATGTTTAATTACCAGATGCTTGAGAGTAAATGGGTGTCCTCATCTAAGGACATTCTTGCTTTCCGTAAAGCCCTGTTGAATCCTGTGACGGCCCTGCAGTTCCGTCGCTATGTGTCCATCAAAGGTGACAACCTGGAGAATGATGTGCTGTTCTGGTTAGAAGTTCAGAAGTACAAAGTGAGTATTTTATGATGGAATAATGCTGGCCCCAGGTTATCTGTACATGGCCGTCTTCTGTAAATTTTACTCAGACATCTGTTAAACTTTTGTCTAACCAGGATACACCTAAACAGTAATATTCATGTTTGCAATACATGAACACACCTTTTGAACAATGATACAAATGTGAAATATTTAATCTTTCATTTCTTTAACTTTTTTCTCCAGTTTGTTTATTGTCAGTAAAGCATGGTTTGTACCACTGCATTATAGCTATAAATGAAGTTATATGTGTTAAATATATTGAATATCAGATATTATCACCAGCATCTTCTCCAAGTTGATAATAAGCCTATGTTAAAGTTTGTTTTTTTACATATCTTTCACTAACTATCAAATGACCGGAGTTTGTTATACATTATTTGGAAGCGTAAAAAAGTCTGGGGTTTCCAAGCTTAATATATGTATAAGATATAAAATGTAGGCGTAAAATTATATCACATTGATCGTTAATACCACCTACATTCAATACATGCAATACATGCTAATTAGGTTGTATATAATTAAGTGTCTCTTTGTGTTTTATCAGGATGTGTGCCATACCCAGGCAGAACGAGCCATGGTTCAGCAGAAGACAGCGGCCATCATTAACTGTTTCATTGACTCTAACGTGCCACCAAGTCTCCAGATAGACATCCCCCAGGAACAGGCGGAGCGGATACTGGAACGCAAACTTGAGGCAACTCCATACATCTTCAGGGAGGCCCAGGTCAGCGTATTACCCTCTCAAAAGTCCTTAAAAAACTGGTTGTTTTGAAACTTTTTTTGTAGGCAATTTATAAACTTTTGCAGTAGAGGACTGTCCACATATGGTTGTGTATGCTCAGGGCAAAGGTCCTGTACAGAATACTGTGCACAGATCACCTCCTAAACCTCTTTCTTGCCTCTTAATCTAATTCTATAGATATTCTTAACATTCATAATGTGATAAATGGTTGTAGTGCAGAATTTTTCCATCAGATGTCAGTATATATATATATTATTATAGAGACAGATGTATACAGACAGATTTTAACAGGATAGTACATTTACATCTGGATTTAGGCAAAAAATGACAGGTAACCTCCTTCCATGCCCCAAAGTTCAAGTGTCCATAAAAACTATTATATATCAGAAACAAGATTATTTTATTTACTAGTCTAAATTTAGTATACAAACCTTTCAAAATGAACATGTGTTTTCATTAGAATATATGTATTGTATAACTTCTCAGGAATTAATTAATAATTTACAATCAATCCTTGTGATATTTTATTGCTTAGGTAAATATTTTTTACATAATATTTACTAGTGTGATAAATTTATGATTGATTAATATAATCTTAACATGATTTCTCTATTTTCAGCTGACAGTATTCCGGGTTTTGTTTGCTCACTGGACAGACTTCTGTAACTTCCGCACCAACCTGGCTGAGGACAAGGTGTTGCCAACCATAGAAAGGCACAGACGTCGAGCGCGAGCCAAGGAACGAGAGACGCAGCGAAAAGCAGAGGAATTCAGAGAAAGGGTGGGTAACAGTAGTTCTATGTGAGATAATGTATCGCAGCATATAAATGCTGAAATTAAATGTATCTTAGTTTAGTAGCAGGTGACAGATGAACATATAATGCACCAAAATATTGGTCTTTCAAAGTGAATTAAGGCATTCAAGTTTATGTATGTACAGGTTATGAATGTATGCGTGGCGTCCACATCTCCTGAAATACCTTTTATGTTCTGGCCTGTGCTGACGTATCTTGGAAAGTTTGAAGCGGGTCATCCTGTTGACCTGATGCAAAACTCACAGGTTCAGCAAAAAGAATGGTGTTTATTACACTCAAATCAACCTTAGAACTATACATTCTTTCTCTTTGAATGAATTGATTGCCCATTTTATTAAAACCAGAATTGGAAATAGGAATTGTCACTTTGAACACCTGTAAATCTAATTTTAGAAAAGGTATAAACATAATGAATCATAATGGAAATATGGTTATTATCAAACTTGTGTATTAGTGATTTTATGTGATATGATAAACCTGTTTAAAATAGCGAACTATCTTTTATAGCAGCTTAATTTTAAGCTAATTTATTTAATTTAAAATCTTAAATCTATTTTTAAATGAAATTTAGTCTGAATTTAAATTTACAAAATCATGCGTGTACAATAAAGTGAACTAGATGATGACTGTATGAGCTAATCTGTTATCAATGTGGACATTGAACATTTTTTCACAGGAGGAGGCACGACGACACAACTTAGGCCTGAAAGCTGGTGAGGAGTCTGAGGATTACATCGATCCATTCAAGGATGGTGGCAGTGAGTACGGTGACGAACACTTGGGAAAGGGTCAGATGTCATGGTCATACTCACAATATGTCCGAGCCTTGGAGAAAGAAACGGTGCTGAATAATGTGGATCAATCTACGTTCAGTAGTCTTCAGGATAACAAAGGTATGTACAAATTGTTTGCTTCTGTTTAAATCCAGGAATCTTTTTAAAGAAGGGGCTAACCAGTTCCTTAGATCTTTAGGAGTGGAGTGTTTTGGCATTAAAAATTAAAAAAAAAAACACTGCAGTAAATGGTAATATCTTCCTATAAGGGGGGTATATACTCCCTAACCCACCATTGGTAGTGAAAACTGTAACATAACCTTGGTACCAACAGAAGGCAGTTTATCAGTGGGAAAAGTTTATGACCCCCATCTGTCACATCTTATGAGACTAACTCCTCATGTTGATAATACAAGATATACCAAGTAGGTGGCAGCACTTGCTGACTAAAAATTATATTATTTTCACAGTTTGAAATAATATTTATGTAATTATTTTTTAGAGAAATTTCATAATCCCAGTATTGACCAGAACAGCAGCCCCAAGCCAAGCAGACCAGGGCCCCATGAAGGAAGGATGGACAGGAAGGAAGAAAAAACAAAGAAATCAAAGTCAGTCTGCAGTAACAGAAATTTATTTATGGCTTGAAAAGTTCTGATTCAGTTGTAATGAAATTCTTGTTGACTGGCTTGTTTAAAGCATTACATGTGCCATTAGAGGAATATTTTACCAGATTTACACCATGAATGCTTGGTATCTATTGACTAGCATTTCTTGATGTTACCTTGCAACCACAAGTTATTCAGATATCAAGAGTGTTACCATACTAACAGTCAAAACTTTACATACATTATGTGCTGCCATCTAACAGCAGCAATATTCACTAATCTTTACAGGTATACAACCACTAATTTGAAAGATACAGTAAACACAAAGCCCAGCAGTTAGATTGAATATAGACATTAAATATAGAATATATATTTTATACGCCCATCTTTTGACAGGAGTATAATGGTGTACCCACCGTCAGTCCATTAACTTTTAGTGTCACCGCTATAACTTACCAGGGCTTTTATGGATTTTTGCCAAGTTCACAATAAGTGCTTACCAACAGATCATCTCGCCCAAGTTCAATTATGGGCAACATCCATGCATATTTAAGGTCATGGGTCACTTGGCTACTTCGTGGTTTCCCCATGATAACTTACAAAGAATATGAAGGATTTTGATAAAACTCATCAGAAATATTAATCAATAAAATATCTCGCCTAAGTTTGAATTCCAGTGAAAACCATGCATATTTAATGAGGCCAGAGGTCACCACACTTTGGAGGTACCTTGGTGACAAACAAAAATCGTTTGGATTAACATGAACCTCATTATACTTATTTACCAATAGTTTATTACATTCTCATCAAAATTCAAGCATATTTAATGAGGTCACAGGTCACCAGATTCACGATGGGTGTATTATGCATGTTTGCGGTGCTCTTGTTTATATTTGTTACTGAGATGGTGTCCACCAGTAGGGGTTTAATAAGACTTGCCATATTGTTGAGTGAATATAGTTTTGATCCAACCGTTAAGTTTCAATATATGAATACTGTATATTTCTTTTTTCAGGAAACCTGCAGAACCTGACAAAGCTGTACCAGAAGCAACCATTGAAACTAAAGCTAAACCTGTGAAGAAAAAAGTTAGGATAGGATCCCCAAAGGAGAGAGTAAAGGCAGAAATATAGGTGATGTAGAATTAATGGCAGCAGATTATCTTTCTGTAGATCAAAACTTAAACTGTGGCAGTTACAAAATGCACAAACTCTCACCAAGTAATTGTGATACATTTGAAGTTTACTACTGTATTTCCCCTGTGCCAAAATGTTGTGTTTAAACATTTTGGAAGATCTTAGAAATAGATTTATTTTGTTGTGAATTATTTAATTTTCTGTTAAATATCTCATAAGTTAAGACCTCTGTCATTATATAAAGCACACTTAAGGCATTGGCTTTCAGTGTGTCTAGATGAGAACAGTATAGATCTGTCTTCCTAAGTCTTTTTTAGCAAAGACCGTTGTTTCCTGTTGATCATTCTGAAATTCATATTATACTTACCTGGTTATATAGAAAAATAACATCCAGTGCCAGATTTTTTACAATTACCTCTGTACCAGTTTCCCTGCTTCTTTTAGCTTTTTATGAACTCATATGAGACAAAACATCATATAAGATAAGGAATTACAAGATTGGTTCAGTAAGATTAATTATGTAAAAGAGTGGTACCTTCTGCAAGGGACCTGATTCTGTTTTGTTAATATCAAACTGTTTTGTAATCAAATGTTCTCATGATTTGACTAATGGTACAACCTTATTGTTATATGCATACATATACAGAAAAGTAGTAGTTTTGTTACTGAATAATTAGTTATGGCAGAACTGTGATAAATGTGTATCCTATATTTAAATATATTAAAAAGTAAGAAAATTTATAGATTTGTAAACTGAACATTTTAAACATTTTATTACATGTATCTGAATCATTTTGAGAATCAGAATAAGGCCTAATATCAAATTTAAATAAGGCCATGTCATGATGTATGTTAAATATCATTACCATTGTATTTATTAAGGTGTGGAAGGTGCTCTCATGAATGAAGTAGACATTCAAGTCTGTGACTGATACCTTTCAGCCTGATCTTTCAGCATATCATATCATTTTTTAAGTTTTTAGATCTTATATGTGTAGTCATGCCTGTGGTAAATGGTTTCAGAATTTTGTCAGTTGAACTTTTAAGGTATTCTCATATTGAAAATGGCCTTTCTTCATTCATTTGCCTTTTTTGTACTTTTCTCTATTTTGAATGCAACTCGACTGTATTGACCAGAATTAGCCAAAAATATTTTGATGAGTGAAATTTAAGCTTTTCTATCATGTGTAAATGAAATAGTTTATTATTTATACAAAACAAATAACTGATATACACTGAGTATTTTTTATCAAATCTATAGCTGTAAGTATATACTGTGAAGTAGATTTGTACAACTTTTCAATACAGTTAATGGATGAAGGATAAAACATGCATGTCTAGGTCATAATTGTATACATTTAAGTATTTTCTTTTGTCAACATCTGTGATAAATGACAATTTGATATCATTTTAGATATATCTTTTTTGTGTAACCTGCAGGTATATATATAACCTTTACATACTACTTCTTATGCCTGCATTTGGTAACATAAAATGTCTTTAACTGTTTTCAAAAGGATTATGTCAGTAAGTGTAGTTTTTATATGGTCCCTTATTTTCATGATGGCATTACTCATCTGTATTACCAACTCTTCTTGTCATTAGTGTCAATAACATTTGTATTCAGAGCGTTGGAAAGAACACTAGCACAGTTTCCTATCATTCAGTGGAAAAGTAATCTACAATTCATGGAGGTTTTCCTGTATACCAGGTTGTTTCTCTTTTTAAGTGACATTCTTCAGTCTGTAAATCTGTGTAACAGTTGTGCATTGCTGATCCTGAAACTGTTTGTTTGATCCTCATCATGGATCCTGCTGATCCTGAATCAATGCAATGTCAGTTTTGCCCCTATATATAACCAAAAAAGTGTCCACCAGGAGGTCATATGTTTTCAAGGCTGTTATTTGTCATTTACTTGTCTGTTTTAATCAATTTTAATAATAACCACAGAAGTTGATCTGTATAACAATTGTTTTAGGTTGTTTGTCCCAGACAAGCTTATACAAGGTCACGCCAAAAATGAATAATTGTTCTTTTGATTCATGGACCAATTTTTTTTCTGTGAATGAGCAACAAGTCCCTACATAGAAATCATAGAAGGTAATAATAAAACAATGCACAATTTTCAATTTAAACTTTTATGTTGTGATTAAGCACCATTTCATAAATTATTGCACGTTTTTGTGACCTACCTACAAGTTGGCAGATTCTCACATTTTATCTTGCCCAGTAACTTTGTATGCAAAAAGAGCCTGTTTGCTCAATCCATATGTTTGGTCCCAGAATATGCAGAATAATGTATCTGTTTCATGTGACGTACAATTTAAAAACCTACTGGGGAGACACCTCAGTATGTAGTACACACACATATAAATCATCAAGGAGGTTACGTTAGTGTTACATTGTATCCAAATATTCATTCTCATGTTAGTAAAAACACACTACCTACCATTTTAGAATGTTTATTATCTACAGAATAAAGTTTTGAAAAGTGAATGCAACTGGTAACACTGGCATACAGAGATATAGCCTTTATACTTTCTGTATTATTTGTGCAGTCAAACATATCATAAATGTATGCTCACTCATTTATATTCAATAAACCAGTTTAGTTTTCAATTCATTGTTTGATTATTTGATCATATCAGTCCTAGAAGGGTTGTTTAATGCTTGTTCTCCAGGAAAGTCCAGTGTGGTCCTACACACATATATAATGAGGTTTTTACAAATATTTTACATGTGGTTGTAAAATACAAAATACTAGGTCTCCCCGTGGCAAGTCTGTGGCAGGGACAGTGTTTTCTAGCAAGTTATTCACTATATCCCCTGACATTCAGGAAATACGTCATTTTCTTACGTTATTATAATAAAGGGATTACAGGGATTTGAACTGGTCCGTGAACATGAAAGATTCGTAAATCCACCCAGCTCCCGAGAAAAAAAGGTAATAGTCATTACATGGGTATATTGTATTGTGTCTCACAAAAGAGAAAGGGACATAGGTTGGGAAAATTATGAAAGTTAAAAGTCCATGCAGCTAATTGATAAAAACAAGCAATAGAAAACAAACTTGGACTGACGACGATGATACATGTACCAATTCGGGGGGGGGGGGGGGGGGCAATGCAAGGGAAACAAGTATTGAACCCTGTTGTGGGGAAGAACAACTCAGTTTTGTGTTCTAGATTATCAGGTGTCTTGTTCATGCTGCTTCCAATCACCCTTGATACAAAAGACCTGTAATCAAGAAAATAACACATGTCGTGGAAGTATGACAATGTAAGGTACATGCTATTTCTATGCATATTTAAAATTAAAACAAAAAACTTTAATATCTTATATATAAAGCAGCACACATCGCTGTCTTTATGGTGAACTGGTGTTTCTCCATATATTTCTCCATTTTTGGCCTGAATGCTATAGGGAAATATTTTAAATTAAAATTAGGGTGTGACCATTAATGTGTCAAGTTTTCTCATTGTGAGAGGAGCCAGATTGTCACATTAAGTATCATATTTTATTTTACAATTCACTGAAGAAAAACAGGTTGGTGTACCTGAGACACAGGCAGTAAGAAGACAGGCCATATTGCTTGTGAGGAGGGCACGAAATGCCACTGATGTTATTTCACCTGTCAAGTAACATGAAAATATAATATATATAATTAAAAAAAGCAGAATATAATTTTACAATTAGAGCACTAGTATATAAATATAAGACGCAATACTTCTATCGAAATTACCAAAGTTTGATGATATAAGAGGTAGGTTAATTCAGGGTTATAAGGCCCCGTCAGTTCACAGCTCCGGTGCTCCCACCCCTCTCTTATCAGTTTTAAATGCGAGTGCTGCTTTTATTCTTACAGAAGTTTCTCCATCATTCGTATAATGTTCTTTCTCTTTTATTTAACTTTTAGTAATATATAGACCACACTCAATAGACCTCAACAGAAAAAAAAAGTTCCAAGGCCAAAAAGGGCAGGGTTCTCAGGCATCGCCCCCGTCAATTTTAACCCCTCGGACATTTCTTGCAAGAAGACAAAATAGTACAATTTTGATAAGATTTCCTTTGTTATGTGGTGCTTTTAACTGTTTAGCAAGAAAAAAATCTGTTCTTATCATGCTTTTCCCTATTCATATGACATTTTTATCATAATCTACAAAAAAGGAAAAAAAAAATTAAATAAAATCGCCCGCCAGCACCGATTTCTAAAAAGAAAAGTGCCTGAGAACCTTTTTTTTAGTCTTTTGGTTCTTCGTCACTTAACGGTAACTTCGTCATTTCGTTTGGTAACTTAACATATATGGGCTTTCATGGCGCTACCCAGGAACGTCCCGCATAAACCTGGCGCAAGACTTTGCTCAAACTTTGTACCGCGAAAAACTTTTATTTTGTGTCAGAACGCCACGCCGTATCCCTTCGCACGTGATGAGGCAATCTACCTACCTGTTCTGTTTGGCGCCATTGCTATCAAGAACCCCAGGACGGCGCCCACCGTCCCGATGTTGGAGTATCCACAGAGGGCGTACGTGGCTATGGCTTCAGAGCGAACCTAATGATAGGATTACCAGACAAACAGAGTGATTCGCATTATATTATTACATTCTTTTTAATGTTTTGTTTGTTTTTCATCAAAGGAATCATGCACTCCCAGAAACTTATAACGGAATAAACGGAGATAACTCAAAAATAATCACAGATCGACTGTCATGATCACAAAGGTGCCGATCCAGGATTTTGACAAGTAGAGAGGAGGAGTCCCTGAACTGACTGCGCTAGTCGACTGTCGCGCCACCTTACGCCAGTAGCATGAACTTTAACAACGTGACACCTCTCTCTCTCTCTCTCTCCATATATATATATATATATATATATATATATATATATATATATATATATATATATATATATATATATATATATATATTCCAAGCATTATTTGCAAACTGAAACATATATCCGAACTGTTATTTGCCCTAATTCTTATAAATTTTACTCGAACAAATTTTAAAATATGCTTAATTAATTACTGATATCGCGGGCAGGAGGCCTTGTTCCCTGTTCTTGATGAGTTTGGAGAGTTCTGTATAGGCGATGAATTCATTAAGTATAGTCTTTATGCCGATCAGTTCTGCCACTAGGCGGCAGTCTTTCCATTCTATGCCAAGAAGAAACGTGACTGGAGTTAGAGGGTACGATAATAACTTCTGAAATGAAAAATAGACAGAGGACTTTCATGTGGTAGGAACAAAAGAATCCACGCAAACCTTAATCTGCATTGAAATGATCAGTCTTGTATTTAACGTAATTATAATGTATCTACGCTATGTATAGGTATAGGTAAGACCGACCTGGTTTCGAAAATTTGAAAATGGATACCGGGTGCCAGAGTATGACATCACTTCTGTCTTATTATAAAATATCTATGTCAAAATAGCGGTACATACAGGTTTAATTGTTTACCTGGAATGTAAGACCAGTGACGCCCGCTCTTGCACCAAACCAACCAATGGTGGAATTGACAAAGGCCAGGGTGGATTGAACAGAGATCTGTGAGACCAAAATCCCAGCTACTGCAGGCAGTGATGAGCTGGCACCGCTACACACAGCGCTAATCAAGTTTTCGTCTTTCCTGAAGGACAATAACCAGTAAAAACCCATTAAACCATTACTGATTATACTGATAAGCTATTATTAATATCATTATTTTAATTATTATTGTACCCGCAATACAGAGATTTGCGGATATTATGTTTTCACGCGGGTTTCGCCGCCACATTCCGGATAACTCCTCTGAGACCCTGGGACCGATCTTTCCGAAACCCAGCACAATTATTGGGTCATATGTACACTGGTGCCTAAAAAAAGACTGATGGCGCCACGTGCAATCCTTTTTGTGCAGTATGAATCTGGGTGTCTCAGTGATAACAGCCCATCTCAGGTGTGGTTCAATGTATTCGGCTGCGTTGTGCATGTTCATAGATCTTGCACACCACCGTCTTATTTTCAAGACAGGTGGTGCCATTTGGAATCATATTTGCGTGGCATCCATCCATGCGTTGGCTTTGGGTGATAATCACTCATATCTCAGGAGTGGTTCAATGTATTGGTGTGAAATTTTGCATGTCAATCCATCTTGGGGATTTTCTCGTAGACCACACAAGTGGCGCCACGTGCCGTTCCGTTTTTGTAGAATAGCACTTTTTCTATGTAGTGGCCTGAAACTTTGCATGTTCATCCGTCTTTGGTACATTTCTCAATCACGAGACAAGTGGCACCTTTTGCAATAACGTACTTGTAGAACACGTTAATGCATTTATCTCAGGACTGGCTTTAGGTATCAATCTGAAATTTTACATTTCCACAGATTTTAGCGTAGATTTATCATAGACCAGACACGTGGCTCCACCTACCTTTTCGCTTTCGTAGAATATATTGGCCTTTTCTCAGGAGTGGTTTGATGTATTCACCTGAAAATTTGCATTTCCATACATCCTGGAATGGTTTATCTTGTATACAAGACTGCTTGGGCCATTTACAATCATATTAATCTCGTATCCATCTGTAGACCTGTTTTTGGTGAAAATTGCACATATATAAGGAGTTTAACTATATATCAGCCTGAAATTTTTATATTTATCCATCTTCAATACCTTTTCATAGACAACCATATTTTTTAGTTTTGTCCATCCATCTGTCGTGAGGGACTTTGGCATCTCTGATGCCATAAATTTGGAACATTCAATGCCTATGCCTCTGTGATTTAGTGGATACCTGTAGTCGCCTGCGACTGCCCATTTCCTAGTTATTATTGTTAAGTAATTATTAAAATTAATATGAATCAGCATTTGGGTGGAAACATGGTACTTATTTTTTGCTATTTTTATTTATCTGGGGTTTTTAATTATCAGCTTTGTTAATCTAACTTCCTTGTGCTAATTCGTCAGCCCCAGATGATATTATATGATAGTCCAAGAATTTATACCCAAAGACAGGTTTAATATGTTATAAAAATATGCATGTATATATACTGACCTATCAGTGAAGACCAGTTTATCTGACTTTGATTTCGGCCGCTGTTGGTTTTCGGGGTGAAGCAGCTTGGCAACCACCAGGGCCGCGGGAGCTGACATGAACGAGGCCGACAACAGATGGACCGAGGGGACCTACGAGAAGTAAGACCAATAAACACAAAAACATAAAACAATATATTTGGCTTTTAAATCGACAAATTCTACTCATAACGCCAGTCTGGCTATGAAAGTCATATATGTAAAACTACGTTGGAATCGGGATTAGGAAAAAGAATTATTTTTGTCCCTTTTATTACATTTGTCGCCGTTTACAATTCAGTGCAACTCCGGATAAACCAGACGAGCTGTTGAATATGTTTATTTCTTTTTAACGGCAACAACTATGTGTAAAAAGATACCGCAATGTCTTAACATACTGATTATTCCTGAATTGGTTGCTGAATGTTTGTGTTTCCGAAAAATGTGTAATGACTTCAGTGATTTACAGGAGGGGGAGATCTGTAAAGTATGAAAAATCTAGGCCTTTCTAAAAGAATTACTGCCTTTTCACTTCTAGATTCACAACTTTCCCATATTCCCAGATACGACACTGGTACTTCGGTCATTCGGATTTACAAGTCAGCTTCTTGGGTACCAAAATAAAAACATAAATATTTAAAAGTCCGTCATACACAAACGTAGAAGACCACGTTTATACTCACTCCAAAAGAAGAGTACACGGCCATTAGCCCGCCACCGATAGTCGCCATACCGCTCGTCATCAACGAGTGATACTCTGATGACGTCAGCTGAGGCACCATGGGACGGATCATCATCACTGACGTTTCCTTAAAATGAAAGGCAGCAAAATGCTAATTACTGCGCTATCAGTACATCCATTAAAAATTAAAAAACGAACGCAAGATTTCGTACTTCTGTATCCTTCAAATTTTGTCAACAATTCCGTTTGTTTGAGTTTTTTATTATTTGAAATATTATTATTATATTATTACATTAGTGTATCCTTACGTAATTTTTCATTACTTTTTTTAACTTTGGACCTATTTATACAAATTAATGTGTGTTTTGTAGTTACTAAATGTATGCTTAGGACCTTGGTCTCGGTTTTAAAGCCCTGGTTCTAGTATTCGGATCAGAAAGTCACATATGAAGGTCAGTTGTAAAGATGTTACATACTGCAACAGTTTTTCACACTTTGCAGTGAGAAGATTTGTAAGAAAAGTATAAAATGTGTGGGTCGTAAGTTGCATCACAGCAGAGGAATGGAATTGTGAACGGACAAGAGAAATTATTAAAAGATGAGAGGAATAGTGAACGGACGAGAGGAATGGTGATGTGCACAAATGTGATGAGGAGAAGGTAGACTGCTTTGGTACAAGATGGAGAAGTACATAGTGGTGGATCGGGCTCCATGTTTAGCCCTGAGCCACAAGTTGTTCAAAACTTCAGCAAGAATATGGTATGCCATGAAAAACAAATATAAAAATAACAAAATCGGGATTAAAAATAAACCAGATCTCCATAGAGCTACTTAATAAAGGCATGTTTCATTGTTTTAACACAAATGTGTTTGATAAATTATGCAGAACACACCATTAGTCACTTGATCATTGATACTACTCATAAGTTAAGAATGGTGGCTGGGGACATCGTCTGAAGGGACGAGAGAGTATTTCTGAATGCTGTTAACAAAAGGAGAATGAGTAAACCAGCTAATTCTGAAAAATGTCTGAGTATGTACCTGCCACACTTTTGAAGGCGATGATACACATAACTGAAATCTCATTTTATGAACCAATAAAAAGTTTTAAGTAATACACCTTGGTAGCATCATGTTATCTGCTATTTAAGCCGGCAGTGTCGAGTAAACCATAATAACCCATATTATACTGAAGTTCTAATGACGCTTGTTACGCCACCTACCGGACCAAACAGTATGTTGGCCACTGCAACGAACGATTCTGCCATACCGGTACCAAGGATCCAGCTCACGACTTTACCTACTGCACTCACTGCAGCTTGCATGGCGCCCAGGTAATACAATGCTGACGTCACAGCTCCAAAGTAAACTAGAATGGGCATCACCTAAAACATAAACAGGGCAGTGTTCTATTACGTTTGCAATTTACGTGAACATTTTCAGTTAATTGTTATAATATTTTTAGAAGTTGTCATCATATATATGGTCTCCATATAATTTGCTTAAATTCGAACTATGAGCATCATTTCATATAGAAAGGATGGGGACAGTATCTCTTGAGAATGTATAGAACCCGGCGCCGCCAGCCGAGTTAAGATCAAGCCGAGCCCACCCGAGTTTATCAGGCCGCATTTATTTCATTAAGCCACAGTGAGCCAATTGTATGCTGACAAATAAAAATGTCCGAAACAAATGTTCAGGTTTTGTTATTTTTTTTCCCTGAAAGGAAATGGTGTGATTATTTAAGTGAGGAAGTGTGGGCTAATGAAACCACCAGGATAAACTATACTCGATATTTAATCACAAACTTGTTAAATGTAAAATTGTGTAATATGTCACACGTTATATAGATAACTTTTTAGAATAAAACGGGCACTTTGTTATATCGTCATATGGATGGGCTTTCAGGACATTTTAAACCAGCCGACATTTTCAAGTCGAGTTGAGCCACGAAACTCGGCTTACTACTAAAGTCAGCCGTCTTTTTGTCCAAGCCAGCCACATTTGTGTGGCTAACACGGCTCCGGGCTCTAACAGTATTGCGGATACAAACAGATGATAATCGTCGCATCTTTGTCCTCACGTAACTAGGCTTTAAATGGTCCCTGGAGGATTACATGGGGAGCACGATATAAACAAGAATGGATATACCATATTTTATAGAGAATTCCACGTACTGATACCATAATTATTACCATAAGGAACGACATATTAAGTTAAACTTAATTTTTTAATGTAAAGAAATACAGGTAGTGTCCAGTCGGAATATCAATAAACTGAGCAGATGCACTAAATTTTGAGCTTTGATATTGAAATAACTAAGGCTTCTAGGGGTAGAGTACAGGACTCAAAGCAAGGAGATCGTGAGTTCAAATCTAAGCCGAGTTTTTTTTCACAGTCGGTCCCTAACTATAGTGAGCGCACTGCAGATTTAATGGAAAGACAATGCCCTACGGCCATGTTTCACTCACAATCGGGTATGCCTATCGGGGTTCCTCGGTGGTTATACCCAGCAGTAAGGATGATAACACGCCCGGGGCCCACAAATGCAGAAGGCACCGGACCTGGTTAACACCAGGATATAAAAAAAGAGAAAGCGCGTGTGCAGCTACCCTATAATGAAGCCGTGAAAAAACGTCTCAGTCGGCGTTTATATAGGGCTGGGAAGCCCAGTGCGCTGTTCGTAGACTCTCTAATGTCAGAGAACGGGAACGGCGCTACCCTATCATGTAGTCCGAAACTGGAATGACATTCTGAAGTTACCTCCAACAACAACAAAAATCTTTAAAAAAAATAAAATAAATGTTAAAAAACCGCTAAGACTCCTTGATTCGAATATGTTTGCAGATTGGTGCAAAAATACACTCTTTGAGCAGGCAAAATTGTATAAATTCTGAACGTATAGCGTGAGTTGTCGAAACGTCCACGCCGCCTTACTTCAGGAATAGCCCGGTTATTAGTTATAATGAGCGCAGACACTGTTCATATGAGTTGTATGTGTCGTTGATATTTACAGTGGGGACGATAATTTTCAACGGTGAACCAATCACTATCAATAGAAAATCTTTAATTGCTTGACAGAATCTTTTCTTTTACCTCCATCGCATATGAATGTAAATTGCTCTTTTCACCAAATACGAATTTTGCGCCAACTTTCCCGTAGTTGACAAATGTGGTAATGTTGTTGGCCAGCCATGCCAGCGCGTCGTACCCGGCACGCCATCGTAAAATGATCAAACCTAGGACGAGCTGAGTCGCAATACCTGCTGACACGGTTATCCAGGGAACCTGGAATAGATATACATATTTTTTTTTCAATTTACACACAGCATATGGTATAGTCAGAGCATGCATCATTATTTAAGCAAAATAAATATGCAGTGTTATTGGGCAGAATATTATATATATATATATATATATATATAAATATATATATATATGTGTGTGTGTGTGTGTGTGTGTGTGTGTGTGTGTGGAGAGAGAGAGAGAGAGAGAGAGAGAGAGAGAGAATTTGAGCATTTTGCATGTGTTTTCTATATAATGTACCTTAGCAGGATTGGTTGACACTATGAAACCAAAGATCATGAAGAAGACGATGCCAGCAATAGCGACGTAACGCATCGGTGTATCTCTTCCATCAACCATCGCGAAGACTCCCACACCCAGCAGAGCTGCAGCTGACAACAGTCTACAATGAAAACCTGGTGCGGTTATTACTCACTAGAGGTCTCTTCTACGCTTTACACTCATGCCGGTTATAATTTTAACATTTCTGAAGACATCATGCTGGAGGAACCTGTTTCAATAAATCATTTAACGCTTAATCTTTACTTATGAAACTGCGCTGTTTCTACTTTTTAAATAAATAAAAAATACATACATAATGCATTACGTGGCTAAGTATTCGATTTATGAGCATAAATGTGAACTTTAACCCCGCCGTCCAATAAGGTAACAGACCATGAATGCTAGTTTTGCAAGAGGCTACTTGGTTGTTTAGTGCTGTCAATCCCAATGGTGGTATTAGGATATATAGAAGAAGAGCCAATATTTTTGACAGCAGTTTACGTTGATGCACATAACAATCGCTACAATCGTTATCTGGCTATTTTACTTAGCAGCATGTGAAAGTGAATAATATTTGTGATTAGACGAATAATTAATTGTTATCATGAGATCCCCAAAGTGAAAACCTTCAGATAAACTGGCTTATATAGGCTTTGTTCGGTAGGACAGATTTAAATCTTCCCTTGATTTTTCTTTCATATTTTATATATTCATCTCTTACACACATGCATGCATTAATAAGCACACATATAGTTATATGTATGTATGTTTTAAGTTATATCTAAAGGTTCATCAATGCAATGCTTTGAATCAATGTCGTACAACCATAGGAGACTCCCGGAGGAGACTGGCCACAGCGCCATCTATAGGTCGCAGGTATGCCGTGTATTTTAATGCTGTCTAATATGATATTCGCTTAAATCCTAGTTTCGTTGACAAAATATAATATGTTGTTTCAGGAGATAAAAGGGAATCATAAGCAATCCCGTCTTTGTTAAAAGGAAAGGAATCTGCAAACCTCTCCGAACCCCAGCTGATAATTATAATAAAACCATATGTTTCTCATGTCAGATGAGAGCAAGATGATAAAAAGTTCGGCATACTTCTTTGTCTATTAACAGTACATGCAGCCGATACTCGTTCCTTACAACAAATGCTATTTTTATTGTTTAAAAAGTTGATAAAAATACATACTTACGAATAAGTACTCATAGAGCGCATACCTCCGCCATACACGAATTTGCAGGATACAAAAACGGAGATTATTAAGAACAGTATACAAACTACCATTGCTTTAAGTCGAACAATAAATCAACAGAAAAAAAAATAACTCCAGCAAACACGGATAAAAATATAAACTCCTTGGAGAAGATAACAATTATGTCCAACAGAGCCACAACTGACTATAATACTTGCCCTCTCGCGTTTCTCAGTATCCATAACCTGTTAATGACCTCGCTAGCAGCAGACGATGTACTGTGTAGACGTCCGCCCGCTGTCTTCAATATAATCCTCCAGGTAAAATATACAATGACTAGCAATGCCAGCACCAAGACGGCTATATTCTTCTGTACATTGAAGTACAGCGTGTAAGAAACAAAAGCGGCGACACACAGCACAAATGCCCATGGAAGACAGTGAACCACACCGGAGATTATCCTTGACCACGTGATCAAACAAGGGGAACCCATAGTTTTTACGATGATGCCAATAAAGGCATTTTTTACACGACACCACTGCAGCTAAAGGGTGTGCCTATATATACTCCGTTGTGCCGTTATGAAGCTGTCAGAAATCACACCGAATCACTCTCTGACCATCTCCAACTGCAATAACCATGTAGGATTTATGCCGTTATCTAGTGCCTTGATAAAAATTGATCCCCATAGGCCTATTACACACTGCTTTTGTTGGGTAATCAGTCATTGGTACACATGCATGTGCCGAAACTGAATCATAAGTAACTTGTTTCGGACCTAACGATCATAAAGAAGCAGATATCATAAAAAAAACATACAATAATTAAATGGGGTGATGCAGTGATTCGATAGTCACCGAGCAATCAACAATGGATAAGTCACACTACAAATAATCGATAACAATCTAATTTGCATAAGGTTCAAAGTCACAGATATTTCATGTGTGTACACATGAGAACTGATCGTAATATACATTGCATGTGTGGTCAGTTACATTCACATATAAAATGGTAAATGACAATGACGGCATGCATGTCTGTTAAATAGCTAAACATTGGAACCTTCGAATTCTTCTTGTACTGAAAGGTACTACGTGCTTTCATTTTGGCTCATTTTTGTGCTTGTTTTCATGTTTAGGTAAGATGAGGGGTTTCACATGCAACCTGTCTTCTACAGGCGATCCTATACTTAACAAGGCGCACTTATGTCACAGTTTACTGTAGCAATTCAATATTTTCTGTCAATCAAATTCAACTAATCTGTACTTGCAGTTTAGTTATATATAAACATTAAACAAAGCTTAAGCTCTTGTCACTCTAATTAAATTTAAACTTAAATTAGAATTAAGAAAACACATTTGCAGAATAATTCAAGTTTGCAACAGTTGGTTGTTTCTATCTCTCAATGTTGATTGATAATAAGTAAGGTATTGTGATACACAAGGTTATTATGGAATGGAAAGATAAATAGTAAAAGTAAAGATATAGTGAAATTGTGTAATTCCCCTCCATTTATTATTTATTAATTGTGACTTTCAAAATGCTATGTCACAGCGAAGCATAACGAGGGGGCGTAGTCCCCGATGTGGGAGCGTGTGATATGGGGAATCCCTCTCCCACGGTGTGGATTTTTTAAATAAAAAAATATATGCAATAAATTGGCAATCCTCTGTCAATGCAAGGAGAAATCAATATAGGTATACATTAACATCGGGAAAAATTACCTTTACGGACTTCCTCGGGACGTGAGCCTTGTAATTTTTACACAAGACATTTGATGATAGGTGGCCTCTTCTTTTCATTATTTTATTGCACCAACTGAACAATTGCTCTGTCATACTTGTTTGCAAATTCGTCCACCTGACTGACAAGGTCTCTCGTGGTAAGTTGCTGGTATTCATCACCCATCTGTTAAAAAATATCCCAGGGTTTTAATTTTTTTTATAAATATTTAAAAAATACCTAGGTTCTAGGACCAACGACCCAGAATGATTCTTTTTTTACCTGTGATTCATGTTTATACGGAGGCGTTATATGAGACCTTTTCAAAACCAGAATTACCCCATAGATCAATAATATAGGCCTACACCGAGGAAGCCAGATATCACATAAATTCTTTTTCAAAAGGTAGGTAAATGGGCGGCTTAAAATTTAGGATGGATGATCTACAGTTCATTAATATGTGTGCAAGAATTCACGTAAATTCAACTAATGAGGTTTGTTATTTGTTGGCTTTAACATATATCTTGGCAATGTGTGTACACATGAGAACTGATCGTAATATACATTGCATGTGTGGTCAGTTACATTCACATATAAAATGGTAAATGACAATGACGGCATGCATGTCTGTTAAATAGCTAAACATTGGAACCTTCGAATTCTTCTTGTACTGAAAGGTACTACGTGCTTTCATTTTGGCTCATTTTTGTGCTTGTTTTAGTGTTTAGGTAAGATGAGGGGTTTCACATGCAACCTGTCTTCTACAGGCGATCCTACACTTTACAAGGCGCACTTATGTCACAGTTTACTGTAGCAAATCAATATTTTCTGTCAATCAAATTCAACTAATCTGTACTTGCAGTTTAGTTATATATAAACATTAAACAAAGCTTAAGCTCTTGTCACTCTAATTAAATTTAAACTTAAATTAGAATTAAGAAAACACATTTGCAGAATAATTCAAGTTTGCAACAGTTGGTTGTTTCTATCTCTCAATGTTGATTGATAATAAGTATAGGGTATTGTGATACACAAGGTTATTATGGAATGGAAAGATAAATAGTAAAAGTAAAGATATAGTAAAATTGTGTAATTCCCCTCCATTTATTATTTATTAATTGTGACTTTCAAAATGCTATGTCACAGCGAAGCATAACGAGGGGACGTAGTCCCCGATGTGGGAGCGTGTGATATGGGGAATCCCTCTCCCACGGTGTGGATTTTTTAAATAAAAAAATATATGCAATAAATTGGCAATCCTCTGTCAATGCAAGGAGAAATCAATATAGGTATACATTAACATCGGGAAAAATTACCTTTACGGACTTCCTCGGGACGTGAGCCTTGTAATTTTTACACAAGACATTTGATGATAGGTGGCCTCTTCTTTTCATTATTTTATTGCACCAACTAAACAATTGCTCTGTCATACTTGTTTGCAAATTCGTCCACCTGACTGACAAGGTCTCTCGTGGTAAGTCGCTGGTATTCATCACCCATCTGTTAAAAAATATCCCAGGGTTTTAATTTTTTTTATAAATATTTAAAAAATACCTAGGTTCTAGGACCAACGACCCAGAATGATTCTTTTTTTTACCTGTGATTCATGTTTATACGGAGGCGTTATATGAGACCTTTTCAAAACCAGAATTACCCCATAGATCAATAATATAGGCCTACACCGAGGAAGCCAGATATCACATAAATTCTTTTTCAAAAGGTAGGTGAATGGGCGGCTTAAAATTTAGGATGGATGATCTACAGTTCATTAATATGTGTGCAAGAATTCACGTAAATTCAACTAATGAAGTAAACATATATCTTGGCAATCTGTGATTACCTGAGTAGTGATAAGGTATATGCAGGATTGTTAATGATCTGAGGTATGCATTATGACGTAAAATTTAATAATTTCATTACGGTGGTGTATTCCATGGTCATCAAAGTAATATAAATGATCTCTTTTTTTCAATTTAAGAAGTAGGGTTATGCGTGTTCATTAATGATTAAAACTCCGGGTATTGCATGATGTTCCCCATATATTTTTCTTGGTTATTTGTGTTTTAATTTTCAGGTTTTTTTAACTATTAAATTAATTAATACTATATTAATTAAATATATTCAACTAATAATACCCTATTAATTTAATAGGGAATTATTAGTTGAATATATTTAATCTAAAACACATTTTTCAAAGGCTTTAGAGAGGGTGAGGAGAACAACACATATCTACCCGGCCCTCTTTTTACCTAGCCCTGCCTGGGCTTTAGTATTTCCGTTTACTAATAATATGATTAAAATAAAACGTTATTCCATGTACCGATAGACTTAACTAAGTGCCAGCTCTTATCACTAAAATAAGAGGGCCAGAGAGAGGAAAATTAGTTATATGAGTTGCCACAAAATGGCGGTACCGATACTAAGTGCGATACAACGCGGGAACGTTTGATTTCTCTGTCACAAGCAACAATTAATTAAGTCATAAATATTTCGTGGACTGGGCCAGTCTACTTTCTATCCCCTCCGGTCCACATAAGCTTCATGGTTTGCGAGTTTTTTAAGACTGTTAGACTGATATTTCCCTGCATATGATAAACCCTTCACGGGCACGCCTTTTAGTATCAGTGACGGAACTATAGTCCATTTCACCACCTGTTGTCCACCTGTTTTTTGTAGATGATTTACTTAAAAGTTTATATTTTTCAATATTTTCCAAGTAAACAACATATGGAAGTGACAACCTAATATGGCAGTTAAGAATTTTACAATAAATCCCCGTTCATGTTTCACAACATTTTAGTCTCTTTATCATGATCTGGCAGATATTGTGTGTCCCTCCATAAGTAGCCATCTTTGTTTTAGCTGGTTATATTTTTTAGAGTGTTTACATGAGATCATCCAATCAGCAGCTGTCAGTTGAGGCTGTTTTTGCATGTGACCAATGACCTTCAAGTTGACCGCCATAAGTGGGTCTGATATGTTGTAAAATGTAGATTGATTTCTCATATTTTCATAAAATTCTGTTACTCAAATATGGCATAAGGTAGGAATTTAGTTACCTAGTTGAAAATAAGGTTCTGTAATCCTCTCCTCTACACTATAATTGTTTCCCTTGAAATATACCTAATAAAAATTTTCATAGCAAAAAACAGGTGGACATGAGGGGATGAAACGGACTATAGATCATCTGGGTCTATATAGTCCATTTCATTCCCTCATGTCCACCTGTTTTTTGCTATGAAAATTTTTATTAGTTACATTTCAAGGGAAACAATTATAGTGTAGAGAAGAGGATTAAAGAACCTAATTTTCAACAAGGTAAATAAATACCTACCTTACACCTTATTTAAGTAACTGAATTATTTTAAAATATGAGAAATCAGTCTACATTTTACAACATATCTGACCCATTTATGGCGGTCAAGGTCATTGGTCACATGCAAAAACAGCCTCAACTGACAGCTGTTGATTGGATGATCTCATGTAAACATTCTAAAAAATATAACCAGCTAAAACAAAGATGCCTACTTATGGAGGGACACTTCATATCTGCCAGATCATGGCGAAGAGACTTAAATGTTGTAAAACATAACGGCAGATTTATTGTCACGTAAAATTCTTAATTGCCATATTAGGTTGTCACTTCCATATGTTAGTTTATTGGAAATTTATGAAAAATATAAACATTTAAGAAAATTATCAACAAAAAACAGGTGGACAGCATGTGGTGAAACGGACTATAGAAATGGACAGAAGGGATGACTCTTTTACCAATCAACATGCAATCAGTACTCTTTAAAAGCTACGGTGTTCTTAACTTAAGAACTTAAGAAAAAATGGAATATAAATTAACCAACTTTGACGTTTTCGGAATAACCCATCGCTATAAACAAGGAAATAAAGCTTAGAAAAGAAAGAATATCCGAGACACGTCTTACCTTATGCTTAAAATGTCCTCATAGTCATAGTCATAGATCAATAAATATTGGTAAAAATAGGCCTATTTTCTTAACTCTTCAGGGTCCAACATACTTCACAGATACACACATGCCTGAAGCAACAATATTTAATTTTAAAATTTAGTGTCGGGTTGCAAGATCTAGATTGTTTTATTAATTTTACAGGTGGTCATGTTTCCCATGTCAGCATGAGCCACGTGCAAGGCTGTTATCAGAGGAGAAAATACAAGTCATTGTTAGCAAGCCGACATATTTCGCGACACCGGATGTACCGCCGTGCAATATACACGTGAAAACCCCTTCCTCTTTCCTTTTCCATGATCAGTCGGTAGACAACAACATGCCTGTGAGTAGTGGCTACGCAAAGTCACCCATTCTTCTAAACCATTCCATCTTAATCCATGAAAATTGCCATACCAAGTCTTGACATTAAAATGAATAATTCTGGAGCCTCATACATCTTAAATCGAGATAATTAGTGCAGTATTATCAAAGGTTCGCAAGGTGGTGCAACTCTTCTGTAGACTCGCGGCTTCGCCATTTACGGTTATATAAAAATGGGTTTCAGGTGATATTACTGTTTTTCGGCCCGTTAATATGTGTGCTAGGTATTAATCTTTCGTGTTCAAAGCGATATAGTGTTTCTTGCAAAATTTAAGTCAAATATTGGGTCTGAATATTGCAGTATAATTGCTTCTTGAATTACTTTGGCGCAGAAAACAAGTCTGTGAGGGCATGTCGGGACGACCATGCCATTTATGCATGGGTTGACCGTCCTCGAGATAAAAAGCGTTGTGTATATGACCCAGAGGAAAAGAGCCCCTAAATTAGAAGATTGGTGATGTGGAGTTTTTAATTTTTTTCCATGCCCGGTCGAACTATGTATTTGCCTATTCTTTATTCCTGTTGGATTGCACAACAAGTTGATACTGATTGTCTTGGCAGGTAGCCAATCTGGGGTTGTGCAATGCTCAATCTTGGGTTTATATCTCTCCCATGATTACAGACCTGACAAACAGGTGCTTGTACTTGTAGACTGTACACAAAGCTCTTAGAAATTTGGTTTTATTGATTTGATCAGCTGTGATAACATACAATGCCGGTAGGGATTTATACTATCAGTATATAGATATGTGAAATGTATATATGATTCAAGCAAATTATTTGTGTTGCTGATGTCAGGTAATGAAAAGAGGCCGCATAATTTTTTTTTAGAATTTGGGTACCTGTGAAGAAATAACCAAAAATTGTTTAATATGAAGCCGAAAATAGACATCAGTTTAAAGTTTAGTCTTTCGTACATACAAATCATTGTTTCAGATTTATGTATTTTCAAAGAGGCCACAATATGCTGTCTGCATCAGGGATGGGAACGTATATGTGGAAAACCAAAAACATGGCATTGTAAACTATTACTTTATTATTCAGGGATATACACATATTTAATTTATGTGTATTAGTTCATTAGAACTAAATTTACTGATATTTCCAAGATAAATGAATTTTCTCCCTTCTACAAACATCAGTTGTATGGATCTTATAAATCAACCCAAGTCATATGTGAGTTGGGACAAGAATTGACTAAAGGAAATAGGCTGCTGCTGTTGGTCCGTGCCCTGATCCACTCATGGCTGTGCACATGCCCAGTGAGCAGTTGCCCTGTGGTGCGGAAGTGCCAGGCGCAGACTATACACAGCTAATGGTCGGCACTGTTTGAATCTGGGTCAGTGCCATACCTTCAAATGATATACACATGTTGCGACAGTGAGTGCCAGACCCACAACAGCCAAGCTATTGGTCCGGCATTTTCATTATTATGCAGTTATATAGTTAGTGCACGGCAGTATTCATGGTTCCAGCTCTAGACACTAAGAAAGATATATCTTACATTGTAGACAATGTTGTTGGCTACCTTAATATAACTGGCATTCAGGAATTCACTCAACCTGGAAGGCGTCTCATTCATGAACCAAGTGTCTTGAGTGCTAAAGTTGGATTTGTTGTATCTTTTTTAAACACTGACTGCACACCAGCCCACCAACAGTTGTGAGATTCCTTGAGGCAGTATAAGTATAATGACAGAGATGTGATTTCTGTATATTTAGGAACTTTTAGAATATGTGCTCATTCTTCGACTTTAAATATCTAGCCATGGAAGGACCCATCTCTCTGTTTTAGCAGCTGCAATAGTCCTTCTAGTTTTACATAATTATGTTGTAAAATGCACAGACATATCTTTATATGACATGACCTGCAGATCATTTACTGTGTAAATAGGTTATATTCTGTCAGTGTTTTGTAATGATTTCAGTTGGCGAGAGATCTACTACACCCCTCCGTTGAGGAGGAGAAGCGCAAGTGCAAGCTGAAGCGTCTTGTCCAGAGCCCAAATTCCTATTTCATGGATGTGAAGTGCCCTGGTATGTATTAATTTTATATAGAAAGAACAGCATGTATCAAGTACTTAAGGCCTCTCATCCTAAAAATTAGAATCACATGATGGAGATTATCTCTGCCACCCTTGTTAGTTGGCCGATTAAACTTTGTGCATTGTACCACTAGAATGCCTGCATTCAGTCATAGAAAAACATTTTGATTCATGTGACTGAGCCTGGTTCTGTAGGTCTTTGTATCAGAGACAATATGATCTAAGAAACCAAATCTTGAAGAAAAACAATGTATTGCAAGGCATATAGTGGTAATATCATTAAGAGGTTCTATTTTTAAAGGTGCACTTAATCCTGATTGATGTGCTCAGAAGAAGGAACACAACTAACCCATTTACTTGTAAAACTATATGTAATATGACCCGCAATAGGTTGCAGTATAAATAGTTAATTTGTGGCTGAAGATTTTGCATATACAGTGAAACCTGTCTAAAGCGGACAGTTAAGGGACTCGATCATTTTTTCCTGAATAGTGAGGTTTCCTTATTAGACAGGTTGACCTTGGTTGATAACTGAGGGATTATAAATAAAGACAATGAACAGCTGCAAGAACGTGTTTATTGTATTATATCAGATTTCATGTATATGTACAACATATTCATGCACACATCATGCATTCAATATTCATATACAAACTGATTATTTTTACTGATTATTTTTTCTCAAGTAGTGAACAATATAAGGAGAAAAGTCTATGAAGACATCCGTAAAAACAATGTTCATATACTCACGTACGCTCTTTATCGCTGAATCACATAGTCGAATAAGCTTGACATTCTCAGATAGAGTAAGCTCCCACCCAGGAGTACGTGTGGTGCCACCTGGCGGCATTCCCTAAAACTCTCCTAGTCCAGTAGTCTCTCCAACAGATGTACTGTACTGGTGCAAGAGCGGTAGCGGCACCTGTGTCTGTTGGAGAGACTACTAGTCCCGCTGTCGAAATACAATAATCTCAATGATAATGATGACGTTGATAATGCGAAGATTGTAATGGCAACGAACCTGGGAACATTCGTTTTTATAGGTGAATGTAGCTTAAGCCTAAAATAAACTTTCTTTGATGGTGGTTGTTTGGTTTGATTTGCTTTAATGTTGAAGTCACCCGAGATAAAATGAACCTCGAGGAGCTTGTGCACGGCGGCACGGTACAAACAGCTAAGGAGCGAGCAGATGTTTGACACTGAGCCGATTGGTTTGAGATAAACTGAGCAAAACCGATAAATTAAAATCAAACAGCCTGCTAT
Source organism: Sipunculus nudus (assembly GCA_026874595.1). Taxonomy (NCBI): domain Eukaryota; kingdom Metazoa; phylum Annelida; class Sipuncula; order Golfingiida; family Sipunculidae; genus Sipunculus; species Sipunculus nudus. The sequence continues at coordinate 83,890,991 of CM049309.1, read as the reverse complement.
AACAAAGTGGCTAATTTTACAGTTAGATATTGCGTGGTGAGATCAAGGAAGCATGGGAAATCGGTAGCCGTTTAATCAATTTATTGACCCCGCGGTTGAGCGAAAAATATGCAGCTTCGCAACTTCTGAATGATCAACCGTGGAATTAGTGACACGATGTTTAACGCTTCATATTTGATGTGCTTAACTTATGAGCACATCACACCGTGACATGAGCACAGACACGCTTTAAGGTAACAACTGGGGATTGCATAATCCTTTTTGTTCCAGTCCCGGGAAAAGCAACAGTACCGGTGGTCTTTGATGCTGCCCAGGGCGAATGATCAGTGTCTGCCGGAGGTGGCGTATCGTGTCCGCATTTGTCAGGTTCATTTACTCTTAAGAATGTTGGTTTGAGTTGAAATCTGCTGTCTGTTGTCCTCAGTAGTGAGGTGTCCGCCTTACAGAGGTTCCGCTTATACATAACGTATAGGGAATTTTGAAGGGACTTAACTATCTTGTCCGCCTTAGTGAGGTGTCCGTTAGACAAGTTTTCACTGTATAATGGCAACAGTCAAATTTAAACTGACAATAGGCTGTGGCTGTGTCAGTTGTCCTGAACATGGCTGCAGCTAGGGTAACAGGAACATCATATGCAACAAGATATTTTCATAGAAGTTATTGTGTTGTGGAATATACTGTACCTGGAGTCTATTTCATGAAGCATTTCCAACATTTTTTCGTCTCATGTGGATATTTCCCTCGATTTCATTTCATTTGAATATCTATATTAAATTCAAGAGAGAAATATATTCAGTCATATTGCTTAGGTTGATATTCTTTCCCATGGCTGATTTCAGATGTCAAGAAAGTCCTAGTGTCTGTTGTGGAGACTAGAAATATTTCATTCTTATTTATATTGTTTATAAATTTGTTGACTTTTGATTTCAGGCTGCTACAAGATCACAACAGTGTTCTCTCATGCCCAGACTGTGGTGTTATGTGTAGGATGCTCTACAGTGCTGTGCCAGCCCACAGGAGGCAAGGCCAGGCTCACAGAAGGTATTGATTGGTTTTGATTGTCAGTGGTAGTTCCATTGTATCCCAAGGCAAAATTGGGATACAATGGTTTAGGCACGGTCATTTGGCCACTGCAGATTTCTTTCAGGCGAGATAAGAAAGATTTCAAAGATCCTTTTCAGATTTTACACATACATAGATATTAGTGAGAGGACGAAGCATTCTTAAAATTTGGTCATGTCCTATACCAGGAGAGTGACCTTGAATAGGTCAAATTTTGCTGAAATCTAACAAACATGAGGTATCTCAAGAAAAAATCCATTGATTGGTCTAAAAATTAGGTTGCATGAAAATCTTGGATAGCCTTGCCTTGTGACAGACTGGTGGCGCCACCTGTTATCTTTTTCTTGTTTATCTGCCATTCAATAACACCATCACTGTAAGTTGACAATAGTGTCAGCGATATAATTAAAAAACTAATGGGCAGGTTAGTTGCATATTGTGCAGATGAATAGTTATGGGCTCAAGAATTATGCCTTAAATAAGGCCATATTTGGTGACAGTTCCATAAAAGATTAGATTTCAAAAGAATGGGTTGCTGGATTGTGTTGAAAATTAGGATAATTAAATATAGTGGATAAGGAATTCCCAGATTCCAAAACCAGTGACCTTGACATGACCCTCCAGGTCATATCAGGCAAATTATTATAAATCTCATACCTTCTGAAGTACTGCATGTTTTTTTCTCTAATTTGGTATACCAGTTGTTTCAACCATGTGGAAATGTAGGATTTTTTGTATGATCTCAATAGTTAGTGAAGTACTGCATATTCCCCATAAATTTGATACAGCATTTGTTAAAACCATGATCTTTGACTTGTTTAAAGACTGGTGACCTTAAACTTCTTGAAATGTCTGGGGATACTATGGCAACCTGATGCCAGACATTTCTAGTTAACCTTTGTATTTTAGTTAAAGACATTTGAATATATTATTTTCTTGGTACATTTAATAAACATGTCTATTAACATAGCTGTCAATTAATGGATCCTGTTTTGTCATAATTTAAATAGAACATTTGTCTTTTGGTATTTCTTAAATTCATAAACAGTAACCGTTTGGTCCTGTGGAGAAATGTTTCCCAGCAACTTGGGCATGAGTGTGGTCAGATTCTTTTACATGGACCTGTTAAATGACATCTAGATGTGTGTCTTAAAACACTTGTCATGTTTGGTTGGCATGACAAGGGGATTTAAAAATTTAAAAAAAAACACCTAAGTAATAAAAAAACTATAGCATTACCAACATAAAGATTACCATCTTGACAAAGTAAACAGCAGGTAACCTTTTGGTCATTTTGTGTGATATATGATGGATTTATGATACACCACCAGTATATGGTTTTAACATTGTAACCCTGTTTAAATTATACGAACTGTGGAATAAGATTATCACCTTGTTCATCATTTGAATATTGTTATTTACTGCAACAGGCAGTACAAACAGAACTTCTCATTTCAAATTTGAAGTTTACCCCTTAGAGAGTTGAAGGCATGAAGTTATTTCATATGGTTTTTTAGCTCAGCTGACTATAAGTCATCTGAGCTATAGTCATGGTCCATTGTCCGTCGTCCGTCTGGATGTCTGTCCGTAAGACTGGCACGTTTCGACACCGTTGGACCTTCGAATCTGAATTTCGGCATACAGTTAGATGTCCCCAAAATCTCCTACCATGCCAAAAATTGGGTCAATAGGACTTCGTTCCCCTGAGATATTAAGGAAAAACCTCAATTTTTTATTAAAAATCTATTTTCACACTTCAGGACTGCCTAAAATCAAAACCACTTATCTGGTTTTCTTCATATTTACCATAAATATTCCTCTATATAGTTCCTATGTACATGCCAGATATTAAGTCTGTATTATATAATTTTAAAAAGTTATGGGCCCAAACATAATGGACTTTGTAAAAAAATCAGGAAGATATTTGGTCACTTAAGACCAAAAGTGTTAAAGGTAGGGACTTTTTTCCAGTAATACAACTTATATTAATCAAAATTTAATTGTATGCCAAAAATTAGATCAAAATTTGTTAATTTTTTTTAAATATTGGCAAAAATATAAAATTGGTACCTTAAATTTTGCCCAACTTTGGCCATGGCACGTTTTTTTCCTGTAAGTACTGTGGATTTAATTTTCACACCATGTATACATAAGGATTTAATCTATTAAAATCTGAAATTTGAAAATAAAAGCTGCAAAATTAGGCTAGTTATTGAATTTTTTTTAGGCTCTTGTTGTATTCCCTTACATTGTCAAGCAGTCCACTTTGATGACTGTAGGTCATTCAGTGCACATCTCTATGCTCCCAAGGCTGTTGACATAATTTTAGATGTCCCCAAAATCTCCTACCATACCGAAAATTGGGTCATTAGGACTTTGTTCAGGACTTCGAGATATTAAGGGGAAAAAACTCCGTTTTCCATAAAAAAAGCCATTGTTACACTTCAGGGCTGCCTAATATCAAAACCACTGATCTGTTTTTGATCGTATTTAGGATTCACATTCTTTAATACATTTTCTATGAACATACCAAAAATTAGGTTAGTATTGGGTATTATTTTGAAGTTATGGGCCAAAAACATAATGCAATTTGTTAAAAAATCAGGAAATGTATTTACTCACATGAGAATTGCTGAACCTAGAGACTTTTTTTTCAGGAATATAACTTTATTTAATCAAGATTCAATTGTTTACCCAAAATTAGATCTGAATTTTGCAAATTTTTCAAGTTATTAGCATAAAAAAAAAATCTACCTTAAATTTTGTCCAACTTTGGCACTGTTGATTTAATTTTCACAGCCTATATACATAAGGATTTAATCTTTTAAAATCTGAAATTTCAAAGAAATTGATTGGAAAGAATAGCTTTTATTCATGTTTTCATACACCATGTCAAGTGTTGTTTACATCTGGCCCACCTAGTAGTACAGCCTTCACTTGCATTATGTAACCCACCCCAGGCAGCTTGCCTTGGGTCAGCTTGCCTTGGGTCAGCTTGGCCACTACCAGCAGGCTTCCCCTCTGCTCTGCACTCCCTCCCCCCCAGATGGTGCATAAACTAGATGAATGTTATTATTTTCTGTATGTTATTCATTCTTATTCTAGGCTATGCTACATTTTAGATTTTGTATTGTACCACCAGGGTTACAATGATTAAAGTGTACATTTAATTGTGTCCACAAAGTGGTGTATTGCTATGAAAGTATGGATGTTCATGAGATAAGTAATTCCTTACTTCAGAGGAGTAAAAACTTCACCAGGTGTGAAATTGACTATTAATTTCAGTAATTAATTAAAACTTGGATAGTAATTAGCACAATGATATTGTTTGTTTCTCATTCAACCAACAGTATGTATACTTTATTTGAAAAGATGTTTTATTTTATCAAATTTACTGAATATTTTATTTTATTTTGGTGAATAAAATTAAGCAGGTACTGAAAACTCCAATGTGCAAAACTTTTTAATAGTGATTCAAGGAATATTCTTGTAGATGCCATGTTGTGGCATTATTTTCTTTTAAATTCAGTTTAAACATTTATGATTTAAAAATAATAAAATATATGTGTATGCATAATATGACCCAATATGAGCTACACTCTGGATATATGATGATTGCAACTATTGCAACAATTCTAATATTTTAACTTATAGTATCAGTTTTTTACTCTGTATATATAATGATTGCAACTTTTGCAACAATTCTAATATTTTAACTTATATTTTCAGGTTTTTTCATTTAAAATTTATAAAACCTGTAAATAAAAAAAATGATTCAGATAAAAACTTCTTAATGGAAAAAGTGGATATGCTTAAAAAAAAATAGGCTTATATATAAACTTAAATGCATTATTCCCTTGAAAGTGAAATAAAGGTATTAGTCCATTCTGTCCACTTGCCTGTCCATCTGTAAATTTTCCATCTGTAAATTTTCATACATTACAGTATCTCAAAACTTTTACTGTTTTTCTTCATGACAGTCTTGTCAGAGTATTAGTTTGCACTCATATATTTAGAACTTCACTATAACCAAGTAGGAGGGCCCCTTTCCTCTTAGCTTTTCATATTCTTATATAAATTAAAAACATTACAATAGAATATTTCTACATCCACCTTCGTGCTGCCCTCACTTTTCCCTTCTCCGAACCCCATCCCAAAGTCAGCCTCAGTAAGCAAGAACAAGATGAATCAGATATATTCATACTTTAATATTTTGTATAACTATTCGTCCATAGGTACCTATGTACATGCCAGAAATTATGTCAATATTGTGTAATATGTAGACATAGTGGGCATCACAATAATGTACCTTGTCAAGACTAAAGAGATATTGTGTCATACAGTCACAAATTCATAAATCACTTCATCAGCATAGTTAATCATAACATCATATCTGTCAAATTGAAAGCTTGCAGACTACCATACACTTTAGATCCTTCAACAAATAGCCTTATTATCATTCTACTACTGCTTATTCCTGCTGTCATTGCATTCATATTTGCTCAAATATATCACAATTTTCTACACCTCTTAAAAAATAAAAAATAAACCACTATATATGACTCTACTAATCCATCAGTCAGGTTATTTCATTTATCATTTACTCACATATTACATTACATTCCTTTATAATAGCCCAACATGTCCATGATATTCATAAGCTTTATCGACTCGATATAGTATCACAGTGGAGAAACATTTATGGTCCAATCACGATCAGCTGAGCGCCGTGACCCATGGGTCCCTTTTTTCAAATGGAGACATTTCTGGAAAGACCATATTTGAGGATGGACTTGGTTGTAAAATGTGTAATGCAATCAGAGCATGATTGTCAACATGTCACCATAATACTAATATGTATGTTTTCCTTTGTTTTTGTAGGATGTTCATTCCGAAGGAAGCAGCATTAAGAAGCAGCATCTTCAAGTAAAAAAAGAACACCCAAGAGTCTTTGTAGCAGCTGGGTTATGTATATAAAATGACTGACCACATTATATATTATCTACCATACGTGATAACCATTGTGAGATGTTGGGAATAAATACAAGTTCTCTTGGGAATAAATTGTTGTCTTTAATAACAAGATCAGTTTAATGGCTGAAGCATTGAATGGCATGATTGAAAAAATGTGTTTAGCTCTGTTAGATATCCCGTGTGCTTGTTTGTATTGATCAGTTTGAAAGTGGAAAAACTTAAGATGGCCCCAACATATTTAGATAAGGACTTCCTATCTGCTAGATATCTTTTGACATCAGGCTAGAGCATTGTTGCTTACCTATAAATGGGGGGAAAATTAATTCAACCAACTCTTATATTTCTACCTCTGCCTATCCAAAAATGTCATCTGAGATTTGACCCTTTATCCAGATCTGTGTCATAACCCTCCACCAGGTAACGAGGAAATTTCATATTAGTTTTTAGTCCTACAAGCTTTACTATTTATGCAAGACTGGTGTTGCCAATTTAAATATTTGTCCTTTTCTTAGATAAATACATCTCTCTTTGTAATTCTAGTTTTAGATTAATCCCACGAAACATTGAGAAGTTTGGATGCATTTGGCATTAAAAATTCTCCTGGTAAATTTTTATATCTTGAACTACAATAATTTTCCACTTTTTTAGCTCAGCTGACTGAAAGTCATCTGAGCTATAGCGATCACTCTTGGTCCGTCGTCCGTCTGTCCGTCTGTCCGTCCGTTAACCAGGCACAAATCGTAACCGCTGGACCTAGAACCTTGTAACTTGGGATTCTGAGAGGTCCATAAAAAATCTCCTTGGGAACCAGAAATTAGGTCTCTGTTACCCATATCCTTCGACCTATGGGGCCCCAAAGTACCCCCCAGAAAAGTAAAAAATTTCATACAAAAACTTCAATATCTCATTAACTACTTGACTGATGGTCATGATTTTTGGCATACATATTGATCATGAGATGTTACATCACTTCCTGCAGACTGGTGGCGCCACCTGTATTTTTCGATTTTTTACGAATTTTTTTCTCTATTTTTGAGACATTTAAAAATGTGAACATCTGTTAACAAGGCACAAATCATAAATACTGGACTTTGAATCTTAATTCTTGACACACTGAGAGGTCCATGAAAAATCTCCTTGGAAACCAGAAATTAGGTCTCTGTTACCCATATCCTTTGAGCTATCGGGCCCCAAAGTACCCCCCAGAATAGTAAAAAATTTCATACAAAAACTTCAATATCTCAATAACTACATCACTGATGGTCTTCATTTTTGGCATACATATTGATCATGAGATGTTCGATCAGTTCCTGCAGACTGGTGGCGCCACCTGTACTGTTTGATTTTTTACGATTTTTTCCTCTATTTTTGAGACCTTTGAGGATGCTGTCATCTGTTAGCGTGGCACAAATCGTAACGACTGGACCTAGAATCTTCATTTTTGACACACTGAGAGACCTATGAAAAGTCTCCATGGAAACCAGAAATTAGGTCTCTGTTACCCATATCCTACAAGCTATGGGGCCCAAAATTACCCCTAGAATAGTCAAAAATTTCATACAAAAACTTCAATATCTCATTAACTACATCACTGATGGTCATGATTTTCGACATACATATTGATCATGAGATGTTTCATCAGTTTGTGCAGACTGGTGGCGCCACCTGTATTTTTCAATGTTCACGAATTGTTTTCTCCATTTTTGAGACCTTTAAGGATGTAGTTATCTGTCAACAGGGTACAAATCGTAACGACTGGACCTAGAATCTTCGTTCTTGACACACAGGGAGACCCATGATAAGTCTCCATGGAAACCTGAAATTTGGTCTCTGTTACCCATATCCTTCGAGCTATGTGGCCCCAAAGTACCCCCCAGAAAAGTCAAAAATTTCATACAAAAACTTCAATATCTCATTAACTACTTGACTGATGGTCATGATTTTTGGCATACATATTGATTATGAGATGTTACATCACTTCCTGCAGACTGGTGGCACCACCTGTATTTTTCGTTTTTTTACGAATTTTTTTCTCTATTTTTGAGACCTTTAAAAATGTGAACATCTGTTAACAAGGCACAAATCATAAAGACTGGACTAAGAAAACTTAATTCTTGACACACTGAGAGGTCCATGAAAAATCTCCTTGGAAACCAGAAATTAGGTCTCTGTTACCAATATCCTTTGAGCTATCGGGCCCCAAAGTACCCCCCAGAATAGTAAAAAATTTCATACAAAAACTTCAATATCTCAATAACTACATCACTGATGGTCTTCATTTTTGGCATACATATTGATCATGAGATGTTCGATCAGTTCCTGCAGACTGGTGGCGCCACCTGTACTGTTTGATTTTTTACGATTTTTTCCTCTATTTTTGAGACCTTTGAGGATGCTGTCATCTGTTAGCGTGGCACAAATCGTAACGACTGGACCTAGAATCTTCATTTTCGACAGACTGAGAGACCTATGAAAAGTCTCCATGGAAACCAGAAATTAGGTCTCTGTTACCCATATCCTACAAGCTATGGGGCCCAAAATTACCCCCCAGAATAGTAAAAAATTTCATACAAAAACTTCAATATCTCATTAACTACATCACTGATGGTCATGATTTTCCACATACATATTGATCATGAGATGTTTCATCAGTTTGTGCAGACTGGTGGCGCCACCTGTATTTTTCAATGTTCACGAATTGTTTTCTCCATTTTTGAGACCTTTAAGGATGTAGTTATCTGTCAACAAGGTACAAATCGTAACGACTGGACCTAGAATCTTCGTTCTTGACACACAGGGAGACCCATGATAAGTCTCCATGGAAACCTGAAATTTGGTCTCTGTTACCCATATCCTTCGAGCTATGTGGCCCCAAAGTACCCCCCAGAAAAGTCAAAAATTTCATACAAAAACTTCAATATCTCATTAACTACTTGACTGATGGTCATGATTTTTGGCATACATATTGATTATGAGATGTTACATCACTTCCTGCAGACTGGTGGCACCACCTGTATTTTTCGTTTTTTTACGAATTTTTTTCTCTATTTTTGAGACCTTTAAAAATGTGAACATCTGTTAACAAGGCACAAATCATAAAGACTGGACTAAGAAAACTTAATTCTTGACACACTGAGAGGTCCATGAAAAATCTCCTTGGAAACCAGAAATTAGGTCTCTGTTACCAATATCCTTTGAGCTATCGGGCCCCAAAGTACCCCCCAGAATAGTAAAAAATTTCATACAAAAACTTCAATATCTCAATAACTACATCACTGATGGTCTTCATTTTTGGCATACATATTGATCATGAGATGTTCGATCAGTTCCTGCAGACTGGTGGCGCCACCTGTACTGTTTGATTTTTTACGATTTTTTCCTCTATTTTTGAGACCTTTGAGGATGCTGTCATCTGTTAGCGTGGCACAAATCGTAACGACTGGACCTAGAATCTTCATTTTCGACAGACTGAGAGACCTATGAAAAGTCTCCATGGAAACCAGAAATTAGGTCTCTGTTACCCATATCCTACAAGCTATGGGGCCCAAAATTACCCCCCAGAATAGTAAAAAATTTCATACAAAAACTTCAATATCTCATTAACTACATCACTGATGGTCATGATTTTCCACATACATATTGATCATGAGATGTTTCATCAGTTTGTGCAGACTGGTGGCGCCACCTGTATTTTTCAATGTTCACGAATTGTTTTCTCCATTTTTGAGACCTTTAAGGATGTAGTTATCTGTCAACAAGGTACAAATCGTAACGACTGGACCTAGAATCTTCGTTCTTGACACACAGGGAGACCCATGATAAGTCTCCATGGAAACCTGAAATTTGGTCTCTGTTACCCATATCCTTTGAGCTATGGCACTCCAAAGTACAGCTCAGAATAATGGAAAATTTGATACAAAAGCTAAAGTATCTGAACAACTAATGCAGAGATAACCATAATTGTTTGCATGGATATTGATCATGGAGTGTTTCATAAGTTTCTGCAGACTGGTGGCACCACCTGTATTTGTTCGTTTTTTTTTACGAAATTTTTCTGTATTTTTGAGACCTTTAAAGATATGAACATCTGTTAACAGGGCACAAATCATAAAAACTGGACCAAGAATCTTCATTCTTGACACACAGGGAGACCCATGAAAAGTCTCCATGGAAACTTGAAATTAGGTCTCTGTTACCCATATTCTTTAAGATGTATGGGTCCAAAATACCCCCCCCCCCATGAATAATGGAAAATTTGATACAAAAACTGCAGTATTTCAATAACTACAACACTGATGGTCATGATTTTCGGCATACATATTGATCATGAGCTGTTCCATCAGTTTCTGCAGACTGGGTGTGCCACCTCTATTTTTTTTTCAAATTTTTACGAATTTTTTTCTTTTTTTTGAGACCTTTAAAGATGTGGTTATCTGTCAACAGGATACAAATCGCAACAACTGGACCTAGAATCTTCATTCTTGTCATGCAAGGAGGCCCGTAAAAGGTGCCTGTGGAAACTTGAAATTAGGTCTCTGTTACCCGTATCCTTCAAGCTATAGGACTCCGAAGTATCCCTCAGAATAATGGACAATTTGATACAAAAACTGAAGTATCTGAACAACTAATGCAGAGATCACCATGATTTTTTGCATGGATATTGACCATTAAGTGTTTTTATTAGTTTCTGCAGACTGGTGGAGCCACCTGTATTTTTGTATCCGCCAAAACGAAGTTTTGCGGATACTATGTTTTTGACCGAGTTCCTCCGCCGTGGCAGCGTTCGTTTCCAGAGAGCTCCTCAGAGACTAATGGACCGATTTTTCCCAAACTTACACCTATTATCGGGTCACATGTGAACTGGTGCCTAACCAATTTGCATTGACCTCTGACCTTTCCTCTCTATCCAGTGTCCATTTGTGGGTCTGTTTCCACTCATAAACCCTCATATCTCGGGAACCGTTTGACCGATCAGGAAATAAAATTGATACAAATGTAGCCCTTGGATTGCTTTATAACATACACAAAAAATGGTGGCGCCACCTGTAACCATGTTTGCACAGTGTCCATCTGTTCATCTGCCTTGGGTTAAAATCACTCATATCTCTGCAGTGAATTGACGAATTCACCTGAAATTCGTCATGTGTATACATCCAGGATAGCTTTCTTGATTTTATGACAGGTGGCGCCACCTATGTTCACGTTCACGCTGATGACATCCAAGCTTATATCTCGGGAACCGTTTGACCGATCAGGAAATAAAATTTATACAAATGTAGCCCTTTGATAGCTCTGTAACATACACAAAAAATGGTGGCGCCACCTGTAACAATGTTTGCACAGCGTCTGTCTGTTAGTCTGCCGTGGCCTAAAATTACTCATTTCTCTGTAGTGGTTCGACATAACTGCCTAAAAGTTTGCAGGTTTATACATCGTGGACAGCTTTCTTGATTTTATGACAGGTGGCGCCACCTACATTCTAGTTAACGCTGGACACATCCAAGCTCATATCTCAGGAACCATTTGACCGATTGGGCCAAAATTGTGCATGTGTTTAGATCTCACATAGGTCTTTATCATACACAAAACTGGAGGGGTTACCTGCAAAGATTTTTGCACGGTGTTTGTCTGTTTGTCTGCCATGGGCAAAAATCGCTCATATACATGTAGTGGTTTGACTTTTCTGCCTAAAATTTTGCAGGTGTATACAACTTGGACAGATTTCTGGATTTGTGGTAGGTGGCACAACCTACATACACATTTAGGCTGCAGACATCCATGCTAATATGCAACATACCTCACTCTTATTTCCCCTTGCCACTCAATCCATGCCTCACTATCCGATTTTGGCAGATACATGTAGTCACTTGTCGGTTACCCGTATTCTAGTTTTAAAAGTTTACACATTTTTCTCTATTTTTGAGATCTATAAATACAGACTAAATCTTGGCCTGTTGGTTAATCTGTTTGATGCTTCAGTTGAATGGGTATATACTACCATTCTGGTGATAAAATTTCCTTTTGTGAATCTCTTCCCAGTCAGCTGAGCGTCATGACCCATGGGTCACTTGTTCTACTTTCTCTTAAACAAACTGTTGTGCTATACACTACAATACTTTACCCCAGCCCTCTTGTGGCTGGTATTTACCAGTAATGTGGGCTACTAGTATTTAACTCCTAACTAACATACTCAATAGATGATGGTGCTTGAGAGGATATTTGTCTATGAAACTACAGTGAATTCTGGCATAACCTTTACTCTGGGAGTGACCTTGGATATTATTTGTCCATCATAGATGTAAAGTGTAATGGCATACCGTTCTCTCGTTTTGTGCCACTTCAATAACTTCTCAGGACTTGTTCCCTAAACTCACAGTGACTGCTTACCAAAGGGAATTTCGCCTGAGTTTGATTATAGGCAAAGTCCACTTATGTTTAATTAGGTCAAAGGTCACCTAGCTACCTTGTGTTCTTGACATGGTAACTTACCAGGAATATGAGGGATTTTGATGAAAATCAGCGGAGGTATTCTATAATATTTTGCCGAAGTTTGATTCCAGGCAAAATCCTGTATATTTAATAAGGTGTAGGACACCAGACTGGTTGCACTGTGATGACTTGCAAAACCTGATTGATTTTCATGAAACGTAAATATTTAGCAGAAGAGTTTCTTAACCGAATCAAATTGGCATAACCCACATGTAATTAGGTCAGAGGTCAACAGAATACTTTGGGGTACCACGTCTGTTCATTAACTTTGAGTTTCACTGCGATAACTTTCTAGGTCTTGATGGATTTTCATGAAACTCGTGACTGTTTACAATTAGATTATCTCCCCTAGGTTGGATTATCCACAGAAATGTAAAGAGCTCACTATTCTACTTTGTGGTGTTGATGCAATGGACCAGGTGTATGATGGAATTTGTTGAAATCAAAGTATTAACCAAAATAAAATCTCGCCCAAGTTTGATTCCCGGCAAAATTGATGCATATTTAATGAGATCAGATGACACCAGACTTTGACGGCCTCGTGATGACTTACAAAAAGTTTAAGGAATTTCCATGAAACTCATGTTTATCAGTTTGTGTTTCTCACATGAATTCTCTTATTTGCACGTATATTTAATGAGGTGAGAGGTCACAGGACCTTTGGTGTTTTTGTCTCCTAGTATGTTTTTACGTGGGTTCTGCCGCCACCGCATTCTTTTCTGAAGAACTCTGATACCCGGGGACCAATCTTTCCGAAACCCAGCATGATTATTGTGTCACATGTGAACTAGTGTCTTACAAAGGCTTTTGGTGCCACCTGCAGTTTTTTCCATGCAGCATAAATCTGGGTTTCTTAGTGATAACAGCCCATATCTCAGGAGTGGTTCAATGTTTTGGGTTTAAATTGTGCACGTCTACCTCTTGTATACCTCCACCTCTTACTCAAGACTGGTGGTGCCATCTGGAATTATATTTGTGTGGCATCCATCCATGCCTTTGCGTTTGGTAAAGATCACTCATATATCAGGAGTGGTTCCATGTATTGGTCTGTAGAATACATTGATGCCCTTTTCTTAGGAGTGGTTTGCCACATTGGCCTGAAATTATGCCAATAGATCTTGGATACCTCCAAATTATACTCAAAACTGTTGGCGCCATCTGCAATTGTTTTCGCGTGGCATCCTCCGTGTATTTGCTTTAAATGAAATTGCTTATATCTCAGTAGTGGTCAAATGTATTGGGCTTTATTTTGAGGTCGTAAGGCCATGATCATGGGTTTCTTTTATAGGAATATTTTGTCACATTGTGGTTTAGAATATTAGAATAATTGTCACTATAGAGACTTCGAATATTTCGTCACCATTGTTGGTAAGAGTACATATTTAGTCACCATAGTGGCTTGGGATATTTTAACACCATGATTACTTGGAATACTTTGTCACTGTTGTGGTTTAGAATATTTTGACGGTACCTGGAGATCTCGGACCTTTTCGAACTCCAGCCACACGAAGTCGGGCCACTTCAGATCTGACCACTACGATCTTTGACCAGTGGTCAGACGATCTCAGTCCACTCGGGCCACTATGGTCTCGGACCAGTGTTTTAGACCTGATAAAAATGTTCTGTCAGCTGATACCGTTATGAAATACGCGAGATTTTTGTCAATAATACATAATGGGAATTCTGAAAAACATCACTGGGACTAATCAGGCCTCTTGGTTCGCCATGTATCCATTCAGAAGACTCATTCCAACCACACACATTTACATACACTTCATACATTAGACTTATGCTTTATATAGGTGTTAGTTTTCAAGATAAATGCACAGAAGACGGTTTTCATTTTGTACCAAGGTGTTAATCCGATGAAGTCCATATTATTATAGTGTCATATATATTTCATACGCATTGATATTCATTTATGAGGAACCCGTGAGCTTATTTGACGGTGTTGCGTCGTCCGGCGTACGTTAATCCATACTCTCTCATAAGCGGCAGGAGCTAGCATCACCAAATTATATGCAAAAGAATCAGTCATCTGAAAAATCGGATTGACCTTTCTTACGGAACCTAATATCAATAGATCATGTGTGCGTGATGAACATAAATTTTGTCAAGGAGATAAAAAAATGAGATTCTGTAACACTAGGCAGCGTGAAATGTCTAGGAGAATGAATGAAGAAGACAGTGGTTTTTTTGTTAACAAATAACTATAAATTATTCCTAAAACAATCCTAACATTACAATACACTAAATCAATACAATAACGCAGTATAACAGCAGTATAACAACAAATCAATACAATCACACAGCAAAATAAACAAAGTGCACAGTACCTGGATACCACCACTGTGGTAATAAGGCAATAAGTCCTTTAAAATGTATTAACCGGACGAACAGTTCACACAAATTCTCTCGGATAATAACAGTCCAATGTAAAGCTCTTGTAACAATCCCGAAAGTAAACGGAAGACCAAATAAGATTCGTTACATATCCAGAAGAAAATCCGAAGAAAATCTATAATTGTCGCACTTATCGGAATAGGTCCCACAAACTGACATACACGCTTCTGTTTCCGCTGGAATATTCTCTCACCCCTCTCCCGGCTTTAAAACACAGCCCCTATTTATAACCTTTCATCCGAAAACTTTGGACAGTTCCCTTTCATGAACAATCGAAAAGAACAATACACGTGCACAGACGCGAACATTCGAGACAGGCACGGCAGCGAGCTGTTACAATCCGCGAGAGTTCAACCGGTACGGATTAAACTGAGAGTGCAACAACCGGTCAGGCGAGGCCTCTACAACACGAGTTACACCCGTGTCACACAATATAAAAATCATCTGTAAGACTTGTGCACACATTAAAAAGGGCACCTGTAACACCTTATATGTTTGCTATCTGCATTGACTTAGATTTTATAGGGAAAAATAAAAAAAAAGTAAAATCTTCTTCTACGAAACAATCTTCTTCTACGAAACTTTGAAGCCAAATTGTTCAATAATTAACAGAAATAATCCCAGAGATGAGCTCTCTCAAGTTTGTTCAAATGCCTTTGGTTCGACGAATTTTAGCCGAGTTACAGCAATTGTAACTTAGTCATTTAGCCAAATAAGCATACTAACATAACAATCTCAAGAATAACAGGAGCTAGCTTCACCGAGTTTTGTGCAATACAAAACACCAGATTTCTCGAGAACGGATTTGTCATCACAAATTTTGCCGACATATTTTGATTTCACCACTTCAAACAATCCAAAATGTGAACCCAAAGTGGGTACCAAAAAGTAATATGATATATTTGTCTGTCTGTTTGTCTATCAGTCAAACCGTAAGAAAAAGTCTGTCTATATTTCTCTGTTTATTGTGCGCATTATCACAAGAACTATTCAAACTATGCATGGCCGTGAAATTTAGGTGAGGTTGGTACTTGCAAGAAGATGTTTGCCATCAAATTTCAAAATCTAGTATGACCACTGGCTGCATTAATGGTTTCAATTTGCACGCATTGTCTCAAGAACTGTTTGAGGCATTTAAATAGTACAATTAAATAGTACAAATCGGATCTATCTATAGCATAGTCCTGTATCATGATTAAGACCGGCCTCCGTCAATGACTGAAAGGAATATCAGCTTGTGACCACGACAAACTATATTAATACCTTCCGTTGGCCAAGCGATCTTTTCCGTTGTTTGTATGTATTAACACTTTCGTTTTTCAGCTCAGCTGACTATAAGTCATCTGAGCTATAGTCGTGATCCATTGTCCGTCGTCCGTCCGTCTGTCCGGATGTCCGTCCGTAAGACTGGCACGTTTCGACACCACTGGACCTACGAATCTGAAATTTGCCATACAGTTATAGATGTCTCAAAAATCTCCTACAATGCCGAAAATTGGGTCAATAGGACTTCGTTCCTTCGAGATATTAAGGAAAAACCTCAATTTTTTTTATTAGAAATCTATTTTCACACTTCAGGACTGCCTAATATCAAAACCACTCATCTGGTTTTCTTCATATTTACCATAAATATTCCTCTATATAGTTCCTATGTACATGCCAGAAATTAAGTCAGTATTATTTAATTTAAAAAAAGTTATAGGCCCAAACATAATGGACTTTGTAAAAAAAATCAGGAAAGATATTTGGTCACTTAAGACCAAAAGTGTTAAAGGTAGGGACTTTTTTCAGTAATACAAATTTAATTGATCAAAATTTAATTGTATACCAAAAATTTGATCAAAATCTGTTAAATTTTTTTAAATATTGGCAAAAATATAAAATTGGTACCTTAAATTTTGCCCAAGTTTGACCATGGCACGTTCTTTTCCTGTAAGTACTGTGGATTTAATTTTCACAGCATGTTTTTGTTAGCATTTTGTCTGTTAACACCAAAAATTTGAAACCAGTTGATCAAAAACTGTAGATTTTATTCAAGTTTTCAAGCACCATGTCACATCAAGTTTACATCAAGCTAGTGTTATGCAGTTTTGCTAGAGCTCAGCTCCCCAGCTTCAGCTCTAAGTGCCTTAAATTAAGCATACAGTAAGATGTCTCCAAAATCCCCTACTATGCCAAGAATTTTATCACTAGGACTTAATTCCTTCGAAATATTAATGAAAAACTTCATTTTTCCATTAAAAACCCATTGTTACACTGTAAGACTACCTAATATCAAAACCACTGATCTGACTTTGATCATGTATAATATACATATTTTTCTATACATTCGCTATGCACATGCCAGAAATGATGTCAGTATTGCGTAATTGTTTTAAGTTATGGGCCCAAACGTAATGCAATTTTTAAAAAATCAAGAAAAATATTTACTCTCTTAACAAGAGGATTGCTGAAGCTAGAGATTTTTTGTCAGGGATGTAACATTATTTAATCAAGATTCAATTGAATTCCAAAAATTAGTTCTGAATTTTTCAAATTTTATAAGTTATTAGTATAAATATAAAATTAGTACCTTAAATTTTGCCAAACTTTGACCATGGCACGTTTGTTTCCTGAGAGCACTGTTAATATAATTTTCATATCATGCACACATAAGGATTTCATCTTTGTAGTTTAGATAGCTGAAAGAAATTGGCCAAATATTGTAGCTTTTATTAATGTTTATATGAGACCATGTCAGACCCAGGCTTAATCCAGCCCCTCTTCAGTCACCTGTATGTTGACCTTGTTGACCTTTCATCAGATTATGCATGCTTGAGCGAAGCATACACTGGGGCAGCCAGGCAGCTAATGCCCAGCCACAGTTGATCCAGGTGTCCAACACAACTCATCTAGTAGTTGTTTTGAAAAACAACATAACAATAAACAATAAATTAATAATTTTGTATTGTTTTTTATAACAAATAAAGAAAAATTAATAGAAAAGGAATTTGTTAGTTGATGAGTAACAGAAAATTAACATGCAGTTACTGATGATGTAGGAATCTTGTATGGATGGATAGAATGTAAATGTCAATGTTATTCCAAATAACACCATGCAGTCACCTATGGTATTACCAGTGAAATTTTAATGATAAAAAAATTAATCATATTATTCATTACTAATCATTAGGGATCATATGAAGGAAATTAATGATAGACAAAGATGCAGTTGATAATATTAATCTAGATTCCTACTGTGTCTAGTGTGTAGATTGATGTGAAAGTAGTCCAAAGTGAATATATTACATTTATTTTTTTAATATAAATTAAAAGCCATAAAACCAGGTACTTATGATCATTATTTAAATTTGTGAATTTTGTATATTCTGGATTCTCAACATCTTTGTTTGGCTAAAACTGAATAAATACTAGACATGGTGCGAATGCTTTGCAAATGTATTTGAATACGAATATGAATATGTACTGCATTAAAAAATTTATTGCATAAGAATGGGAATGAAAGTAAAAAAAAATGTAAAAATGAAAGTATTTGAATACCAGTGCAGATACTTTCAAAATGTATTCATGAATGCATTCATGAATATATTCTATAATATTATTTCAATAATCATTTCAGTTATATTTTATTTTAAAAAATCATATGATTTTCTTATTATTTTTAAAATAAAAATTATATTGGCACAATATTTGTTATTAAATTTTAATAAATAGTTAAACTCTTTTTAATATGTGCTGCTTATAAATTATATGGCCAAGTCAAAATCTGTGTGACAATAGCACTCCATTTGTTAATAAAATAAATGAAATCAATCCTCTTCCCTGTCTCCAAAGATACTATCAAAATCATACATAAGCTAAACACCAACAACTCATAATAAAGCTTATATTTATTACCACACAAAACAAGCATGTGCCTCTTTCCCAAATCATATTTTTTTATCATATATAACAGCTGAGCGCCGTGACCCATGGATCCCTTGTTTATCACGGTTAATTATTCCTTTAATTAAGTTGAAATATTGTTATATATATATATATATAATGAACTCAAAAGAAGTCTTGAATTTTAGACCGCTCAAAACAAAAGAAAGGTTACATATTAATCACTTATTTGGGAGGCATGATTCATTATCTTCAGTTTCTTAGTTATCCCTTGAAAATTTGAGAAATGACGTTCCCGACATGGATATCTGTCTATGTATAAATTGTTCCATGCAGATGACAGTGTACAGTAATGAAACTTTGTGATAACATGACATATTTTCATGTTTAAAAATCACTTTCATACTGTAATTTACTTAGAAAATATTCAGTGTCTCAAAGGTTTTTCCTAAATATTTCAGGCAAAATCTGTTATGGGAAGGGAATGCCATCGCCTCCTGCAGCACCCCCTTACTTCGTCCCTGTTATCAGCTGAGCGTCATGGTACCCGGCCACTCATGTTTTTTGGTTTCCCCAATTGTTCATATAATTAGCCACCGACAAATTGACTAGTCTTGGTGAATAAAATGTTTACTTTGACCCCTTCAGTAGAACTTAGGGTCATTGTGTGTTATTCTGCTTTGTCCGAGCATTTAAAAATCCTCGGCAGGGGATGGGTGGCTATGATTAAATTTACCAAATTACAGCAATGCAGAAATATAGCAATGGGTCTCTGTCTGTCGTCACACAATTAACTTCTTACAAATCATTATAACGGGGAAGTTTGAACTAAACAATCAGGCAGGTAAAGTACCTGTTCAAAATGGTGTTCTGAAATTTATTTTTGTACAGGCAATTGACCACAATAACCTGCGACTTTCTGATTTATATCCCCAAAATACAAAAAGTGGAGAGGAAGATGGTCGAAAAAGCCAGGCCTGGTAGCAAATCAACGGAACATTTGTATTTACCGCCATTCAGCTCGTGTTACGAGGACCATGAGCAACGGACGAAGAACGTTTTGAACTCTTTGGTCGCCAATTGATTAACGAACGCTATATATTTGCATATCCTAAGTCTCTACAATATTTCTTAATTCGTTTGGTTAAAATTATAGATAGGTTGTCACGGATTAAGTTAGTCCGGAATAACGACAGTAACGGACTTGTAATTAACTAAAGTTTAAGTCTAAAGACGATCCTTGGACAGCACTTGACTGCGCCGAAATTAACCATTGCCGAGAGAAGCAAGTTTATCAAGCGAGACCACTGTCAAGGTGAGACTTTTTCTGTGTAGTATGTCGTACCTTTAAAACACCTCTGAGGTAACTGCAGGCTGAGACAGAGACTAGACGAACAGTTCCGTAATCGTTATATCAGCGGACTTTGTGAGAGACAACGTCATTGAAACTTTTGGAGAAGTCATGTGACAGGCCAGACCTAAATTTCCAGGAAGTGGATGAGTATGACATTTAGAGTTAAAGAAACTATTCATGAACTGCAAAATACGGCTTCAGTTCAACCAGTAACGCTGCTCTTAGGATAAGATGATCCAGGAACACTGCGCCTGTAGCTGAGGCGAAATCAATTCGGGACGCACGTTATCAAGCAGCATGCTGAAACGCCAGTACCCACGTGTAAGTGATGTCGCACGCAGATCGTGATTGTTGGATTAAAGATACGAGATACAACATTTGCAAAGAAACTATTCACAGAAAGCGAAGCATTGGGTTTTATGTTTGCTGTGAAGAAGTTCACCCCTTTTTTAATATATCCATAGCAGGGGTCGAAATAACACCTTTCCGCCTGTCTCAGACAGGCAAACACGTGCACAGAAAGGCAGTGTTCATTTTGAAAGGTGAAAATTTATAATTTACGACCCCTAGATTCACATTGTTAACAGACAACAATCCATTAACTACTTTATATTTGGCCAAAAACAGGTTTACTTATTTTGGCAGCAGCCAGAATGCAGCGGGGGGCTATGTGCCTGACAGGATTTGATTATATCAATATTTAGACTACCAACTGACAGTGTACAGGTTAAAACAGCAGTTACAATTTCTCATGTGTTTAATATCAGTGTTGAACAGTTTCTATTGACCAGATGGTAAGATAAACCAGGAAAGATCCTTCATAGTCTAAAGCTGTGAGATATATTGACGATGGTCCGCTATATCGAAGCTCCCAGACGCTGATGCAGCATTATTATCATTTTACCACAGAATGGCTATGTATGTTGATATTTGGAATTACTCGTTGAATACAACTGGTGGTGCCACCTTTAGCTCCTTGAATATTAGGTTTTCATGGGAATTTTGGTGTCATATTACTATAGCTAAGCGATTACTTATTTTACACTGATAAAAAAATTTAAACAGTTTGTCGTCTGCATGTCACAGTGTCAGTTTACCATTATTTACTGATTCTCTGTCCTTGCCTGGGCATAGTTTCAAATACCTTGCCCATATCTGACGTCATGACTCACTGATATTCCTTAGTAAGCATTTTTAGCATGTGAGCTATAGAGATGACGCTTTGTCCGTCGTCCCACCGCCCATCCTGTTCATCCGTCCGGAATGTAGATTTTGTAAATATAAATACCTTGGATGTACAATGCCGAATTCAGGTCTGAGTGCATATGCATTTGAAACTGTCGCATTTGTATTTTCATTTAAATGCAGAGTTTAAAATTACCCTGCATTGGCATTTAACTGCAGTTATGTAACTCAGCTTCGCACTTAGGCTCCCTACATCTGAATGTAAAACCATTATTTGATGTTCAAATGAAAAATTCAAGTGCAGTTCCCAAAGTGCATCTTGTATTAATTAGAGGGTAAATGTTTGAACCTGTGTTCCAAGTTCTTTTGAGAGTGTTTTATATTGTCATATATCTATATTTATCCCTAAATCCTATGCAGTTCTCATGGGCCTTATTTAACGTTATTTTTATGTTATACTCCCAAACATCAGAGGGATATTTGCAAGGCTTATTGTACCCAGATGAGTTGTTTATGATTGGTTAATACATCAATTAATGTCAAACTGTTAACTGTTAAAATAACTAATGCTAGGCACTCCTCTACGTTCGGTAGTCTTTAATGATGGAGGAAACCGGATGACCCAGAGAAAAGAACCGACCCATGACGGGCAACTACAATCCACTCTCATGGCAACGTCGGGAATCAAATCAGCGGTTGCCACCGAAGAGAGCTGAGCTTGTTGTTACTTAAAATATTAAAGTGTATGAGTGTAACATATATATATAGAGCTGTGCTTGTTGTTACTTAAAATAATAAAGTGTATGAGTGTGACATATATATATATCGGCTGTGCTTGTTGTTACTTAAAATATTAAAGTGAATGAGTGTAACATATATATATAGAGCTGAGCTTGTTGTTACTTAAAATATTAAAGTGTATGAGTGTAACATATACATATAGAGCTGTGCTTATTGTTACTTAAAATAATAAAGTGTATGAGTGTAACATATAACATATATATATATATATATATATATATATGATATTTGAGTCTGTAAACAAAAGTTTCATATTTCTGTATTAATAACTTTTTAAAATATTTCAACATGGTATATTTTCTCTGGTCTCATGTCTCCTGGAGTCAATGGGCACAACCATGTAACATTTTAATGATGAATCGCTTTCTAAATTATATGATAAAAATAATAATAAAAGTTAGAAAATGCCAAGTCCTATTGTGTTTTATAACCAAACTTGAATTGCAAATGCAATTGTACGTGCAGGTGCAAAATGCATTTGTAATTGTATTTGCAAATGCATGTGTAAGTGAATATGAATTTGCATTTGACTATTTTTTTATCTCATTTGCAACTGCTTTTAATAATATTCATTTGCATTTGACTAATCTGAAACATTATTTTTCTGTTTAAATGCGTCACCTTTGAACCTAGCCCTGTACAATTTTTGACAGACACTTGAAGTGGGAAAAAATCAATAAAAGAAAAAAAAAATAGATATTACAGGTCTGTGTCATGTGGGAGAGTTTAATACTAGTTAAATTCTTAATACAAAAACATTATTACCATGTTTTACATTTCCATGATTCCCATCGTCTTTACTTCTGCATTGGAGTGCTGAATAATGAATATGACAAATAAATTAAAGAAAAGTCTAAATAATTAGGGAGAAAAGTGGTAAATAACCGGTTGTTCTCCTACTACACACCAGGAAACATATGATGCTTAAGCGATGTTTTTTGTTTCAAACTTTTAACGGTCATTAACATTACCTGATCTTATTTTAATCTTTCGGACGCATTTATCAGATATACAGCTGTAAAGTTCTCAGTTCAGGATCTTGCCACTAGATGGCGACATTCGTGCATACCACACAATACTCATGAAACCTGGTTAATACCTGGCGATGCGTGGTCTTATCTCTCAGATCAACTTTATTAGTCCCAGGGACCGTGCCAGCTGTCTTGATGGCGTCACTGGTTGATTAGTGGTGTCTGGAAGTCACCGTGGGATGTCAAGTGACTGGGGCTCTCTCTCTCTGGAGTATTCATTTACATTATTATCTCACCGTGTTCAGAGTACCTCATTTGATGTACAGGATTAAGGCGCTATAGCTATGTAGACAAGTCATCGGACAAATAATACTAAACTTGTAAGCGTATCGATATTTGAATGAATTTTTGTGTATTCTGGATCTGAAATGATCACCTAAGCATTATTGTATTCACTCGGGAGCAAGATCAGTGTTACCAATATAATAAATCGGGTTTTCAGTTCAAATGCGACTCGGGGGAATAAATGGAAGTGCATATATAAATTCATTTGGGATTAAATTATATTACATAATGCAAATACGATAAAATAACCAACTGCTAAAGCGAATATACCTGAAAGGGTAATTGAATTTGAAATAAAATTAGAATAATATGGACACACACCAGTGTCCCAAGTGGTAGCGTGGCTTGACACTGTTTTTATTCTTTCAACGACTCTTCCATCAACGTCAACCGACCGCTGTAGAGTGTTCTCCTGTGAAAGTGAACTAATTGGTATAACAATCCTTACAATTTATTGTCAAGTTCAAAGCAGCGTAATCTGCCTGAAACCTCCTAGTTCTTGATGGTGCAGCATAAAAAAGTTCGTCTTTAAAGGACTAAGCCTGTCACCGACTCTTTACAAAGTTAAATAATATCTGCCATTAACCAATAATTAATATTTTGCAGGTAAATGCCAAGGCTGCCTCTTGCATTCATTCACATTCACGGCTACCACATCCTGGCAGCGAGTCACATGAAGCCTAACAGCGCCATCTATTGTCTAAGCTTTAAACTATTTTGTAATACCTTTTTGTCCGTGTAAAGGCGGTTTCACACCGAATGCGCCCGAACGAATATGACACGAACGAATATTTCTGGGACTCCGACTAAATATTCGTCGTATCCGATATCCAATATATCGGATGCACTACAATATGCAGGTTTTATTGGCCAAACAGAAAATGTCGCTTCATTTTCTGATCTTTTTTTTCGTTCATTGATTTTTTTCTTTGAGTGTACTAACTGTTCTTTCCTCGATAAAATCTCATGAAAATTATTAACTAATATCATGCCTTGCTATATAGTGGCGACCATCTCTAAAATAATTTAATGATAAAATTATAAATGATTTAAACCTTATTAGTTTTGATGAAAATCAACTAAAATAATTTGATTTATTTTTCGTTTTCCAGATATATAAATTCTATGATTCATGTAAAATTTCATGTTTGTAAATGTATTCAAATCAAGGTAATTGAAAATGATTGGACCTAGTTAGTTTAGGTAGCAGGCTATGTATAGTTATGTTCACAGCTGACATATTTCTACTATTCTCACTGGAGCCAGACTCCCATTTTAACATTCCTTTAAAATAAATGCGTAACCCGTTGTTTCATCAGAGCAGATGCCATCACAACTCCTATTGATCAGGGTTACAAATATGATTTGAATTACAGTTTGAATCACCAGTTTACTTTTGTTTATGCATGATTATCAAATCTGCCAATATGATTTAGAACATTCTGGGCACAGTTTAGAAACGTGTGTTTATATGCAAAACGTTGAATTAAAAATATGTTGATTTAGGACACATTAAATAAGTTATCGTTCTATGAATTGTTCTATTTATCGCGGATCATTTTATTTTGGGGGAGGGATTGGGCATTCTGCACCAAGTCCTAGGTAATGTTGCTAATTTGTGCCCATAGCGCTCATACAGCTAAATATTATTATATTATTGAAACTTGAATAAATTCGGTGTTGCTCATATTCATCATTTCAGGGAATGAAGTGTATTTGTTGTGCTCTTCGTACAACAAATTTTCGTTTGCACATAAAATTAGTTCAGACGCATCTGGTGTGAAACCGCTAAGTAAGCATTCCATACACGCGTATGCGGTGCGTATGCATTTGTAGTACGTAAGCATGCAGCTAGACGACGAACGCCAGTGATTCCATTAATAATATTGCGTATGCAGCAAAAACGGGCCTATCGTATGGAGCGTGATGAGTAGGAAGTCTTCTGCCAAGTCTTCTTTCCGTCCGTTACTATGCGTTTTCAATCGCCATCCTGAGCATACTTCACTCTTAGACATGCGCCGTAAGTTAACGGTAGTCTGCAGATTACGGTAGGACGTAAAATAACGGTAGACTATCATACTTTGAGAACTACGTTATCGGGTCAAATTACGGTAGAATACCGTATTTTCATGGTATTCTCTGTAATAATATTGTGGTTATAATTAATATTATAAAAAATATTATATTTCTTGTACTATTATGATTATGTACGATTGTAATATTATATATGTGTGGTTATGTATATATGTGGTTGTGGGGGGGGGGGGGGGGTTTACACTTGATCCTGTGTCACTTTGAATTTGGATTTCACAAATGGCAGGTAGTTAGATCAGCTAAATAGGAAGGTAAATTGAAGGAATGAGAATGATATAAACAGCAAGAAAAAGTATATTCAAGGTAAAACTTTATTATAAAACACAAAATTATCAATACACATATTCACAATCAACAACTCTGAGAAAACATGATTAAACATGCATAAACGTGTATATAAATGCATCTGTTCATACACACAAACACATTTGTGCGAAATGAAACACAAACCGATTTAAATAAAAAATGCCTTTTGAGTCCCCGTGTCAATCATACAGTCAGTGTGTAGATGAACTCACGTGTTTTTCACAATCAGCCTGTTCAAATTAGACGCGAAAATACCATAATATGTATATATCATATATATCATGATAATATATATATGTATATATACATACATATATATATATATATATATATATATATATACATGTATATATATATATATATATATATATATATATATATATATATATATATATATATATATATATATATATGGGCACTTTCACACAAAAGGTTGAGTGATTAGTCTCACAGGGGAGTAAAAACTGAATACCTAACAGAGCAATATTAAGTTTACCCCTGAAAAGGTATATATCTTAGCTAAAGGAAACTGTTTAGTATTCCATTTTACCCGTGAACTAATAAAAGTTACATTGAATTCAGAAATTCAAACATTCCATATTTTTACAATAATCTTTTTCTCTTCACAGCCCTACATAATTTAAATTTTCGCTCATTGGTTTGTTCTAATGTCTTTATCTGATGTATTTGATCATGCCCTAAGTGCATGGTAAAAAAAATCTGCAATCTCATTTGTTTGTTTTATGAAATTTCATATTTTTATAAAAATTTAACAATGCTTTTTAATTATGATTAAAGGAAGTATGCTGTCAGTCTTTATTCTGACACTGCTCTGGTCAATTAGTAACAGAAATGGTGAGAGAAGTTGTTCAGCTGTACAGAGTTCAAGAAATCAGGAAATATGTTGATGCCTTAGTCTGTTGTCACTTGATTTATATGATAATGGTTTTTACCAACATTTGTACTGGAGAGGACATTATTTTAACATGCACTGTGGAAGAATTCAAAAGGAATATTTTTGTTCCCTCTCTCTCTTGTATTGTTCTTGGACCTCTTGAACATAAAGTGAATCAGTGTCCACCTCATTTTCCAGAGGCAAGTTCATCTGCAACTATTTGGACCTTGTGGGTAAAGGAGCACAAAATAGACATACCCAAGTATCAGTTATTAAGTATAATGTAAGTCAATTATGACTCCATGATATTAAATGACACTTAAAGCGAGATTATAAATATTGAATGGCTTGTACCTTTTGCTTTGTTGAAAAAAAATATAATCCAGACAAAATATTTTTAACAAAAATTTGGAGAAATGGTCATCTTGAAAATTAAATATTTCACAGATTTTTAATCAGAAGCAGTTTTGTTCACAATCTGTCATGCAAATATAATTTGCTTTTTGCACTCATGCTTTATTTCGAACACATTTAATTTGAATATCAACATCTATCAACTTATTTAACAACATACATTAAACAATTGGTTCATAGACAACATAGCTCTCCTGAATGAAATATAAACAAAATGTTTATTGTAGACCTGGGGAAAATATCCATATATATATATATATATATGTCAGAGACGAGATTGAAATCCAGGCGGATTTTAAATTCGCCTAGACGAGATTGCGATTGTGATCTCGCCTAGGCGAGATTGCAATTGTGATCTCGGCTAGACGGATTTTAAACTCGCCTAGACGAGATCACAATCGCAATCTCGCCTAGGCGAGATTAAAATCCATCATGGAGCAGGCCAGGATTTTAATCTCGCCTAGGCGAGTTTAAAATCTGTCTGGTGTCATCCAGGCGAGTTTAAAATCTGTCTGATATCAATTGGGCGAGTTTAAAATCTGCCTAGGCGAGATTAAAATAATGATCTGATCTAATTTCCCAATAAATTATGCATTGTAATTGACTTAGGAAAGATGTTTCAGTCAGATTTTCAATATTTTAACACTGAATGGTTATGTATAGTTCACAAGTTATATATTTATTAATATTTACAGAATATTATATTATTAATGTAATAATTAACATTAATTTTGGAAATGGAATATTTTATATTATATATTTTTTATTAATATGGTTATGTATAGTTCACAAGTAATATATATTTAATAATATTTACAGAATATTATAATATTTATGTAATAATTAACATTAATTTTTTTATTTTATATTTTTATTTATAAACTAGGTAATAAGAAACTTATATTGGTATTATATATGGCATATTCAAATGATATATGATGTGGGCTGCTGCTGATTATTTACATAATAATTTTGTTGTCAATATTAATTTGAAGGGAAACTGGTATTAGTAATATTAGTAATGTAGTATTTTAAAAAGACAAAAGGAACATTTATTTTTTATCAATATAATTCAATGCATGTTCACATGCATAAATGATCTATTACTCTATGAATCTAGAAATCATATTTTTTCTGATATGATATAATACTGTCCAAAAAAAGGCAGTTATCTTGTAACACAGTCTACATAAATATTGAAGCTTCACAAAATGCCTCACAAAACATTAAAAAAAAGATCAGAAGAATATTATATACATTATAAGAAAAGACTAAATAAGACAAAGAAATATTCACATGCATACATCTGTGTATCAACTTTTACCTTTTCTCATATGATGTTTAATTACCAAAAAAAAGGACGGTGTATCAAAGTCCATCATAAATACTGATACCCTGCATATTTTGTACCATAAGTGTACATGTTTTGACTGTTGAGTGTTGAATACCTGGGTGAAAAGAAACATTTGAACTAGATCAACCAACTAATTTGTTCTGTTTGTCCTGTAAGAACTATCAAATAGGATGATTGTTTATGTTAATGTGTAATATACTCATTAAATAGTGAAGTAATAGCTATCTAGACTAATCTATCTATCTGTCTATCTATCTATCTATGATTGATTCAATATGCAAGTGGATGACTTTTTCCCCCAGATTTGCTCTTCATAATATCTCATAAGTGTGCTTCAATATACCTCTTGTTTATATCTAATTGCCATATATTTGAATACAATTACAAATTATGTTTTTTTTAAAAATTATTAGTGATATTTACAAACACAAGGTTGTTAAGAAAACTGGAGAAAAAAAATAAAGATTAATAAATGTTTTGCAAATAATTGGTATGATAAGGATGCTGTAGACCACATGAAACACATCAAAGGTGCAAATAATAATCAAATATCTATTTCATAATTCTGTTTCCAAAATTAATGTTAATTATCACATGAATAACTATTACATTACTGTAAAAAGTTAATTATTACATTAATACTATAATATTCTGTAAATATTAATAAATATATTACCTTTTAACTATATATAACCATTCAGTGTTAAAATATTGAAAATCCGACTGAAAACATCTTTCATATGTCAATTACAATGCTTAATATATTAGGAAATTAGATCAGATCACTATCTTAATCTCGCCTAGGCAGATTTTAAACTCGCCTAAGTAATATCAGGCAGATTTTAAACTCGCCTGGATGACACCAGACGGATTTTAAACTCGCCTAGGCGAGATTAAAATCCTGGCCTGCTCCATGATGGATTTTAATCTCGCCTAGGCGAGATTGCGATTGTGATCTTGTCTAGGCGAGTTTGAAATCCGTCTAGCCGAGATCACAATTGCAATCTCGCCTAGGCGAGATCACAATCGCAATCTCGTCTAGGCGATTTAAAATCCGCCTGGATTTTAATCTCGTCTCTGACATATATATATTAATTTATTCAAAATTTGGGCCATACATTTTTGTATCATGTGATAACTACAGATATGGGTCCTGCTAGTAGTATTTTACATTGTTTCACAACAGTTGTGGAAATGGACATTTCAGTTGCTTTTGGCTTTTTACTTGTGAGGATTTTACCATTAAATTTGAATTTAAAATATAAAAACAACTTTTCTGAGATTTAGATAAACTGGAACCAGAAAATTAAGCTTTTGCAAGAAGACAATGTTGATATCATTGTTTTCATAGACTTTGCTATGAGACTTGGTAAAATGGATGGAAAAATAAAAGCACGTTGTCAAAGACCAAGTTCACATGATGCCTTCACACTAACCACCCCCAGCCCCAACACTGATAACTGTGTCATTTAAAATGTGTACCAGCAATTTGGGAGACCATAGTTTCAAAAGCTGTTTTACCAAACTCTTTGGTTTCACAAGTTGTTGACTTTTTCATGAGGCAAAAGTATCGGCAAATATGATTGTAGTTGCTCTCATGAAGTAATGATTCATAGCTGGTGAGATGGCAAGGAAACTAAAAGCACTGGTATTTTCATAAGAATTATCTTTGGCCAAAACAATTTGGGTTGATTCGTCAGCAATAAAATCATCAGTATGGCACAGTTACATAAAATATGTGACATGAAGAGAGTTAATGAGTCTAGCCTGCCTCATGTTAAAAATGATTGTACTGGAGAGACCATTTTAACAGATACACTCATTGCTAAACTGGCCACAGAATATTAGATGGTATGCAATGCAAACACCAGGGAATTTATCTTCCTAGCTACCTGTTACATATAAACTAAAATAGGCTTTTAATTCTACATTAAAGTGAATTTTATCTGTATGTACTGGAGAGGACAATTTTTTTAACAGGCATATACCAGGTAAACAAGTGCCAAATCATCCCGGTCAGGACACACATACCCAGCCCTTAGTTACCAAAACATGATTAGATATAATACTGGCTGTTTAAAGCAGGATTTTGTTTTGTGACATGAGAATTACATTTCTTGTGAGGATGCAATGTACTGGAAAGGACAGGTCCCAGCAAATTTTTTTAACCAATTATGATACTGAAGGATATTGATTCGATAATTTTAACCACCACTATGAAAGTCATGAAACCTGGAGCACATGTAGTTTACATGTTACAGCATGTGCTGTGATTAGAATATTTCCGTTCTGGTGAACAAATTTCAGTCATATTTACATTAAATTTTTCCATTTTTGTGAGTGAGACTCCAAAATTTGATGAAAATTACACTTAAATGGCCAGAACTTCTTAAAAAATTGGCTTAGAGTTATAAAATTTTCTGTGTTTATAGAGGCTGGTGTGGCCTTTACAAATATGATAATATGTATCATATTTTCAGCCACAAAACTTACCTGTGAACCATTGTTTAACAATTTTTCATATCCAACCTTTAGTGTGAAAGTGCCCATATATATATATATATATATATATATATATATATATATATATATATTACGTCCAAGATGCCTATATTTGGTAAGTGGTAATTCCAAGTGGTAATTCCTATTCGTCTTATTCATCTGGTCCGTGATGACTGTAATTGTTGATTTCTCTGCTTTGGGTCAAACTCATAGTCTAAAACAGAGAAAATTAAAAAAGTATCAGTTATATAAACATGATTTGTGTGTCTGAAATATATCATATATACATTATGTATTGAGATATAAATAAAAAGATAAACTTGGATATTTTCAATGAGAGACTCAAATACTTAAACAAATATGCAGAGTGTATTTCTAAAATAATCTGAATATTCATTTAAATCACACGTAAATGGCATACGTTATTCCACATGAGATGAAAAAAGGCATAAAGGTAAACTCACCGAAAACATGGGATTATTTGAGATCGTACGCCTCTGCGAGCTGCTGGAAATGTCAAAGATGGCGGTGAAAACCCTGAAAACGCCCGGATGTTAACAAAGGAAACGCACGTGCTCCTGGCCCCCTAGGGTGACCAGATGGTGACAAGGCATGATAAAACGAAAGGGCTGGCTCAATTCACGGTAGTCTACCGTTAATCGAGTAAAGTACGGCCGGGCCGTGAAATGACGGTACTACCGTGAAAGAAACACGGTAAATTACCGTGAAACTACAGCTATGTCTAACAGTGTTGCTGCATACGCACATATGGAATGCCACCGTAACTGTTGACTGGCTTACACTGCATGTTTATATGCATATTAATAAAAGACAACAGAGAACGTCATATTATTATTATTATTATTATTATTATTATACTACCTGTCGTTCCTTCATAAAGTCTGAACACTGGTTTGAACTGATAACTATTTCAGGCGCGTTATTTCGTACGCCAACATATAGACGTTTTATATTTCCCCTTGCAGATAATACTTTAGTTCGGACTGATATTTTGAATGATCTTTACAAAACCATATACAGAATTTCATTCACATGTGTATGCAGATTCTTCAGTATAGAACCATCAGTAAAGCCTTCTCTAAACTTGAATATGACTTATTTTTAGGAGTTCTTGTTCAAGGCATGCACGTTTCATCAATCAGATGTACACACACGCAGGCGCGGGGAGCTGTTATATAAGACACATGTATACGATTTCCAAGTGCTTTTTAACCCTATGCTGAATCTTCGAGAACACGTTGTACATATTTTCATTTATTCGCATTATGCTGAATATGAAAACGCACATATGCACTTGAGGCAGTTTTATTCAAAATGAAATTGTATATCACATAAAATATACATTTTGTATGCTTGCATTTTGGCAAAAGAACAGCATCTGCGAAAATTATATAAATTGGTGGCTGTTTGCAAAAAACACGGATGTATGGGGAAAGAGGTGTGTTTTCTTGCACAAAAAACAATTGCCGATCGTTATTAGTCATTAAGGATCATACATATTCATAGTGTATAGTGATTGACATCTAAGCACAATCGCTCATATCCTCAGTAACCTCGTCATCACTAAGCACCACCATTAATTAAATATTACTATTGATGAAGTAACAGTTCCCATGAATATTAAAGATATCTTAGGCCAAAAAAAGGAATGGTTTTCAGGCACCGCCCGCGTCAATTTTAACCCCCCGCATAAAATTTTTTATTTTGATTTTCATCTTTCAAGAAAATAAAGTAATACAATTTTGATAAGATTTCCTTTGTTGTGTAGTGCTTTTACCTGTTTAGCAGAAAAAAACTGTTATTATCATGCTTATCCCTGATCATAAGACATTTTTATAGAAACTTTCAGAAAAAAAGGTAAAAACAAATTGCCGCCCGCACTGATTTTTGAAAAAAAAGTGCCTGAGAACCATACCTTTTTTTGGCCTTATAAATATTTATATTTCTTTTACATTAATAATCCTATTCAACGGTATTTATACAACGTGTTAATCGATTAACATTAAATGCACACAGTCACACATATAGTTTGCATAATATATGTTAAAGAAGTAGTAGTGTAAATTATTACAAAGAAACAACCACTGCTGCCCCCTCGTGATGTATATATTTACAAAGATGACCCTATGACTAGATTGGTTCCCGGCTCAACACGGGGACACTTTAAAAAACAAAATCGACAGAAAATATGGTAGGAAAACTTGATGTTTTCCCCAAAGCGTTTATGTCCCTGTAACGTGAAGTCAATTTGATACATATTTTGATCTGGATGGTTCATCTGACTTGAAAATTCACCAATCTATATTTGAGCAGAGAACCAGTCTAATACATGGCAAAAAAAGGTTATTGTTCCTTTCTCACTTGAATGGTTATAAGTAACAGCAAAAAGGATCTGGATAGGAAGAACCTACAACCAGAACATTTAAAACATGCAGAAATATAGTGTTGATGATAAATCTAATGAAAATGACAGCATTTTACTTGCATCTTTAAACTTCACAACCGCTCTGAAAGGCATTATTTTGGCCGTATTTGGAGTTGAATGTGTTGCTTAAATGATTATAAAGGTCTTATTTTTGCAAATTTTACCAGAAACGCCTACAGTGGAATACGGATAAAAGTATATAAAATCCGGGTCTGAGTTATAAACAAGGTAATAAAGGAATCTTCAACTTTTTATAGACAAATCTATACTTTAATAATGTTGTAAATGTATTAAAGAGGAGAGTTTCTTTTCATTTTCGACCGATTTCCCCTGCGTTGTTTGTCATGCACCGTAAAATATTTGATTAATATTAATGAATGTAATGCAATTCTTCGCCTAAAGGTAATCCTTAAATATGTGTTATCTGGAATACATGATTGGCCCTTTTTTAACTTGGTCAAACATACTAGTATTTCCAGCTAAGGAAATGAAGTCCTTTATCTATTGCACTTCAAACACAAAATAAAAACAAGGGACGTGCGTTACAGAGAAAACGAATGGAGGAAAAAAAATTTTCCGCGTCGGCTGAAAATAAGCAAGGTATCTTCTACTTAACTAAATGAACGCAGCATAATGTCTCTCACATTTTCTTCAGATACCCGACTGACGAGCTTACCCGGTCTGTGACACACTCGGTTATGTATATGTAACGGCCCTTGTCCTCGCCCTTTGAAGACTTGGCTCCAGTAAAACTGATTTATGTTATGTTCATATAAAGGGAAGACGTGAGATAGCAAAGAAATGTTTGTTAACTTTCTGACTTGACAGTGTACCGTGCTTGGATGTGCAAAGAGGACCATTTTCTAGATGGCGGTGTCAGTTTGTTTGAGGTTTGCTTTTTTATGTCACATTAACGGATTGAAACAATGTATTGATTTAGGTCTTTCTGGCTGAAGAGAAGAGCGATTGAATCATAGAAGTGCCAGTGAAATTGTGAGATTATTATCTCAAACGTTGGTATTTGTGCAAACCTATTGGAAATTAAGTGAGTGAAGATTTAACGTCGTCACAAAACGTTTTTGACCGTCTGCCATGAGTCAAATTTGATGGTAATTAACAGTTAGAATATTATGACACTACAAAATAACCATCGCCTGTAACACATAAATATTTAGGCATTCTGCTTGCCTTAACACCGTCACTTCTAGCCAACTGTCAGGAATGAATCGACTATTTCTTTGATAATGAATGAGTTTTATTTGCAATATTGTTGAAGGTATATATCTAGTGGTTATATAGTTTATTAAATTATTATGGATATTTCTTTCACTACAGATTATATTTTTGCCATAGAACTGCTATTTATAAACAAACTGCCAAATTCATGTGTTACACCCGATGGACTATGGTGCCTATGATGATGTCTATGCTACAGTTAATAGTATTCTGTAAATTTATTTTAAATGCATCTGTGTATCCCTACCAAACAAACCGGTAATTTTGTTTAACGTGTCTTTGTCCTGTTTTCCAGAATTAATGATTATATGATTCTAATATTTAGTTTTGTTTTGTAAACTAGCTGAATCGGAATTAAAGACAGATGAATATTGTGTCACCGGAAGTGTAGACTTGTCTCACACGTGCACTACTGTAACTTATGTCACAAATCTAACATTATCATGCATTTAAATCACTTGGATAAAGAAAACAAGTCAACATTTCCGGTGACAACTTTATTTTGCTGCAAATCATGTAGCTGGGTAACATATAAGTATATAGGAACTCTTTCGACAGTGATTATAAGTGTAAGATTTGGCTGCTAATCTTTTTTTTACCAGATGTACCACGAGTCACTTGCTTCATGACTTTTCAACTTATTGTCCTTAGAGGAGGTCATATCCATGAAAATGCTTCCCAAACACTTCATGCACATCATGATGCAATATAACATTTAAAGCCGCATGGAATATATAAACAGCTATAGATTGGTGAACGATAACGGCGTCTGCTGTTAGACACTCTTTATTATCCACATAGGAAAACGTCGTGACATTAGAATTTCTAAAAACTGTGTGGCAAACAACGATCACTAAGGCAATACTATGCTGAACATCTTACGTAAATTCTGTAAAAACATCTTTTTCATAATGTTCTGCATTTCCGCGACGTCACGCTACATCGCAACGATCAATAATTATTTTATTCAAATTTGTTATTTCATACAAATGTGAAACCAAATCGTGTCTTAAATGTAGCTACCACAAACAACAATGCCGGATAACATAGGAATGTTCACACATCCATCAAGTGAA
Organism: Sipunculus nudus; assembly: GCA_026874595.1. NCBI lineage: Eukaryota > Metazoa > Annelida > Sipuncula > Golfingiida > Sipunculidae > Sipunculus > Sipunculus nudus. The sequence continues at coordinate 83,855,199 of CM049309.1, read as the reverse complement.
ACATGTTACATATAAAAGGTGAGTAACATATGCTGACTGATTTACCAATGGTTAATCCTATCTCGATCCTTAGTTCCGTTACCATTATAATGGAAATTAATAATTTCGTTGAAACCTAGACATTTTTATATATAATTTAATCCCTGAAGTATAATTCGTGTCGTGTATAATTCAGGTCTTCTGAAAAGGATATGGATTGGCAAAGCTTTCGCAACAATATTACCATTACAGGTGAATATAAAGTACACTACATTCTTAATTGGCATTAATCCATAAAATCTCGTTCTATCTGGGAACAAAGAGTTGTGGGCGCCATATATGCAGGCAGTAGTACAACGTGTTAACAATTTTAACGCAAATGGAATTCGTATGCGCAAGGCCAGAAAAAAAATTTGGTTACTAAGGAGTTGTGACCAAATATATTGATTTTCAGTAGATACTTTGAGGACCAGCAACCCGAACCTTTCTCTAAAAAAAAGAAAATAATGAATAAAATTTCAATTAAATTTCCTTGTGTTATGCCTTGCTTCTATTTGTTTAGCAAAACGAGTAGGTTATTATCATGTTGTCTCCTGACCATACGATATTTAATAGTAAAAAAAGTAAAATAAAATTCGTCCGCAAGCACTGATTTCTGAAAAAAAGCATGAGAAACATATTTTCTCCTAATCATTCTGATAAAACATGGTGTTCCAAAGCCACTCTGATAGATAGGCTAACAGTTCCACATCAATATACTGGCTGTAACCTCCTGCCAGCGTAACAGTGATAAAAGAGACCGCTGGACTTTTACAGCTGATTAGTCTTTATGAATATCTCCCTTTTTGCCTCTACTGTAACAAAGTACAAACTGAAATACATGCAGCTTCATTATATACCTACAGATTAGATTGTTTAGATAAAATACTAACACTTTTGCTGGAAAACAAGGTTTCGGAGACAGTAAAATAACACTTCCCAAATTACATGGTGCCCAAATTATTCAGTGCTGAACTAGTGAATAATCACTTCGTTCGATTCCGCATAGAACTGAATATATTACTCTAGCAGCTCCTCCGAATTATGGATTTATCTTTATTATTACTGGAAATATCGTTAAAAAATAGTAATGTAATCAATTATTTGATACAGTGATATTATTTAAATCGTAATATAAGGAGTGTTGTTATTTTCCTTTCAACCTGAAACAAAGAACAATTTCAATACAACGGATGCATAGAGGGTCCGACCATGTTATTTATCTGATTGTTCAGTCAAACTAAATTGTGTGATTCATGCATGGATTAGTCTCCAGACACAGGTGATACACAAGATCTAGTTGTATTTGTGCGGAAGTTGAGAATACAAATAATAATACACGAGTCTCCCGTAGTTATATTTTCACCAAAAAATGTGTCATATTTGCAAGCAAGCATGATCATAGCACCATCACGGAAAAATAAACAAACGATGAGAGACAATTAAAAATCATGCAGGTTTTTAAATAAAACATTAGTACAAAATTATCAGGGCGATTTGACAAGTGCATTAAACGTGTACGGTGTCAAATTCTCAAAAGCGAAATTGTAATCCAAATTTCTCCACGAAGTCGTGGGAATGCTATATTTAGGGTTCTCTCCCATCATATATGAACAAACGAGTGTTTCACATGGGGAATCACTGCATGGAGAGAAACTGTCCCATGAAACAGAAGATCTCGCTCAAGACTTCAGTCTACGACGTCAGAAGATAATTTAGCAAAGGAATGTCAGTTATCATTTGGGTGATGAGAACATGAGAAACTATCAGCTATTCAGTTAAGTATGCGAAAATGACGAACAAATAGGAATTCATATTAATATAATATGAAATAATCTTATATCACATTGCACTGAGACCGAAAACTAACGTCATGTTAGTCATCTGAACACGGTGAGTGATATTCCCTGCATATTAGCCTAGTGCTTTGATTTGTTTTACTTTGAAGTCAATAAATGATATAACATTTAAGTTGTCCATGTAGTTAAGCCGTATCATATGTGGGAAAGTCAGTTGTAAAATGTCTACAGGAAGCATGTAATATGTGTATGTATTTTATTATGTCCGGAAATGTATTGTTATGTAAGAGTTATAAATTGACTCTTCAAAGATCATTTAAAACAGATTATTTATTATAATTGGTTTGGATTACGTAACTTTGACCCCTTGTTTGGTAATCAGTTTTATTGCATTATAATGGGGTGGTACTACCATATTACTTTGTCCTATTCCTCGTTATCATTAACTCTAATGCTGGCGCGAATCTGGAAGCCCCCAATAGCATAAATAACAAGTGGGTTAAATAATTAAGGGACTAGTTTAATGAAGTACTCGACTTATATACTTGCCAAATACTTTAAATACCTAAGCAGACCCTAACCAGGCCATCTCCTGAATATTCAAATATTTCCCGCCTATATGCGCCTTCTGTAAGATATTTCTGTACCGTTGATCTGAAAAATTAGTATCATTCACCGACAGTAACCATCTGATTAATTGCGTAAAGTAAGCTACAAAAAATGCACCTCCTTAACATTTTGAAGAAAACTGCAGGAAGGGCGAAGGCCACGTGATCACACAGACATTACAACAGTAGCAACCTTTTTTTCTCATACAATTAAAACCAAGAATAGCCAAGAGATATAAGAAACTAATGCAGACTTTAACCTAAATCCGTTATAAGAGTAACATATTACAGTGCTCGAAAAGACACCCACCTCGTCTTTTTTGGGGTTTTAAATGAAAGGGGTTGAGCAAAATATATCACAGAGAAAGAAGTTGCAAAACGTAAAAAGAATATATACATAGCACTGGTTTTTGAAAAAATAGGTTCTTACGTAAAATAATTGTTCACAAAACAATGGTATATGAACACATATTGGGTAAACAGTATGCAACCAACACCATTTAAAATGAGCAGGAGCACAGACCTTTGCATAAGAAACTCCATACAAAGCAAGGAGTTTTGCCTGCGGCACGCTTTGTAACCCCAACAACAAAACCATAGCCATGTTATAAAATGTCATACACACATTCACACACATTCCTATGTATATAACTTTTTTGGGTGATGTTTGTTAAGGGTTAAGCCAATAAAGTTTATCTTGACTATAGGTCTAGCTGTCTGACCTAACTGGTGTTTTTTAAGTATGAAAAGTTAAAAAAAACATCATGCTCCATGCAAAACATACGAAGCACAAAGCATAATTTTGGCAGTATGTCCAAATGCTTCATTATTGTCACCTGACTTGCCATCGCTTTACTTTCTTCCACGCTGTTACGTACGCGTCAAATCATATTTATTTGTTCATGCATTATCCTATTCTCCGAATTCATATACTCCAAAACGAGACTGAGGGTATGCTCACATGACTATCACGTGGTAACCGGTGCCATTTGCTTGAATCTCGTGATTCTGTATCCTCAACGCGTAGAACTCCGGATTTTTGGCCTTTCCTGTTGAGACTGAACGTTCGTGACTGTTATATGCCATAGAGATTCAGCGTATGGTGTTATAATCAAGCATTTCATTAAGCAATGATACAAACTGGTTACCTAGAGTAGTATAAAATGAGATCATATCTTTCGGAATATTATATGACATCCATTTAATATTGCAGACGCACCACTGAAGCAATCATTAACGTTGTCGTAGTAAATATGCACGATATTCTCATATAATGAATTCGAGTCAGGAATGTATTCAAACAATAAGTAGAGGCCAAAAGCCTTAGCATTTTTTGGATAGCATAGTAGATTCGTAAGAGAAATGGTAAGAAATTTCGATATGGCACAGTTGAAACACGAAGCCTGTCTGCCAAGCACTTTTCCAGCTCTGCCTTTCTGTGACGTCATGCACTTATACAGCTGCTAATACCTCGGTGAGCGTCGTATTGTTTTAGGTGACAGTCCATACTTACATTGATACATCCAGTACATTCTAATGACGGTTAATCGGGCCTGAGGGCCGGATCCTTAAACATCCAAGAGCACCTTGTCCGCGTGATTTCTGCATCCGTCTGTGTGATTACAGGTGTGTATGCATATCCGTATAGAAAGCACATATGAAGAAACGTAGGCAAATATGGAAACTGACCTCCCGTCAAGGGAAAGTTAATCATACAGAAGCATGGACACGCGTGCACGTGTTAATATCATTGGAGTGAAAATAGCGCCACCACGGTCATTCTATGGTCGCTGACGTCGGGGGGAAGGACGCCAGATCTAGCACGCTACACGGCGTTGCGGAAGCCTTTATTTCCTTAGCTATGGCTTCTTTGGCTGCCTCTTTGCTTTCCAGACAATGATTTTTGCCAAGAGCAGCAATGATGAGCCTGCCGTCCTCCGCCAGGCCGGCCCGCAGCGAATGCGGATCGATCTTTTCTGACAACTCGTACTCTTTGAAGAATTTGCTCTTCAACATGCGCTCCGAGGTGCGTTCCTCGTGTTTAGCTTTCACTATGATCCTGTTGTCTTTAATCACCTGAACATTGACCTCTCGAGAACTGAAGCACTTGCCCAGTTCAATTATTAGACTCAAACATCGCTCGGATCCTTTACCCTGGAATACAGGCAAACCTATCTTGGTGTTTCCAAACGGAGAGCGAGGACTGCTTCCGGGTGAGCTTAAACCGGAATGCGAGGAATGGGATGGGCTTCCAGCGTGCCTGAGTAGTAAGCTATGCGGAGGAAGAGGCGCTTCGACGATTAAAATGTTATCACATGTCAAGATCGATTTGAGTTTACTTGTATCAACCTCTCTGGGAATTTCCAGTTTTCTCTGATAAGCTCTTCGCTTCCCTTTTCCCTCCCCGCCTTCTTCTTCTTCTTTCTCCGCCTTGACCACGATGCGGTCCTTTTCGATTGCACAGTGCACACTCTCAGGAACAAATCCCGTCAGATCAAACCTGATCTTAAATCGACGCCCTATGTCCGGGTATTCCATTAGCATAGTTTTCATCCTGGAAGAGTCCAATACGTCTGTACTTCCTTTTCGCCTGACGACATGAGGGTCCGCTAACAACTCTTCACTTCCCCATTCCATATCAACTGGATACAAGTACAAAAATTCATCGCGCATGCGCTCCACTTGGCGCTCCCAATCTCTACGTCTGCGTTTAAGATCGTCTTTGAGCTTCTTCTCCATTTCTTGTAGTGTCTTCTCCTGGCGACCGTCAAAGGTCATTCGGTCGTGATTGATGTGGATATCCGTCTGCTGTGCGCCCGCGCCATCGTGACGCTTATTCATTCCTTCTGTGCTCTCGGATCGCGGCATCTTGCTAAGTACTCAGTCACGATTCTACAACAGAAAGAATCACAACCAATTTAATATATATTGTTATACAATTATTAAAACACATAATATTCATAAATCATCTATATCCATATGTGTTTTTCAATGCAAGATAATTTAGGTATAACTGCATGATCCTTGTACTTTATGTATTCCAGTGCATGAAAAATAGATAACAGTTATTATTTAAGATCATTTTAAAATCTGAAGGCTTCATTATAAGACAAATATCGGTTTGACCTTCTAAACACTCCACATTTTCGAAGATGGGGCAGATCACACACCAAAGCAAGGAATATTGCTGTCATCAACACTGAGAGCTCCACGCGTCGTTTACGCAGAGACAAAAATCAAGTCATTTATAACCCTATAAAGGCAATATCTGCTCTGATAAGATGTTCGTAACAACTCTTCTGTACCGTGCGCTAGATGTCCACAGCGAAATCTCAGCCGAAACCTTGTTGTTATCATTCTCATCGGTATTGGAATTGGATCGTCATTTTCATTTGGTGGGACGAAACACATGACATGGACCGAGTTTGTGATAACAACTCGGAGTATATATATATATATATATATATATATGTATATATATATGTATATATATATATATTTATATGTATATATATATATATATATATATATATATATATGTATATATATATATATGTATATATACATATATACATGCTGGCCCATTTTGTATTGAGATGGAACATGAATACTCATTAAAACATTGTGTATTCAGATGGAACATTATTACACATAAAAATGTATACTGACAGAAATCCTACAGGGGCTTACTAAGCAGGGAATAATTTAGCCAAAAGACTGCTGGGTGAGTGGAACCCCCTACGACGATGTGGATATTAAAAAAATTCAATTCGTAATTCGGTACATTTCATTTTCTTTTAAGGCCTATGGTCTATACAAATGTTTCAAAAGATATATAACTAAAATACGGGTAGTCGACAAGCGACTACGTGTATCCGCCAAATTCAGTGGAACGGGTGAAGTGAGGCATGGATTGAGTGGCAAGGGGAAATAGAGTGAGGTGTGTTAGATATTAGCATGGATGTCTGCAGCCGAAATGTGTATGTAGATTGCGCCACCTACCACAAATGTAGAAAGCTGTCAAAGTTGTATATATATGCAAAATTTTAGGCAGAAAAGTCAAACCACTACATGTATATGAGTGATTTTATCCCACAGCAGACAAACAGAAGGACTTGTGCAAACATGGTGACAGGTGGCGCCACCAATTTTGAGTATGATTAAAAGCTATGTGAGATCTATACACAAGCAAAATTTCAGGGGGGTATGAACAACCAGTTTGGAGATATAAGGCTGAATGTCTGCAGCGTTAACATAAATGTAGGTGGCGCCACCTGCCAAAAAATCGAGAAAGCTATCCAAGATGTATAAATACGCAAAATTTTCAGACAGATAAGTTAAACCACTACAGAGATATGAGTGATTTTAGCCATGGCAGACAAACAGACAGACGCTGTGCAAAAATGGTTGCAGGTGGCGCCACCAGTTTTGTGTATGATAAATAGCTATGTGAAATCTATACATGCAAAATTTTGGCCCAATCGGTCAAACGGTTTCCGAGATATGAGCTTGGATGTCTGCAGCGTAAACAAGTTTGTAGGTGGCGCCACCTGTCATAAAGTCAAGAAGGCTGTCCAGGATGTATAAAACTGCAAAATGTTAGGCAGATACGTCAAACCACTGCCGAGATATGAGTGATATTATCCCACGGCAGACAAATAGACGGACGCTGTGCAAAAATGGTTGCAGGTGGCGCCACCAGTTTTGTGTATGATAAAGAGCTATGTGAGATCTATACACATGCAAAATTTTTGGCTCAATCGGTTTAACGGTCCCCGAGATATGAGCTAGGATGTCTGCAGTGTGAACGTGAACGTAGGTGGCGCCACCTGTCATAAAATCAAGAAAGTTATCCAGGATGTATACGCATGCCGAATTTCAGGTGAATTAGTCAAACCACTGCAGAGATATGAGTGATTTTAACCCAAGGCAGATGAACAGATGGACACTGTGCCAACATGGTTGCAGGTGGCGCCACCGTTTTTTGTGTAAGTTATAAAGCTATCCAAGGGCTACATTTGTACCATTTTTTTTTTCCTGATCGGTCAAACGGTTCCCGAGGTATGTGGGTTTATGTGTGGAAACAGACGCACAAATGGACGCTGGGCAGAGAGGATAGGTCAGAGGTCAACGCAAATTGGTGAGGCACCAGTTCACATGTGACCCGATAATTGGTGAGAGTTTCGGAAAAATCCGTCCAGTTGTCTCGGAGGAGTTCTCCGGAAACGAACGCCGCGGCGGCGAAACCCGGTCAAAAACACAGTATCCGCAAAACTTCGTTTTGGCGGATACAAATATTTCATATCGGAAAATAATCTAATGATAGCCTTCGGTTCTCACGCCAATGGTTCTGTTATTCAAAACGTCATATATATAACGTTAGAATTTCCCTTCGCACAATTAACAGTGAATCCCACGAAATAATTATAGACCAAGAACGATTTTGCAAACTCCTGTAGGAGATTTAAAAGTCGAACAAACCGGAACATTTATTAAACACAATATTTAATGTCCTTGATGTAGACTCTAGGTAAAAGACATTCAAGCAGGAAGTTGGCATGTATACGGGAAAAAACATGGAATCAAGGAACTAAAGTCATCGTGGTTTCACGGATTAATGTTTAATTTTATTGACTGCGGAATGTCTGAACTTTTAACTAAAGTCCAGAGTTTGAAAACTGACAAAATATGCGTATACCTGTACTTAAGCAAATTTCATTGATGTTTTAGCTAAAGCTTCCTCATCAAGTCTTTTCTTTACCGCCAGAATTATCAACGATTTATTTGGTGGGATCAACTGAGCAATCGGCGGCGGCCCTTATATGAAGAGACCCGTTTAGTCGATCAACAAGTAATCCCTGACCCGTTACAGCGTGCCAGAGGCTCCTTCTGTGTTACTACACAAATCCCAGCTTTCGAATATAGACTGTTTACACTCTAATTACGTTATTAGATTGGTTTGATTTAATTTGGCTGTAAATGGCAACAAAGTATACCCTCGAACAGGATTCGACAATGAGTTCTTTAAATGAAAGCACAGTAGGGAATATTGAGTTACCCTTCTTTATACTTAGGGAATTGTACTTTAGGGACAACGATCCCTGTTCCCTGATTATGAAAAACAAGACAAGTCTTGCTGATATAAAGCCTGGTTCATACGCAGATGCACCCTTTTACCGCCATAACTTTAAAAATATTCCCTTCCTGCAGCATCTGTTTTTTTTTGCAAAATGGACAAACACGAAAAATACCCATATTTTCACGATCCCTGTTAGTCGAAATATTTTAGCTGAAGGTCACGATTTATTTAAATAACAAGGAAGCACATAACTTCGTTATACATTAGATATTGCATTGCATTTTACAGATAGACAGAACCAGTAACACGTCTTTTTTATTTAAGCCAAATCAAAAGATTTATACTTAATTTTGCTTTTTATTGTGGACGGTAAGAGCGATCTGTCAGATGATAAATACTTACAGGTTTCTGAGTTCTTGTTAAGGTTCAGAGGACGAGGGTTAGGCTAGATCGAGGATGAAGAATATTTTATTTCCGGATAGCCTTTTTTATGTAGAACTACCTTTGAAATGTAATCCAAAATTCATTTTAATGTTTACATAAAAATTGCTTGATTCAGCACCCAGCAGGAAGTCAATTCACAATTGTCTGTAAGTCTTCTGTAAGCATTTGATATACATTTTGATATATAAACATGTTGCATTCCATACGAACAGATTTTTAAAGACATAATGCAAATTGATTAGGCGCTTTTAAATGATCCGTGGCTTGACCTCAATTGACTGTTTATGAATCTGTTTCACAATAAATAATATTAAGATGTCATATTGATATTAGCAAAGCTATAAACAATAGTAAATAAGGTAAAATTATTTGATCATATAAATTCAATGCACAAATGCGTTGTTTTACTCTCAGAGCAGTAACTCCAACATGACACTTCCAAGAATAAAACGAGATCTACATTTCTCATATGAATAAGAGGATATTGAGATTGTCTTTGATGTGTTCACGCCTTGCGTTATCTTATTGCTTTCTGACAAGTTCCATTCCCCAGGTTCCGGATCACTCAGAAACCATTGATTGAAAAAAGGCTTAAGAAATGACCCACCCTGGTCTAAGTAATGGTAACAACAAGGCAATTAGGGCTCGAGACAGGCAGATGAATACCCTTTAGCTAACTGTAGAAGTATGTGCCCAGGATATCTTTAGAAAGTAGAAGGCCTTTTATGCTGTAAAGAGAAATATCACTGAATTTAAAATGGGCGAACCATTATTTGAAAATCAAGAATTACTGAGCACATTTGTCTTGGGGGAGAGGCATTTAGACAGTAAAAGCGGGATATTAATTGGATACTTGATTTTGAGCTGCATTTAGTCATTTGGTAATCATTGCAACATAGAGTTTCATCATAGAAATTCATTAGCATACGGAAGATGAGACTAACAAACTCCAAGCGGAGTCTAGGAAACTCCCACGGACTGCATACGAATCGGTACATACTGTACAGGGTTGAAGGCTCAGTGGCTTATGGAAGGGGTTGGTGTCGCAATGCAGTGTGTCCATGGCCAATATTGGAAGAGGTATCTACGAACGGATCAGCATAAACACGCTGTGACGCAGTATCCACCTTCAGCCGAAACCAGCTCAGTTTAGGCGCTGATGGTTGTCGATCTGAACGGCACAACAGAACTGCTGTCACGGCACACTACAGGGTATACACCGGCAACAACACACACCGGTTTTCTGGTTCAATTCTAGCTATAAACCTGTTATTAATGTGTTCAGATGAATAAAATAATGTCCAGCTGTATTCATGTGTATTTTCAAGGAGATACCCACCTGTCATATGGTTATCCCCGATCGTCCGCAAAGATAAAAAAATCTCATTATGTTTTACTCCATAGTTATACAAGGATTATTCTTTGGATTTTGTAGCATTTGTATTTCACCAATATATATTTTTTATAGTTAGTTTAAATGTATAAGATTATTCATCATATATAAAAACATAAACCTATTTAGGTTCTTCAAGACACTCCTGTTTAGAGTGTTCAAATTATGGTACCAGAGCTTGAAAAATATATTAATCTAGATGACTTAACATTCTCTCCACATCTCTCTCTCTCTCTCTCTCTCTCTCTCTCTCTCTCTCTCTTTAACTCTGTCTAGCTTTCTGTTTTTTTTTCTGTCGTCACGATCCGTTACGGCCAAGGTGCCCGGAAACTTTAGCTACACGCAAACCCATTGGTCAGTTGAATATTAAAGCAAATACCGTGGCTACTGGAATATCTCAAGCCCCGTGCACAGAAAACGTTTACAATTGACTTAATTTCCTTTTACAATGGTTCCTTTCTTTCTCTCATAAAAACGAAAGCCAACAAGATACAAAAAAGACAAAAAAGTAAAACATGTTCTCTGTCGCTAATCACTGAACTTGCTCATTGGCTAAAATGTATAAGTTTGCTAGTCAAATATCAATTCATTGGAGTATTCATTAAATATCCATAAGTTCAATGATGTAGTAGACAAATGTCTCATGATTCATTGCATTATTCGTCAAATATACAAACATTCACACGATTATTCACGTTATTACGTTCATCACCGTGTTACATGGTGAGTGCGAGGTTCAGTTCACAGAAGTCTCCAGCTGCATATCTATGTATATTTCATGATATTAATCACCCTAATGTGTATACTTTTTCCCATAATCCCAATAGCACATATACTTGTTATAGACTTTTAAACACTGCATCTTGTCACCTCAAAAAATTATATTATTGATTCGTTTATATTTCATTTTGCTCATCATAATTGTTACAGGTATGTATGGTACTCTTGTCAGAAACTTTATCAGATAAAGTTTTTATGCGTTATTGCAGGTGTTGAATAACCAGCACCTCCACAGATTATTGTGAAATTATAGGTACGAGAAAATAATGAATAAGCATATACAGGCCCAAGAGCCCAGGACGGTAAAGTGTGAAGTCATATGAGACTGTAAACCAACCCTTTACCTTTTACCTTTACTGCGTAATCCTAGTTAATAAGGTTAAGGAGAAGGTTTATAGCCAGTATTATAATTTCCCTGTATCCTCAGTAAAACACAATGTCACGCCAGAACACTTTGCATCCGTCTCAGTCCTTAAGTGTAACAGATACTTGACCTCCCCTTAGTAACGGGAACTCTAACAGCGTTACACGTGCGTGGCAGCGTATCAGCGCCTCTTAAAACCACTAGAGAGGTGCGAACGCTCGTTACGGTATTGGTACATATTTCACCTCACACTCAACATAGAGTAAATCATGCATTCTCAGTTTCCACAGGGAAAATATTCAGATAAATCACTAAATATTGGAACAGTCATGCGTCGATCTTCAACAATGAAATGAAGCATAGAGATAAAAGTTGCACCACTCCATATTAAGAAGAAAAAAATATTTTGCCAGGTGTATAATACAAGTTAGTGTGTAAGGTGACTCTCTATGTGTCCAGCGACCCAATGTGTAAAATACGATATGAGGACGATTATCGACTTATCCCGGTGAGTGCGGACCGTTCCCTTTCAGTCTTTTCAGGTTCCTATTGCCTGGTATAAAGCACTACCGTATAAATTCCTATGACCGGCCAGCATACAGACGATACTTGCCAGGATGGGTGTACTAAGTAATGTATACATGAGTCATACATCAGCAGGTACCAGAAGGTCGAGTCAGAATCCAAGATAAGGGTAGACAGATGCTATGTATTTTAAAATCATTCCCCTCGGATATTCTTATATGGCCATTCAATGATGTTAAAACATTTCTCTCTTATTTATTCGTTGAACTAATAAAGGTACGTACTTTTACAAGTAAAAATGTAAAAAAATTGCTTGGCCGTAATAATTAAGCCCGCAAAACGGATGTGCCATGGGGTCCTGTGATCGCCCAGTTGATGAAGAGTGTGTATGTGTGTGTCCAAGCCGTATGTCCAAAAGTTATCAATGAATTACGCTGAAAATTTTTGGAAGGATGGGTCATTGGCCAAAGAAGAATAACTATAATTTTGATTGGTCGGCCGTAATCTGTGCTTCCTTGGCCTATGAAACAGACTTCAAGAAATTGAATTAAAATCATTTGAGAACTGTTTGAGACATTTTGTTTACAATGAAATCTTTAAGGTTATATAATGAAAAACTGTGGTTGTCATGGTGACTTTGTCGTCAAGATGAGGTCTTAATCGTTTAATTTCATTGACAATGACGTCATTATAACGTCCCGTAGTTGTAACTAGGGGGTCAAGCAAGGACATGGTAGCTGCTGTTTGTTAGACCCCCCCCCCCCTTCATGCTCGGGCATTGCTGGTGGTTGACGTGGCCACTGTCTGGGTGGCTTCGGAGTTTAAGTCAAGTCGAGGAGGCCTGGTCTCAGAACACCTCCCCGATCTACTGTGGATGTATCGGCAGAAGCGGATCCAGGGGAGGGACCCTCCCCCCCGCCCTTCTTAGCCATCCCAACTGTTTTTAAGGGTTTTTTTACCATGAAGTTTATGCCGTCTAAACCCCCCCCCCCCCGCTTTCCGGACCTGGGGCCCCATGTTTAGGTTTTTGTCATTATGCCTCCTGGGTTGGACCCCTCCTTTTCCTGAAACGTCCATGGATCCGAATTTTCCTGTTTGCTCGTTTCAAGTTATGTTTGTAAGCAATGACATGTACCTAATATTTTAAATTAATTTCAGTGCATTAATATGAAATGGTGGGAAATGGGTTGATTAATTTGAGGCAGGGCTGGATGTGTAAACAGGTTAGTTTTTTTAGGTATACGCTCTATGAGTTCTTTCTATTTTTTTCTCGGTAATATTAACATTTTTATACTCTTTAAAAGTTAATGCTTGAACATACTGTCGTTCAATGTTTATGGATAAGTTAGACGTACTCTGTTTGTCCCTTGGCCTCCAGGTTCTCTGGGGATGCAATATAACCACAAATAAAAAGAGCCACTAACAACAGACTATACATGATATCCAGGTTCCCAGTCTGTGCATCAGCAACATTGGTTGAAACGGGTGCAGCACAATTCCATTTTCCAACGGTATCCCCTGCGTGTTGACGGGCAACAAAATTAGCATGAATGCAGCCACTCTTCGCAAAATATGACTTTCGAGGGTCTCGTTTGGATTCGATAATTAATGCCCTCTATACGGTTGTTTTTCGTCAATTCCCTGAGGTTAGTAAAGAAATGTTATCTGTTGCAGCAATCACCATTATAGCAAAAGCAACGGTAAAGCACGGATCACAGTCGATCGGGTTTTGCGTAATGCCTTGCGAATTGCCTGTTTATGTGTTACTGACTGGTTCACGTCTGCGAGTTGCTTTTTGTTATAGCTCAAAGCACCACAAGCAATTTACGCCTGAAAATTTAAACAAGGAGGACACAAGTTGGTTTAGAAAATAATGTACGAATTCTATGATTCATCTTAACAAATAGCCAGCTATACTTGTATCTTCTTTTTTAATTATTCTGAGTATATGTGGTATTTTTATGGTGGCAGATGTCAGATATTTCACAGTTGTTTGATTGTGTGTTCAATGTAACATTTTTTCCTACATCGCATGTGATACCTTCCTTGTCATTTTAGTAAAGCTTGTCAATTAATGAATGACTGCATAATAGGTATAATATAATTTGTAATTTCAAACGTTACTTTTTTTAAATCCCCTCTCTATTGATAATACTAAATGAATGAAACAATTATCTTTTAGTTATCTTTGCAAAGCACCTCGGTTCATAAATATTCATCGATAGGATATCACATCATTAACGAAATGTTTAATAGTTAATATACAACGTGAATCTGACATCCCAGTAACTTAAATATTTTCCCCAATACTAAATCTCATTGAAGCGTAAAATGTTATATTATATATACTTTACCTAGTGTTATTTAAGTATTGCATTGTATATAGGAATCTATGCATATTCATATTAAGCAGACCTTGTAATGACAGTTATCCTATATGTTTAATTTTTTCCCGTTTCTGTTATTCAGTGGTGACCGTGCCTGTGACTGGGAGCCTAACTGACGCCCAGAAAAGCACAAGAACGACTGTATTTGTGTTTGCCCCAATTTGCCTTGTCAAATATTGGTGGGGTCGTAGTCGCCAATTTCGTCGGCCTTGGCGAGGACTAAGTCATAAATCTTTGGACTTGTTTCAATATCAATGATGACCTCGTTCTGACTTGTCACCAAGGCGATTATGCTCACATGATTATTTATATAAACCAACAGCTGTGTTGTTAGAAAGTTTGCCCGGCTAATTATCAGTTATTTCGCACCGTGCTTTTTTTTTTTTTTTTTTTTACTAAAATGGATAAATGATGATATTTTAGTATTCATCGTATAAACGATCAGCCTGTGGCGTAAACAGAATAAACAGAAGTCATCAATTATCTGGCACAGTGATGTTTCCTATTCAAACAAAGAGTGGTTATGTTTTTTTTTGTCTAAGACAAAGCAGAGAGAGAGAGAGAGAGAAAGAGAGAGATAAACTGTTATATTTTATGAATTTCCTTCAGTACATTATTTGACCTTGAAAGTAAAAATAAGTCTGCTTTGTTGGTATGAAATCCTTGTTGAGCGGTATTTCGCAAAAATCTGAAGTTTTCGGCTAATGTGGATAATGGTCATTTAAAAAAGGTCTTTTAAATTACATATGTTTGCTTTTGGGTATTATTTATCCCAGTCGACGTCAGCGTAAAAGCCAAAGAAGAGATTACACCACTTTAGTGTCCTTGATCAAACATCTCACGTGACTTTTTACTCCTAATCTTGTCTAGCATGGACACAGGAAAGACGCGCAATGCAATATAGATATCCAATTTCCAGTGAATAGAACGTCTTTTGTGAAAAAAAGCCTTTGAGATATAGTTCTTTTCATGCCTTGTAGTTACCATTTACATTGCGGAATTAAGAGTTAATTAGGACAGGCGCCAAAAACACGAACTCCATTTCCTATAGGGATTTGGCACGGCAGCCGATTTCCGGAAATTTTGCTTACAGTAGTCTCGCCAACCGTCGAAAACACCTCAAGGCTTTCAATTAAAAGCCATTCACAGTCAAGGACACAGCAGCTTATTGCTGAACCCTGAGCGGACAATCAGTATATGTCTGTTAGATATCCTAGGATCTTCTCTTATAACAACCGGCCGCACTTTCTAAACACACCAGTTGTCATGGAAACACCAGGTCAACTGCACAGGGCGTATATATACAGTACTTTGCAGGAAAACTAAAGACCTGACCTCAAATTAAACAAGGGACCCATGGGTCACGGCGCTCAGCTGAAGTTTGAAATTTTTGCAAATGCAAAATATGCAAAATGTTCTATTGTAAGGTTTTTCATATATACAAGCATATGAGAAGCTAAGAGGAAAGGGGCCTTCCTTCTTGGTTATAGTAAAGTTCTAAATATATGATTGCAAAACTAATACTCTGACAAGACTGTCATGAAGAAAAACAGTAAAAGTATTGAGATACTTGTGATACATATGAAAAATTTACAGATGGACAGGCAAGTAGACAGAATGGACTAATACCTTTATTTCACGTTCAAGGGTATAATGCATTTAAGTTTATATTTAAGCCTATATTTTTTTTAGCATATCCACTTTTTACATTAACAGTTTTTATCTGATTCATTTTTTTTTTATTTACAAGTTTTATAAATTTGTAATAAAAAAATCTGAAAATATAAGTTAAAATATCAGAATTCTAAGTTGCATTCATTATTTATACAGAGTGTAGCTCATATGGGGTCATATTATGCATACGCATATATTTTATTATTTTTAAATCACAAATGTTTAAACTGAATTTAAAAGAAAATAATGCCACAACATAGCATCTTCAAGTTATTCCTTGAATCACTATTAA
Source organism: Sipunculus nudus (assembly GCA_026874595.1). Classification (NCBI taxonomy): domain Eukaryota; kingdom Metazoa; phylum Annelida; class Sipuncula; order Golfingiida; family Sipunculidae; genus Sipunculus; species Sipunculus nudus. Next base: position 83,838,836 of record CM049309.1, on the reverse strand, counting down.
AAAGTTTTGTACATTAGAGCTTTCAATACATGCTTAATTTTATTATATATAAAAGATATAAAAGATTCAGTAAATCTGATCAAATAAAACCATCTTTTCAAATAAAGTATACACACTATTAGTTGAATGAGGGAAAAACATCATTGTGCTTATTACTATCTCAGCTATAATTTTTTTACTGGAATTAATAGTCAATTTCACACCTGGTGAAGTTTTTACACTTCTGAAGTAAAGAATAACATGATGAACATTCACACTTTCATATAGCAATACACCATGCACTTTGTGGACACAATTAAATGTGCACTTTAGGCATTGTAACCCTGGCTAGCACAATACAAAATCCAAAATGTAGGACAGCCTAGAATAAGAATGAATCAAATACAAAAAATTATAACATTCATCTAGTTTATGCATCAGCCAAGCTTAGCCAAGGCAAGCTGCCTGGAGAGGGTTACATAATACATGTGAAGGGTGTACTACTAGGTGGGTCTTATGTAAACAACACTTGACATGGTGAATGAAAACTTGAATAAAAGCTTCTCTTTTCAATCAATTCCTTTGAAATTTCAGATTTAAAAGACTAAATCCTTATGTATATATGCTGTGTAAACTAAATCAACAGTGCTTACAGGGGAAAAACATGCCGTTGCCAAAGTTGGACAAAATTTAAGGTACTGAATTTTATTTTTGCTAATAACTTAAAAAAATTCACATCTAATTTTGGGTTAACAATTGAATCTTGATTTAATAAAGTTATGTCCCTGAAAAAAGTCTCCAGCTTCAGCAATTCTCATTTTAAGTGAGTAAATATATTTCCTGATTTAAAAAAAAATTGCATTATATTTGGACGCATAACTTCAAAACGGTATTCAATACTGACCTAATTTTTGGTATGTTAATAGAAAATGTATGGAAGAATATGAATACTAAATATAATCAAAAGCAGACCAGTGGTTTTGATATTAGGTAGCCTTGAAGTGTAACAATGGCTTTTTAAGGGAAAACGGAGGTTTTTTCTAAATATTTCGAAGGAACAAAGTCCTAGCCCCAATTTTCGGTATGGTAGGAGATTTTGGGGACATCTTACTACATGCAAAATTTTGGATTCATAGGTCCTACGGTTTTAAAACGTGCCCTGTTAACGTAGCTCGGATGACTTATTGTCAGCTGAGCTAATAAAACTATCAAAATTTTACATATTGGAATATAAATAAAAATATTAAAATTTAAGTTGATAAAACAGTGATATACCTGCTTGTTTAATTTCAAACGTTACTTTTTTTAAATCCCTGCTGATCTCATCTGATCCAGGCCAAGGAAGGTAGATTTATATAGTCACTGGTCACTGGTTTACTAAAATTCGATATTCGCTTCGCAAATATTTCCCCCAGTTAAAAAAATGTACTCTACTCTTGATATATATATTTTTACTTTGTCTCCTGGATTAAATTGTCATAACACTGTTAGTGAAACGTAACTTTACTTCCTCAGTAAAATACATATTACATAACCTATTCATTCTCGCTCATTGTACATACTCATTTTAGTGAGAAAAGGCTGTTCTTCCCGAATTTAATTTTATAAACGGTAAACTCGGTGACTGAGGACGTATCACACCACCTGTTTTCTTTTTATGGTTGCCCTTTAGACCCTCATAAGATAGGTTGTAGAATTTGGAGGTTACAAACTTCAGACCAAAACAGAACTACAACCCCATATATATATGCAGAAGGAGTATTCTTAATATATTTGATATACTGTAAAAACAGTATATGAAAAACCTACAAACCTAAAATATCACACATATCTGTACTAATCTCCCTCGTTGGGGAAAATACACTTCAAGTGTTAATGATTTGGTACGAGAGGAATGAGGTTTATCGTTTAAGAATATATACCTCAAGCAGTAGAGTACAATTCAGAACTAAAATAAAACCTCTAGATCGAGGACTTGAAGACGCATCATGAAAATTAACTTGATTATTAAACTTGACCAAAGAAGAAGCACAACTGCCTACGGTTTGTTTAGTTTCTATGTTTGAAACCCTGACAGATGTCAAATGGAAATATACGGTACAAGCGATCATATTGAAGAGCTGAATGTTACAGACCTTTGTAAAACATATACTGGGATCCGAGAATAGAGCCATCGACAAATAAAATCAGTGTTATGTTGTCCTATTTCTACCGTTAGACCTTCATATTTTGTTGTTCGTCGTTTCTATACTTATTATCAAAACAGCACCAATCTGTAACCACCTACCATGTGGGAAATGCAGATATTCATGTTAGGTTCCTCAGCAGGGAGGTACATCCATTAAAGAAGATATATTTGTGAGCTCTCTACAGTTAAGTAACGAGTATCATGCGTGGTGTGATAATGTGACTCGGCTAAGTTCTTGTAATTAGCGCGTTTGGGTGTTTCTGGTACCAGAAACTTGTTGCTGGTCAATTATAAACCGACTTAAGTACGTATGGGTATCGGCGGGGTTGCAGTGTTCAGAGTTAACTCTGTTATCAACGGAACCTCCATGAAGCAAACCTGCCGCTCATCTCCCCCGGGACAGAGTCCCTGATTAGATTTACCTGGTCTGGGGATCATGGTATAATCGCAGTCCCAGCCGCCTTGCATGTAGAATTTGAATATTTCTTATTATCTCCCTTAACAAATATGGAAGCTAGGGATGGATACAGGAAATTCTGTATTAAATGAATGTGGAAGACTTTCATGTCAAAAACAAAGATAAAGTTTTCGCTGGTTTAAACACTGCATTATTAAAATATATTTGTTTAAACATGTTTTAATTACTAATATCTGTCCCCATAAATGTTTAGTTCGGATCTAAAAGTGTAGGTTTTAACTACATTAATATTCGTGGCCTACATTATTCATTTATATATAGTGCTGGAAACATGCTATTTAATCCTGATGTCATCGGAAAGCAAGTAACATCTGCTTTTCTTTAAACGAATTGAATTCCATGGTGATTTTAATGTTAATTTACAAATCGTAGAAAAGTCAGGATCGTGTTATTTAGATATAAAATATTTTTATAACAATCATTTTGAAATTATATTCCATATTTCCATCATATATCGTGGGAATTCAAATGCTTTAGATAAAAATTAGATAAAAACATAACTATTTTGCCTTGTAATTAAAACATCGAAGCTCATGAAGTAGCCTGTGAAGTACCATTGGTCGCTGGCTTCACCAGTCAAGCTGTTACCCGCTTGCTGCTAATATACAGTTAATTCATGGATTTTATCATGGTCATATGACATTCAGTGATTCAAGTACCACTTCCCAAACTAGATTAGATAGCTTTCTAGTGAGAAAATGTGTTCATTGACCATGGATGACATTGAAGGAGCTCGGGTATCCCGGCAGTCTCTCAGAATTAACAAGCCGATGGACAGTGTACAAGCACTCGGCGTCAATCGATATCTAATTGACACACCATTTCTCCGTATCCCCTCCATCCATCACGCGGCCCGCGGACCAGAAGGACGAACACATTAGAGAAGAGCCGGCCAGGACGACGCCACAGCAACTAACGAAGGAGCTCGCTAGACGGTACATGGTAAACCATCACGTCTGACCCTACACAGTCTTACTCCGGGAATTCTACACTTAGCCAATCTGTCGGAATAGGCAAAAGATTGGAGGACGAGATCACTGAAGTTACGCGTGTTATCACATTTACACCTCTCACCTGAGGGATTAAAATTCCATTAATATTCACCTAAAATAGATTACGGCGTAGAATCCTGCCCTTCATCGTTTAAGCTGTTCGTCGTGAATATAGCGAGGGAAAAACAGGTGGTCTACACATTATGTACGACACATCAAATGAATTTGAATTTTGAGACACTAGTTGAAGGGAAGGCCTTTTGCAATAGCATAAGTTTAAGAAACTTGTAAACATATAAACTTTATTCATTTCATATAACACCTACAAAAGTTAAAGAAAATTTAATAAAAGCTTTGTCTAAAAAGATACGTTTTCAATTTTCTTTTAAAATCGTCTATATTTTCATTACATTTAACATAATAAGGAAGTCCATATTTTCACTACATGTAACATGATTAGGAAGTTCATTCCAAAGAAAAGGCCCACATTTTGAAAATACCCGATCAGCAAACGTTTTGTTAGAATTAAATGGAACATATAATTGTTCAATATTGTTATTTGACCGGAGATTATCACGTCTTGTTTGTTTCCTTTTTAATCTATAGGTCTTCTAAATATTGTGGTCCATTTCCTTGCAAACATTTGAACACAAAACATAAAATTTTGAATTTAATACGTTGGGCTATTGGAAGCCAATGCAATTCTTTCAAGGCTTGCGATGAACTGTAACATACCTCGTTCTGCAAAATCAGTTTGGCACAAATGTTTTAAATCCTCTGCATTTTTTTGTAATTCCTGATTTGAAATTCCATACAATATACTATTAGAATAATCCATATGTGACATCACCAGGCTGAGAACTAGAATTTTGGTTGCTTCAGTTGTGAGAAACCGCCTGATATATCTTATTTTCCGAAGGTTAATCACAGCAATTTTTTTATGACATGTTCTCTGAAAATCAAAGTATTATCCAACCACGCGCCAAAATATTTTTTTACAAGAGTCTTTTCAACAATATCACCATTAATATTGATGTCTGTTGTTGAACATCTAGATAGCTGATGTCTGCTTCCAAATAAGATAAACTCTGTCTTTGAACAGTTCATTTTTAATTTGTTACCATCAATCCATGCTTTGACGTCTAAAACAAACTGTTCTGAATTTGAGATCGCCTTTCTGTCAGCATTAAATGTCTTTGGGTTGAACAGATTCTTCAGAATGTGGTCATCGGCATCCAAACAGATCTATTCCATCGGGTAAGATGTCATACAATGGACTAATGTAAGCTACAAGAAAATTGGACACGAGCAGCTGCCTTGAGGCACTCCAACAGTAGGTCTCTAACACGTCCTTGGTCTAAGGTAACTGGATATCCATTGTAGCGTCTTTTCACAAACACCAGATCTCTTTTCTAAGACATCTAGCAAGATCCGTGATGAACGGTGTCAAATGCCGCTGATAAATCAATTGCAAGTAACGGGGTCACTTGTTTATTCTCAATTCCCACTAAGATATCATTAGTTAATTTCAGTAAAGCTGTTTCACAGGAAAAATTTGGCCTATAAGCAGACTGATTGCTGAGTATGAGATTATGTTCACCACAATGTTTATTGAACCTTAGGTAACTGGATATCCATTGTAGCGTCTTTTCACAAACACCAAATCTCTTTTCTAAGACATCTAGCAAGATCCTTGTTGAACGGTGTCAAATGCCGCTGATAAATCAATTGCAAGTAACGGGGTCACTTGTTTATTCTCAATTCCCACTAAGATATCATTAGTTAATTTCAGTAAAGCTGTTTCACAGGAAAAATTTGGCCTATAAGCAGACTGATTGCTGAGTATGAGATTATGTTCACCACAATGTTTATTGAACCTTAGCAGCATTGCTTTCTCCAAAACTTTTGACAAAAAATTTAAATTACTAACTGGTCTATAGTTTGCATGTTGAAATTAAAGTCCAGGTTTTTCAGAATAGGTCTAATGATTGCATCTTTATAGTTCCTGGGAAAGGTACCCGATGACAAAGAAGCATTTACTATGTTTGTTACTGATGGCACTAAACCTGGTAAGCACTGCTTAACTAACTTCGTTGGTATAACATCAGTTTCACAGGATTTAGTCCCGAGATTGCAGATTATGGTCTTAACCTCCTCCTGGGTGAGCCGTTCAAAAGCATTGAGTAAAGGTACGGAAGTAGGCAATTCACAAGGGGAATAGTTTGGAATTCCTTTTAAGGCGTCACTGATTTTTTAAATTTTATCCAAAAAGTAATCAGCAAATTCATTTGCTAACTTCTCCTCGCTTTCTGCTTGTGGAAGTGAATTTTCTTTGATTGATCCAGCTAATTTTGCTACTAAGTGATAGAGCCTTTTAGAGTCACCTTGGCAATCTATCACAAGATTAGTCAGTGTTTCCCTTTTGGCCTTGTTGATTTCATAAACATATTTATTTCGTACTTTCTTTAAGGCCGTCCATTGATGAGGCTCACGATATTTGCGCCACACATGCTTCCCTCGGCGTAGCTGTTGCTTAAGGTTTCTGATGTTATCGCTTAGCCAAGGCTTTGGTTTCCGATGAATAATAGTTTTAGTTATTTCTGGGGTATACTCGTCCAATATTTGACTGACTGATTTTTCAAATGTGTCTACATTGCTATCGACTTGGTTTGAATCACCAAAACCAACGTCCCCGAAGGAATAATTTAACTGTTCGAAATCTAAGTTCTTCAAATTCCTAAATGTTTTAGTCTCGCTCACAATATTTTCGCAACGATTTAAGTCACGTTTCTGTAAGTATAGCCAAATCAATGTTTTGTTCACAAAAATAATTCCATAACATTTTTCTTTTTGATTTTATTGACTGAATATTAATGGTGGCCAAATGAATTTTTTCACTTGAATTCCTGAATTCATTTTTATGGTGCAGTTGGATGTTAATAAGATTTTCAGGGTCACTACATGTTGGCTTTATAGTTCTAACTCTGCCTCCTCTTTTTCTTCGATATCTCCTTTTATATATTCGAAGTTTTCTTATGTTTGCACACGTTGACGGATCAAGTGTATATACACGGACCACGGTGGTGAAAAGATCCGTCCCTCAGTGCCAGTAATTAATGCCCGGTGTAAGATAGCCTTTCTATGTTGTTACATGGTGGCCCTGCACATACGATTCGGTCGCTCACCTGAGTTGTGTAACACAGCTTACCTGTGTTGTTACATGGTGACTCGTCACGCACGATCAGTTTGCCAGGTTAAGGGTACGTTATGTGATGTCCATTTGACACTGTTATCAAATTTTACTGCCACAAATAGCCCGTCTCAAGAATGAAATTCCGACGATGTAAATGCACAGAATGATAGCTATGATGTTCATCTTTGTATATGTCCACAAATAAGAAACATGCGATACTAGAATCCAAGTAAAAACGTCGATACAGTCCAAGTTAAACAAGGCCTACAGCCCTACGAACCTGTGCAAAGTTAAGAAGTATGAATGGAGGTTTATTTTAAAAATTTAATATTGATCCTCCTAAGTCTTGCATATCTACCTTAGTCATTATGATTTCAGCAAAATGGACGTTTCTGACCTGCATGTTTCGGACTAGGACATTTTAAAACCAGAATATGGGTAGTCAACAAGCCACTATGTGTATCCGCAGAAATCAGAGTGGGACGGGTGAAGTGAGGCATGGATTAAGTGGCAAGGGGAATAGAGCGTGATGTGTTGCATATTAGCATGGATGTCTGCAGCTTAAACGTGAATGTAGGTGGTGCCACCTGTCATTAACTCAAGAAAATTGTCCAGGATGTATAACCCTGCAAAATTTCAGGTGGATAAGCCACCAGTTTTGCCTATGATGAAGAGCTATGTGAGATCTATAAACAAGCAAAATTTTGGCCCAATCGGTCAAACGGTTCCCGAGATATGAGCTTGGATGTCTACAGAGTAAACATGAATGTAGGTGGCGCCACCTGTAATAAAATTGAGAAAGCTGTAAAGGATGTAAAATACCTGCAAAATTTCAGAAGGATAAGTCAAACCACTGCTGAGATATGAGTGATTTTATCCCAGGGCAGATGAACAGATGGACGCTGTGCATAAGTGATTGCACGTGGCGCCACCAGTTTACCTATGATGAAGAGCTATGTTAGATCTATACACATGCAAAATTTTGGCCTAATCGGTCAAACGGTTCCCGAGATATGAGCTTGGATGTCTGCAGATTAATGTGAATATAGGTGGCGCCACCTGTCATAAAATCGAGAAAGCTGTCAAGGATGTAAAATACCTGCAAAATTTCAGGTGGATAAGTCAAACCACTGCTGAGATATGAGTGATTTTAACCTAAGGCAGATGAACAGATGGATGCTGTGCATAAGTGGTTGCAGGTGGCGCCACCAGTTTTCCCTATGATGAAGAGCTATGTGAGATCTATACACATGCAAAATTTTGGCCTAATCGGTCAAAAGGTTCCCGAGATATGAGCTTTGATGTCAGCAGAGTAAATGAGAATGTAGGTGGCGCCACCTGTCATAAAATCGAGAAAGCTGTCCATGATGTATAAACCTGCAAAATTTCAGGTGGATAAGTCAAACCACTGCTGAGATATGAGTGATTTTATCCAAAGGCAGATGAACAGATGGACGCTGTGCATTAATGGTTGCAGTTGGCGCCACCAGTTTGCCTATGATGAAGAGCTATGTGTGATCTATACACATGCAAACTTTTGGCCCAATCGGTCAAACAGTTCCCGAGATATGAGCTTGGATGTCTGCAGAGTAAATGTGAATGTAGGAGGCGCCACCTGTCATAAATCGAGAAAGCTGTCCAGGATATATAAACCTGCAAAATTTCAGGTGGATAAGTCAAACCACTGCTGAGATATGAGTTATATTATCCGAAGGCAGATGAACAGATTGACGCTGTGCAAAAATGGTTGCAGGTGGCGCCACCATTTTAGTGTATGTTATAAAGCTATCAAAGGGCTACATTTGTGCAAAATTTTTAGCCTGATCGGTCAAACGGTTCCCGAGATATGAGGGTTTATGTGTGGAAACAGACGCAAAAATGTACGCTGGGCAGCAAGGAAAGGTCAGAGGTCAACCAAAAATTAGGTTGCAGCAGTTCACATGTGACCTGATGATAAACCCGATTCGCTTAAAATGCAAACCAAGTTTTTTCAAACAGTTGAAAGATATAGTTCCAATAATCTGGGAATTCTGCATCTAAACATTGTGTCTAGACGTCTAGACGCTGTGTCTAGACGTCTAGACGCTGTGTCTAGACGTCTAGACGCATTGTCTAGACACCCCCCCCCCCCCTCAGCCAGGTCAGTTGCCATGGTGATGTCTGGATCCCACCTGTTTGTACTGAGTGACCTCTTGACTTGGCTGCTGAAACTCAGTATGAGGTCAAATCTGTTTTCAAATACAGAAAGCCTTTTTCAATTGGCTACAATGCTTTTTTAAAACTGTATTTACCCAATCTATGCGTATAAAACTGGCAGAACCCTACCATAGAATAAATCTTGTAAAGTTTAAACCAATCAGCTGAACAGTTTCATCATAAATCAGTGTATAAGCTAGAAGAGTTTAAAATTACGTTTTCGCTTGTAAAAAACACATCAATGTAGGTGGCGCCACCAATACCTCAAAATCAGATATGACATAAGTGACAAACATTAGTATAAAATTTGGTCATTATAGCTCTAGCCGTTTCTGAGATTTTAATTTTAGTGTGCTTTTTTGGACAGATGACTAAGTTCAACCTCCTGTAACTTGGCCAAATACTCCGAACTGGAACCATTTGAACAAACTTGAGAGAGATTGTTCGAGGGATCATTTCTGTGAAATATTGGACAATTTGGCTGGACAGTTTCAGAGAAGAAGATTTTTAAAGGTTTTTAAGCTTTTCCTCTATGAAATCTAAATTAATGCAGATACCCAATAATAAGCTCCAGGGCACCAAGTTTCACATGTGACGAATTCTTACATGTAATTTGGAGCTGCTAGCTCCGACAGTTTCTGACTTACAGCCATGGACGGCGGAAAAGCCAGCCCTGGACGGCGGACGGCGGACGGGTGACGACGGACGGACGACGCTGCGCCATCGCATAAGCTCACAGGTTCGCTAAAAAATGCACGTCTACCTCACTCGGCGACGGTGCTCAAGAAGGGGCCTCTCAATGAAAACACGAACTTTATTCGGTTTGTAATGCCATATATATAATAAATGGCAAAAGAAGATTTATCCTTCATAAAGTAGATCAACATTTTAATGGTATAATCTTAGTATTATCATGTACAATCTGCTACCACCTCCTGCTAAGTAAACGTCCATGAATACAATTAATGATAAACTATTTCAAAGTAACCTTCATGAAGGACTTCATACATTTTTTATCCCTTTATGAATTGTCATCAAGTTATCATTAAGACCATTTCAGGCACACGCTAGGATGCTGGCCTGAACAGGATATAATAGGTAAAGTTTTATTCATTGAAGATCGAGTCATGGTGTTACAACAAGACCATGCCGATTTTTGAACATGATTTTTAAAAAAACTGAATTTGATTTCCCGTGCACCCGCTTTAATGCACGGAATACTTTCATGCGCGTGTCTGTATATTTTTCTCTATGTCTCTCAGCCCTAATGAGCCATACTAACCTGATTACGATCCATACTAACCTGATTACGATCCATACTAACCTGATAACGATCAATATTAACCTGATAACGAACCATACTAATATGGTAACGGACAATCTATTTACAAGGCAAAGGTGGATCTTGCAGAACACTTATCAAGAAAATGGTAATAGCATTTTGAATGATTTGAAATACTTTTTATTTTCAAAACACATTCATAGAGTGTCCATTTTCGGTTTTCGCAAAAATAAAAGGAAAAACAGTTAACCTGATGATGTACTGATAATGTAACATCCGGTTACCATAAACTTTCCCTTTCCTCTAACAGTATATCCCATGGAAAACCGGTAGATATCTGTAGAGGATTTACCCCTCATTTTGTTTTAAATGTTTATAAGTGACTGCTTTGAGCTTGAATTTGAGCTTTCAATATTTTTCCTTGTTGGAGTGATTCAGCCATGTGATTGGTATGTCAAAGCATGTTAGACACATGCATATCTTGGGGGACAGAAGGATGTGTGTTTTGGTACTTTAAAGTTACCATACAGCTTACAACGGTTAGCATCCTTATTTCACTTTTACAATGTGTTCCTCACCCGGAGACAAAACGACATAGTCACATTGGTAATGCGAGATTTTGCCGGAAAATGTGTTTTACAAAACGGATGACACTGCATGGTTTGCTTATTTCCATTCAACAATAATTACACCGAGAGAAATCACCTTCGGTCCAATATCACAACATTTGATGCGTTTCCGTGTCCAATCGAGGTAAGGGCTTGATAACCCCTTGCTCCACGGAACGACTTATTGTACGGCTGGAGGTACAACTACAGGCGCAATATTCTACTTCAAGGAATATAAAACATTTGATGGCTCCCGACTGAAAGGACATGAATGTGAGAAATAAAGAGTATAGTGGTAGTTACACGTGGTGACAGTCAAGGTTACGACGTACCTTAGTATCATTAGTAAGCCGGTTTTGTCTGGGTATACATGTTCAGCGGTAAAACAATTTGACTATCAAATAAAGATAATGTCGGGGGCCTCAATCTTTGTTTATACAGAACGTTCGTTCACATCGTCCACATAAATTATCTAACATAACACACAAACAGTTATTTTTTTAATTTTCATTTGTATAGCGGCCCTTTATTTACATGATTTAAACAGAAGATTTGACAAATTTTAATGCGAGCTACGTTCTAACGACAGGAAGATATATAAACCTGAAAGAAAAAGATATCTACGTAAGTTCTTAGTAGATATGGGTAGATAAGTCACAGTAAACATGGAGCTAATAAAAAATTTTACATAATATCAAACTAACGTCTTTCTCCTATTCTAATGAGACCGAGGAGTCCCCAATAAATGCACTTTCAAGCACAATATCTTTTATATATGTAGTGATTACACTAAACCCGTATTAATCCAGGCGGAAAGAAAGTGATGAATAGGCATTGTCCGGGGTTATAAAACAGTCATAGTTTATTAACAAGGGTGTACAACTGCACTCAGCAATGTAAACAGTGATTATACCATTGTATAACAACAGCTAATAATACAGCATAACAAATTTTGTGTGATTGCATTAACCGCAACAGCCTCACACGATCAATGCAAGCCGTAACTCTTTGTTTTCCAGCACTGACTGCAACGCAGGTGTCCTATCAATACGTGATTAATAGTCACAATACCCTTACTTTAATGCCATGGACGTGAGCGATAACCTAAAACCTAAACCCGTGCTCATACTGAACAGTATTTTTAAATATTCATTCGGTATTTGTAACTCCTCGGTGGACCAAAGGCATCCTTATTTTCAATATAAACAGTCCCTCTTGTCTAAAAGTAGCATCGGCCAAAGAGGAAATTGCCTGCGTTTTGACAGCCTGAAGCTCATTGAATGTTAGTGAAAAGATATAGGCGAATCCAGTAGTGGGGTTGAAAAAAAAGTTTCCCAAGGGACAAGTATCCATAGTAATACCACAGGCTAGATCTATCCTGTTCTCAGTGGGCCATTCAGGTCTTGGCGCTACACGTTAGATGCCGGCCGACTTTTTAGCATCAGGTATTTATGCAGACGTTATGAGTTCCGAACGCTTTGCTGTTTTTCTTCCCACTTCGTCAGGAACTAGGGTTCGTTCTACCAAATGAAACCCAATAAATGTTGCCAGTGCCAATTTATTTGTTGCTTATTAATTTACAATGAAAGAACGAAATAGCAAGATACAACAATGTGCCTGTTAAAATATTAAAAAATACAATAAATTCAATATCCATATAACGAGATGTTGATTCTAGAACGCTGGCGATGCTTTTGATCAACCAAGTGTGATAACTTGGTCAAAGCCTGTCGTGGACCAATGCTACAAGCGAGAAGGGGATCAAGCTTCCATGTACAAGTCTCTGATTGCTTTTCCCTATCATATACTTTTTTATAACCTCTAATTGATTTGCCATCCTTATTGTATAATGTACGTTATGTCCAGATATAGTATGAAACAGAAAGGATTCCCATATAACACTCTTACTTCACTGGTTGCCTAATCAGGCCACTGATGATTTTCTGTTTTACTCACATTAAACCTCTAGTGAACAATAAACGGATTATAGTATAGTGTTTGTTTTGTACAAAGGCTATTTACAACCCTCATAAGATTTATTTTTTAAGTTCCTTATCGTTATTCATTTTGATAAATTGCTTTTTACTTTGCGGCCATATTTCTAAGTCTAATACCAGAAACTACCACATTGTTGTTGCTGCCAAATATGCCAGGGCGCAACAAAATCGTTGCTGCTAAATCGTTGACGTCAATCCATTCTGTCTTGATGAACTCAGGTGGAATGTGTATGTGTTTAACATGTTTTAACAAATCTTCCACACAAAAATTTTGACCGTAACAGAATAACTTTTGTTACCCAATATTTCACGCCACTCATTCCTGGGTGCGGGATCTTAGGGGCCTAACCTTTTCCTATACCATATCAATGTCGCCACTAATTCTATGACTCTTAGACACTGACGCACATTTTTGACGCTTCCAATCTTACATGCAAATCCACGTTAAGCCAAGTTTGATTTATTCCACAGGTTTTCTTATCTTTCATAAACAGCCAATATAAGAATGGGTGATCGATCATTCCCGAGCGCCATATTGCTGGTTAATTTCTTCATCTCTTCATGTCTTCTTACAAACCTGAAGTGATTTTACTCTTGGGAAATCGAAGTTGCTGCTGTATGCATGATTTCTTTAATGAGATTAGCATGGGCATGCATAGTCCCTCTCTTTTTAATCCTTCAAAGCTCCCTGTGTACTATTGACTTGTCAATTTATCTAATGTGCCCATACATTACCTTCCGATGTTGGAACAGACTCCAGACAGTCTGAGTGTCCTATCTGTAAGAAGTAAGCTGTGTTTGATAACATGCCACTGGGACCACATCACAAGACCACGTGACCGCTTGCTCAGCGAAAGAGAGACTGTCTTGAGGAAGTAAAGCCCTCGAGTGAAAAAGAAGCTACCTGCCCTGTTAATATTCTCTTTGGTTAAAACAGGATGAAAGCGTGTCAGGAACTTGGACAAGAGCTGAAGTCTATTGGCAAGAGAAACCTCCTTCTACAACATGCATCCAACATGGCAAACCACTTGCTAATTAAATTGCAAACATTATGTTCAGTATGTTCAACAAGGAAACTTTACAGACGTAACTGAATCTAAAACCATAGATTCTTGGTTAAGGAACCTGGCTAGGGGATGCGGCTGTAACATTTTAAAAACCTAATAATTGCAATTGTCATAAGACTTGTACAATTTCAGCTTTTGTTTAATCTACCTATATCGAGCAGCATAAACTTTACGTATACGCTATTTACGACGTGTAGAGAAAATCCGTGTGAGGGTTCGAGGATCGAAATGGCATATAAAAATAAAGAAATTATGGTAGCCTAGCATTTCTCGCCTAAATTGTCGTGTAAACTATTCTCCGTTCAGAATAGGGGGGGGGGGATCATCTAAGGGGACGCAGCCTCCTCCCTCTCATACTTGTAATGACTTTTGGGGTGGCTCCCAATTCGTGCAACTAGATAAGCTAAAGATGCTTGTACATTTGTATTTGTAATTTGCTGATTCGAGGTTTCTAGCAGTAAGAAAATCAAATGAGTGCTACATAACCCTCATGTCAAGTATATATGGCATGACCTATAGCGGTTTACAAACGAGCACTTGGGTCAGGGGACGTCATATTATAGACTTCTTTAAAAAATTAGCAAAGTTTATCCAGCAAAAAAGTTCAGAAGGCCAAGGCCTGCATGTCTTATCGAATGAGAAAAAATAGGGGAAATATAGGGAATAAATGTAGCTTTTGTTGAGATTTTTTGTACTCTGATATAACAGATTTAGGCTCGAGAAAAATATAATTGTTATATTATCTTCTAAATAATTAATATGGAGTTGTTTTTTTTCTAGACCAAGGTTTACCTGCTTCCGTTCTGATTTGATTCTCCAAATTCGGAGAACGAATCGGTGATGTGCTCTTCTAGGACAAGTTTGTTTTATTTTGCGGGATCATGCCTTATTAAGCTGAATAATTAATAATTTTAATATTTCTCCATTAGGTGCCCCTGTTCCTTTTGTGCTGCAAGGGGGGGGGGGTCACATATATTTGTTAAGACCTGTTGTCTGTAGGAACGGTGGAACATGAAAAAAATATTACCAGTACATCTTTTAATTGATAACAAACTAGAATCTGTAGTCAGGGCGTACAGACCTCCACCAGAATCTCCTTTAATATCAGTAATGTGTTCAGGTGTTACTATATGCATTTCATGTGTGAACACTGCCATGCTTTAGTAACAAGAGATCACCTTGCGAGTGAGAGAATAAATACGAATGGGCGGCTTCCACACGGGGAAAAAGGAATGGTCCTTTGTCATAATGGTTTATAAGAAAATATATATTGTGGTGATTCTTATTACCTCCAAAATGAAATGGACTATTGATATGTCTTAACTATAACCCTCTACAAATGTTCAGCAAAACATTTTTCGCCTGACACGCTTTTACAGGAGGCGACCTGTAATCCCCATTGAACCCCATTTCCATTATATTGCCTGTTAAGGAATTTTACTTGGTTAAAAGGAAGTAAAGATTTTAAATTAAAGCGCGGAACACATGTCCACATGAATCTTTTAATAGGGAGCACTTTTCCCGTTGAGTGGACACGAAGAGCTGAAACCCTTTACACGATCACCGTTTTATAGGTTTACAGGTATGTTGATTTTTATACATTCAGATTCGAAGTATCTTTCCATAATAACCATGGTTTTAATAGTTCGGCCGATTTATGGGTGGTTTGAAAATTTTTTTTTCGCTAAAGGAAGCCCTGGGGGGGGGGGGGGGGGGGGGGTTGCACACACTTCTAAAGGTTCTCACTTTCTAAGGGACTTTGAAACCCCCGCCAGAATCTACTTATCAGTCGTTCGTTCAAACGTGCACGTTTCATGTAAAACGTTGTCATGGTTCAGAAACACGCGTTCACAAGCGAGTAGTAGAACAACTGCATATTCGGGGACAAAGGAATAGCCCCTTTTAATTATTCATTTGTGGATTTGTGATTATGGCACTAAAGAAAAAGTATATTATGGTTATTCCAATGACCTGCAAAAATGTTGTGGATTACGGATGCAGTTTTACTCTACTCCTCTACAATTTTTCAGCAAAATCTGTATATTACATTTTGCGTTAATTTGCTGAAAGACAATGCAACGAACCAAGGCTGAAGTGGTTTCATTGCTAAATGCTTTCATCGAAATATATCAACCTGCTTTCTTTTTATCTGGGAGAGTTGTATCAGTTTTGCATCAGACCTGCTTATTCCATGACAATTTACAGCACTTAAACCAAAAATTTAATACTGTTGGACTATATTTTTCTCGGCCTATCTTTTTCACATTGGCAGCTATATGTTTCACGTACGTGAGACTTCGACGACATATGCATGTGTATACAAATAACGCATGTGTCTGTTAACATACCATAGACTATACCCTCAACTGACTACACTTAATAAACATCGTGTACGATGTTTCACGATGGCGCCTGAGCTTCAAATAATACAAAACATCTTTCATATAATTTCACGGTAGAAAGCTTCTTTATACAATCGTTAAATCTACGATTTTTCCCAAGCAATGAAGCTGTTGGACCTATGTTGTTTATCGGAAAAAAACTTCTCACTTAAAAATTCGTAAATCCCTGTATATGCCTCACGTCTCTTTCCAAAATTTATTTTTGTGAAAATTCTTGAATAGAATAATTTTTCTTTCTATATTGATATTTTGGAGAATCCTAGCAGAAGTAATCTTTATATCATATAAGTGAAACACATGACAAAAGTTCCTGCAAAAACCTTAGGATTAAAATATGCGTGGTTTAGTTCCTGTCAGCTCACTACAAAAACATGCATCAGAGCCGTGGATTTTCCACGGGTGCAGCTAGTTGAATTATTTGACAATAATGGGACCTATATCCAACCTGATACATTTGATCAGCACATCCAAAAAGAATGTCCTTTTGGTAAACCTATGACTCTTCTCTGAGTATTTTGTGATCTACAATAAAAAATGTTACTCCTGTGCACATAATATAGAGTGCGATTCTCAAAATGACTTAATTTCAGTCTCGTGTACACTGAACCATCTGTTTTTTTTTTTAACTTTAACATATAATTTCACTTTTGAAGCTAAAGGAAAAAGAGATGATAATTAACACAACATTACATTTACTTAACATATTTTTTTATTTAACTGACCAGAGAGCATGATCCTGAGTTTTTTTCTGGTTTAGAAACAAATAAATGCAAAATAATATCAAATCTTCAAGAACTTTCGGGTGAGCTTCGCTGAGATCACTTATATCACGGCGATCCCCGATGCTGAATCCTCGGCACGTGTTACAGGCATTTAAAGTACAATTATTATAGATGGTGTCGTATCCCTTTGTTACTGCTTTATCGATATAGGCGAATAAAGCGGGTTTATAATTAAATGATTAATTCAAGTATTAGTGTTTGCCTGGTCATGTGAGCTCAGTTGGTCATAAAGGAAATAATTATACGGTTGGTGGAACCCGGAGAACCTTGCTATACAAAGTTGTGAAGGAGCTATAGGACGACTGCAGTGTATAGCGCTGTATGCTGCACTGTTGTAGGGTGAAAGCATTCTATATGTCATTGTTCATTTATGTTATAATATACAACGCATCAAATGAGTGAAATTGAGTGAATTTGTTTGTAACATTAGAACTACATTCCAACGAAGTAAGTGCCTTGATATGGGAATATTATATAGATATATCGATACGCCACATCAATACGGTTACTGATACGCTATGCTTCTTGTATCATCATATCTATGAAACACAATAATTGCTAAAAAAATGTCGATACAACCCTAACCTAACTATAATGTGAACTATTTATACAGCTTAAGCTAGTATTGTTTGTTAAGTTAGCCTTAAAGACTTAAATAAGATCACAGGTAATGTCGTATTGTCATGGAAGAACTTGTCGGTGCTTCAGTGACAAGCCGGCTGGTGTGAGCGATGGTATAGGCGGATGTTGCGAACTGTCCTCGTAGTGCTGAATTCGATGCTCATTTTATATATTTCTACCATAAAATATATATTGCATGTTCTTCCATTTTGTGTTCACTTTATAATCCATTTATACTTGCATAATCTCAGGTTTGTTTGACAAAAGGTTAAACTAAAGCTTATCCTTTTTGGAAAATAATTCCGAGGAAGGGTTTAAGACAAGGACTATAAAATGAGATCGAAATTTGAATACCCATCATAAATACCCTATTAAGCATATGCAGTTTAAGAAAAAGGAGATATGTGTCCTGCTTCATTCTAACAACATTGACCTGAGGATCGGGACGCATCCCGAGAACAGTCTGTGGTGAATTTACAGTGTTTTTTTTTCATCGTTTATAAATATATATATATATATATATATATAAATATATATATATATATATAATATATAATATATAATATATATATGCATATATATCACAAATATTATATATAATATGTGTTGAGACTCACAAGTAAATATATATATTGGTCATAATACTGATAACGAAAAACTTTACCCACAGAGGTTTTCAATCAGAAGAAAATAGTGCATTTTACAATGCGTATTGTACCTGAACAGACTGACCGATACCAAGCCCTATTATATAAACAGAGCGTACTTACTTTTCCTCATTCCTTTTCGAATTCAGTAAACTAACATTTTTATTCAGAATGCGGAATAAATTGGTAAAAAAAGCGAGATGGGATAAAACATGCCATTCACATGCAGTTAACGCTAATTCAGGAAAAAATCCTGTTTTTAATGAAACCGACTTTCGATGCGTTAATGAAACACCCATTTCACATAATAATAAGCCTGCGTCAGATACATTTTTTTTGGAGGGGGGGGGGGGGAATAGAGAAGTAATAAAGGAAATAAATAAAGGTATATTACATTCTTATGAGCTTTTATACCGACATTATTCCCCGGCTTACTTTTAAATTGATATGAAATAATTAGTCGTTTTGTTTTCATTTTTAAAATGGGAATATATATAACGGTGCCTGTACTGGTCTATGAAAGATTATTCTGTATGAATCATCTGCCTACAGATTGTAGAAGAGACTAACGCGGCTATAAAACATAAAACATATGTAAATATATATCAGGCAAACATTAAACTCTCCTCTAGTTTCTTTATGCTTCTTTTTTATTCATTCACTGTTATTGTATTTTAGGTATTCAGTCGTCTGCTGTTCATCCAAAAGATAACAATTAACGAGGAGCAAGCGTGATCCTTCCTATGAAGGACTACCACGCCGCTCTGTGTTCCTATTAGAATCCATACATTAATGGCATCATGTTGCCTTCTCTTCTGTGCCACAGTGGCTCTGGTTTAATAACAATAGAGCACCGCACTCCCCATGACAAACAGCAAACCCCAACGATGTATTATAACATTAAAATCCCACGAGGTGTGGCCTGACCCGGGCCGGTACATCAAACTTGCGGGTTTGTTTTAAAGTCCGTCCCTGGAGAAGGAAACTTTTGATAAATATGGTCTCCCGGGTCAGGGATAAGTGGATTGATCTCTCTGATCCCATAGAGGGCACGAATTATAATAAACTGTCCCGGGAGGCAGGAACACTATACCAGCACAAGTACCATGTGCCAAGTGTAGCCTGAACGAATAAACAGCATTAGCTGATGAATCCGCCCTGTGGAATATAGTCGTAACTACACTCAGATTTTGCATATCAACAGGTATATCCCATAGGTTTTTACATGTAAGGTAGACTGCTCTACATAATGCCATTGCCATTTGCTATGTAAAATCGTGACTGATCACACTCAATAATTCTTGGAAAGAATTCAGCTTTTTGTGGACATGATATTAAACTGAACGCAGATAGAAAACACAACGATTTCCTGACAATAATTGAATAAAACACGTTTACTGCTACTCGATGGAGAATATCTTTGCAATACTTGCAATTTTAAACGTAATACTTTAAATGTGATATCTATATTATAATTGACCTCTGTCGTCATGCCTCGGATATGCACGTTTTTGGTCTTGAATTGTCTGGTTGATGCAATGATGCAAAGTGTGTTTTAAAGGGGGTAATTTACCTTATTTTTTCCATAAATCCAAAGATATCTCAAATATTTTTTTTTCAAATCGCCTGTTGCAGCGCAACCTGTCGACAACTACGATAATGTATAAATTCTCCGTATCTTTACATTTTCTGAGACTCAATGCGTCAGATATTACCAAATGTTTAGCCGTTCTTAGAGTATCTATAAACAATTTGATTCTAATAATAAGATATGAGGTAAGAAGAGTTTAAAATAAACTGTTTTCTTTTCTATCGCTTAGTAATTTACAAATTTCCTTTAGGCATGTCATAGTTTAGCCTAGCACCATCTGTCGTATTTTGTTAGAAAATAAACTGGTATTTAAATTCAATATAATGGACGGGTAAGAGAAGCTAGTCATTTAAAACCGAGTTGCGGATGAATGGAATTATTGGTATAGGAACATGAAAGGTGGTAGAACAAATAACTCATGCTGATATCCTGATTATCAAGCACGAATATCGCTTCCCTTTCTCTAACAGCCTGGAGCAATTGGCGATTAGGAGACATCAAAGGCCTCGGATGGTCAGTCAGATATGCGGAAACACCGTTACCGGCCTTTAATAACGTTACAGGATCAGAGGTCATCGGGGTCCAATTAAATCAACCCCACAGTCTGTTTGATCAGCAGATCATTAAAAGTCAACCTTCCCATTCCGGATGTGCGACGTTACTCCTTTTTCGGCAACAAACTCTTTCCGTTTCTGTAAAAACTTTCTCTTTGCAAACAAGTCTATAACAGAAAGTAATCACTTTCAAGCAACCCAGTACACTAAACTAATTGTATACTTTGATATTTGGCTTACCATTACTTACCATATGCTGATTGGTTCTGTTGTACCGTCTACAGATCCTACGTCTCTCGGTCCTAGATTGTGATAGTCCTGTTTATATAATTTGTTATAAGTTCTCGATTCCGTGCAGTTTACGGCAAGAACCACCACATCTTTACATGGCGTGAAAAATCAATGGTCGTTCTTGATTTCTCACCCAAGACCCGATAAACGTTTCCACTATGACTGACTGAAACATGGACAGGCTTGATACGATTATTTCACATAACCCATCCAAAATAATACACTATTGTCAATTTTACAGACAAGATTATATCAATGTACATTTAAATGTATACCAAGGTTTGCATCAAAAAGAAGAAAAATTTCCATGAGCCTGCAACCATGATAAACCGCTTGCTGTATGTCAGTCAGTCAATTACTTAAAAAAAATCAATTGGACACATGCAGTCCATCTTTCTACAGTATATTTTATATGAGGCGGATGGTTTTACTGGCGCCTGCATTTCATGACTGACCCCCCCCCCCCCCCCGCCCCCTTATGCAAAATAATCCTAAGCCAATTTGGTAAAGCTCGTCCAAATCGACGACACCTGCATGGAAAATAATAAATATTATCAGGGGGAATATAGCTTTGATTCTTACCATATGTTTTACTGTTTTAGCCTAGAGCCGCATGAGCATTCTGGATCCTTTTAATACCAAACATGATACCTTTAATTATATTCAGTAGACAACACAAATGTCGGTTGCAGTCACATAGCTGACAGGCCCGGTTCTAGAATTTTGGGGAGGGAGATGTTTAACGTGTATGATAAGAGATTGAACAACAAAAGTGCCCGCGACACAAATTAAGGGTTTTTTTTTCCATAAAATCGAGTAAACACTACACAAAGGAAATTTCTCCAAGTAAGGGAAGGGGGGCTGTCGAACTCTCCAGGGTCCGCCCCTTCTGACTGTTTAAGACAAGGAAGCTGTTCCTGGAGAAAGAAACGGGAATATGCATACCTCGTAGGTAGGCCTACCTATCCTCCTGACAATGTGCGGTGATATAACACTTCAGTCGACACATATTGTCAGTAGGCAGACGGTAGATGTGAAAGATATCGAAAATTCTAAATAATGTGTTTTGTATGGACTAAATGATTTATTCAAGGTGGGAAACTACTAAAAAGAGATGTTTTAAAGTAGAAACCCACTAGAAGTAAGGAAACAGAGTTCAATTAATGAAATCTTGATGGAAGGCCTGCCTGGCGGAGCCCTGTTTCCCCCTGATTATCGGCCGGGTAACGTCCTTGTTAACATTGTTTCACACACCTTTGTTCATACTCCACATAGAACGTCTATCTAAGAATGTCAAGGGTAAACAACCTTCCACATTCATTCACACAGCATGCTTTTACGCCGAAATCGAGCTATTTCGCCTAAGAAGTGTAAGTTCTGTGTAAAAAATCCAGTACATGGAGCAAGTATAGAGTATACATCGTCAGCATCTATGCCAAGTTTAACCAACAGAAGGTAACTGTCCGTGAAATATTTTATAT
This sequence comes from Sipunculus nudus, assembly GCA_026874595.1. Classification (NCBI taxonomy): domain Eukaryota; kingdom Metazoa; phylum Annelida; class Sipuncula; order Golfingiida; family Sipunculidae; genus Sipunculus; species Sipunculus nudus. Next base: position 83,816,487 of record CM049309.1, on the reverse strand, counting down.
ATTGACTAGGGACCAAGGTGTCTCGACGCTCAGCTGTATTTGCCTATTAATGATATTTTAAAGAAATTTTTCAGGATGGCGGTCCTGTGACATTAACCAATGACCTTGTGACCAAAAAATCTGAGAATTTATTTTCCTTTAACTTGCAGCATTTAGATTATTGTAACAATCTTCTAAAAAAGTGGGTCCAGTGACCTTGACGTCTTACCAGGTAACCTCGAAATCTACAGATTTTTTCCACTTTGGGCAAGTAAGCCATGTGTGAAAAATGGAAAGTGAAGGATGAAAAGTTTGATTTACAGTGCATCCACAATCATTTTAAAGACGTGGCTCCTGTGACCTTCACCTTTGACCTCTGGACCCTGAAAATCAAAATGTCTCTTACTTAAGTGATGGGTCATTAATAAAAAAGTTTGAAGCCAATCTGTCAAGCCAAAGCAAAATTATCATCCATAAACTAATGTGTGAATGGATTGGACCTGTGACCTTGACCCTTGACCCAATGACCCCGAATCGAAAAGAATCTTCCCCTATTGACAGGTGAGTAATATACTGAAGATGGAAGGTTTGTGATGAAAGGTTTGGCTTGAAATGCATACACATTCTTTTTAAAGAAATGAGCCCTGTGACTTTGACTTTTGGACCCCAAAAATCGACAGGTTTTTTACTTTTGTGAATATAGCCATATATATGTTACATTTAAAACCAATATGTCAAACATAATTGGAGTTATCATCTGGAAACTAATTTGTGAACAGATGGCCCCTATGACTTTGACCTTATGATCCCGAAATTCATTTATGCTTTCCCCATTCTGGCAAGTCAGCTCAATATGCAAGATGGAAAGTTTAGGATGAAAAGCTGGGCTTAAAATGCAGCCATAATATTTTTTAATAAGTGAGTCTTGTGACCTTGACCTTTGACCCAAAAATCATACAGTTTTTTTCTTTAGTGGTGGGCATGTTTGAAATCCATATGTCAATCCAACCTGGAGTTATCATCTTGAAACAAATTTGTGTGGATGGACGGATGGGCAGACAGACAGACAGAAGAACAGACAGACTGGGTGATTACTATAGGACATCCACTTGTGATCAATAAACACACCAGGTTATTGGACACTAGATGGAATCACAGCTGAGAAACTGACATGATTGTTGTCATTTTATGGTAAAAAATAGAAAAATATTCGTAAAATGAGAAAAAATACAGGTGGCGCCGCCACTATTCGGGAACCGACAAAACTAGTCATGGTCAATATTCAGGACAAGTTTCATGACAATCAATGCATTAATTATCAAGATACTGGAGGTTTTGTATCAAATTTTTGATTATTCGGGGGGGGGGATATTTACAATCCTGGGAGGATATAAGTCGCAGTGACCTTATTTCAGGTTTCCAAGGATATTTTTTATTGACCTCCCTGAAGTTTCACTTAGAAGTTTCTAGGACCAGCAGTTACGATTTGTGCCCTGCTAACGGACGACCGGACGGACATACGACAGACAAAGCGCCATTCCTTTACCTCAGTTGACTTACAGTCAGCTGAGATGATTAACCTGTGGATTGATCTTGAAGTGTGATATCCGTAACGTGGTAGTATAAATATAAACAGAAACTGATGCATGTGCTTCTGAGTTTACGTGATACAAATGTGTCCAGAATTGTTAAAGATGTAAATGCAAGGTGATAGTGCAGCGACACTTGCCGTGGTCATTTCAACATTATGCAAAAGGATTATCTGGATGAATTAGGGGATTACCCATTTTTGCATGCTGACATGAGAAACGAGTGCCAAGGGGTCGAGAGTGGCATGTTTTTCGCATTTACTGATCACAAACGTGGGTGAGTGGCTGTGTCAAACATGTGGCCAAACATGCTGAAATCCGTCACTGACAGCAGGGGTTATTCATATGCACAAAAGACCTATATCCTACGCTGGAGGTTGACTGTGTCACATGCCTGTGTTGTGAATGACCTGATCATCAAGCGACTGGGCAGGCATTCCGGTATTTGCCGAGGAGAATTCGGCTGTTTTAAAATGTACCTTAACATTATTTTTTCTCATATCGGCGAGGTCACTGCGGGAACAATTATCTTTAAAATGAGGTATATCAAGGTGTCATACACACGACGCGGTTTCAGGAAATATTGAGGACAAAAGTGGACAAACTTCCTTTTATAAGTATTATTTTATAAGTTCAATCCCAGGGACCACGGGTTTGTCTGTGAGATGGACATACTAATAAATGAACACGGATGTAAATTCTCAGGGACGCTTGAAACTGACCCAGGTCATGTTACCCAGCCGATTGAGGTCTGCATTTGTGGTGCCGAATAGTAATATATCCGCCAAAAATTAACTGTGGATGTTTCGCCAGTGTAATGAAAAGGGTTTATAGCCACTTTCGAAACAGTTAATTAAGCGTGCCTGCACTAAAAATTCAGGGTTTTCATTGTTAAACTAAAACTAAATGAGACCCACTCGGGGCTTATGGTTTCCTCTGTTTCTTTTAAGTCGAGGCACGTTAAGGCCATTTTTATCCCATGTTATTTATCGCATGTAAGCAATAGGGTCAATGAAAAATGACGACAGGCCGGGCCCCTGGAAGGGAGGAAAGGTTGGGAGGCTCCTTTATCGTTCCGTATCGACTCAAATCTCCGAGATTCACTCCGTTCCATGTTTTCTCTTCTATCGGCCCGTGGCAAAGGACTTCTCCCGTTCGAAGCGAAATCTTCGTAAAACATAGCACCATTTTTTAACCTGGGAAACACAAACAATATCCCCAGGAAAATATTTTGATGCAATGTTTGCTGAAAATCTTTAAACCCTCAGGAACAGGCAATATATATAATAATGGTATCTAAGTAATTCGTTTTAAGGTCCACATTCATTATGATATTAAATTTATACAATAATTCCATTCGTAAAATTCAACATATATTGCGGATGAAAAAAAAAATGAAATAAATAATGGTTATATTTTGAACATTGATAAAAAAAGTAAATGATTTTAAATGGTAAATGAAATTCAATTACATATAACAAAATGATTTTTTAAAGATGTAGTAGCACGCTTTTTAAAGCTTTAAATGCTCTCAAATGTTTGATAAAACGATCCTATCATAAATAAATTTTACAAAATCTTTGTTCAAATGAAACTTAATGACCAGTAGCAACGCCCTGATAATAAAACCTTTTTTTCATGTCACTATATTTGCGATGCCCAACCAATTTCTTATACAAATTTGAGAAGCTAACACTGTTTCATAGAAATAAAGAAAATATGACGTCACATCTTTAGCTTCAGCTAGCGAGGACTGTGTCAATAGGGTGGGAATAACTAATTTTTGTGACATAATTTTTTTATAAATGGATATTGAAACAGGTTCTGTAGCTTGACTTTCAATAGTGGTGTTATTTGACGCGCATTTTTGTTTTGGAGGCGAAAAGTATGCCACTAAACAGTAGTAAACCGGTGAGAGCGGCACCAGGTTTATGCGTCTCATCGGACGGGTTGCTAGGGCTGGCCACAAACCCTCGGTCTTTGATTCACGTGTAAAAATTTATGGATGCTATTATGAGCATGGAGCACAGACGCACAAAAAAATCCAATTCCAAAGCCCATTCCGGTTATTGAAGCGGGCTGTGCGCTGGTTTTAGCACGGGAAAGGTCTTATTGACAAATGGCGGTAGCTCCGCTGCCAGACAAGAATCATGGTCATCGGGGGCCCTGCCGGAAGTCATAACGCAAGAATATGATTCTGGACCACTTCAGCTATAGCTCAACAAAATAATGCTTTTGGAACTACAAGTCAGGAGGTTAAGTTGATTTTATCTCCCAACGAGAATGCACTATGTGATCTGAACCTACTGCCAGATGTTAAATAAGATGTAACAGCACAACAATATTAGTAAGCTGCTGACACGTGTTTGCAAAAACACGAATATATATGATATATATGTGTGTGTGACATGTGTGTGTGTGTGTGTGTGTGTGTGTGTGATATACATGTTCCAGTAAACATAATTACCAGCACTGACTACAAACCGGAGCTATCTGTTTTCTCATTACAGTTTAACTGATCTTATGAATAAAAATATAAAAATAACCATATGATGAGGATTTAAAGGTTAAAATACCCGATTGTATATCATTACGTTGACTATATATTATTTATATGAAGGAACGGATTTAGGACTTTAGGACTTAGGATTAAGTATTTTATATAACAGCATCTTATCATTTAGTATTATAAAATATCTAAAGGCGAGCGATTACATTTCATTACATCATTTCAATAAATCAAAGCCACAGCAAACGGAAAATGAATCCTGACAGTTATCTACACGATATCAAAGCAATAAAACTGGGCGCAAGAACCATTAATATCGTTCCTTGTCTGTTTAGTGTAGAGACTGTAACTACATTGGAAATCAATATTGGAAGAATGTAGGTCCGATTGCATAAATTCACGAGTGCAAGCTGTCTTAGCCGGGACTTTGTTTTGGGCAATTTTCCCAGTTCCACGACTAGATGAGAGTTATTAATGTCAGCTTTCAAACTGAATCCCCCGGGCCAGCGGGATGCAACATTAAGCATCCAGAAAATCGCCCCATCCCTGTCACAGATGCATCACTGAGGCAAACCCTATATCCTGTCTGCATGTCAATTGATCCGGCTTCTGAAGCCAAAGCATCATACAGGATCCCTCCGCATCTGAAAACTTGGCAAAGGTTACTCTCACTTTTCGGGAAAACCTCTGGCAAATGCATCAGAGGCGTATCAGATACATTGTGCAGGAAGACCAACTGTTTTGTGAGACTGATACTTATATACTCAAGAGAGAAAAGGGTACAATCATTAATTGTTTAAAAAAAATTATAATTATGGTGATAATGTTATAATCATGATCATCTCCAGTACTAATCAGTTTCAATCGTTAATTTCGATCATGCATATATCATGTGTATGATGTGAACAAAATGGCCGCCCTGAAACCTATATTCAGAGCACGAAGGACATTCCCAAAACCGGAAATCGGCTGCTTGCAATCTCCGACTGGGTTAATATTATGTAGCCGCATCGCTAATTCTGTAATGGTTGAAAAATGAACCGTGTGGGAAACTGGTCATGGCCTGTGATAATTACTTTGTTTATTGACTGTTAAAATCAGTCGAGCAAATACCATCGTTGCCACATTAAATGTTTGGAGCGCCACAGGAACACTCTAATACACCATGGTAATATTGCTTCGGGCTGGGTATTAAATATCAATTAAGATAATTTTAATTATTCAATTTTCAGAAATAATTCGTGCACAACAATTTCTCTCAACATAACCCTTTTTCTTCTAATGCTATCTGAACCTACAGCAACTCTCCCGACAGTACTAACAGGTGCAGCTGTAAAATACAACTCATGCAGAGGACACTGATAGGACCGATAGGACGTACTTTAGGTCGTGACTCTAAAAAGTGCACTGCTATGGCTGACCATACTGTCCAGCGATCGCTGCACATATATTGCCGCTAATCTAAAAATTTAGGTTATGTCTGAGAAATCAACACAAAAGATATGGGCCTCGCTCTTCTAAGCCATCAAGCACATAACACGTGGAAGAAATGTTTGTATAAAGTCAGATATTGAACAAACATGAAGGTACATTTACTAATATTTTTGTGTTGCACCGGAACCGTTCACTCACATGGTAAATGTCAATTAACGAACATATTTAACTGCTGTTCTGGATTTTTCAAAGTAACACGATACGTGGTTTTGTAAAAAAAAGACGAATTAATTTGTTTTCTAATCGAGAATTTCGGCGCAGTTTCATTGATGCACCAGACCACATCCCTGGGACAAATTCTTTTTGAAGAGAGGAAAAAGTGCCAGAAGCAGAAACGATTCTCCTGTGTGTTTTTACTCGTATTCAGTTAGATATTGTGTCTGTAGGATAATGTTATGATGTTACATACTTAATTGCACTCAACTTACCTACCAGGGGGTGTTTCAATAAACTGACTTAAGCCCGAAAATGACCGATTTTGACTTAAACCACCCAGCTGAATATTGACGCCCCTGTTCTATGAAGTATGATGTCAAATGTTGAAGTCTAAGATTCTTGAAATTCATTTCAATGAAAGCAGTTAATTTTTATTTTAATTCATAACGGTTAATATTCGTGAAAGAGACCATGCAGTAGCTAACAAAAAATCAAATTTCACAAAAACACATTCTCCACTTGTGATGCCTGATTGACTTAATTAATTTCACTTCATTGTTATATTTATATCATATGGGAGCCAGGATGGATAGTCAGATCAAAGATATTATTACAGTTAAATATTTATAATAATCAGTAAGATATAATTCATCTATATATCGATCGTTATGTAGCTATAAAAATGCTAATATAAAATAGTAATGACAGCTCAGGCAGTTCAGGAAAAATATGTTTCGTTTAGGTTCTCACACTAATGTCAAGAACGCTACAATTTTATTTAGCAACCTGCTTGTGTACAAACACCTGTCAGTTTCGCTAATTTAGTGGTCATTTTCAACTGTTTTTAAGTGCTGATTTACGCCTCTATTATATCTATTTTGTACCTCGCCCGCTCGGCCCGCATGGAGAGGATGAGTACCGTGGCCAGCTGCACAACGAGCATCAGAGTGACCGTTCTGGGAAACCAGCGACAGGCAGTCACCTCCCTGTTTACCAATGTGCCGATAGGCTTGCTGTGTTTTCATAAAATGTGCCAATCAAGTTGAATTTTGTGCTAGATGTGCCTCAAAACAGTGTGTCATGTGGCCATGTTTTCTGAACTTATAATATAAGCCTGCTACCTGACAGGCTTGGGGGTTAAGCCCCCAAACGGACTTAAGTCATTTTTGGTATTTTTATTGAATCGGGCTTAACTCTTCAGCTTGGTGTCTTAAGTCAAAATCGGTCATTTTCGGGCTTAAGTCAGTTTATTGAAACACCCCCAGGAGTAGATATCACAATCTTCAAACTGTCTGATATAGTATCTTGAACATCTTATATATATATATATATATATATATATATATATATATATATATATATATTCAGATCGTAATCGGATAATAACTATTACGAAGGGTACCTTATATTTAAGCAAACAACTCCGGCGTAGACTCTGCGCAAGAATCAATACTGGTTCCTTAAAATCGTAGAGTGTATGACATCAATCGTATTTATTTTACACTTGAACCAGGTTGTGCAAAGTTTTAAATTAAGATTGTAAATTCTTGTGTTAAAAAAACTGAAAAGAAAGGACTCATTCAGTGTTATGTCTTCCAGTGTTATAACTCTTGGAAAGGATCCATTCAGCAGATAAAACTACGATTATCAGAGCCCCTTACATGGTCATCCAGTGTTAAAAATGGTTCAATTTTGTAGATCCAAACGGTGAAATGACTTATGCACGAAGGGAAACCACCAGTCTCCCACAATAAAAGCGAACATCATTAGCATATTTGTTCATAGAACACTTTAATGCTTTCCTTGTATTTTCAGCATAATCAGAACATCAGATATTATATCGTATATCATTTTTCTGTTCTTTGTCCAGAATTTTCTACTTCGTTTGATGGGATCCTAGGTTGAATATATGGTCATGTTCTATTCAAGGAAGTTATCCTACTTTGTAGCTCTATTTAAAGCGCATTATACTTTTCTTCCACGGGAAGTGATGTATTCACCTTTTTTCTCCTTAAATAAATTTCTAGGGTAAATGCGATTTTCGTGAGACGCGTCTTTTCCAAGTATCACTCCAATCAATCACGGCGACCATGATACATTAATTAAGAACTGATGACATTTAACAACCTGAGACTCAGGATGTGCCAATTTAATTTCCAGAATTTCATAGGAATAAAAATACATTTTACATTAATAATTGATGCATATAATTATATTTTCTGAAACAAAGTTATCCGTTTTACCGTACAAATATTGGTAAAATGATTAATCTTATTCACCAGGTAACGTAAACCCCGGAAGCTGCCAAGGCATATTAGCTCATACAAGATGGAGCACATGTGACTTACCTTCTGCCTGCGGCCGCTATCTTAAAATCAGCAAAGAAAGACTCGTACCTACTGATGTATAGATCTATGAATGCGAAAACTCTGTTGATAAATCTCATAATAACAACAAAGGAACACATTAATGATCACGCAAATATTAATTATAACCATGAGTTGCTGTGATTAGAACAACGAAATAATTTGTCAAATCAAACCAAACTGTTTGACGAATGGATTAATCTGCACACTAATAAGTACATAGAGTGAGGACATGAAGAACTCTTGAAATTAATAAATAGAAAGTACATTTGAAAAAACGAGTAAATACCTAATTAATATCAAATAATTATATTTGTGGAACCAGTTGAATAGTGATCAAATGATGACCAGACAGAGAAAGATTCAGTGCATTATATTTACTACTAATTTAGACAAAATTTAAATGCCAATTGATAAATTAAAATGAAAAGTTTTCTATATAAAAGCTATCTTGAATGTGTAGTTTAATTGCAATTACAAGTCAAATAAAGGAACAGTATGGGTGTAAAGTATTTTTTGACACTCAGAATATTAGGTAAAATTTTAAATTCAGCAATAAAGATCGTTCTACGTAACCCCCTATCCTTTACAGAAAATAAGTCACATATCATCTACCAGGTTTTCCAGTTTATAATTTCACAAACTATCCATGGGTGACGCACTTTTGAGTAGATAAGCTATATAGTGGGTCATAGCAAATAACAAGATCATATGCATCTCTTCAATTTTTCTTCTAATATTCTGTATTCCCTTTGACGGGATCTTCGCTGCAGGTATCGGCATATCCTATCTTTAAATTTATAAAGATATTTGTTAATCTTAACAGTAATATCCTTTATGTGTTTATATATATATATATATATATATATATATATATATATATATATATATATATATATATAAAGCTGCCAAATATACTAATATCCCACCGAGCCATAACCATTAAATATCCGGGGAACGTATTTATGCGAACGCAGATGCCGATATGTCTTCCTTCACAATTTAACATCGAAGACACGAAATGAGTAAACAATATAAAAGTTAAAAATAAGAATATCCGGCATCAGGTAAATGAATATTCTTATTTATAATTCACTTTGTGAGAAAACGAGCCCATACATCACAGGGACCAGGCAATATGAACGTGAGGGCACGCAAGTTTCAGCTGAAATATTCAAGGATTTTTAGAACGGCAGCTGCACCCGCCACAATACTATGGTTTCCGTTGACACAACTCTCATTTAGAATTCACTTTGTGTTAAAAAAAAGGCGAGCTGTTCAGTCTCATGATACGACTTAGTATGATCCAGTAACGGTAAGCGTATCATCTAGATGCAATTATAAATCATTTTGAAACATAATGTTAGTATATTAAGCGCTGGAATATTGAAGATTTCCAGAGAGAGAGAGATCCCACTGGTTAAAGGCAGTGTATCATTTATTCATTGTTCAAGAAATTTCTGCGATGTAACATCGAATAGCGCTTCCATGAATTACGAAGGGACGAGAGATGTTGTTAATGTTGACAGTTTAATTTGACACCACGAAGAACAGAAGCTAATGAACCGCAAAATATCAGATAATTAAAAGCTATATGTAGGCGCGCTTTCCAATAAAGTGCAAAACTTAGACGGACACCACTTGCATGGGATTCTGCCATTGTAGCTTGATCCGTGCGGCGACCATCTGCCGAAGCGACTAAATATAATGCCAGCTCGGGACCAGCTCTTTTTAGTGCATGTTTTTTTTCAAAAGGTCCCTACGAAAACACAAACTCCTCCTCAGAAACCCAATTCGGTGCAGATGATTCTTTTAAATTCTTTTCCTCCATATTGTTTGCTGCAATGTTTGAAACGAAATATCAAAGTCCTATTTAACTCAACTTCTTTTACAAAGTCATCTCAAGTCGTCCTGTTTTATGTACTGATTTATTTGACACATGCGCCGCCACTTTATGTTGGAGACAAAATGTCATTTTGTAAAAAAAAATCAGAGATGGTTTATCTTATGTGAAGTGGCAGGATAAATACCACGTGATAAATTATATTGATGGTTATCATGAGTAGACTTTAGACTAAGAGAAGGCAAAATGTTAAAAAAAAATTATTCTGGATTTATGGACGACAGTAATCAGTATCTACGGTCAACCAAAGGTACCAACATCTCATGCCAGGAGGCGGCTAGATTCTGATAATTAGGGGGACACAGGGTCCTGGTTTCTGGATTGATCTAAGCTAAATCACTGCCTTAAAAAATTACCTGAACGTATATCTACAACAGAAATCGTGATCCTAGCTAAATCACTGTCTTTAAGAACCATCTGACTGAACGTAAAGCTAGAACAGAGACCATGATCTTAGCTAAATCACTGTCTCAAGAAATTACCTGACTGAAAGTAACTATTGAACAGATATACTGATCTTAGCTAAATCACTGTCTCAAGAAGTTACCTGACTGAAAGTAACTCTTGAACAGATATACTGATCTTAGCTAAATCATTGTCTCAAGAAGTTACCTGACTGAAAGTAACTCTTGAACAGATATACTGATCTTAGCAAAACCACTGTCTCAAAAGTTACCTGACTGAAAGTAACTCTTGAACAGATATACTGATCTTAGCAAAATCACTGTCTAAAGAAGTTACCTGACTGAAAGTAACTCTTGAACAGATATACTGATCTCAGCAAAATCACTGTCTCAAGAAGTTACCTGACTGAAAGTAACTCTTGAACAGATATACTGATCTTAGCAAAATCACTGTCTCAAGAAGTTACCTGACTGAAAATAACTCTTGAACAGATATACTGATCTCAGCAAAATCACTGTCTCAAGAAGTTACCTGACTGAAAGTAACTCTTGAACCGATATACTGATCTCAGCAAAATCACTGTCTCAAGAAGTTACCTGACTGAAAGTAACTCTTGAACAGATATACTGATCTTAGCAAAATCACTGTCTCATGAAGTTACCTGACTGAAAGTAACTCTTGAACAGATATACTGATCTTAGCAAAATCACTGTCTCAAGAAGTTACCTGACTGAAAGTAACTCTTGAACAGATATACTGATCTTAGCAAAATCACTGTCTCAAGAAGTTACCTGACTGAAAGTAACTCTTGAACAGATATACTGATCTTAGCAAAATCACTGTCTCAAGAAGTTACCTGACTGAAAGTAACTCTTGAACAGATATACTGATCTTAGCAAAACCACTGTCTCAAGAAGTTACCTGACTGAAAATAACTCTTGAACAGATATACTGATCTTAGCTAAATCACTGTCACAAGAAGTTACCTGACTGAAAGTAAAGGAATGAACGTGAAACATGAACAAAATTGGGATACCGGTAATATCCTCTAGGTCTAGGACCTCCGGATACGTCAGACTAGCATTGATGCAAATCAAATTTCCATAAATTTTCCTCCACTCAAAAACAATGTACATGGAGAACTTTGCTTCATATCTGTTTATATTGCCGTGTGAAAGATACGCGCCTATATAATATCGTCCTAATCTTGGTGGGTTACGTGACCGTGTTCTAGCAGTAGCTACAGATGATCGGTGCATATGGACGGCGAGGTAATTCTGGTTATGTTTAACCTTATGAATTTCTTTCCTTCTGTTAACTATTTTACCCAAATGTCTGGCTTTTGGCAGCGACTCAGTGTCCAGTATAAAACTTTATCTAAACTGATATTTCCTTCAAAAGCAAATATATAATTATATAGAAGATGGAAAACACATGCGCCATGATTTATAAATCAAGCCCTTTATCTTCATCACCATCTAAACGGTGACACTGCAAACGCATACCGTTCTGTATGGCACTGTATACCGTATCCCCTTGAAATGATCATTAGGAGTGTCAGATGTAAAAATATTACTTTCCTGTATGGTTACCTAGTCTGTTCTGTCACCAGGATCTTTTCAGATTTAGCATTGATAATTTGACTCTGTCCGCTCTACACCAAAATAAGCTTGATTTAGTGTGATGGTTCTGTAAGAAGAGTATATAAAACTACTGTGTATAAAGCTGAAATAGTTTGAGTAGAGTTCATACATGAAATATAATTTGTGGCATTAGATTAAGACTAATAGAAAATGTTTGTATTAAATTACATGCCAGTTGTTCTATCATGGTGTCTTGTGGACAGATGATGATTGCGTCGATAGATCAGGGTCAGCCCTAGTGAAATCCCACCAGCGAAACCATGGTAACGCATCACATCTGCTCAGAATAAGCGCATCTCTTTCGGGGTTTGGGGGAGTAGATACAATAGATATTACATTTTGGTGATTATCACCCCTGCAGCGGCACAATATATTGCCAATTTTAAGCAATATAAACTGACCAGCAATCTGGAAGCAAATTTGCGGCCATACCCATCTCGTTTAATGTGTCCCCGGCTGTGAATACACAACAGCCTGTTACAGGTCCTATTGACACGGTGGGGAGCGCTTTTATTTTAAATATATATTCCTGAAATGCGGCAGAGTAAATGAGAAAACGCCAGTGATGAGCGGCATTCAGTGACCACTTAAGCACCCGCTCCCTCTCAAAGGGGGCCACATGAGTTGATTAATTCATGAGCGAAAGATCGATTGGGGAATCTCGTAAAGCAAGTGTCAGAAAAGCTCTGCTCTTACTAATTTTCCGATCATGTGCCTGTTCACATCAATGCACGTCACAGGTCAGCTACTGGAAATCGTCTCGTCATCACCGTTATAAAGGCTAAACACTTTCTCTGTCACATTATACAGCGTTCACAGTTGTTTTTTTTTTCCTTTAAAAATTAATTCCAAAGTTAATATCTCGGCGGTATTGAATGCACCAAGCTTTCTGCACCCAAGATCTTCCTTTTGTGATTCACACGGTTTCCCATTCTATGTTTTATATTTATTATAATTTTACGTTTAGCCATCAGCTTAAAGGCGTCCTTTATAAATATTGATCATTTTTAGCTATAATATGAATAAATGATAATTGTTGAAACTAAATGTCAAGCTATGACATAAGATAAGATAAAATAAATCTTAAAACTGACGATATTATTAAGTATATATAGATATTTACGGACAACAATGAGGTTTCATATGAGTATTGTAAGATGTAAGAGGTTGGTTTACAGAAAATTTGAATAAAAAATGTCAATATTTTTTAATTGAAGACAGGCTTTTAACTGACAAGTCATATGCGAGAATGTAAATGGAACATTAGTAGAGAGAAGAAAATATTGGAAACACACAAAAAAAAATGATCGAAAAATTTAAAGGATAGAAAAAAGAGAAAGAGAAAGCAATACGAAAAGGCTTGCTTACGCCCATTTGCGGAACATTTTTTGTTTGTTTTTTATAAAGTTAAAATTTTAAAGTGTTCCAGAAATTCTCACCTTCTCAATATATATGTATTTATATTCTCTTGTGCTTTCAAAATCAAATGATTAAATTCTATTTCACGCGTGCAGAAAAAAGATGCTTCCGAAACACAATATATATATAAATCTTATTCAATGGGTAATTTATTCCTCAAACTTACGCACTTGTTTTATAATTTAATTTTTTTTATTTCACAAATAGGAATCAACTATGAGGGGAAATAATGTAAATATTTAAATTATAGAACGGTGCATGGTGTGGTTCCGTCACACCTTCTACCATGGTACTGTAACTGTCTCAACCATATTGTAAAATCAATATGTCATGGCATGATGATCAGCCGGAAAATGGACAGAGCTACGTCCGTTAAATTCTGTATGCACGGCTATTACAACAGAAAAATTACACCACACAATACTTGGCTGAATTCTGTTCCGCACTGGACTTACCTAATGAAATAGAAGAAATTAATCCACTTACAATGAGAAGTTTCCTGTAAATCCATAAATGATTTGTCAGATAAGTAGATGGGAGCAGTAGGATGTTCTATATTAAAATGGCGATGCGTGTATCCCGAGTGTCATAGATTTAGGTAGGTAGAATATCTAGAACACCAAGCCAACGTCCAGGTCCTGAACACGTCACATGCCGGGAGAGGTTAGAACGGCTGTCGGTAAAATGGCAGCTCACATGGGAAATCAAGAATAGCGGAGCCAGTTTGCCTTGTGCGGCTTGCATGAGCCAGCCCACATAAGTCTATTATTTGTCTTCGAGGACCCGGGACTGTCCCCTTCCATTCCGCCATCCCCGGCTTGAGTCGGGTGATGTCACCGACTGCCCTCTTCTACCCTGCTCACCCATACAGGGGTAACAAACACCAGGTCCGAACCATTCCCTGGGTGATGTATCACAATCAGATCAGTGGCCGAACCACCGATCGATGAGGAGCGGCCCAGCTGTAGCTAAGCTAAATTCGCCTTTATTTCAAAAGAATTCAACCTTTCTTCCATTTATTTTAGTGAAATTTGATGAACCCAGAGAACATAGATGAACATAATATATATATATCGTGACGAACTAGAATAGAAGACAAAACCTATTGTCGTCGTTAGAAATGACAGAAAACAGGGAGAGGGACAAGAAATGACTAATTATTGGGTTTTCCATCTTCACAAAGCAGGCTCTATATGCAGGGCAGGATTCTGGGGCGCTCCTGCTAGAAATTAATCATTTGTAGTCCAAAAGGCAAAGAAAAACGTTAATTGGACACATTTAGTTGCTGCTGGGAGACCTTGAATGAAATCATCATGTAAGGCAAAGTGGGGAATGTTGATAACAAAATCTTATTCTGAAAAGCCTGTGCACATGTATATATATATATACTCGTCACATCTATGATTAATGATGTTTCCGGTAAATTTGGAAAGGTAAATGTGAGGAACTGGTGTTGGCAACATATGATTATGGCTCACAAAACCACAGGGAAATGAGAAGAACGGACTTGACCGTTCTACAGTAGAGGTTGGAAATACCATGGAAGAAATGAGTTCATTTGGAACATTAAAAGAATTATGAGGAAAACAATCAGAAATTATATTGGTGTAATATGGTCACATGATACACGAGTCATAACGTGATCACAATCAGCTCTGCATAAGCAATTCGCATATCGCTCGGGCACTCAGTCATCAGTTTAATGAACATGTTCATGTTTGTACATCTCAGGTCGACGTTAATTTGCCCGCATGTGATGAAGCCTGAACGCCCAGAACCAGGGTCGGCCGTCTGATCAGGCAAAAACGCTGACCTCTTTATGGGAGACCCATAAAGAAATATGATTCATGGTAATAGACCTGAAACTCCCCGGCACTGGCGAGGCTGACACCGTATGGGGGATTGCTGACAATATGTAACGCAGGTTTTTGAAGCAATATTGCAAACGGCCTTGGGAAATGGGATTTGTGATGAGGGAACTGTCAAAAAGCATAAAATAGGCATGCGTATTGTCAGGCTGGGAGATTCCCTCGTCTTCCACATTCACGTTCAAGGAACTGACTCATTTACCACTAATATATATCTACATATTAGATATGTAAATGATTAAAGTAGTGTTCAATAAATGTTCACACAAATGTTGATGTATTCCAATGCCTGCTGTTATTTACTACGTCTAGTAAAAAAATAACTATGCATTACAGATTGTATATAATTAGAAAGCATCCAACGTTGGATTTACTTCGATAAATAAATAAATATATATATATATATATAAATATATATATATAGTTTATCCAACGTTGGCGGACCCGTATATATATGAGCCGCGTATACCAGTTCCCTCTCTCTCTCTTTCTATATATATATATATATATATATATATATATATATATACGAATACCAATGGAATGAATGACAGAATGAGCTATGGCACAATGAAGAAATGATTAGATTACAGGTCGATTCACTTTTGAAGATTGTTGTGTGTGAAGAGAGCTGCATCCAAATCCGCCTTCAATTTAACCAATCCAATCTGCCCCAACATTTTACAAAGCATGCACCAATTAGAAGTAAACTGTGGTCGAAAGGCCAAAAGTGCCTTCGTTTACAGACGAATTGAAAAGCAAGAAAAGGGAATATCGTTAGTACGAAAGGGGATGGCAGAAAAACAAGACCCTTGAAAACTTGCTGCAAATGCATAAAGCGCCTAACATTTACCACACTGGTGTTACAAAAACAAGGACGGACTTTTCGTCGGAGCAGTGTAAACGGAATGCACCTACGTGGTGTGTCTTTTCAAATGTTTCAGAAGAGGACATCAGAAAAACAATTATGGGATCGAAAACCACAAGTTGTGATCTAGGTCCTATTCCAACTTGGTTACTGGAGCAGAATGTTGATATACTCTGTCCCATTGTGACACGAATTATGAATACTTCTTTATCTACCGGATCATTTCCTACAGATTGGAAAAAAATACTAATTCCATTTTGAAAAGGACTGGGCTTGAAATTGACTGTAAAAACATCAGACCTGTCAGTTATCGCCTTTACATATCCAAATTGTGTGGAAAAGGTAGTTGTTAACCAAATGGAGCTTCACTCAAGCCAGAATGGACTATTACCACCAATGCAATCGACATATCTTCCTTTACACTCGACTGAAACCTCTTTGATAAAATTTGTATCAGACTGCCTAATAAATATGGATAACAGGAATTAACACTACAGGCAATGATCGACTTGAGTGGTGCATTTGACACAGTGGACCATAATATTATATTAAACCAACTTAAGACCCGATTCGGAGTCGATGCTGACGGAACGATGTTTCAGTGGTTCATGTCGTATCTACATGGACGCCAGCAGGCTGTCAGCATAGAGGGCAATACTTCCACCTTCAAGGGTCTAACATTGGGGCTCCACAGGGGTCATGTTGTGGACCCTACCTATTCCTGTCAAGCTATCTGTCACAAGTCATCGGAACACAGCTTCCGAAATGTAATGGATATTCAGATGACCATTGTTTATATTTATCCTTCAAGCCAGATGATTAATTCGCGGAACATCAGGCCATTATTGCTTTGCAGAGATACCTTTCAGATATTAAGCAATGGATGTCGGAGTTTAAATTAAAGATTAATGACACTAAGACAGAATATATTGAACTTGTTTTCCGGCAACAACTATCTAAGCTCAGTAACGAATATATAACTGTAGGTAATTAGACCATCAGATGTGTTAATGATTTGAAATATCTTGGTGCATGGCTCGATGCACAACTAAAGTTTGATAAACATATTACGTAAAAGTGTGAAGTTGCTTCCCACAGTTTACACTGTATAAGATCCATTCGGAACTTTCTGACGCCGGAGGTCTGTCAAATTCTAATCCATGGACTCGTGCACAGTCATTTGGATTACTAAAACTCGTTGTTTTAAGGAGCCTCTGCATACTCGCTTAATCGCTGTTAAAGGATTCAGAACTATGGTGCAAGATTGATTTCAGGATAAAATTGAAAATGTATGTGTTAGTTTATAAAGCAGTTAATAACATGGCACCATCCTATATTACAGATAATTCGATTCAGACACAACACCTATCCCTTGCGATCTTGGGCTCATGGCAGTTCTTATTTAGTTGAACTAGCAAGAAAACTTTCGGTGATCCAAGTTTCTATGCCTGCGCCCCAAAACTCTCGAACCAACTTCCCATAAACGTTAAACTGCAGGTTTTACTGACCACTTTTAAAAAATCTTTGAAGAATTTCTAACTCCGTCAGGCTTTTAGTGATTTAACCAGTAACGAGGGAAGCACTATTAGTTGATTATTTTAAATATCTTGCATTTTACTGTTTTAATATGTATTTGATAATTTACATTATGTACTCATACTAATGATTACAATGCAGATTTTATGTTCTTTTATGTTCTTTTTCTTTAAACGCTTTATAAAACGTATGAATGTAATTGTAAATGTAATTTCCTGATAATCACTAACGTGGCGCTGGTGAAGCCTGCTATATGTTGAGAGTATAGAAACAGCACATGGTTCACTTCCGTATTAAAAATGCTGCAGCCATTAGTTTTATGGGCATGAAACCATTTACAAATTAAAGAAGTATAGTCTTCTGTGACATTAACTGGCTGCTGCAGGACTTTTTCATCCAATTGGCTGACAGTTATTGCCCACGTGATGGAAGATGTCGAAAAGAACGGCTCAGACATGTGGCAGACAAGATGGAAGGGGGTTACTCCGAAGTTTGTGGCAACATTCAGTAAAGAGGGCCCTTTGAGGACGGCCACTAGTTATATCATGAGTTGTCGCCAAGTATTTAGAAGATGCATCACGCCATGGAGAAAAATGTGGTCGTAAGCCCGAAGTTGAAGCACTAATCACGCAGTCTAGACGCGGACAGGCACTATTTGGCTGCTCTTCCGGCTATCTGTATGTGGCCGCTCACTCTGACAGAAACCGCATGATTAGGTTACAAGCTAAGCTGTGAGGAAATTCGACATCACAGCGGTTTATCACTTCTCTTGCGGCCTGCTCTCATATATATCTAGCTCGATATATTGGTGATGTAAAACATGTGGATATCACTACCAACATTGAACACTTCAAATATCACACTCCTTCGTCAGCAGCTACTTGGAACAAAAATGAGGTCACGTGATACAGCTGTCACAAGAGAGCCCTGTTCTGCAAGATAAGCGTAGTCACGTACAAATCTTCGTTACCTGTAAGCATGTCAGGAGACACTGTTAAGAAGTATGGACGTGGCCCCAGCACTTCACAAGACTGTGCTGGAACAACCTGCACATACAAGGTTTACCCCTTCCGTACGATAGTTTGGACGATGGACCCCCCCCCCCCCCGCATGAACAGTAGCACAATTAACCACGTGTACTTTTTACACTTTTTTTTAATTTTCAATTTTCTTAGAAGTTATTTATGAAATTCGGAGGAGACCAAGCTAGTTCGAGGATTTTTAACTTATATTTGTATGGTTATGGTTTAAATCGTGGTATTTTCCAGGATTAAACACTTATTAAATTTATTTGGATGTCTCCAGACAGAAGCATTGGCTCCTGTTATTAACACAGGATAATCAATGCGTCACATTCACATCTCCGCTGTCCAAATGACAAAGGTACACTTTCAATTAAGACAAGATGGACTCTTCACTTTTTCACTCTGGTATTTGTTTCTCGTCCCGACCATTAGTTTTGCATCTTAAAACAGGCGGGTTGATATTTCCTTTTTCTCAGAATCTGGAAACGATGATTCCAGGGACTTATTTTCTTAAGCTCACTTATAAATTAAAGGTCTAAAATGTCTTTAAAATTTTCCATGACTAGACTAGCATAATTTTTTTTGAATATATTATTCGTTTTATAAGTTTTTAGACGGTTTTAAATATAAATTTAAATATAAATAACTTAGCACATTTATGTTGTATTGTATGTTCGACATTTTCTAATGGCTATTATTCTACTGCGCTCCACAAAATCTGCGCCATATTCAGTGTAATCCAAGCTCCACATCCACCCATCGCATCTCTCCATCCGTTCTGGAATCGACACCAGCAATGCTGGTAAAATGTTTCACAATACATCTTTACTTTATAAACATATTTTCTTTGAACTTTGATGTTTGCTGGAATGATAACCCCAAGAAGAAATATTGAAAAGAAGAAATTTTGTATACCAACTGCAGTTCAAGCAGTTTGAATCCATGAGTAAACAATAAATAATAATACGCAAAGTGTAAAATGTATTGCGACAACATGGAATTTTAATCTAAGGAGTAAATTTGGTTGTCTGATAAAAAAATAAAAAAAATTAAACGGCAAAATAATCTTTGATAAATAAACTGAACACTGACTGTAAATTAAATTCTTAACCTAATCGTACTTGCTCCTAAAACGCAGGTTTAATAAAACATTTCTGCAGTAACCCGGTGAAATATAAACGTCCGAAGTAAAAAGATAATAGCATCTTCTGTAACTTTCTTTACTCCAGGCATCACTGCCTTCAGTGATGAGTGTTTGGATTTAATTTCCGTCTTTTTAACAGAAGAAAATAAATTGGCGAAACATTTAATGTAGAAAACTGAAGAAAATACCCTACTATGCAGTTAAATGAAACGAACGTATACGTAAATACTATAAATGTTTTAAATGACATTGAGCAGATGTAAATACCCAGGTTGTAAAACGTAGCCCTGCCTGGGCTTTAGTATATTTACGTTTTCTTCTAAAATGCTTTAAATAAAACGTGATTCCATGTACCGATAGACGTAACTCTGTACTAGTTCTTATAACTAAAGCCCTTTAAAGTCCGTATGGTGAATCCCTGATATTTTCATATTAGGGCGTCACAATCTCTTGACGATTCCCTCGCATTTGCATAACAGGCCGTCACTCTCCTGTGAATGGCATCGTTGCTATGGGGACGCTAACAGCGGTCCCATTGGCAAATAGCTCAACCCGCTTGATAACATTCGCACTGAAATCATGTATACAGAAAGTCCATACACGAACCTTCGTGTCCTATGATATATTTCCGTTGTTCGAACATTACGGTCCATGTAAGTGCACTGTGGACAATAGAGATGCATTTTAAACCGGCCTGCTTTGAAAGGCGATGGTCTGATAAACGGTGACTCACTGAGGCTGAGGCTTATATATAGTGTTGAAAGTATTGCCGTACTCAAAATAGCCGAGGACCTTAAAATATAAAGACTGATTAAATGGGAATATAAATAGCAAGCTGGAAGCCCACATTAGGCGGTGACTAAATTTACATTGTGGGTTTTGAAAAAAAAAGATTCCGGGGAAGACCACTATAATTACTCTTTTCGTCACTGGGAGAGACCTTAGTTCAGTGAGGCGGTGATGTGTGGCGCTGACTGTCCGGAACGGCCCAAGTTTACCAGTCGACAAAATAAGAGGGTCAGAGAGTGGAAATTAATTATATAAATTGCCGAGAGGTGGCAGTACCTACACTTAGTGCGATACAGTCAGAGAACGTTTGATTTCTCTGTCAGAGGCAACATTTAAGAGCTATTTCATTGACTGGGCCAGTCTATGTAAAACGCCATGACCCACAGCAGGATCTCCATTCAATGGGTTTTCTAGACAGTTATTCGGAATTGATGTTTATAGGTTACTAATACAGGTTTTTTGTCATGTGTGACAAAATCTGTAATCTTTTCAGTCAACTCGAGAAAGTTTCATACATAATCTCCCGGTGTCCCCGGAATTATGAACGAAAAGCTAGCAAAAAGGTTCCATGTGGTATTTTGTTAAAACGGTTAAGAACAAACAACTGAATAGATGTATGTAATTTTCGCCAATATTCACTCAAACGACGTTGATCTGCTATCTGCTGTCAGTTTAAAATCGAAATGACACAAAATACTGTTGTAACATCTTAAGCTGAAGAGCTCACGCGAGGCCTAGGCCGTTTCCATGACGACGACCGACGTCTTCAACTGTTTGGGTGCAATAACGTCACGTGTTTTGGCTGACGTTTTTTGGCGTAAATATGCCGCGTGCCTCAATACCCGATCTCACTGCCCAGAAACTGATTTATTGATCGATTTAATGCACAAAAGGGACCACAGAATTTGTCATTCTAAAACAGTTGCGGCGCAGTTGCCTTGTGGACTCTCCTTAATGTTTATAAGCAGCTTCACAACAAAGTAACTTAATACTGTCGACCTTCATCTCTGGCACTCCATAACGAGGCTATGATCCACACAGACCGCGGATGTGAGGTTATTTCTATCATAAAGATGTCTGAAAACATAATGACAAGGCTGCGACCCCGCGGATGAAGGGTCCATTATCGGCTTCACTTTATCAGAGTCGGCAATGAAATCCTCACTTGGTTGTCACAATGGCATGGTATGAAGGAGGCGTTTCTAAATATCACGCAGGTATTGTTGACGTAATCGAAGGGTCAGGCACAAACAAGGATGGGCAGTTCTCAGCTCAAGAACTATTGAGATAAAATTCAACCCTCACGTTTTAAAAGCTCTGCCGGTGAAAGGTATGGTAAACCTACAAATAGGATCTGGAAGGTCCGCGACCTCTTTGATATCAGCCCTCCCTATTAGACCACGGGTAATATAAATGTAAACCCCTGACATCCAGTACTTGTCACTGGATTGTTCTCCTCCGTACAGGACGTCGGACCCGTGCAAAACGAGTCCATCATTTGCATACCAAAGCGTTTATAGTGAAATAAAGCCGCTGGATTTACACCCGACCTGCCGAGGTTTCTTTTCAAATCAAAGCCGTATATCGATCAGCTGTACAAAAGAAGGCGGATTGGAAGTGGAGGACTGTCGCCGATCGGATGCTGATTAAAGGGGCTCCCAATACAACCTACAACCGTTCTCACAGCCTCACGTTGCCTAAATAAAGCACTTTTTTTTTGGGGGGGGGGGGGGGGGGGGGGTTCTTTGAGTACGTGAATGTACATACACAGGGATTCTCAAATGAAGGCTGCTACCTCCATATATTCTTACTTCCTTGCGTTTTCTGGCTTATTTTTGTTCACTGATTGAAAGTGACACCAGGTTTTCATGCTGTTCCTGATTGGTGCTTCCCACTCGGTCCAACGGCTAGTGATAGTTATTGGTTCATTACCTTTGACTATTATACAATAGCTTTTGGAGAAATTGAAAGGCCGGCGTAACGAGATATATAAGAAAATACTGAAAGAATCCAGGACCAGGAGCCTTTTGCAAGAACGTTATACTGGACTTAAGCCAAGTAGCGGGTCCTCATACCATTGTTACGCCATAATGGTTACTATAGTGACACACATATATATACCACCGGGCTTCAGTCTCCTGCATGACTTAAAGTCACCTTATTGCAACACACCTTTTGTTTTTGGGGTAGACTTGTTTAAGGGTAAATTAATTCATTTGATTGCACTTTCCGAATTTCTTACCCAAGTGTCCCGGGATCAAAAATTTTATTCATGGTCCATGTCAATCTAGAGGACTTAACTGATCTGGTATTGCAATGTGCTTACGAAGCGATATTGAGGTATCGGGTCATACCGCTGTATAATGCAGCATCAGTTCTGGTCGATTGGCTTAGAGCCGTGAGCGACAAGGTTTGACACCCTTGATTGGCTGGCTCACCGCCCCGCATTTTAAATCAAACGGAAAAGGGCCACGGCTGCCCTATCATTGAATTCATTTATATATTCCGTGGATCGAATTTAAATCATTTCCCCAAGGGAAAGCTGCTCCATGTCAAGAGTCTATGAATATAAAGGATACCCATACCACCAACGAGACTGTCACAGAGAATACAAGGGCAAAGTTGATCCGTGGAACAGATCTAGTATGTCCCTCGCCTGATGTGGGAATATTTAGATAAAAAAAAAGTTGTGAATACATGTATGAAATTTGAGATGGGTCAATTATCACACAGCCAGATTACCTCTATGGATGAAGGTCATCCATTTTCAAACCTGAACTGGTTCTTCTTGAGGCACGTCAATGCTGCAAGTTTGGTGACTGTACTACAAATTCTTTTCGGGTTATTGCGTTAACATCATTTTAGTATTATCGCCGAAGTGACCTTGAAAAATGCGTCAAGGTCACCCATGTTCGAACTTGACCTAGCCCATGATAAGGTGCATCAATGTTTGGTGAATGATCTAAAAGTCTTTTTGAGTTATCGCGTTAACAAATATGTGACGGATGGACGGCCCTACGGAAAGACGGACGGATAGCCGGACGCTCACCATTTCGGGGGACGTCGGCGGGGGACAATAACTAATATACTTCAGTCTAAAAAGACCTTTGTTTATAAAAACGAGCAAATACAGTTGACTTTCTAATAATGACAACTTATCTAATAATTACATCTTATTCGTTGTATCATGTTTTCTGTTCCTCCATGTACACGAGCAGATTAGTAGGCCATATCCAGTATGTATACAGACGATTTTGTTCACTTCCGTGGATGGTATTATTTAAATGCTTAAGGATCTCTCTCTCTCTCTTTCTCTCATCTTCTGAAAATGTGTACCAATTAGTTATCATCATATGGTTAAAGGAACCCTCGTAAATGACTGCTGACGATTACAAGACACTGCCAAAGAACAAGAAGGACGAATATTTATACCCCGGCCTCTAGGCGAAGGATTATGTTTTCACTGTGGTCTTTTGGTCTGTCTGCTACCACCGTTACTCAACACGTTATGAACGGAGAGTTGGGCGGAGGATTTTGACAGAATCCAAGGAACAATCCACTAAATGTAGTAGGGAATCTTGTCATCATATTGTGTCCGTTCTTTTGTGAGGAAGAGCAATTTCTTTATCCCGGCCACTACCAGAACCGCTCACCTGCATTAGGAACCCCCTTTGTTTTAGAACTCACATGTGATCAAATCATAGCCACAATCCTGCATTCAGTGCGAAGTCTAAACCTTGCTTTAGGATTATATTACGAATCTTCTTGCTAATCAATACCAACTAAAACAAGAATATATAATGGGAATACAACGAATGCATAAGAGTTGTAGTGAGAGGTAAAGGTTGTGCCCAGCAGTGCGGTACCAAAGCAGTCTCAACCCTCATCCTCAGGTCTTCAGGCTGGTTGATGCACGTTGTATGGCAAGTTGTTATATATCTGTTTGTAAAAAGTCTCTTAGATTATCACACTAATTATGACCTCACGCCGTATTTTATATTCTAAAAATCATTTGGTTATCTTTACTTGTAGTGTTACAAAATTACTTTAAATATTGTAAATAAAGCCGGTCATAGCGACAAGCAAACATAAGTAAAAAACGAGTGACCAGTAAAACTAAGCCTCTAAACAAGAAGTGTTGATCAATGAACACGCCTCAGAATAGACACTGAAACATACAGCGACCACCTGTCATTCTTAATACTGTATGAGGCGACTTTGATTTATTTCATTGAGTAAGATCATTTCCGGTTCTGCAAGGCATGACAGCATGACTCCTGTCTTGACAGTCTTGTATTACTTACACTGGCTATCTGTCCAGGAATGGATAAATTAAAGACTTTAGTCTTCATTTAAAAGGCTGTTAACAACTTAGCACAAGATTACCTACAGGAACTGTTACAGTCTTATAAACTCTCTAGAATGCTCACATCTGGTTACCAGGACCTGCTCACTGTCCCATTCACCTCTTCCTCTCTGGTACAGTCATTTGCAATCAGTAAGGCTGGTCCACTACCATGGAAAGAACTACCATGTGTCTCAAGACCTTCATCACCTCTGACGGTGTTCAAGTCAAACTTAAAAATTACCTTTCTGTGCAATATTTTTCTCATATCTTACAATAGAAATCCGTAACATCAGTTGTACACGTTGCTACAATATGAATTCTATATTATTGTCATGTATTTTGTTTTTAACTTTTCAGTCCATTTTATATGCTTTTAGTGTGAAGTGTTTAGAACAAATGGATTTTATGCTTTAGCAAATAAATTTATTATCATTATTATTATCATTATTTCGTTGAAATAAATTATTTATACTACTTCATTTATCTGAAAATTACACTGCAGATCCCAGTAGGCCATAGTCCTCGCAGTTGAAGAAGAGGGCAATAGTTATATATGAAACGAGAGCGTGAAGGCCCAGCACGGACCCATACTCCTCCATGTGGCTGTCATAAAAGCTTGGGGAATTCTTATACCCATAACACTTTGCAAAGTGGCTTTCGCAGCTGACCCTTTTGCCAGAATTACTTTGGTGCTGAGCTTAAAAGCATTAGGTGGCATAAAAGATGCAAAGCAACGACAGACACTACTTCCAGAGCCAGAAGGATCAAATGACCCGAAGAATACGCCACCATCCTCTCACTCTCTCGGCAACGAGGAATCTCAATCATATGTTAAATGATTCACAGTGTTAGACTTCTTCACGATTTTCTGTAATAATTCATCAGTCTCATCACGGTGTTCAGTTTATTAAAATTCTTAATAACCTTAAACTGCGAAAGATCTTTCATGAGCAAATACATACAATATAAAACATGTGTTATAATATTGGAACTAACACATGCTACTACTCTTAATGCGTGTATTTTTTTTAGTGTATGGAATTAAAATTTAGCAGATTCTTTAATTTCGTTTAATTTTAATATTTATTTAAGCCTCTTTCTTCACCGCTGTGGATTAGGAGGAACTCGGACAGACAGAGAGACAGAGGCCACGCATAGATGTTAGTGTGTGCATGTTTGTTGATTTAGACTGATCAGTACCAGGTAATGCCGGTTGATTGAGGTAGGGTTTAGGGCCTCCGCGTTAACTCGACGATCGTTACGAATACGGAGCATCCACAGGTATTGATTCCCGCCAAGAAACTGCTAGCGGCGATGAAATTAATATTCCGCTTGAGGGATCGGTGTTGTCACGCCTTCTGCACAATATTCCTTCATGTTCACCGACATGTAACAAACATCGTTGTGTGAAATTACACCGTAACGCCTCGTCTCTAGACCCAAAATAACCCACATGTCGTTGTATTTACATTGATGATTCAAACAGTAAGCAACAAGAATCGATTCAACAATTTTAAAAGTGTTCTGTATGTTATTGATCCAAAATGTAATTGAATTGTAGGGCCTACATGTAAAGTATGCAGGTCAAAACCTTTATACATGATAAAACAACGGCGTCTCATGAGCTCAAAACCAGTGTACGCAACCGGAAGTAGAAATGACCTTGAAGCTGTCATCGTAGCTGAATCAGTCGTTAATAGTAATATTAATCTAGGTCGAACAAATAAGCAAGCAGATATTTTTTATTCTTTCTTCTATTGAGAATTAAGCCATATTTTCTTTTTATTTGTAAATCAGTTCAACAAAGTATGATGCAGTGAAGGAATGAGGCCTCATTTGTAAAGAAACACAAACCATTCCTTGCAATCCATTTACGTTACACAAGAATACAGCTTTGACCAGTCTACACCTCACATTTCAATCCCATTGATGGGGGACAAGGTAACATGCACAAAGTTTCACATTTAACAGCTGCTTAATAATATACCTGTAAAAGCACGAGAGACAAGTCACTGGGCCACAAGCCAAAGAAGCATTAACATTTTTTGTAAATATAATCATACATGTACCGGTTTATTACAGTCCCGGTTCTCCCCTCCACATGTGACCGGCCCATAACTCACTTCCTACAATTCACGTGTAGCACAGTTAATTAATGGTCTGTCATATTTTAAGGACCCAAGGAATAGCTCAGCCACTCAAGTCAATTAAAACACGTGATACCTTCACGGCAAATCAGACTTGCCACACACTGATGTTGCAAAACTGCTAATAATACAGGATTGTCGTGTTTAATTAACATAATTTAATCAAACAAATAAAGGTTTCATCAAGCAAATTTTACAAGCATTACATTTTATTAAAAAGCAACATTACAATACATAAAGCGTGTATAAAGGTGATTAAAATGCCATGATATTATTCCTCCATTAGATAATACACTAAAAGAATTTATTGTAAAATATACAAAATATCATGTTTCAAACAAACTTCTGACTAAGCCACTAATAACGTGACAGTAATCAATAATCGGTATTTTCCGCGCTGAAACGGGGAATATAAATAAACATATTAATATTCGAATCTGTGAAGCTGCAAATCAGGCCTATAAGAAATACCTGGCAGCTAAGGAGGTTTTACATATTAATATAATAACAAAGGGGAAGTGATTGAATATATGGCGGGGCGAGGCCGCTGATTCAGCGACCGTCATACATGTACCGGATCCAAGGCCTGACCTGATACAGCAGAAAGAAATGGTGGCGGCGCCGGCAGGTCTGTCCCAGACGGCCTCACAGCCTGTCGCAGCCCCTCCATTACAGGGTGTATGTGTGTGTGTGTTTTTGATGCGCTAAAGGATATTATGGCATTTAGCTCTCGAAATTGTATTGGGATTATATTATTTTGTATTGTGTTTGTCATCTGCTTTGAGATAATGTCATATGATATAATATGGTCTTATATTATATAATAAACGTGCGTATCAGGAAGTTATTCTATCTATATTTACAGTTTCCCTTAACACATTCTGCCTGTATCAAACCTTGCTTCAATAAAAAAAGTTTGCAACCCGGGTACCTAATATGGTTAAAGTATTTTGTTTTCAATAACAATCTCTCCCAACCATTTCAACAACAAATTAATCAACCAATATTGATTATGAAAAATTCAATTTCGGGAATGTTTATCTGAGTAATGTATATCCTGTTTTAGTAAGAAATGTCCTAAATGGGCTTCCAAAAGCCAGTCAAATCCAACAAAGGCGATAACTCGAATATAACAAATCAAGGTCAAGCTGAGCTGTTTATGATAGCCTAATAGAACATGTAAGAATAAGAAAAAGAAAAACCGGATAAATTTGCCACATATTTAATGAATAAATGTGCAATTAGGGTCAGTTCTATTTCTAATTTAAAACCTTGACTGCCCTGCAACAGATAAGCATGCTGGCTCCTTGTAGTCACGAATCGACCGAAGCGCCCCGGCCAGCTGATGTGTATGGCCCGAAAGAAAGAAGTAAACAATATGCAGTCAATAAAACAGGACAAATAACTCATTTATGATATACACCCCAATGATTCACGTTCACGTACTTCGAGTAAGTGCTCAATGAAAACCTAACATTTTAAAGAAAGTATCACGTAATAAATCTAAACCTCCTTTGTGCTTTATATGTCTTATATTGCATGCTATTTCATATTCTGTTATATTTCATATTTATGTCATACTCATAATTGCCCTGTATATTACGTTGCATGCCATAATAACATATTTTTTTCATGTTTAATATCACACTTGCATTTTACATATTTTTACATTGCATAAACTATATAGACCAACAAGGCCCTGTGAGAGATCAGACAATCTTGTTTGAACGGAGATCAGACAATATTGTTTGAATGGATTAGCCAATATAAATATGTTTAAATAAATAAATAATAATAAATAAATTCATACATTTTGATACACATACCTTCACGACTTTTTCCCATTATGAGTCGGAAGATAGGTTTTGGTCAACTCATATGTCTATTAGTGGTAGGAATTAGTTTTAAAATCGTAATCGTTTATTGAAAAATAAAAACGACCGATGATCGACTTTTAATCGATTATTGTATGTACTTTTCATATTATCTTGAAATCTGCTGTATACTAGTACCTAAAATATTGAACCAAATAAGCATCGGTATTCATAATGAAACCATCAATGCTGTTCGTTACTTTGATTTCGTATACCTGTAGGTTATTTAGATTCTTTGCATGTGCATACATAATCGTTTTTAATCGATTGTGGAAAAATACAATCCATTTAATCGATTTTGAAAGATAATCTTGAAATTTGCTGTACCATAGTCCGTTTCATCCCCTCATGTCCACCTGTTTTTTGCTATGAAAATTTTTATTATTTACATTTCAAGGGAAACAATTAAAGTGTAGAGCAGAGGATTAAAGAACCTAATTTTCAACAAGGTAACTAAATACCTAACTTACGCCTTATTTGAGAAACAGAATTTTCTGAAAATATGAGAAATCAGTCTACATTTTACAACATATCAGACCGCCTTATGGCGGCCAAGGTCACTAGTCACATGCAAAAACAGCCTCAACTGAAAGCTTTTTTTTTTTATTTCGCCTCAGAAATTTTAATGTAATACAGTTTTGTTTCATCACAGGCGATTTTTTTTGTCAAACATCATCAACATATGTATACAATACAGTATCACAATTCAATGATACAGGACTGATCACAGGACATTACAAACACACATTGTCTTCAATTAAATCATCGAACAAGCTTCTAAGTTTGCTCCACTTATCATTATGCTTTTTCAGTAATTCTCTGCCACTTGCTATACATCTTTCAATTCTCTCTGTATACTTCAGTTTTGATTTAAAGACTGAAAATAATGAAGATTCCTTCTCCTCTCTTTGTTTGTAAAGTATATATTTGTACAACAATAAAATTTGATTAAAAAGGATATTATTTTTGTTAACAGGTAAAATACCATACATTACAATAGAAAGTGATATATTAGGCAGGTCCAATTCATACTCGTGTAGCAATGCCTGAATTTTATAATATAAGTTCTTACTCACCATACATTCAAAAAATAAATGAATTATACTTTCCTGATAATTGAAACAATATGAACATTTGTCTGTTTCACTTATCTTCCATTTATACAACTGTTCATTAAGAGGTATGTACTTATTTAGAATTTTGTATTGGAATTCCCTCAGATAGGTATCTAGTGTTACCATATAGATTCCCTTATACACATATTCCCATTCAACTTCAATATTATTCTTTTCATTCATGTCATTCCAGCTCTTCTGCGTCGTAGGAACTTTCCATTTATTACTTATGTAGGTAGAGTAAACATGCCTCGACTTCATATTATCAAGTATTTCAATCCCATTCGCAGACACAATTATATATTTTTCCACATTTTCATTTGTTATCTCTTTGTTCAATATATTATTTTTCCATCTTTGTGGAATTGACTGTTTTAATTGTAGCCAGTACATATGGCTCAATAATGTACATCTATTATTGTTTTGTAGAAAAGTGCTCCAGCTTTTCCATGATCCATCTGTATTTAACAAATCTTTCACATAATTTATTCCCAGGTTTTCTAAACGTTTATTATATAATGACATGCCATTTACTTTATATATTTGTTATTCCATACATATTGATAGATTATTTCATCTTCTGTCTGTGGTTCCACGGATACATAGTCAGCCCAGATTTTTAACATTTTCACATAAAATTTTGGCAATATTTTTGGTAGCACATTAATATCAAAGTTGCTTCGGATACATCTTAAACCTCCGATACTCCTAAGTCTAAAATTAAGCATCTCCTTCACAACAGATTCTTGTGGCTCAAGACATCTCTTGGCCCACATTATCATCTGGGTTCTTATTTTGCTCTCAATATCTGGCACATTTAACCCTCCCTGCTCATATTTTCTTATTATTGTGGTGTATTTAACTTTTGGTTTTCTGGCATTCCAAATAAAATCACATAGAAGTCTCTTCAAGGTTTGCAAAGTCTTTGTTGGGGGTACTTACATCTTAGTCACATACAAAACCTTTGAAAGCCCAAGTGAACGGGCAACTTCTGCCCTGCCATAAATTGTAAGATTCCTGGTTTTCCAAATTGTTAACGTAGTTCTCAGATTATTCTCAACTCTCTGAAAGTTCTCCTTGAATATAATAGCTTTATTATAAGAAAACCATATACCAAGAATTTTTATGGCTGCCCTTGTTAAATCTATCCACTTCAAATTGTATAAACTCATGACACTGTTACTTTTCATAAATCCAATACAAGTAGCTTCAGATTTGGTTACATTTAATTTCAATGAAGAATAATATTCAAATGTCTGCATGACAGAGAGTGCTTGGCCAAGTGATTCTGAGTTTTGAACAAATATGGTAGTGTCATCAGCAAACATACATATTTTAACTGCAGTATTTCCGATTACTATTCCACGTATATTTTCATCATTCCTAACCTTTATTGCTAATATTTCTATTGCCATGATAAATAAGTACGCTGCAAGTGGATCTCCTAGGCGAGTTCCCCTTTCTAACGTAAAATAACCTGTTGTATACCCATTATTCAGAACAGCGCTTTGAATGTTTTTATGCAATATCAACACCCATTTTATAAAAGAATCACCAAATCCAAAATATCTCAAAACTGCAAACATAAAGTCATGGTCTAAACTGTCAAATGCAGCTTCTAAATCTGCTGCAAACATTCTACCTGGTATATTTTCAACATCAGTATAATGAAGCACATCCCATATAATTCTAATAGGATCCCCGATATATCTTCCCTGTATAAAGGCATATTGATCAGGCTTTATCAATTTAGAGAGATGCTTCCTTATACGATGAACAAGAATTTTACTTATAACTTTAACATCAACATTAAGTAAACTCATAGGTCTCCATGATTTGATATACTTCAAATCTTTTCCAGGCTTTGGTATTAAATTTATAAGTGCTTGTTTTTGTGTCGTTGTGAGAGAACCATAAGTATAATTTTCATTCAAACAGTCCATGAGGCATTCTCCAAGATCACTAAACAATGCTAAGTAAAAGTCCATCATTTCCAGGTGTTTTGTTATTTTTCATTGACTTCAAACATACATGAACCTCATTCAGTGTTATAGGTTATCCACACAATTCTGCTTCTGACTCATCTAACTTACTTTCACAACTGAAAGCTGCTGATTGGATGATCTCATGTAAACACTCTAAAAAGTATAACCAGCTAAATCAAAGATGGCTGCTGATGGAGGGACACATAATATCTGCCAGATCATGATAAAGAGACTTAAATGTTGTGAAACATAAACGGGGGATTTATTGTAAAATTTTGAATTGCCATATTAGGTTGTCACTTCCATATACTGTTTTCTTGGAAATTATTGAAAATTATAAACTTATAAGCAAATCATCTACAAAAACCAGGTGGACAGCAGGTGGTGAAATGGACTATATAAAAAATTCCCTGTTTGAAATAGGATTTAGCAATTTTTTTTATAATTTCTTCAGGTGAAAGATCTATAAATATTCACTGAATAGCATATTTGGGGAAAAAATCGCTGTCGTATATTAACGAGTGAATTACAGGCCTTTGCACCAAACTTCATAAACAATATTTGTTTCAGTAAATTTATGTTATTTTTATAGGTACTTAGACGAGCAGGACATTGCGGCTGACCAACGACGGATATGTTTTGCATCTTCATGTTGTCTTAAGAATGTTGGTTTAAAATGTAATCAAAAATTTGCCTTCTTCTATACTCTTAGTATATTCAATACTAAACTCTATACGTATATTGTATACTATGAGATGCAAAGGACACATAATTTTGGTTTCTTTTTGTTTATTACCATCTCTTCATATGTTGGATGATGTACATTAATTGTTCATTTAAAAACTACAAACCACTGTATTACTGTGGAATGTGTATAAAACCTGTAAGGACAAATCAGGAGCTTTGAGGATGAGTTGGTTGAGCGGGTGTCTCCTGCCTGGATTCTCCCAGGCTGACATGGCGGTGGCTTTAATGACTTAGTACAATCCTTACACTGTATCACATTGTTTACAAACCACCTGCCATGGCAGCAAATAACTACTTGAGGAATCTTCAGGGAGAGACCCGAAAAATCACTCATGTAAGGCATGGTAAGCCAATCAGGAAGAATGTACCAACCAGGGATTGTTCAGCACCAGGAGCCAATCATGATGCCTGTAATCGCCAGGCTTATATCCCGCAGGTAAAAAGAGCTCGACGCAGTATAATATCTGAAGTAAATCCTGTGTGATCGATTTATTGGAGGTAAAGAAATACCCTACACGCTATGAAGGAACGGCTGCACTGGGAAGCCGAAACATTATACCCTTTCGCTATACCAAAATGTATATATGCCTATATTCTCCCGACGGCGATTCCTGATTTAGCGTTTACCTTTTTATGATGACACACTAAATAAAGAGGGCTGGCTGGAGTAGCACGTGACCACCGTGGGTCGGTCAGTAGGTGATGCTGTAAATCTTAAATAATGGCTTTAACGGTTAACACAACAGACTTATGATAAAAAACTGTAGATTGCAATCCACGCTTGAGGTCACAAAGCATGCTATTGACCAAGCTATCCAATTTCAAGGTTTGCAGCACTTTACGTAAACGATTCCCGTTATCCATATTTTGCAAACAGAGTTGACTACAAGTTTACCCTTTACACATTACATAGATGTGAAATAGAAATAATTATATCATGTCTGACAAGATGCTACTATAGCAGTTTGTTACGTAAGTAATGACACTCCTTTAGCATTCAAATAATGATTCCAAAATATACATCAATATTTTTTGTTTGTTTATTGCCAGTGTAGCATTTATACAATCACATCATTCCAATGATGCCATGGTTCCCACAGGATGAAACAGGTAATTTTCTATTAGGGGAAAATATTGTAAGAGCGCACGAGTACTGCCTGGTTCCTAGATAGGAAAAGTCAAGACACAGGACTCATTTTGTTTCTGGGCAGAAAAAATGCACTTTAAAAAAGACGGTAGGGGTTACCCAGAGCAACACTGTGTACGCAATGGAAAAAGGTGACCTACAAATACTAGATACAGAGGGGTTTTTAAAAATTCTTATACGGCAACAGGATGTGGCCGAAAAATTGAAATTCTCATATATATTTCATATAAACAGAAATTATATGAACTGTTTGTGTTGCATACGGTCCATGCATAGGGCTTTTTGTACAATCCATTTGAAATAAATATACTGTATAGTAGTTCATATTTTAAATCATGTACTGTTTCACCTCAGTTTCGGTAAGCTATCTGTTGTTTTCTTTTAGCTCCTTTGTTTAGCTGAGATGTGATGCATCAGCATTCATTGACAGCGCTTTAACTTGTCTTGTAGTTTACACACGGCACCGGGCCAGCAGGTACATAGTACTAATCGTATGTATGAAAAGAACACCTGCTGTAATACATAATCTGAAAGAGGCATGTCTCCGATCAAGCGGTCCATGTTTGCTTCTCTAGGGAATTCAGGTCCTTGCCAGACGGCACAGCTGTCCGTCAGGATCTAAGTCGTGTTTCCTCGTCACCGATATAAAACGATCTCTTTGTCTGGTAAATAATTGTAGCAGAGTCTAGCTGCAATAGTCCTAGAGAAGTAAAGGCCTTGCGGGGCAATAGTTCGGTTACTGTGCGGTGTTTATTGCCCTCCAGCTGAAAGCCGCACTGGCAGACAACCATGGTTAAAGGTTTGATTACGGCCGGTCGTCAGGTCTCATGGGACTGACCAATAACGTCCACCCTGACATGTTAAATTGACCATCATGTGACCTGCCCGCTTCCGGTAATAAAAATCTCGTTATTTGCCCTGGGTAATATAAAAAAGAGCGCCTTTCCTTTGGATCTGTAGCATTTTCTGTTACATTCCAATTTTTCACCATGCTTCTATATTGATCGTAGATTATGTTTGTTGAAAGTGAAGTGGAATCTTGAAGACCATTCTGCCTCCAGGCTTTGTATACTGTAGCGATGCTACGTATATGACTTCAACAGAATTCCCAGCAAACACCAGGTTCTTGTTTTCCTGTCACGTAGACCATGAAGTATTGATCGTGCACCTGATGGAGCTAAACCTGGTCACGTGACGTTCTTGATTAGTTTCGTAAATCTTTTTGGCACACATGATGCCACTCTCGCCGCTCATGATTATATCAGCACCTAATAATGCCCTGATAATTACCTGTCATTTCAGGCTCATAAGCGATGATATAACATTGTTTAAGGAAATGAAAGCTTTACATGTCGCAACTCGTTGATTTTTAGCGGTGTCTGCCCGATATTTTGCTTTCACAAGAATTAGTATAAATTATTACTCCTTACATAATGATACGTAACCTGACAACGTAAACACTTCAACCAAGTATCCAAGGCATTGGGATGGAAAATGATATCTTGCGGGGTCGGTGCACCAGATAAAAGGACTGCTCTTGGAACTGCTCAATTCAACTTTCTGAGTCCGCTTCAGAAACTATAAGACAGGATGCAGTCGCTTTCCAGCATGAACTTTACTCTTTATATGTAAGATTTGTATTTGATATTCTTATGAATACTACACTGCACTAATTTTTAACATAACAATGTTTAATTTGTGATGGTTCTTATGTCCCACAGTTTACGTGAAGTAATCAACACAAACTTAAAACTGCGTGATGCAAAAAGACAAGGGTACTTGAAGGGATCTGAAACGTTAAGTATATTAAGAACTCTGAGAACTTTTTAATAATAAGGAAGATATATATAGATAAAAACTCCGCTTTTCTGAGTTAATAAATCACACTGAAAGAAAGGGTAAAAATGTTGCATTGCCCTGATAGATGACACAACTAAAAGGCAGTTTTATCGTTTAAGACTTATGTCTCAAGGCTCTAACAACGATTTCTATTTTAAAGGGGCCTTATCGCCTATAAAGCATTTTGAATTAAAACGAACAATTGCGTCAGAAATATATTGGTACTTGCCAAAATTTTGCCCTGAAACCGCTCGCTTACTCCTGTACACAAGTGTTAAAAAGTGGACCGGGCGCAATCACAGGTATTAACATAAACACAGCCCATTGGACTACATGCACCGCCAGGGCCACCCATATGTCAATCAGGAGGTACCCTTACTGACTTGGTCCCAAAAAATTATACTTGTTCCCGCTATCTGAAACATCGCATTTTATCTGTCGCGCATGCGCAAAATCGGACCTCTGGCCTTGTTGTTGTAAACAGACTGTGGACTGTGTTTATAAACATGCAAAACCATAACAAGGTGTTAAACAGAGCAAAGGGAGGTACTGAGTCCGTGTGTTTTGGATAGTTTTGCCTAATAACTTTAGTATAAAGCAGACTTGAACTGATAGTGTGAAAGAATAGGCATACTATTGCTCCTGATTATGTCCCTTTTAACAATTAAATAGTTCGAATTAATATTTTAATATCCACCACTGGATAACTAGTCTTCACTGTAAGTTTTTTTTACTTTGTTAAATAAATGTATTTTCTTTTATTATAAGTTTAATACGAGGTCAAGTTTGTCCACCATGGTGAAAGGATGGGGTATTTTTTTCTCAGCTAGTTCAATCCATGGTTATCCACCCTACAGCAGTTGTAGGATTTAAATATTTTGTGGTGTTATAAAGGGGATATTGTTTATCTTCTCTTGGAGAAAGTTTAGGTGTGATATTTTTTAGTCATCTTGGAACATATCTGGTCTAAACCATGGCAAGTCGGGAACAGATGTTGTTGGACAAACTGAAGGAGCAATATAAAATATGGAGCAGAATTTAAACAGGATTCAAGTAGAATTAGGTCAGTGTACAGAGGAAATGAAAAGAGAAGTCACACCTTTGGAAACAAAATGTAATGAAGTTCCAGTTGAAAGCTGGATGATGATAGGGAGAGCACATAGAACAGGTAGGCCAGGAGGTACACAACCAAAAGCAATTCTGGGGAAATTTGTCAGTTGGAAATTTAAAGACCAAGTTGTTAGAGTAAGAAAACAATTGAAAGGGTCAGGGGTAACTGTTGTAGAAGACCTTACAAAAACTGCTCAAACAAGCCAAACTGCATCTACAAGTAGAAGCGGCATGGACTTCTGATGGCAGTATAATTGTAAAATTAACAAGTGGTCATAATCTTAAGTGATTATAACCAATACATAATGCTTGGTCCTTAGACGTTCTTCATTGTATTCCTAAAATTCAAGTAGATGAGATGTATTTGATGTATTTGTTGATTTTGATTTAATATCTATTCAGTATTACTACAGTCTTGTACAGATTGAGGACATGATTAGCATTAAGGATTTTTTTTAAATATGTCTTTTTTTCTGTTTATAAATTATAAAAGGTTAGACTCAGTCAATTATGATCACAATTTTTTATTTACATAGAATCTTAGAGTTAGCTCTCTGATATTCCTTGTTGTATGTTTCATGAAGAAGCAGATACAGGTATTTTGTAAAATTGTGAAATATGTTTCTGGTGATTCCATCACTTTAGAGCACATCATATTACTACATGCAGACCACACCATTTCTTTTACTCTTTTTACCCACGTTAAACTGTTATTTAAATTGTGTAATGCCACCATTGAAAAGTGGCATTTCACGTTTTGAAGGAGTTTTGTACCCAATGTTGGTATAATAATGAGGAGAAATGTTTTGTAAGCTGTGGAGTAGAAACCACAGTGGACCACCTGTTCAGAATTAAGAGGAACAGAGGACTCGCGGAGACCCGCTTTGTTTGAAACTGGCTTTTGGTTCTTTTCATATAGACAAAGGCAAAGCCGCTTAAATCTTTTAGCACCTGTTTAAACTTGAAACATAATGGTAGCTGCACCTTCAGGCATTTGAACAGCTTATGGACAAATTGTAAATGAAAATTGAAACTGCTTATGGTATCACTCTAGAAATTACCACAATTCAATAACTTGAATGAACATTTGATCCTGCTCACTTTTAATGTCAGAGTACTCAATAATTTTAAGTAGAGAAAAATCAATTCTCAGTTTGTTGCACAGGCAAAATGCCGATATAATATTTTTACAAAAAAACTTGTGGGCCAATAAGCAATGAAAATCAATGGGAAAACAATGAATGGGGAGGCCAAATTTATTAGAGTCATGGCTCTAGCAAGAGCAGAGATGTTGCAATTTTGTCGAAAAATACTTTTGAATTTTGAATGTAAACAAGAAGTTCATGTTCAAGGTAGAGTCATTATTTTAAGAATTGAAATTTATGGTGTTGATTATATTTTAATAAATGTATATCAACAGTCAGCAATGTAATTTAAATAATTTAAATTTGAGCATTATTATTACTCTTAATACTGGAGATCCAAGTATTTGTGAAGGTAAATTAAGTATAGAGGAATGTCACAAAGCTTTAATGTTTATGAAAGCAAATAAAAGTCCAGGGAAAGATGAAATTTATTCGGAATTCAACAAACAGTTCTGGCCTGTGTTTGGAAACTATTTAGTTGTTTGTCTTTATTATTCACATAAGGTTCGTGAATCGCAAAAACAAGCAGTTATTACCTTAATTGATAAAAATAAAGATCGTATAAAACTAATGAACTGGGGGCCGATTTCACTGTTAAATGTAGACTATAAAATAGGACCAAAAGCACTCTTTCTAATGGTACAAAAGATTATTCCAAACTTATTTAAGTCATATCAGTACGCATATGTTAAATGGAGAGACATTTTAAGTAGTTTAAGACTTTTTACAGAAATTATGAGTCATACCAAGAGGAGCTATGTGAAAAGGCCGCCTCTTTAAATTTTAAAGACAATATAAAAAAATGAGGTTAGCAACCTAAATTTGAAAAACAAGAAACTTGACCTTGTCAGGTAAGATTCATATAATTAGGTCATATCTAGGCTGATCTCTTCAGTATATATTTACATGTCACGATACACCTTTGCAATATAGAAAAGAAATTGATAAAATAATTGTTTCCTTTCTGTGGAATTCATGGAAGGAACAATTGAAAATGATCCTTCTAATCCAACCAGTGACTGCTGAGGAATTGACTGTCCCTCATATTAATAGTATAATACAAACATATTTGATCATATGGATTTAAAGCATTTTTTAAAACAAAGAAAAGAAGTGATAGACATATAGAAAAACATACTTGCAACCACTGAAATAGATTTCGACCTGCTTTTGCATTGCAACTATGGCTTTGATTTTATATCTTATCTCGAAAATGAATACAGGTTTTTGTCAGGTATATTTAAAATTGGAAAAAAAGATAAAATCAATGAAGCCGAAAGTATATCAGGTGATATGGTATAATGGTACATAAGTACTGATAGTGTCTCCTTTTTTTAAGTAAAACTTACTTTATGTTTATAATTTATTTGATCATGATGGAAAACTGATCCCTTTCAAAACATGGCAAACAAAGATGTTAAACAATTGGAATATATAAGATGGTAAGCAGTAGTTGAACAGGTGAAATTATCTTGTAAAATATATGATATTGATGTATTTAATATATCTAGTGAGTATCCTGATGAGTTGTTAATATCGGAGGGTGGAGTGGGTATACCACTCAATCAGTGTCACTTAAGACTGTTGTATAACGTATTTGTTGCTCTATTACATGATAAGCAAATTATTCCTAAGATATCCTAATATTGTAATGATAATGATGAGATTGATTGGAGTAAAATTTGTTTGTTACCATTCAAAATATGTCAAGGTACTTAATCAAAATGTTTTAAGTTTAAATTGTTATAGAATATCTCTGTATATAACTATTGGCTGATGAAATTGGGACTGAAGGACAATAGTATCTTTACTTTTTGTTGTAAAGAAATAGAAACGGCTGAGCACCTGTACTGGTCATGTGATTGTGTTCAATGTATTTGGCAGCAAGTACACAATATGTTTGACTTAAGATATTATGGAAATTGCTTAATTAAAAATGTCCTCCTTGGTAATCCTGATTCAACAGACAGTTTAAATCTATTTAGTATTCTGAGTAAGCGCTACATCTTTTTGAGCAGGCAGAAACAAATTATTGTTTCATTCTCAGGATTAAAAAAAAACCTTGCATGTGTTATAAAATATGTAATATCTTATCGCAAATAAAAACAATAGAATCAGTAAATTCCATGACAAGTGGTCGAATATTCAAGTATAAAGTTTATACGTAATAACCACAAGTGTAAATGATTTTTTTTTCGTATTGAGGGTTTATAAAAATGATTTTGTGAATCTAAGATCAGGCTAGTTTTCGACTATCGTAACTATATGCAGATGCTTTTTTTTATATGTGTGTGTAATGCTTGTGTGCATATATATGCTTTTTTGTTTATGTTTATGGATATAAATATGATTATAGATACATTCATGTATGGTATGTATATATGGATGTATATGTATATGTATTTATATATATGTATGTAATATTGTAATGTGTTGCAAGCATGATAACGTGCATATATGTTTAGTCTTGTGTACGTCCTTGTACATGATTGTAAACGTTGGAGAAATTGAAAAATTATGGTTTATTATGGTCGAGATCCTTTAAAAAATACATGTCGACATTGATAAGACCACATCCTCTGTAAAAAAAACCCGATAAAATATCGTTTCACAAAGATTGCCAGTTAGTATGTGTTACAGCTAAGTTATCGGGAAAACAATCAGGCCAAATTGAGGTCTAGCCAACCTGAAGATTCTTTAAGGTAATTTCCCGAAAAGCAATGAACAAGAAATATTATATTGACACCTGTTTGCCGGGTCTAAGGTTATCGACTAGGGCTGGGGTTGGGCAGATAAAACAGCGCGTTTGATAGCTGACTGCACTGACTCTGAGTCATCAGCCAGTATGACAGCCCGGTGCAGCGTGGGTGCTTGGCGTTTGCTCACCCGTTAGAACAGTCCTCGATAAAGCCTGCTGCAGATAATACGCCGCCATGCAGGACAGGTTCCTTGTAGCGTTCACGTGATATGGCCATTTTTCTGTAAGAGCATCATTTTACGGGTGTTTTCGGTTGCCGAGGAATTGTGGAAAGCAAGTCGTTTGCGGGACTTCTGGTCCGTAATCTAGAGAAAGCCGATAAGTTCTAACCCTGGCCACTCCGCATTGGTTCAATATGGACCAAAGCTCCTCCTGGTGCTGAAAAATCATGTTTGCTATTAGGTTAGTTCCTGTACTTGTCGTTGCTCCTGGGTGAAAGGTTAAACGTCGTCCTACAACAAGGAGTCGCGCAAAACGTGCGGCGTCTACGTAATTAGAGGCGTAAGGGTGTGGGCGCTGGCCAAGTTCATGACTTGATTACCGAACGTAACGCCGCGAGGGCCGGAAGTATAACGGGGAGAATGAATCTATGATCCATTTACGCTTGTATTACGACGGCTAATGGCGAAGGACTGTAGAGCGAGCGCTTACAATCTGACGGGCCATAACCTGCATGCTGGGCGGGCGTTTTGATAGCCCACGTGGGACGCCATCGTTCTACATGCATTCCTCGTAATGCCGCTCATGATTTTAAATAAGCATAATTGCATCAGTTGAGATATTATCCCACCACCAGAAACAGTAAACAAAGCTGCGGTCAGGGAAAATTTTTAAACAAATTTGTAAAGTAAGGTCACGTGATAGAGTTTGACAGAGATATGTGGAAAACTTGGTTTGCTGCTCAGCATAAAAAGCCTGAAAACACGCGGTATTAGGTATTGGTTTATAAGCTTTTTAGCTCATTTGTATTCACTGATTAATGAAATCATTGAAATGAAACACTGGTACCTGAATCGTTCTGTTACGCAGACATACAACGATATCCACAATCATGAGATAAAATACCTAAAGGGAAATTCCCTTTTCCTCCTAACATCAACAAGAGATAGAATGTGTTATCAGCATTATGTGCATTACATCGTGATACACTTTCAGATATAACCAATGACGGAGAAAAGAGGCGGCCCGTCAATAGAGGCCAAAAGGCAGCATTTCGGCGCCACCAGTGCGGTGTTTGCCAAACTTAAGGCCGGCCATGAAAGCGGGCCGTCAATATTATAACAATACGCATTGCGTGATTGGCGTACGGCCACTTGCCATACGGTGCAACAACCAACCTCTTGTGAATCATTGGAGTTACTGTTAATAATTCATTAAGAATGCCCAGCCCTGGCTTCACCGCCGGCCGTTAAAGCTTACCCCGTGGAAGACGCTCAAGGGTAGCAGTTTAGGGGTAAATTTCCACGCCGGCCACGTTAACCGCAGTAGGAGAGGTATATTTGTGATTAATTATTAATCTGGATGCTGCACCAGCTGCTGTTGGATGCTGATGCAGTCAAATTGACTGATGAAGCTGGAAGAAGCACTGAGCAATATTCATATTGAATACAATCACGAGCTACCCTGGCTGGGTCAGCAAAATTATAAATATCTACGACTGCTTCGTGTCAACAATGAGCACTGCATCCACGTCCATCCGAGTTTATTAATTAAATAGAATTACCTAATCAGTTTTATCTAACCGTTTCTAATATTTAATGGTTTGTTAATTTGATTGCAAGACTATTAATTATTCTAATTATTACTCTCCAGTGGTCCTGGAAGAATATAAATGACCCTCCTAATGCATTTGAAAATGATCAGCAATTAACCAACAAATTTTAGTTTCTGGTTAGGTCTACAATTTTAACTTTTATGTTTTTTTAATCATAACTTTCTTCAGAGAGCGGCGCCTAAAATAACTGCATATAGGAATGATTTTCGAACATTTAACCAAAAATCTAAAGTGGCGTTGAGCTGAGTTTATTAATTAAAAAAAATAAAACCAAAATATGTTCCTCGCATTAACATGGAAAGTTAGGTATCCTCGGAAATGATATGACAGCCCTCATTAAATAATGAGTACTTCATGAAAACCATTTTTACCAGAGAAACAATAGTAATATGAAACCCAAATCTTGAAACAAATTGGGTTACTTTAATAAGAATTGTTTTTAAAATACAAAATATCACTGAGCAATCAAACAAAAATGTAAATTGTTCATGTGATACGTACTTTTTTCAATGAAACGCCCATTGCCTGTCGTTTATCTTTATCTTTGCATTAGTATGAAGGTGAATAAAATGAAGCCTTCTGGCTTTTATATAGAGCCGGGGATAATCCTTACCTTTCTTTAAGACATCAGAGCGAATCTCTGAGGTCCTATCGAGAGTTCACCAATTCCTTTTATCATGTATTCCATATCGTTGATGAAATTTGTATATTGTTTGCCTCATGAATTATGTCATTATAATTTAATACCGGTTATAATATTTGCTGATCAATCTAGCCTGCAAAGTAAATAAAGTGAAAATAAACATTAATAGTATCATCACGTGATGTGATGTGACATTTACGAAGTTAAACATTTTTTCTCAAAAAAAAGCAACAATAATTTAGGATGTTATGATAGTAATAATTGCTGCATCATGGTTGTTGTAAAAGCATACATAAGCGGGATTAATGAGTAAATAAAGATTAAGTATAAAGATGAACATGACAGTGACAACATCCAAGCATGTTGTAGCGTAAGAATCATGAACATGAATGCGTAGTAGGCCTATATTACAAAGTCATGCCGATAAACTGTCACTTGATGAAATTGGAGCCTCTATATTGTATCTTAAAGAGTGGTATATAAAGCAGGACTTCGTTTGGTAAATGTCATAGTGCCCCATGAAAACATATAGGTTATAATGTTTTTCTAGGCCGCTA
This sequence comes from Sipunculus nudus, assembly GCA_026874595.1. Classification (NCBI taxonomy): domain Eukaryota; kingdom Metazoa; phylum Annelida; class Sipuncula; order Golfingiida; family Sipunculidae; genus Sipunculus; species Sipunculus nudus. The sequence continues at coordinate 83,772,605 of CM049309.1, read as the reverse complement.
GGGGACCGAATGACATTGGGTTTTACGTGGTTTTAACGGCGTTTGAGAAATAATCTCCATATGTGAGCTTTTAAGAAAAAAATCTCAGTGGATATGGTCTCCACAGAAAGAAATAACCGTACAAAACATATGTCAACGAAAGCCTCCAACCAACAGCTGTGGAGATATAATCTCTACTTAGTGGATGTGGAGACAATAACATCCACATACAACACTTAAAGGTATCAGAATGCCTAACATACAATAACCACAGAATTCCTACACCTCAACGAAAAGTGTAACAATAAAAAAAATTAAATAATATATATATTTGATTTTTTGGTGCAGGAATTTTTGGGACATACAATTATACATATGCAATCTGTGTGTGTGTCTCTCTATATGTGTATGTATGTATGCATGTATGTATGTATGATTTTATTATTATTATTATTATTATGTAGGCTTCCAACATGTGTGAGAGACTGAAGCGGTTCAGACGTGCCAAACTGCCTATTTGTATAGAAATGTCACAATATATTATTTTATTTACTGAAGGAGATCAGATAGGAAAGGTCAGAATATGATCAGAATGATCTACATTTAGATTTGTATTATTTATTTAACATAAAAGCCTTCTTTATACTCTTCAGTTTGTCAGGAATCTCGTCTTCTAAAAAGGGCAATATTTAAATTCGAAAATTAAACTAGGAAAACAAAAAAAAAAAAACATTGTCAATGTCTCCGAGAATATTCAAAAGCTAATTCTGTATCTCATGTTAGTGGAAATTTTTCTGTTAAAAAACTATAATGTTACGTCTATAACTGCAGTTTTTTTTGTATTTCTACCTAATTTAATCGTGTGCATCACTTGTCAAATTATAAACATTTGGTGTCGCCCTTTTCACCCGGTGAAACTCATCAAGCATAGTCTCACAGCGCAAAACTGCACTTGGATAATCCATAACAATTCACGGTCTTGAAGAAATAAGAGAGAAGCTGTGACAACGTTACAACTTAAGTAAATGCCTCCAGCTCTAAATCCTGGCATGATGGCGGTGTGTGGGGGTAATCGGGTCTTGTGCTAGTAGCCATTGAGTCGACCTGACGACCGTGCGAGGACACCCGTTCTCTTTTACGACACTGGAGGTAAAAGCACGGCCTCTGGACTGTAGGTCGTTACAAAGAAAGGCGCGGGCTAATGGCAGACGGGCGGCCACATCAATATTCAGGTTCTTCCATCTATATCCATATCTCTGGCTATGACCCTCAGCAGACCATGACACCGGTTGAGAGGCCCGCACGAGACGCCATGGGGCCAGCCATCCGGGTAAGCACCGGATCAGCGGCTGTGAATAATGCAAGAAGGCTCTCTCCCTCTTTCTCACCAAAAGGACCGATATCTCCGCTCGTATTGATCTGTACTGCAGGGCTTTTGTAAAAATTTGGAACTTGCTTTCGATGCTGCTGGAAAGAACAGCGTCACTGTGAGGAACGCTCGCTGACAGCTGAGTGTTATGCCCGGGAAAAGCCACTGATTAGACAAAAATTATGGCTGTTATGTTTTTTTATATTTCTCGGTTCAATAAGTGTTTCAAATTGGCCTGTTTTCCATCTAAAGACTCCGTGGGGTCAATAGTGGAGTGCTGCTCCTTCACGCCCATCACGATAACGGGCCTTACAATAGATTCACTTGTGTAATTAGTCGGCCCATATGCAAGTCTCCAGACTGAATGTGGACATTAAACTCCTGCTTCATATTCACATTGAACGATTTCCATTTCTGAATTAAGATCAGGGCCGTATTTTAAAATAAAATGATGTTGCTTGAAGTGGTAATAGGTAATGAGAGTGGTTGCTGAAACAATACACTAGTAAATATGATTAAGTTTAAGGCGGGATAAATGCTTGTTAGCTGAGCTGAAGGCAAGTCGTCTGAGCTATAGCGATCACTCTTTGTCCGTCGTCCGTCCGGCCATCCGGCAAAGCACAAATCGTAACCACTGAACCTGGAATCTTCTAACTTTACATCCAGAGAGGTCCATTAAAAATCTCCTGGGAAACCTGGAATTAGGTCTCTGTTACCCATATTCTTCAAGCTATGGGGCTCCGAAGTACCCCCCAGAATAATGAAAAATTTGATACAAAAGCTCACATATCTGAACAACTAATGCATTGATCACCATGATCCTTTGCATGGATATTGTTCATGGAGTGTTTCATCAGTTTCTGTAGACTAGTGGCGCCACCTGTATTTTTTTCTCGATTTTTTACTATTTTTTAACTATTTTTGCAGTCATCTGTTAACAGGGCACAAATCGTAACATCTAGACCTAGAATCTTCTTTCTTGACATGTTGGGAGGCCCATGAAAGTCTCCTTGGAAACCTCATATTAGGTCTCTGTCACCCATATTGTCTAAGCTATGGGGCTCAGAAATACCCCCCAGAATAACTAAAAATTTGATACAAAAGCTCTGGTATCTGAACAACTAGTGCATTGATTGGCATTATTCTTTGCATGCATATGCATCATGGAGTGTTTCATCAGTTTCTGCAAACTGGTGGTGTCACCCGGACTTCTTTGAATTTTTACGCATTTTTATCTTAATTTTGAGACCTTCAAAGATGTGGTCGTCTGTTAACATGACACAAATCATAAGTATTTGAGCTTGAATCTTCTTTCTTGACATCCTGGGAGATCCATAAAAAACTCCATGGAAACCTGATATTAGGTCTCTGTTACCCATATTCTCCGAGCTATGGGTCTTAAAACTACCTCCCAGAATAACTAAAAATTTGATACAAAAACTCCAGTATCTGAACAACTATTCCATTAATCACCCGGATTCTTTGCATGCATATTCATCATGGACTGTTTCATCAGTTCTTGTGGACTGGTGGCACCACCTAATTTTTTTATCTCAGCTGACTGTAAGTCATCTGAGCTGTAACGATCACCCTTTGTCCGTCGTCCGTCCGGCCGTCTGTCCGTTAACAGGGCACAAATCGTAACCGCTGGACCTGGAATCTTCTAACTTTACATCCTGGGAGGTCCATGAAATATCTCCTTGAAAACCTGGAATTAGGTCTCTGTTACCCATATTCTTCGAGCTATGGTGCTCTGAAGTATCCCCCCCCCCCCCCAAATAATGGAAAATTTGATACAAAAGCTCAAGTATCTGAACAATTAATGCATTGATCACCATGATTCTTTGCATAGATATTGATCATGAAGTGTTTCATCAGTTTCTGCAGACTGGTGGCGTAACCTGTTTTTTATTATTTTTTACGATTATTTTTCTCTATTTTTGAGACCTTAAAAGATGTGGTCATCTGTAAACAGGGCAAAAATCGTAACGACTGGACTTTGAATCTTCTCTCTTGTTATGCAGGCAGGTCCATGGAAAATCTCCGTGGAAACATGAAATTCGGTCTCTGTTACCCATATTCTTCGAGCTATTAGGCTCTGAAGTACCTCCCCCAGAATAATGGATAATTTGATACAAAGCTCCAGTATCTGAACAAATAATGCATTGATAACCATGATTCTTTGCATGGATATTGGTCATGGAATGTTTCATCAGTTTCTGCAGACTGGTGGTGCCACCTGTATTTTTTTTTGTATTTTGACGATTTTTTTCTCTATTTTTGAGACCTTGAGGTGCGGTTATCTGTTAACAGGGCACAAATCGTAACAACTGGACCTAGAATCTTCTCTTTTGACATGCAGGAAGGCCCATGGAAAATCTCCGTGGAAACATGAAATTAGGTCTCTGTTACCCATAAACTCTGAGCTATGGGGCTCCAAAGTACCCCCGAGAATAATGGAAAATTTGATACAACAGCTGAAGTATCTGAACAACTTATGCATTGATCACCATGATTCTTTGCATATATATTGATCATGGAGTGTTTCATCAGTTTCTGCAGACTGGTGGGGCTACCTATATTTTGCGATTTTTTTCGATTTTTTTCGATTTTTTTCTCTATATTTTAGACCTTAAAAGATGAGGTCATCAGTTAACAGGGCACAAATCGTAACGACTGGACCTAGAATTTTCTCTCTTGACATGCAGAGAGGCCCATGAAAAGTCTCCTTTGAAACCTGAAGTTAGTTCTCTGTTACCCATAAACGCGAGCTTTGGGGCTCTGAAGTACTGCCCAGAACAATGGAAAATTTGATACAAAACTCAAGTATCTGAACAACTATTGCATTGATCACCATGTTCCTTTGCATGGATATTGATCATGGAATGTTTCATCAGTTTCAGCAGTCTGGTGGTGCCACTTGTATTTTTTTAAATTTTTACGAATTTTTTTCTTCTTTTGAGACCACTTAAGATGTGGTCATCTGTTAACATGGCACAAATTGTAACGGCTGGACCTAGAATCTTCTCTCTTGACATGCAGGGAGGCCCATGAAAAGTCTCTGTGGTCTCTGTTACCCATAAACTCTGAACTATGGGGCTCTGAAGTACCAGTCAGAATAATTGAAAATTTGAAACAAAAGCTCAAGAATCTGAACAACTATTGCTCTGATCACCATGATTCTTTGCATGGATATTGATCATGGAATGTTTCATCAGTTTCTGTAGTCTGGTTGCGCCACCTGATATTTTACGATTTTTTTCTCTATTTTTGAGACCTCTTAAGATGCGTTCATCTGTTAACAGGGCACAAATTGTAACCATTGGTCCTAGAATCTTCTAACTTAAAATAAAGGGAGGTCCATGAAAAGTATTCTAGGAAATGTGAAATTAGGTCTCTGTTACCCATATTTTCTGAGCTATGGGGCTTATAAGCACCCCTCAGAATAACTGAAAATTTGAAACCATGGTAGGGCACAAATCATAACCATTGGGCCCAGAATCTTCTAACTGAGAGTCCATCAAAGTTCTCCCCAGAAACCTGAAATTTGGTCATTGTGACCTATATTCTCTGGGTTTTAGGGTATGTTTGAGCACCCCAGAAATAATGCAAAATACACACGAATTGCCAGATTCCTCAGGAAAGGCTGGTTGGATTGTCATCAAATTTGTTGTGCTTATGGGTCTTGATGAACTTAAGCTAATATACATGAACCATGAAGCCACCTACATTATCGTAATTAGTTGCCTGTACAAGGACAAATTGTCACATGTCAGTCTGCTGAGCGTCATGATCCATGGGTCACTTGTTTTTTAAAGGCCTTGCTCGCTGGCTTAGGGTGTACTCATAATGGGAAATTGTCAAAATGATGACAGCAGCACACGTGACTACAGTTCCGTGAAAGTAGTTGTGGTAAACAGTTTATAATTAAAGTTGTTTTGGTGTTTGTCTTGTAGGTTGTCATGTGAACAATTTATTATGAAAGATGCTGTGGTGTTTGATTTGTAGGTGTAAAGATTTAATAATGAAAGTTATTATAATGTTTGACGTACAGATGGTTATTATGTCGTTGTGGAGAGAGATGTTTTGAGGAAAATAATGAAAATAATGGTGGTTGTGACGAAAGATGTTCTGAAGAAAGCGGTGAACGTGATAGATGTTCTGGAGAAAGTGGCGAACATGATGATGGCTGCAATGATGGATTATCTGGAGAAAGTGGCGACATGATGGTGGCTACAATGAAAGAATTTTTGGAGAAAGTGGCGAACATGGTGGTGGCGTCAATGAAAGATTATTTGGAGAAAGTGGCGAACATGATGGTGGCTACAATGAAAGATTATTCAGAGAAAGTGGCAAACATGATGGTGGCTACAATGAAAGATTATTTAGAGAAAGTGGCCAACATTATGGTGGCTACAATGAAAGATTATTTAGAGACAGTGGCTATCATTATGGTGGCTACAATGAAAGATTATTTAGAGTAGGTAGCCAACATGGTGGTGGCTACAATGAAAGATGATTTGGAGACAGTTGCCATTCTGATGGTGGCTACAATGAAAGATTATTCAGAGAAAGTGGCGAACATGATGGTGGCTACAATGAAAGATTATTTAGAGGAAGTGGCCAACATGGTGGGGCCTTTAATGAAAGATTATTTAGATAAAGTGGCGAACATGATGGTGGCTACAATGAAAGATTTTTTGGAGACAATTGCTAACATGATGGAGGCTACAATGAAAGATTATTTAGAGAAAGTGGCGAACATGGTGATGGCTACAATGAAAGATTAATTAGAGAAAGTGGCGAACATGATGTTGGCTACAATGAAAGATTATTTGGAGACAGTGGCCAACATGATGGTAGCTACAATGAAAGATTATTTAGAGAAAGTAGCCAACATGATAGTGGCTACAATGAAAGATTATTTGGAGAAAGTGGCAAACATGATGGTGGCTACAATGATGGATTATTTGGAGAAAGTGGCGAACATGATGGTGGCTACAACGAAAGATTATTGGAGACAGTGGCGAACATGATGGTGGCTACAACGAAAGATTATTTGGAGACAGTGGCCAACATGATGGTGGCTACAATGAAAGATTATTGAGAGAAAGTGGCCAACATGATGGTGGCTACAATGATGGATTATTTGGAAAAAGTGGCCAAGATGATGGTGGCTACAATAAAAGAATATTTAGAGAAAGTGGCCGACATGATGGTGGCTACAATGAAAGATTACTTAGAGAAAGTGGCGAACATGATGGTGGCTACAATGAAAGATCATTTAGAGAAAGTGGCCAACATGATGGTGGCTACAACGAAAGATTATTTGGAGACAGTGGCGAACATGATGGTGGCTACAAGGAAAGATTATTTGGAGACAGTGGCGAACATGATGGTGGCTACAATGAAAGATTATTTAGAGAAAGTGGCCAACATGATGGTGGCTCCAATGAAAGATTATTTAGAGAAAGTGGCCAACATGATGGTGGCTACGATGAAAGATTATTTGGAGAAAGTGGCAAACATGATGGTGGCTACAATGATGGATTATTTGGAGAAAGTGGCCCACATGATGGTGGCTGTAATGAAAGATTATTTAGAGAAAGTGGCCAACATGATGGTGGCTACAATGAAAGATTATTTGGAGAAAGTGGCCAACAATTTGGTGGCTACAATGAAAGATTATTTAAAGAAAGTGGCAAACATGATGGTGGCTACAATGAAAGATTATTTGGAGAAAGTGGCAAACATGATGTTGGCTACAATGATGGATTATTTGGAGAAAGTGGCGAACATGATGGTCGCTACAATGAAAGATTATTTAGAGAAAGTGGCCAACATGATGGTGGCTACAATGAAAGATTATTTGGAGAAAGTGGCCAACATGATGGGGGCTACAATGAAAGATTATTTATAGAAAGTGGCCAACATGATGGTAGCTCCAAAGAAAGATTGTTTGAAGAAATTGGCGAACATGATGGTGGCTACAATGATGGATTATTTGGAGAAAGTGGCCAACATGATGGTGGCTACAATGAAAGATTATTTAGAGAAAGTGGCGAACATGGTGGTGGCTTCAATGAAAGATTATTTAGAGAAAGTGGCCAACATGATGGTGGCTACAATGAAAGATTATTTAGAGAAAGTGGCCAACATGGTGGTGGCTTCAATGAAGGATTATTTAGAGAGGGTGGCCAACATGATGGTGGCTACAATGATGGATTATCTGGAAAAGGTGGCGTAATGATGGTGGCTACAATGAAAGATTATTTGGAGAAATTGGCTAACATGATGGTGGCTACAATGAAAGATTATTTAGAGAAAGTGGCGAACATGATGGTGGTTACAACGAAAGATTATTTGGAGACAGGGGCCAACATGGTGGTGGCGACAATGAAAGATTGTTTAGAGAAAGTGGCGAACATGATGGTGGCTACAATGAAAGATTATTTGAAGAAATTGGCTAACATGATGGTGGCTAAAATGAAAGATTATTTAGAGAAAGTGGCCAACATAATGGTGGCTACAAAGAAAGATTGTTTGAAGAAATTGGCGAACATGATGGTGGCTACAATGAAAGATTATTTAGAGAAAGTGGCGAACATGATGGTGGCTACAACGAAAGATTATTTGGAGACAGTGGCGAACATGATGGTGGCTACAATGAAAGATTATTTGGAGACAGTGGCCAACATGATGGTAGCTACAATGAAAGATTATTTAGAGAAAGTAGCCAACATGATAGTGGCTACAATGAAAGATTATTTGGAGAAAGTGGCAAACATGATGGTGGCTACAATGATGGATTATTTGGAGAAAGTGGCGAACATGATGGTGGCTACAACGAAAGATTATTGGAGACAGTGGCGAACATGATGGTGGCTACAACGAAAGATTATTTGGAGACAGTGGCCAACATGATGGTGGCTACAATGAAAGATTATTTAGAGAAAGTGGCCAACATGATGGTGGCTACAATGATGGATTATTTTGAGAAAGTGGCCAAGATGATGGTGGCTACAATAAAAGAATATTTAGAGAAAGTGGCCGACATGATGGTGGCTACAATGAAAGATTACTTAGAGAAAGTGGCGAACATGATGGTGGCTACAATGAAAGATCATTTAGAGAAAGTGGCCAACATGATGGTGGTTACAAAGAAAGATTATTTGGAGACAGTGGCGAACATGATGGTGGCTACAAGGAAAAATTATTTGGAGACAGTGGCGAACATGATGGTGACTACAATGAAAGATTATTTAGAGAAAGTGGCCAACATGATGGTGGCTCCAATGCAAGATTATTTAGAGAAAGTGGCCAACATGATGGTGGCTACGATGAAAGATTATTTGGAGAAAGTGGCAAACATGATGGTGGCTACAATGATGGATTATTTGGAGAAAGTGGCCCACATGATGGTGGCTACAATGAAAGATTATTTAGAGAAAGTGGCCAACATGATGGTGGCTACAATGAAAAATTATTTGGAGAAAGTGGCCAACATGTTGGTGGCTACAATGAAAGATTATTTAAAGAAAGTGGCAAACATGATGGTGGCTACAATGAAAGATTATTTGGAGAAAGTGGCAAACATGATTATGGCTATAATGATGGATTATTTGGAGAAAGTGGCGAACATGATGGTGGCTACAATGAAAGATTATTTAGAGAAAGTGGCCAACATGATGGTGGCTACAATGAAAGATTATTTGGAGAAAGTGGCCAACATGATGGGGGCTACAATGAAAGATTATTTATAGAAAGTGGCCAACATGATGGTAGCTCCAAAGAAAGATTGTTTGAAGAAATTGGCGAACATGATTGTGGCTACAATGAAAGATTATTTAGAGAAAGTGGCCAACATGGTGATGGCTACAACGAAAGATTATTTGGAGACAGTGGCCAACATGATAGTGGCTACAACGAAAGATTATTTGGAGACAGTGGCGAACATGATGGTGGCTACAAGGAAAGATTATTTGGAGACAGTGGCGAACATGATGGTGGCTACAATGAAAGATTATTTAGAGAAAGTGGCCAATATGATGGTGGCTCCAATGAAAGATTATTTAGAGAAAGTGGCCAACATGATGGTGGCTACGATGAAAGATTATTTGGAGAAAGTGGCAAACATGATGGTGGCTACAATGATGGATTATTTGGAGAAAGTGGCCCACATGATGGTGGCTAAAATGAAAGATTATTTAGAGAAAGTGGCCAACATGATGGTGGCTACAATGAAAGATTATTTGGAGAAAGTGGCCAACATGTTGGTGGCTACAATGAAAGATTATTTAAAGAAATTGGCAAACATGATGGTGGCTACAATGAAAGATTATTTGGAGAAAGTGGCAAACATGATGGTGGCTACAATGATGGATTATTTGGAGAAAGTGGCGAACATGATGGTGGCTACAATGAAAGATTATTTAGAGAAAGTGGCCAACATGATGGTGGCTACAATGAAGGATTATTTGGAGAAAGTGGCCAACATGATGGGGGCTACAATGAAAGATTATTTATAGAAAGTGGCCAACATGATGGTAGCTCCAAAGAAAGATTGTTTGAAGAAATTGGCGAACATGATTGTGGCTACAATGAAAGATTATTTAGAGAAAGTGGCCAACATGGTGATGGCTACAATGAAAGATTATTTAGAGAAAGTGGCCAACATGATGGTGGCTTCAATGAAAGATTATTTAGAGAAAGTATCCAACATGGTGGTGGCTTCAATGAAAGATTATTTAGAGAAAGTGGCCAACATGATGGTGGCTACAATGAAAGATTACTTAGAGAAAGTGGCGAACATGATGGTGGCTACAATGATGGATTATTTGGAGAAAGTGGCCAACATTATGGTGGCTACAATGAAAGATTATTTAGAGAAAGTGGCGAACATGGTGGTGGCTTCAATGAAAGATTTTTTTAGAGAAAGTGGCAAACATGATGGTGGCTACAATGAAAGATTATTTAGAGAAAGTGGCGAACATGGTGGTGGCTTCAATGAAAGATTATTTAGAGAAAGTGGCCAACATGATGGTGGCTACAATGATGGATTATCTGGATAAGGTGGCGTAATGATGGTGGCTACAATGAAAGATTATTTGGAGAAAGTGGCGAACATGGTGGTGGCTTCAATGAAAGATGATTTAGAGATAGTGGCCAACATGATGGTGGCTACAATGAAAGATTATTCAGAGAAAGTGGCGAACATGGTGGTGGCTTCAATGAAAGATTATTTAGAGAAAGTGGCCAACATGATGGTGGCTACAATGAAAGATTATTTGGAGAAAGTGGCGAACATGGTGGTGGCTTCAATGAAAGATGATTTAGAGATAGTGGCCAACATGATGGTGGCTACAATGATGGATTATCTGGAAAAGGTGGCGTAATGATGGTGGCTACAATGAAAGATTATTTGGAGAAAGTGGCGAACATGGTGGTGGCTTCAATGAAAGATGATTTAGAGATAGTGGCCAACATGATGGTGGCTACAATGAAAGATTATTTAGAGAAAGTGGCGAACATGGTGGTGGCTTCAATGAAAGATTATTTAGAGAAAGTGGCCAACATGATGGTGGCTACAATGAAAGATTATTTAGAGAAAGTGGCGAACATGGTGGTGGCTTCAATGAAAGATTATCTAGAGAAAGTGGCCAACATGATGGTGGCTACAATGATGGATTATCTGGAAAAGGTGGCGTAATGATGGTGACTACAATGAAAGATTATTTGGAGAAAGTGGCGAACATGGTGGTGGCTTCAATGAAAGATTATTTGGAGAAAGTGGCGTTCATGATGAGACATATGTTGAAACATGTCACGGAGAAAGTAGGTGGGGTAAGTATCGATGTTTGTGGTAAAATGTTTAGACAGACTGGATCGTGATGACGGTTATGATGAATAAACTGAGTATGATTGTGATAGAAGTTCTCATGGACAAAGTTAAGAACACAATGTTAGTTACTGTGTTTAAAGTTGCTTTGAGAAAATGATGCTGTTGTGGTGAATTGTAGCATTGATTTAATATATAGTAGGCTTAAGTGACCATCAAGATTACGTTCCCCGGTAGGGAGTAAAAATAATTACTACAATTTGTAATTGGTTAAATATTGATTTGACATAGTGCGAACGTATACGATATTAATTATCGATAACTCAAAACAGACCAGGTTTTATATTCATAATGGTATTTCGAGAGTTATTGTTTCCTATGGTAATGTTGTTAAGGAATTCTTTTTCACATGTTTATTTTAAATCACCCGGTGATGATATTATTCAACAACCTCCGGATATAAACGTACTTACGTGAGAGCAAACTAACGAACCTCTCCTCAAACGGCCAAGTAAGATCGTTATTCGCAATCTAATTGGGTGTAAGCCTAGTTGGCATAGACACTCGCTAAGTGGCCTTGTGCGTTGATCCTTACTTACCCCCCGCTTATACGTGCAGGTTGTCTGTGATACCTAACTGGACACCTGAGAAGTATTAGTTGAACATGGTACAGGTGATTGGATAACTGACGTGAAGTAAACAAAACATGATCTGCCGAAACAATATGCAAAAAGTATGCATTTTTCTGTGTGGATTCTGTTTTCTGTCATGTGCTATATGTGACAGCATGACGAGTACACACCAGGCACTGTGTATAGTGTACAGTTAAGCATGCACAGTACACATCAGGCAATGTGAATAGTGTACAGTTTAGCCTGCCTGGAACACATTATGAACTGTGTCTGTTGTACAGTTAAGTATGCATGGTACACGTCAATTACTGTGAATAGTGTACAACTCAGTGTGCCTGCTAGACACAAGGCACCGTATACAGTGTACAGCTAAGCCTGCCTAGTACACACCAGGCACCTGATACAGTGTATAGCTCAACACGACTGGTACACAGGAGGCATCGTATACAGTGTACATCTCACCCTGACTGGTACACACCAGGCACCGTATACAATGTACAGCCCACCCTGCCTGGTACACACCAGACATCGTATACAATGTGCAGCTCACCCTGCCTGGTACACACCAGGTACCGTATACAATGTACAGCTTACCCTGCCTGGTACACACCAGGTACCGTATACAGTGTACAGCTTACCCTGACTGGTACACACCAGGCATCGTATACGGTGTAGAGCTAACGCTGACTGGTACACACCAGGTACCGTATACAGTGTACAGCTCACCCTGACTGGTACACACCAGGTACCGTATACAGTGTACATCTCACCCTGACTGGTACGCACCAAGTACCGTATACAGTGTACAGCTCACTCTGACTGGTACACATCAGGTACCTTATACAGTGTTCATCTCACCCTGACTGGTACACACCAGGCATCGTAAACAGTGTACATCTCACCCTGACTGGTACACACCAGGTACCGTATACAGTGTACATCTCACCCTGACTGATACACACCAGGCATCGTATACAGTGTACATCTCACCCTGACTGGTAACCACCAGGTACCGTATACAATATACAGCCCACCCTGCCTGGTACACACCAGACATCGTAAACAGTGTACATCTCACCCTGACTGGTACACACCAGGTACCGTATACAGTGTACATCTCACCCTGACTGATACACACCAGGCATCGTATACAGTGTACATCTCACCCTGACTGGTAACCACCAGGTACCGTATACAATGTACAGCCCACCCTGCCTGGTACACACCAGACATCGTATACAATGTGCAGCTCACCCTGCCTGGTACACACCAGACATCGTATACAATGTGCAGCTCACCCTGCCTGGTACACACCAGACATCGTATACAATGTACATCTCACCCTGCCTGGTACACACCAGGTACCGTATACAGTGTACAGCTTACCCTGACTGGTACACACCAGGCATCGTATACGGTGTAGAGCTAACGCTGACTGGTACACACCAGGTACCGTATACAGTGTACAGCTCACCCTGACTGGTACACACCAGGTACCGTATACAGTGTACATCTCACCCTGACTGGTACGCACCAAGTACCGTATACAGTGTACAGCTCACTCTGACTGATACACACCAGGCATCGTATACAGTGTACATCTCACCCTGACTGGTAACCACCAGGTACCGTTTACAATGTACAGCCCACCCTGCCTGGTACACACCAGACATCGTATACAATGTGCAGCTCACCCTGCCTGGTACACACCAGACATCGTATACAAAGTGCAGCTCACCCTGCCTGGTACACACCAGGTACCGTATACAGTGTACATCTCACCCTGACTGGTAACCACCAGGTACCGTATACAGTGTACAGCTCACCCTGACTGGTACACACCAGACATCGTATACAATGTGCAGCTCACCCTGCCTGGTACACACCAGACATCGTATACAATGTGCAGCTCACCCTGCCTGGTACACACCAGGTACCGTATACAGTGTACATCTCACCCTGACTGGTACACACCAGGTACCGTATACAGTGTACATCTCACCCTGACTGGTAACCACCAGGTACCGTATACAATGTACAGCTCACCCTGCCTGGTACACACCAGGTACCGTATACAATGTACAGCTCACCCTGCCTGGTACACACCAGACATCGTATACAATGTGCAGCTCACCCTGCCTGGTACACACCAGGTACCGTATACAATGTACAGCTCACCCTGCCTGGTACACACCAGACATCGTATACAATGTTCAGCTCACCCTGCCTGGTACACACCAGACATCGTATACAATGTACAGCTCACCCTGCCTGGTACACACCAGACAGCGTATACAATGTGCAGCTCACCCTGCCTGGTACACACCAGACATCGTATACAATGTACAGCTCACCCTGCATGGTACACACCAGACATCGTATACAATGTACAGCTCACCCTGCCTGGTACACACCAGACATCGTATACAATGTGCAGCTCACCCTGCCTGGTACACACCAGACATCGTATACAATGTGCAGCTCACCCTGCCTGGTACACACCAGACATCGTATACAATGTGCAGCTCACCCTGCCTGGTACACTACAGACATCGTATACAATGTGCAGCTCACCCTGCCTGGTACACACCAGACATCGTATACAATGTACAGCTCACCCTGCCTGGTACACACCAGACATCGTATACAATGTACAGCTCACCCTGCCTGGTACACACCAGACATCGTATACAATGTGCAGCTCACCCTGCCTGGTACACACCAGACATCGTATACAATGTACAGCTCACCCTGCCTGGTACGCACCAGACATCGTATACAATGTGCAGCTCACCCTGCCTGGTACACACCAGACATCGTATACAATGTACAGCTCACCCTGCCTGGTACACACCAGACATCGTATACAATGTACAGCTCACCCTGCCTGGTACACACCAGACATCGTATACAATGTGCAGCTCACCCTGCCTGGTACACACCAGGTACCGTATACAGTGTACATCTCACCCTGCCTGGTACACACCAGGTACCGTATACAGTGTACATCTCACCCTGACTGGTAACCACCAGGTACCGTATACAATGTACAGCTCACCCTGCCTGGTGCACACCAGGTACCGTATACAATGTACAGCTCACCCTGCCTGGTACACACCAGACATCGTATACAATGTGCAGCTCACCCTGCCTGGTACACACCAGGTACCGTATACAGTACACATCTCACCCTGCCTGGTACACACCAGGTACCGTATACAGTGTACATCTCACCCTGACTGGTAACCACCAGGTACCGTATACAATGTACAGCTCACCCTGCCTGGTACACACCAGGTACCGTATACAATGTACAGCTCACCCTGCCTGGTACACGCCAGACATCGTATACAGTGTACAGCTCACCCTGCCTGGTACACACCAGGTACCGTATACAGTGTACATCTCACCCTGACTGGTACACACCAGGTACCGTATACAGTGTACATCTCACCCTGACTGGTAACCACCAGGTACCGTATACAGTGTACATCTCACCCTGACTGGTAACCACCAGGTACCGTATACAATGTGCCGCTCACCCTGCCTGGTACACACCAGACATCGTATACAGTGTACATCTCACCCTGCCTGGTACACACCAGGTACCGTATACAATGTACAGCTCACCCTGACTGGTACACACCAGGCACCGTATACAATGTACAGCCCACCCTGCCTGGTACACACCAGACATCGTATACAATGTGCAGCTAACCCTGCCTGGTACACACCAGGTACCGTATACAGTGTACATCTCACCCTGACTGGTACACACCAGGCATCGTATACAATGTGCAGCTCACCCTGACTGGTAACCACATGGCATCGTATACAGTGTACATCTCACCCTGATTGGTACACACCAGGTACCGTATACAGTGTTCATCTCACCCTGACTGGTACACACCAGGCATCGTATATAATGTACAGCTCACCCTGACTGGTACACACCAGGTACCGTATACAGTGTACAGCTCACCCTGACTGGTACACACCAGGTACCGTATACAGTGTACATCTCACCCTGACTGGTACACACCAGGCACCGTATACAGTGTACAGCTAAGCCTGCCTAGTACACACTAGGCACCTGATACAGTGTATAGCTCAACACGACTGGTACACACCAGGCACCGTATACAATGTACAGCCCACCCTGCCTGGTACACACCAGACATCGAATACAATGTACAGCTCACCCTGCCTGGTACACACCAGGTACCGTATACAGTGTACAGCTCACCCTGCCTGGTACACACCAGGTACCGTATACAGTGTACAGCTCACCCTGACTGGTACACACCAGGTACCGTATACAGTGTACATCTCACCCTGACTGGTACACACCAGGCATCGTATACAGTGTACAGCCGTGTTCATTGTACAACTAAATCTGCCGGGTATACATCATCCACAGTACAATTTACAGTTTAGTTTATCTCTGTATGAATATTCGAGTGAACCTTTTTTCTAAGGTCACCCCGAGTGTAAAATCATCAGATACATTTTAATTGTCCTTCACCTAATTTCCAATGTATACTCAATAGCCGATTAATTATATTGTCCATGTTTGCCCTAGATTTCCGATGTTTCAAAACTAAACTTTGCTCAGTGCAAAGGTCAGTGCCAAAATCACCATTACAACATGTCTAAATAGCCCTTATATAGCCTAATACCCCATAGTAATATAAAGACACAAGGTAAAAAACGTCGAGAAGGCCCGAGCGGCATCCGCGCAACATCGTGGGATTTTTTATCATGAATATTAACGAGCCGACCAATGAGAACGCCGCCGATCTGGCGGAAGCCGCTCGGGCTTTTTCGACGGTAATGGAGGGAAAGGCAGGTACACAGTGCTCCGCTGTGCTTGATCAAACAGCTACTGTATTTACACACGGCTAGGGTACGTAGCGCGTGTAAGTTCTGTGTCAGACGGAACCATTTTGGTCATTTTCATGTGCATTCAAGAGATAAATTCGTGCCACTCCGATTGTACAGGTTGGAATTGGATAATCTAAACCGCAGGTCGCTGCGGATCCTCTGACAGTCGTTCTTACCTTGTGTCTAAATATTACTGTGGGTAGTATTAGGCTATATAGGGGCTATTTAGACATGTTGTAATGGTGATTTCAAGGGCCTGTGGTCAGAGTAATATTCACAGGTGGTATATTCACAGGCAATATTTATTTTTTACGTTGACCTTTATTATATATTCCTTTTTACTCTTCACTTTTGGGTAACCGAAAGAAATTCGGGCTTTTCTAGTTATCTAGTGTATCATGAAATTGAATAGCTCAAATTATTTCATCTTAATTCCACACATATATGTAAAAAATGATACATATGTAACACGAGTAACGCTGAAATGTGACTTCCAATATGATTTTTATGATTTTTTTGGTTTAAAAATACCCCTCTCTGTCCCCCCCCCCCGTCTCAATCTATTGCTTAACTCACAAACCCTCTTATTATTTTATGAGGTTGACGATAAGCATAAGTTTGCATTGGTAGGAATAATATTTCAAGAGAAACAAATTGATGATAAATCAATATAATGACTCCAGCTAATGTCTACACACGTCCCACCTGTCATGACTCGGGGAACAAGGTCACGGTACTGGTGTGATCGCGGGTCACTGAGAACAAATTCTGAATGTGTAACCTAGACCCGGGTACAGTTTAATGTCGCCATTAATCCTTCTTTCGTGCGGGTAGTGATCCTGAGTTCTATCTCGTGCTGCCGATATTAAGAGTAATCAAAACGGAATTTTAACGCGCGTTTAGAGTGTTATTGTACCGACTGTGATTATATGGTCGGAGGCACCTGACGAACAGATGGGCCGAGAGGACTTACGGCTGTGAGAAGCCGCAAAAGGACCGATGAGTCAGGCCTTGTGCTGGCTTTTAGAGATACCCCTTTGGCATAAACTGAGTGGGATAAAGATGGGTTTGCAGCGAGGATCCCGCTCATGTGTGTCATAGAAGGCGCTAAATTTAGACGACCAAGAATGTATTGTATCGGGAAGCAATGGACCGACCACGGGGCGCAACAGGAGAGCGTCTCCATATATTTTGTATGCGTTTCAGCAGTAAATCTACACTCAAAGAAGAATCGATTTCCAGACCTTCTGTACTCCCGCCCCAATATAAACTCATATTGCGAAATTAGTATTGAGCGGGCGCTGGCCGACTGGTCTGTCAGCTTTCCAGCCAGTCGCCAGTGCCCGAACTGCGTACATCAGATATTGCCTGAGACAGTGCAGTCCTGCTTTCCAAACATAGCTACTTACCTATTACTAGTCGAGGTCGATACTGCACCAGTCCTGTCAGCCCGCTGTAGCAACAGGTTTGTCAATGGTGACGTGGGGGCCTGAGATGTCCCTGCCTCCACCCCGGCTCCCGCGATGGCCCTAGTATCTACGGGCTCCCTCTACGTCCATCTGTCCATATACCGTGGTCCAAAGCCTGCCATGTGGCGGTCAAGTAGCAGGAAATTGACATAACATCACGTCACCACGCATGCGTACTCAAGCCACGAGTCGGCAGCTCTAGCTCATTATATCAACAGAAGACTTGTGCTGATCCCGGGTTCAATCAGTCCCAACATGAAGCAAGGCCGTTCAACGGCACGTGTCTCCGGCCGCTGTGACTACCTGTGATGGCACAGTGACACCTACAAACATGTAGTTCGGTCCCGGTAGCCGTTCACGATAACATTAGATTTTAATACAGTACTGTAGAACGGGCCACCAACAGCCTCTCGAGTTCTGAATTATTCATAAGGACCGGGATCACGCCCCAGCCGCTGCCAAGTCAGGTGCGCAGCAGCTCCCAGGTGGCACCAGTTAAAGGCACGGCACCCAATAGTCTTCTCTAGCCAGAGGAAGAAACGTGGAAGGACCATGGTACCGAGATCTTCAGAAATATTACCCATAACAGAAATTAACTGTCTGATTTAATACTCAGCCATCTTCACAAACACTTAATTGGTTTTACATTCACGTGTATTTCCTTTTCACATATTTCACTACAATGGACTTTAAATTGTTGTCGTATACTAGTCGATTTCAATTGCATAATGTCTTCTTCGCTTCGTTAATAACGGTTTCTTATTGATCAGCTTATGACAATAAATAAAGGCGTCGCAGAAATATCTGTCCTGAAATTAAGTAAGGTTACACATTCGTCTTCCGTAATCTATGAATACACGTATATCTATTTCCAATTTCAATGGCCAAAAGTTGTATTATTTATTATAAAAGTTATTATGACACTTCAAAACATTTCATGGTAAGAACAATAGTTTTATCAAAAGACGTATAAACGCTTAGTATTGCAAGTATATTAAATTTAGTGCCAAGGATAGAACATCCTTTGACCATTTCTGGATTAAAGTAATCCATAGTTCTTCAATCATTGGTCGCCATGTGAAGAGGAAGACCAATCTGTAAGGGAATGTTTAGACCGATAATGGGCCTCGTTTCGGTTGATAGAGTACGAATATTAAATATAGCTTTATGTAACACGTCAATCCGAAGAGAAGTTAACTATACAGATGGGCAGCGTACAATACGTAAATAAATATATAACAAAATGTTAGCTCTTTCGTTCGACTGCAGTTAATTTTCTCTAAATACATATTTGATATAAACCCGTGTTTCACGGATTAAAATTAATACTTACAATCACAGAACTGATGGAATTAAAATACTGCAAAATAATAACTGCCAATCACGACATGTGCATCAGCCATAGTAAGCACAGCTACGGTGAGCGCATTACCAGGTGGACAAGCACCTGACTGGTCCCATTGTTTGGTTGGTGTAAAAAGATCGACAGCTGCCGTCATGATGCATTTCCATTGTACATGGAATGTTTGTAGGTCAGGTTGTTGCCAAAGCCACGTGAAAATAGATTTGAGCAATATTGCAAGCGGGTACTATGCGCTAATTATCCTGAACATTGGCTAATCTCTTCTGTAAATCGAAAAAATACTTGATATTCCAACAGGTTGTAAAAGTAGATAGCACAAAAGAATATGTAAAATAAACTTCGCATGATGTCACTGTTAACGACAGGGCATATGCAAAACTACGTACGGAAGTATGTATGGAAAATGTGACTGCGGTGCAAACGATATGATATGCTTTTTGAATTAAAAAACCTTTAGGTCTATATGTTGAAACAGAAGTCCCAGAATAAAGAGGTACTTCAGAACTTGGATTGTGCATGGTTTCTTCTATTTATTTATATAACTGTATCAGCCGAAACAGAATTACGCCGCCACGTTCTTTCCGAGAACTGCCAGAAAACTACAGAGAACCTTGCATTCTTTAGCGTTACCTTAATCGGGAAGCCTCATTAATTTCGGGTCATGACCTTTACCCTGTGCGTGACCTTGATCTTGAAAAGGTTCATTTACGGTGCAAGTCCCACAAAATCCTAGATTAGTCCTGCTTGATTGGAAATTGTGTATTTGCTCAACGATCTCGAATAACTCTATAGCCCGTCTTCCAGAGTACACAGCTACAGTAATTTCTTCGCCTTCGTGCAGTTTAATCCCTATCATTATTACTAAGAACAATATAAGTTAATAACAAATCCACTAGATTGCTTTCTAAGTATGCATTTGCCTGGATATATGTCCCAGGTCATTGTGGAGAGTGCCCATGACATCACATTAGTTATTATAAATACAATTGATATAGTTCATTTTTGCTTAAGCCCCCATGCGCCCGTTTATTTTTATTTTTTACGCATTACATTATTAGATATTTCCCATAAATTACTTTAGGCATTTATCTTAAATCTTATTTTATTTTTCATCTGGGTCTCTAGTATGCGTTGCAAAGAGCCTGTGGCTACAACTATGTATGTCTAATTATGATATGATACTAATCACAAGAGAAAAACCTTTTTAAGGGGTGGTGTTATTATTATCCAATGCCAGAAATTTCGAGGGCTATCACATCACGACATATTCTAACTTATCCACTGGGCCTATACCTTAATCTGTGCCCCAGTGATTGGTTGGTATACCGAAATCGCATATTCTACTTTATCATGCAAATATAATCTATCTCAAGGATCAAAAGGGTGTACAGAATTAAGGGATTCGAAATGCAGACATCCACGCTAAAACCATAATATTATAAAAACTTTTCTTGAACGGTGCCTTGGATTCTTTGGTTATCTTATGTTCGACAAAGAAAGGTACAATGTCAGATCTTTGAGGAAAAGTGTTTAAACAAGTCCATCTCTCATACATACAAGTCCATATACATATTAACATGTAATCTTCTCATATATCACATTGAAGAACACAAGCATGAGTCTGAACATAACAATCCCTGCAATTGACAAAAACATGTTTATTTCATCACCATAATATCCACAGCCTGCCTTAGACAAAAACTTCAGTTTCTATCTTTTTAAGTTGCGTATCCAGATATTCATTTTTACCCATTTTGTGTTATATTATTCAAATTGCAGAAAAAAATCATAAGAGACAATTTTGAATTGCGGCAAATAAAAGGCCACATTTTGTAAGTATGAACCAGCTGCTTTATCAACACATCTATTGTTTTCATCAAAACGCCTTGTAACATGGTTTGTTTGTCAAATTGTTGCCTGGCATATATTTACTGCATTCTGCTTGTAAGCGGCCTTGTATAAACTGACAATAATAATAATACCCGCATTAGGAAAATCAAAGGACTAGAATTTCTGCCTTTTGAAATAATACGAGCATCCTGCAAGTTTTCCTCCCAGTAAGATTAAATACCATTCAAAGTCTCCCAATGAATTTCTCAAGTTTCATGAGTGGTACGAAGAGGCAACCCATCCACCATCTACCACCTCCACGATTTATATCTGCATCCGTTTTCTGTAGGATTTCACATGGATATATACAAGGATATATAAATTGATACTTTTCTAAATAGAAAAAAAATTGTCAGGTGATTCCTAATGACGCCTCGTTTGTGTGTTATATATCAGCCACTCAGGTAGGACTGGATGCGACATGACAATCCATTTCATATACTCGTCATCAGGTAAATGTTCCGGAGCCAACACATATTGAAACATTTTTAATTCTTGATTCAATGTTACACACTTAACATGAACCTAGTTTGTATTAAACACGAGTGTATTAATTTATTAACTCTTGATTCAAAACAGATAGGCGTCCGAAAGAGAAAAAAGGCAAGAAGAGTAACAATAAAAAGAAACAAAATAATCTTTGATTATATATATATTCATATAATTATAACTCTTAAGAAAAACAACACTGTAAATTCACAACAGTCTGTTTCACGGGATGCGACTCGATCATCAGGTGAAGAATAAAGCTAACGGCGTGGTTTGAAAAGCCGAGCTTTATATACCACTCAACCACCGTTCAATAAATAATCATTATGATGGTGGTCAGCTTGGATTTTCTCTGTTACCTGTTGGTCCGATGTTGTTCATTTCAATCACCCTAATGTCTTGTTGGGGTAAGTTCAATCTGTCTCTTTTACGCTTATTAATTATCATTACTATATATTTTGACTGGTTTCAGAAAGCAAAGCAGTATATCCTGTCATGGGACGCTTCGCTAATGGCATATATACCACTAAGGACTGCATTTGTTTTTTAGACGGTAATTGTCCAATAGAGGTGACTCACGAAACGTCCAGGTATAGGTTTGACATGATCATTTCAGTTAAATCATTTCATCACAAGGAAAGTTCAACAAAACATATTGCTTGTCTGGCAATACTGTACCTAACGAACTGTTGACTTTGCTTTGCTGACTGAAATATATGGAAATGTATGAAAGCCTGCATCATCCATATGTACACTGGTAAACTGATATGTTGTGTTTCATTTGAAAGCAAAAGGCACAATGAACACATCAATCGCATCACCATGGTAGCGGAATGTAATGTTCATAGATTGATGCCTCTGACTCCCACGCGCTTAAAGAAATCATTAGTTACTGCATTGATACCAGCAGTGTCACTTTCAGGTGAACGCGGTACCATGTATGCGTGAATCATCATATACGAACATGAATGAAAATCAGTATAAAGTGGGGACCTTGTCCATCGCCTGTCATTTTGTCTTGCGAGGGATCAATGTCGAATCCACACATGAAGCAAAACGTTTTGTACATACACTTTTCATCATACTTATATCCTTTAGATCTCTGTGTACAGAGGGATGATGAATTTGTAGGTTGTCTGAATTTCTCCTTTTTCTTAACCTCATGAAGAAATTCTCTCCTGTGACAGATTAATAAATCTGACTTAAATCAGGCACTCCAGTGATTAGTGTAGAATTATGGATATCATATGTCGCTGAAATAACAAAAAATGGATATGCACATTTTATAAAGTAATCATTAATAACAGCTGGCACCATTCTCCATTTTAAGTACTCGCACTTTAAACCAAACCAAACGTTAGTGGTTTGACCGCCCTATGTTTCCAGTGTAAGAAACTTGTCCCAAAGGAAATCCTGTGCAAATGTTTGGAGTCAGGCTAAAAGACTGGAGTTGATCCTCACTGAAATTCGACGAAAAGGAAGTTTTGGAATCAAACCCAACCAGCCCCCAATTTAAACGTGAAAACTTTGTGAGTGTTCTCCTGTTGTGTCTAAAATCAAGAGAATGTCTACTAGAAGAATAGCTTAAAGACATTTTTTGTTCCATGTCAAATCCAAACAGGTATTTATATTAGACGTTTTGCTTTTCATCTTATTGCTTCCTAATATCCAGGTCACTAGCAAACTTATCACACAGTTATTCCCATCAATTTTATTTCATGAGGACTGCATTTTATGAGCATACTATAAGATCAATCTGATATATTATTAATAGGACGGAGTCACATGACTTTTTATTAGCCATCAGATTAGAACTTAATTTAATAAAAAA
Organism: Sipunculus nudus; assembly: GCA_026874595.1. NCBI lineage: Eukaryota > Metazoa > Annelida > Sipuncula > Golfingiida > Sipunculidae > Sipunculus > Sipunculus nudus. Next base: position 83,748,861 of record CM049309.1, on the reverse strand, counting down.
AAGTTTTTGAGCATTTCTTTTTACTTTGTTTATGGGATGTTAACTTGGTTCTACGGTGGACATCGTAGGTATATATATATTAATATATATATATATATATATATATATATATATATTTAATATTAGAGAGCGGTTTATTTTAGCCCGTGTGTGTCTCACTTGTCTGTTATATATAGCTGAAAAATGAAAAAAATCATTGTAATACATTTTTTAGAAGAATGCCGCAAAGAATCGATAACATTCTCCTTCTACCGAAGTGAAGAATATCATTATTTGAAATAGCAAAAGAGGGCGCCACCTGCCTTCCTAATCATCACTCTGACAAGAACAGTTAAGATATAAACGAATCTGCAGAAATGATTATACATGTGTATATATATTTTGAACAAATATTTTCTCCGTGTTTTTCAATATAGTTTTAGACAGTTATAATTTGATATAGCAAAAAAGTATTCAAATCAGGTAATAATATGAACTTTCAAATAACTAAACTTTTTATAAAAATTATTATTATTATGATAATCAATGTCATATTTAGTTGGCCCACTCTCCTTTCTCTGTCCGCGGAAGTGTGCACAGGTAAACCAGAAACAGACATATTAATCATATTAAAACAAACAAAATCATATAATATGATTTATAGAAATAGTGTATTCATCAAAGCAATATTTTTAAAATGACATTCCAGAGAATTTGAATAAATAATATAAAAAAGAGTGTGTGAAAGATGCCGAGTGTATCAATGTAACTCACTATTCTCCTGTGGAGTATGTACCAGTATGTATGACTCCGTCGTCACTGCAATGAGCCAACTCATTTTACACGAATTGTTGTCATTCATAAGACCTTTACATGGTCTACAGCTGTGCTACTTTTCATTGGTCTATAGCATTTGAAGCGAAATTGCAGCGTGTCCCATCAAAGGGACACCAATGCACAGTTGCTCGTTAAGGTCACGTTTTGAGGTCCGCCTTGGGACACACTATGTGGATGGACCAATCAGTCACTTCAAAACTAGGTCATGAAAAAAAAAACCGCCGAGGAAGTGACTTTTCATGTATCTGGGAGCTGTAGTACTAATGTTTATTTCCATGTAGCCATTAAAACACGCCGCTTGGGAACGTAGCCAGTGTTTGTATGAGCCGTTTTATGAGTAAGCCCCATACAGTACATGTCTCCTGGCTGCACGGACTTTATTAACTTGTGGAACTGTTTAAAAGCAATATGTCATTATTTTTGTTATATAAATAAAACTGCAATGAGAGAAAGACAGACAGACGACTGCCTGGTTGCTGATGTGTGTTAGTGTGTTATGGAAAGAGAGCTTGGTCTTCATGCATGTGCATGCAAAATATGACATATTTACATATGAGATATACATATAATGTTTATAACATATATTTAAAGTAAATATAAAATAAATATAGATATAAAGAAATTTGTTTCCATAGAATATCAAGGAGACACAGTGACAGAACGGGAACCAAACAAAAACAACTACACACACCTACAGAAAATAATGTTTTATTATAAATATATGGCATAAATATCAACAATTATTAATATTAAAACTTACACGGGCGTTCAGTTAGAAATGATACTTATTAGGTCATAGATAATTAACAGTTTGTGTGTATGACATATGGCAGAATGGCAAATCACTGAGCCAGCAGAAAGTAAATTAATGCTCTGTCGATGATGCAATATTAAGCTTGAATGGTTTGATCTTTAAGGCTAACCCCGTGAGGTACCAGCTTCGCGCTTCATACTTTTTCACGCGGATCTCACACAGGCAGCATATTATTTATTTACATAACAAACTTGTAAGGTTTTAAAAGTGAGCTTTAATGAATGCTTCCACATGCCTCTAGGGAACTCCAGCGGTTTTCCTTAAGTCTTGATTAGATTACCTTAGATTCTACTGATATAATTATAAGTTTTATCTATTTATGATGCCATTGATTGAACAGCAAGCGGTTTGCATTAGCAAAATGATTGGGGATAACCCAAGTAGGTTATTTAATAAAATTTAGTGATAAGTACATCCAGTCTTTTCTTTATTATGGCTGTATTCAAAAACAGAAAAATGGTTCTTCAAAGAAGACTGTGATTAAACAGATTGTAAAAAAAAAGTATCCGTACTGACGATAATGAACTCTTTCATTAACATGCGATGAGTGAGATGAAGAAGATGATGCGATAAATCATTACTGAATGGTACGAAGTCCACCTTTCTTCTAGGTGTAGGGACTTGTTTACAGTTTTATATACAAAATCTTACACAAAGATTACATTTTGTCTGCCTTAATCGTAAGCTTGCCGAAGTCGTCCATTGAAGCTTTGATGGAGTCGGCGTCTATCGAACATCCAACGTCACACTCCTCCGTGAATTCCCGGATAGAGACTCGGTTTACGTGATTCTTGGTGGTTTTCCCCTTTGCTATGACCTTCTTCTCTGCATCCACATAATGAACACTGAGCTCGCCATCCACGAACTCCCGGCCAACGTCAAGGGTCAGGGAGTACTCTCCTTTGTAAGCAGAAGCTCTGGTTACCTTGACCGGAGTGGTTTTAGATGGACTTGAAGTTTCAGCGGTTTCGATTACAGGAGCGCCGATTTGCAGATAGCCATTTTCATTCAGCGTTGCTTTCAATAGTGACCTTTCAATGTCATTTGGAAGGTCAACTTTTCTCGTGTAACTTCTTTTAACTGAAGTACTGCCAAGCTTCTCTTCCGCGTCACCGGAAACAGTTAACGTATCTCCAATGACCTTGACCTGCACGTCCTCAGGTTGCACTCCTTTCACATCAAAGGTGTACCTGAATTCACGCTTGCCGGTTTCAGGGTTGGTTTCGTACATAGAAGATTTGGATGAGCTGATGCTGGATGTTCCGTGCAGCATTGGCGAGAGAGAGCTATCCAAAAACTGGTCATGCCCCCAAGCACTGTCCAGAGGTGGATGTAGGGCGCCTCTGTGCATACGTTCAAATTCCCTCCTGGTTCTTTCCATTTCAGGATCCAGACCGGAACTGGTAATCGTTGTTCTCGTCCTGACCGGAACGCTGCGAGAGGTGACACGATAGTTGTATGACATGTTGCGGGCTCTTTCTGCAAAGAATAAAAAGAAACATTCAGCATACATAAGGTGATGTGAAATGAGATGATGTTATATTACTTTAAATATTATATATATATATATATATATATATATATATATATATATATATATATATATATATATATGGTAACTCTTTTTTAATAAGAAAATAGTTAGTCCATCCATTGAGGCTGTTTCACCTTACAATGAGTCATGTTTAGCGGACCGAATAATTGCCTCTTGGGGGTATATACCAGATCTTGGGTGAGCCCTGCAATGTCGCATAGTAACATTTTGTGGCGATAGAGATATATGCATCAGGTCTGGTAATTTTCTTCAGAGTCCCCATTGATATTGGCACTTGTCAGCGTAAAACAAGAGTGCTGGACATTCAGTTTTAGATCTTAAACGGCTCCAGATGGCATGTTATTATTTATAAATAAGCCAACTGTGAACTGTGCGTTAATGATGTTGGAAAACTGCACATCACGGGTGTAGATTCACACCTAAGGCAGCTTAAGAAATTCCAAAATTCTCTCATCTGGTGAGTATACAAAAACATAATCCCGCTGTCGGTGTGTTGCTTATTATGGAATAACTTGAATTCAAATTTTTATCATTTTCATCGCTACAATTTCAGTTTTTGAGAATTTCCTTCGCTACAGTACAGTATCTTTGATTCTTCTTGTTCGTATCATAATTAGGTTTATATAGTGTAAGTTTACTGATACATGATATGATGGCCTATTCGTTGTAATTGTCTCTCCTGTTATTGAAGAAAATCATCAGTGAACCACATCATCTCAGGTTCTCATGTGTATTGTTATAATCAATAGTAATATGTTAATATTCCCTTTATCATGTTATGGCATTCTTTATTTTCCCCTATTTATCCTTAAATATACCCCAGATACTTTATACCACTTCCATCCAGACACACACACTGGTCTGTCAACTATACGAAAGTGCGTGTTTCATAAATTATATAAACAGTGCTAACATATCGTGTATCAATTTCACATTAATAAATCATTGACATAATTATAAACATAATCGACTGGTTTTCGGCTAAAAGGCGTTTCTGTCGGTTATGTAAAATCTGACGATGCAGTGAATATTTGCGGAACGTGAGTAATCCAAAGAATGATGCTGCGAGTATATCAAGCATCATTAACAATACCTGAGCGGGCATACCGCAGTGGTCCACTCGCAGAGAGCAAGTATACACGGGCGTGAATGGTCACGTCACGAAGGCTTTGGTAGGTAAGTTACTACACTCCGGTGTACCTTATGACAATAAAGTTTCCAGATGAAGTTTGTCATCTGAAGTCCAGACTTGCCCTTTGGTCTGTTGTCCTCATCGTGACCCTTTTGCTTAAACGTAAAGGACGTGTGTACTGGAGCGATCCTCTAATAGTAAATTTAGAAGGGAGGGCACAAGTTAACCTTTTCACTTCCGTTGAGGCTGTCACTAGCGGCAGCCTGCCATCCAAATGTCGAATTTTAATTAACTGAAGACGTTTGGGTGGCAGTACAAGCTACTGGGTTCGCATCAATTCCAGTACATGCAGATGTGCACGCCATTTCTAACAGTACTTTTTCATTTTCATCTGCTTGTCAAACTATCATTTTTCCGAAGTAGAAATAAAGTGACGTTATTCTGTTGGGAAAAAATAATAAATATTACATGTACGGTTGACTTACGTTTATTCATCTAGCAGTTATTAATAACGAGGCTTGTTTTACTCGGAAAGTTTGTCTCTGTGTCCTTAATGATGGCTTAACAACTTTGTGTAAATCGGTGGCATAGGGATGAAAGGTGGTAACTAATGTAATTAATTTTGTGTAACAACATTTTTTCTTCATTATTTAGCAAATATAACAAGATTATATAAGCCTCAGATGTCAAATACTACCACAAAGCAAATATTTTGGCCCGACCCTTAGAATTGGTGTTCTACTGTGACTAGCATCATGACTTACAGGCCCCTATCCGTTATTATCAGTCAAGGTCAAGCAATAAGACAAACGCTTGTAAACCTACCCCATATCTGGTGCATGTGTTCTTTTTTAGATGATGTGTCAAGAGTTTTTACTTCTGTGTACTGTCTGTAATTGTTACACTTGTTTGATTGGCTAAAAAGATTTCGACCTCCACCACGTGCGGGTTTGTTCTTTATTCATGAAATGGCTAAAGGTGCGGCTCGATTTAGTAAGATCTCAGAAAGCGTAGTTGCAAGAGCCTTGCCGATAAGGAGCCTTTGATCAATATTTTAAGTTATTTAAATAACTTTAAAATACGTTGCCGAAGATCATATTGTATTACTTTGGCCTGCGAATCAACTTTGACTGTTAACTAATTCAAAGGGTGACATATAACATCCACAACACAATGTTGACTCGTGTTAGAGTAATCACTCCACTTGAAGCTGACATTGTATTCTTGAATTTGGTATACATGTATACTTTCGTTATCAATGGTCCAAACACGAATCGATCTTAGTACATGTATAAATTTAACAGACTATGAAGTTTCGTACAGTTAAATTTTTTTTATAAACTGACTGTGTGCAACTTTCAGTATTTTCTATAACGTTTAGTGGTCGCACATAATGTGAAATAAACTGTTACAATAAGAGTGTACTCTTTAAAGTCAAACGACGGTAAAATCGTTGATCATCATTCCTTTCTCTAACATAACCACCACACAATATTTCGTTGAAATATAGATATACGTATATATATATATATATATATATATATATATATATATATATATATATATATATATATATTTATTTATATATATATTATAATATATATTAAAATATATATATAAATACAGACATGTATCTTATATATAAACATTTAGATCGATGTAACAATTTCCTTGAGATATATATTTCTGTAGACGGGCAAACAGAGAACAGACAGCACAGATGTCAAACATCCAGGTCGAATACATAATATTCGCCCAATTCCTAATAAATAATAAATTACCTTCGTAATGATATGATTTCGTGTGATAATCATAGAGGCAACAGACAACAATGGGGAATATTATTGTGTCTTATACCTGTGCAAGTAAATATGAATACTAGCAGGTTTTTATACATTAAGTTGCTCTTGGCACCTGTTTGCAGCAGATGCCCGGTGTCACGTGACTCCGGTTACCTGCCCGACACATGTAGGTAGAAAAAGTATTGTGGGATATATTTTGCAGTGTTGATCGCTCACAATGGGTGATAAATCAGCCCTGGTGTAAGCCGGCTGGTCTAGACGAGGTTGTAAACATTAGCAAACGATGAACATTAACAGGGAAGGGACGGGGCGAGATTATAACAGAGAATCCCGGAATGCCAAAGTGGTTACATGACTTGGGTGATCGAGGCTGAGTGCCACTTTCACAGGTGTTAACTACACCTTCCTGCAGACAGCATGTATGCCTCCAATAACACAACAGATGTGTAGCTGTGACTTTATATATTTGCTCTGAACTACGAATTTCTATATGTCACGTGCGTGTGTGTAGGTATTTTATGGTTGCCATCACACAAAAAAAAAGATAATCTATTCCTCATGCCACGTGATCATCATTAACCTGACCAGTTGTGGTCTCAGTATGTATACAGTTTAGTGTAAATTCAAGGTGTTTGCTTTATTCTACAATCCACAACACTCTGTAATGGGCATGTCTTAAGTAACGCAAGGACTTAACTGTGGATATAAATATACAGTGAAATCTCGCCTGACGACCACCCAGCTGTTACCACCACCCAATTAAGACGACCACTTTTCATGGTCCCGGAATAACGAAAGTCATCATAAACACCTCCCCCTCACACGACCACCCCCTAACACAACCACAGGTGGTCATGTTAGCGAGATTTCACTGTAGTTCTTCCAAGTGATTTTTTTTCTGTTTCTTCTAGTCTATTCCAATTTGGCTTACATTTTAGTCTGTCTTCGTGAAATAGATCCCAAGCATATACCAAGTTAATGAAACAGCTAGAAATTATAAATATATATTTATACATAGTCTCCCAGTTGTTGTTTTTAACCGGAAATATAATTTCAAATTCACATTTTTTGGTGATTAGCATCTAGGAATCAGGAGCAAAACTACGGTAGTTATCAAGGTCATTGTGAACAGGCAGCTGTAGTGGGTTATTCCTTCGATGTTATTTTAACACTTCACAAATTTCATTAAAATCCATTCATAACTTTTGAGGGAAGTTCCTAACAGCCAAACCAAATCACACTAGTAACAGCGATGAAAACAGAAACATGGACACAATACCTAACTGGTAATCCTCCAATTAAAGGCTTGGCATTCTAAAAGCTATGCCCAAAGCACTGCATTCTTTGTATTTCACGACGATATTTATATTGACAATTAAACTACCACTTAAAGTTAATATTTTCCTGTTCGTAAGAAATTTCATTGAGAACAGGTCATTAACAATTTTAAATCAACAGTAGTTCAAATATTTTCACATTTCATCAATATCAAATATTGGACAAGATAATCGGAACTTATAATGAGACTATTAATCGAGACCTTTAACGAGACGCTCATTTTATGCACTTTATTCCTCTATCAAATCCGCTGAACTTTCACGGGTACATTTGACGATTTGCCCGTTTGCTTTGACGAAAACAAGTCATTGCTAGTTTCCGCTCTATCGCCTCAGCGTCGGTGACCCAAGAACAATAGTGAACCTTACACGGTTCACATATTTTACAGCATATTTTATTTTTTCTCGTTTCAGTTGCTCTGAGAGGTCACCAATCAGCTATCTACAGCAAAATAGATGCTTGATAGGAAAGCTGTACCTGGAAACATATTGGTACGAACAGAAAGGGCTGATGTAATATATTCAGCATTAAGAATCTTATCGTTTTCTAGGCGAAATTCCTTTATATTACTAATAAATGTCGTTAGTTTCGTACATCGATTAGCGTAGAGTTACCAGGTTTTCGAACTTTTAGAAATAGTTAAACTCCTTTCATAGTTAAACTCTTCTGTACTGTAAGACTGTTTACATGAATAACCGCTACGTATTCTATAGTACAATGCTGACAGTGGTAACATAAGTTTATCCATGCTCTTCAAAGTTATATGTTATATCTGTCTTATACAAAAGGTCCCAAATTCCTTTTCACGAATAAAATCAAATCAAAGCATTATTTGTCGGCTTTCATGTTGAAACTCCCTTCTGATATCCTATGCTTGGTTACTTATTGTCCAAGTTTCTTTACAGCAAAAGAGCCATTCCTTGAATAATGTATGTATAGATAAAATCTGAAGAAAAAAAGCTACAGATATCGGTCTCACAAATGTATTGGTATAATCAACACAAGCTTACCTTGTGATAAAAGACAGCGGATGAAGTAGAGCTGGTCTGTATACAGCCAAGGTAAATGCTTAACGATGAGGCTTAGGCAGAGGCAGACAGTTTGATCAGGTAAGTGAGTTCCGTATGGTGTTATGAGCGCATTCCTGTTCTATAAATACCCCAGCGCACCTATGTGGGAGACGTCCAATGATGTATAGCAGACGGTCACAGCTGAATGACCGAGAACACATGCCGTGTACGGATTGACTAATGACGAACCAAAACTCCCACGGCGCCGGGTCGTGGGCGACTGTGTGACGTCACGATACATCTTCTGGAACTTACTATACTCACACGTTTTTACTCCCTGACTCCATAACGAGGTTACGTTCATTCATAGCATACTCTAAATATTTACTACCTGAGGCAACCAGGCAGGTATTTACTTTATTCCACGGGTATGGTGGAATCCTTTCTTGAAGCTCCTTCAGAAATATTTTTCAGGTTTGTTTCATAGGTCTGTCCAATTTGTTTGATAACTTTGGCCTTAAACGTGGAATAAAGAAACAGGAAATTGAATTAAAGTTCACATAGACACAAACACAGGAATAATTATTATAAATTGTAATTGTGTGATAAAAAGAGGTTTTTCAAATAAATATGTCGAACAACAGAGTTCAGTGGATCCACATTAAGTATGAATAAAACCTTATAAAATGATTAAAAATGATTCAATTTACTATGATTATTATTTACCATGTTACCCCATATTTCGTGCTAAATAATGTGTGCAGTTGAAATCATGAATAAATAACAGGAAACTGTCCCGCTGCTTGACGTCAGAAACATGTCCAAATATGGCAAATAATATATTTATGCAGTACTGGTGTACCCAGTAAACCGAGTCAGTAAATGTGGATAATGAGAGTTCACTCAGAACGCCGCAAGCATGAACAAGCAGGTCGTTATTTGGTTTAATAAAAAGTCGTACTTATCTAGGGATGGTTCAGGTATTCTTATAACGGGGAAATTATAAACAAAGACAGATGACTCACTGAGAATAGCGATTTCCTAGAATGTAATGCCTTATTTAGTCTGCTGTAGATGAATCGAGAACTAGTCAGCACTCAGGAAATACTTAAATCCCCCGACAGGCAGGTTAGGCTTGTATTGGTCAATATTGACACATTTGCACTTGATATCTATTTTAAGCTTGAAATATGTTTTAAGCCTTCGCCTACTCAGCCCTATTATCGCCCTGGGTATAGGTTTCCGCAGCGATTGATCGGCGATGGCATACGTCTAGTTTATCTAGATTCTGTTATGATTAATATCATCCATATGAGGACACCTTGTCTTGTACGTCAAATTCTACAGATGTCAACGTCAGAGTCAGTTCCTTGAATATGACAGATGTACGGAAACCCTATAGCTGAAACTACGTTTCTCTTCATTCGTCTTAAATCTTCAAGAATTTCCGCGATATCCATTCGCAATCCTTTGAGGTATCATTTACATGATTTAGGAAGGACAGAAGGACAGACAGACATGTATAAATTATAACAACAATCAGAACTAGCACTTTACAAGAAATTCATAACTGGCAACAGTAATGGGTAATACGATCTATAGAATTCATCAGAATGTTTGCCACCTTTAATTATTTTGCTTGTGAACTTAGTATGAGTATGGACTACCATAATGATATAAACTGTAAGAAATAGCATAAGCGCTGTATCTTGAATTTAAGCATGTCAACCGACATAAAAATTCTATGAACTCATGCAAATTTCTCCCTAATAAATATGAGAATAACTTAATTTCTTATGAGATTGCTTCATTTAATAGAAACAAGTTATATCTTGTCCCTGAACAATATAAACAGATAGGCAACCCAGACAACTTTTAACCATCCTTGTGACCGATAAATCAAAGAATCTTTTTTCCTTATGTAGGTCGAAAATTCCATATGGTAGAACCCAATGGATCATTGATATTGCATGGCGTTTTATTTTAGAGTTTACAGTTTATTCTGTGGTTTTATAGCAGGAATAAAGCCTCTTATCTTAAAACAGCATGGCTGCACTGGTTTAGCTCATGGATATGTGGACGGATCTTGTTCGTCTCGTGATTGGTTTGCTCACCTTTAAATGGATGTCTAATGCATTATCTGGTCATTTATTAATTCTAGCCGATCTGGAGCAAAGTCAGACTGGGAGTTGATGTGCGAAATGCATGAACATTTATATGTATGTTATACACAAAACTAGACTGTAAATTTTATAATATACAAATGTGAAAATATAGGTGCATAGCGAGCTTAAACCTGCTGGTAAACAAAAAATAACTTGATTATCGGTTGAATGTTTTGTCTATAGGAAATCCTATTTATATGACATCTGCCTTTTTACCATTTAAGATATTGTCTACGACATAATAAATTCACAGTCTCTAAATTTGTCTGATATTTTCTTTTAATCCTTAAAATCTTTTAAATTCGTTTCTGTCACTTGTCTCATATCACTTTCATTTATAGCTCTTTTTTTAAATCTTAATTCCTTTAACCTATTTCTTTATGCCAGACCAGGCAAGTTATTCTAGTTGATCCGAAACCGATAATGCATGTACTTTCAAGGAAAGAGCACACATTTTCGAGAGTGGGTTAATATTGATGTATAATGAGAAGAAATCTGACATTCAAATGGAATTTACTCCCGTCACACAAGTCGAGAAGTTTTTTTTTTTTTTTGGGGGGGGGGGGGGGGAGGATAACAACAGTCAAAATGCTGTGGTAAGAAATATCGAGTTCTCGTGTTGCAACTTTGTTTCTGACTATCTATGCAGCTCTATTTATAGGGATATATAGGAAACATTGACTTAAGACAAACTGATTATTAATTAGCAAATGTATATATATATATGGTTACGCGATATTATCGATAGTCGCGATACGGCTATTTGCCTATCGCGATATCGTTTTTATATACAATGTCTGCGGAATTTTGTCAAATGTGAGTGAAACTGGTTTATTTTGGCAGGAATATGGTTTCTGTTACAAACTAAAACATCTAAATTGGTTTAGATTAGTGAAAGCCTGAAAGGCCAGGTAGACTTGATACACCACAGAAAAACTGAATGTCTGCGCGATGACGTATCGATCTCAAATTATTTTAACACAGAAAAAGAAATGGCGAAAACATTTAAAATTTATCTGATTTTAGCTGGCCGCCGCCGCCATGTGTGTTTCCAGAGAACTCCTCTGAGACCCTAGGACCTATCTTTCTGAAACCCAGCATAGTTGTTTGCTCATTTTGCGTGGCGTCCATCTAGCGATTGCTATCCGTTCGTCTGAATGATTGGTTCAATATACTGGCCTGAAATTTTGCATGTCCATATACCTTAGATACCTCCATCTCGTAGCTAAGACTGGTGGCGCCATCTGCAACCGTTTTTGCGTGGCGTCCATCCGTGCGTTTGCTTTGTGTGAAAAATTGCTAATATTTCAGGAGTAGGTCAATATAATGGTCTGAAATTTGGCATGTCTAGCCATCTGGGAAATTAATCTCGTAGACCAGTCAGGTAGCGCCACCTTCTTGCCGTTTTCGTAGAATACATTGATGCCCTTTTCTCAAAAGTGGTTTGCCATATTGGCCTGATGCATGTCCATAGATCTTGGATACCTCTGTCTCGTACTAATGGCGCCATCTGCAATCGTTTTTGCGTTGCGTCCGTTTGCTTTGGGTGATAACTGCTCATATCTCGGGATTGGTTCAATGTATTGGTCTAAGTTTTGGCATGTTCATTCATTACGGAGAGTTTTCTCATTGATCAGACAGGTGGCGCCACCTACTGTCCCGATTTCGTAGAATATTGAGTGGTTTGCCGTATTGTCTTAAATTGTGCATGACCATAGATCTTTAATACCTTCATCTCATACTCAAGATTGGTGCAGCCAATTGTTTTCGCGTGGTGTCCATCCGCCCGTTGCTTTTAGAGAATATCGCTCATATCTCAGGAGTGAATGGATGTATCAGCCTGAATTTTTGCATGTTTATCCGTCTTGTTTAGCTTTATTGTAGACCAGACAGGTGGCGCCGCCTGTTGCTCTGTTTTTATAAAATACATTGATGCAATTTTTCGCAGTAGTGGATTGATGTCTCGGCCTGAAATTTTGCATCGCGTATCCATCTGTAGATCTGTTTTGGGTGAAAAACTGAAGTGTATAAAATATATGAAGAGTATAATTGGCATTACTGATGCCACATATTTGGAGTCATTTCATGCCAGGAACATTCAGTGCCTTACTTTATCCATGCCTCTGTAATTTGGCGTATATATATATATATATATATATATATATATATATATATATATATACACACACATTAACCAAGACTCTGGACTGTAGTTACAATTTTGGTGACTAGTTCGACAAGAATGCCCGCAAGTCTTATCAGTTTAAATGTACATACATGCAGGTACATACAAAATAAACAGGCACTGATGTTAAATAAACTACATTAAATATGTAAACTGATTTCTTTCATGCAATATATCGGTAGGTTAGAATGACTCTTTAATTGACAGCCATTTGATAAAAATGTGAGATAAACATGACTAATTTCAAACAGCTTTCAGAAGAGAGCTAGGCTCAGGCGATAGCTATGACACTGACATCCTTCTTGAGAGAGATATTATATACGTGCACTTTGCTTGGACTGTTCGCTAACTTCAAAAGAGTGTAAAACTCAAACCAGTCTTACTTACATTATATAAAACAAGGCACTTTTGAAACCCTATATTCCGCCCATGCATGCCCTATAAATAAAAGTTGTACTTTTTCCATTTATAAATCCTGTCCAAACTCTTTGATAGCAAAGTGATTGTGTCCAAACGACTTTCACACATGGTCAGTGTGATTTGACTATCAGCCTGTGACGTATGTTTATTACAGACAGAACGAAGATTCGCGCATCTTCATTGGTCATTTTATGTTTAGAAGCGATCAGACGGTTACAAAACGGTTTGACTCAAATCGCACTGAAAGCATGCACTTTCTGAACAAGAAACAAATCGCATTTGCTTTTCCAAAGTATTAACGTAAATATTCACCACTAAATTATGTCTGACTGTACTCAAGTTAAATATGACCTATTTGTCAGCAAAGGATTATGCCACTTTACAGAACTTAAGCTGTCCTCTGGCCTTCAGTGCCTTGCTTGTTAAATGTTTAAGCACAAAGAAGCTTTCTTTATGAACATTTTTTATCAGTTATCGGAAAACGCAAATAAATTGATAAAAATGTATTATGATAATCGAAAATTGCTTCGTTTACACATGTGTAGAAGATAGTTTATACTGAAGAAGTAGTACATCAGCAGTCAATCTTGACTACAGCATCGCGATGTATTTTACAAATCCTCTGATCTTTGGATCTCTAAGGATCCGCCATACTGTATTCTGCTTGTTACATCACTATAACCGCCTTCATTATCAGGATACCCAGAGTGGAATCTGCAGAATGTTGCTGTCGGTCTACGAGAGGCAAAGGTCAACATGCCCCATGCTGAATAAAAGAGTATCCGGATGATACCGAAATATCTCCTTAGATGACGAAGCTAATAGGGAGACTGACCGCATATAATGTACGGGTCATTTAGATCAATAATCCGTGAACAGATCTAACTCTATATTGTCCATTAATCATGGTGTTAGCCGGAATCTTCAGGTACCAAAGTAACCAGTCATTATATTTCCAATACTAATGCTTAATTCATGTCAGTATCTAGATCTGTGCCTGATACCATGAGCTGGGATGTGCGGACAACCTGGATTATCCCGAGTGAGCACACGTTAACCTGTAAGTAAGGTGTGGGGTCTGCCAAATAAGATTTACTTATTTTCCACTCAGTACAATATGAAATACACCGGTAAACACTCAGATATATTACTAAAAGATATGTGATATAGGTCAGTCTAATTAGCAACATTTTAAAGCATGCCAAATATACGACATGGTTCAGGTCACAATGACTCAGGTGCACTTGAGCAAATCATAACTTTGATACATATCACTACAAACATCATCCGAGACCTGTGCATGTATACACCTTGTATGAGGGGCAATGCGGCCAAATATGTAATGGTTCTCATAAAGGGTTCACATACAATGCATGGTATACATGTTCCTAAATGGCATGACCTCACTGTGCAATGCTTGTATTCCATCAAGTTGTACGATACCTCGTAGCAAGGTTTGTGAACATGAGTTTGAAAGGTGCTCCGAATACAGGAGCTATGTCTTTGTGATACACTGTTTATGATGACATGTACCTCTGAAACACTTGGCGATGTTCTATGGCGGGCCTCTTCAAGCGGGACGTTACGGTAAATTAATTTGTCTGTAAAACCATGTGTAGTGCCCCCGCTTTTCTCAATAAAATAATGTATTTCTATACACCATATTTTAGTCATCCTAAGAGTGTTTCCCAGCATATCTTATCATGATTTTATTTATCTGACTGTGTTAGTCAACAAATTCTGATACGCGACTCAACAGCGATAATACGTCATGTCTAAACAAATATTTGGATTTCATTTTCTGAAGTGTCTGTCAACCTGTTCCGACGGTAATATTTGCCATTTGTAAGGTATTGGTCAAACGAAACAACAATATCAAATGTGTAGCTTGAAAACGAAAATTGTAATATTTCGAACTTACAATGAAGCCAGGAGCTGATTGGATTTCAGTCTCGGTAATAGCTTACAAAGCGAAACAAATACAGGTTTGGCGGACTCGTATATGAAGTCATATGACCCTGCCAAAATATGGCGAATAACCCGGAAGGTTGAAAAATACGAAGGCATTTTCATCTCCAATGTCGCCAATCTTCACAATAAAAAAGGTCGCAAAATACCAAGATCTCCATACGGGTTTGAGATAAATATCGTCTGATTCAAGTGAACACCAGGTGGTATAGTTACATAGGACTGAATAGACACGTACACTTCATGCCCCGTCCCAACCACCCTAATAGGGACGAACTATCTTCCTGAGAACACTTTTCTAATTCAATGCAGATAGACTACATGTATTACCATGCATGGGCTATATTTAAGGGGGGGGGGGGCAGGGGGACATGCCCCTAACTATTTTTAAGACTGGGTGACATAGTATCCTTGGTATAGTACCTAAAATTTTAGGGGAATAAAACACGTATACTTTTTAGATTTCTAGATGGTTCTTTAAATTGTGTAATAGTTTTATTTTTTCTTAAAATAGCTTTCAATTATGCACCTCACATTGAAAAGAAATCAGGATATTCCGTGTTAGCGAGTGTTTTTGAATGTATAAAGTTAATGTAAATAATGAGTAATATTTTACCGGAAATAAAACAAATATTATTTTCATTATTTTTGTAAAACGATAATATATCTATCTTAGTATGTAGTGTAGAAAATTATAATGTTCTGGAAGAGTGATTTGTCTTGTTTGTCTTAAGAAGGGTCCGGGGGGGGGGGGGGCTTTCTTTAAATAATTAGCCTTATTTCTCTTCATTCCATGTCCACCATTCTCCATTTTGTGGAGAATATATATTTTAGCTTTAAAGTTAATCATAAAAAACTAGACGCAAATATGTCCCGAATCAAAGGCATGAAGTTTTGAAACAAATACCTATAATATACGTTATTCATGAAACGCATAAAATTAGATACATATTTAAACATTATTTTTTTTTCAGAATATTTCAACCATGCTGAAGGAAGTCGTATGAAAAAAAAAAACATTTTACAGTTCGTGGTTGAATGATGTCACGTAAACCCAGCCATTTCGAATAAAGACCTCTATCCGAACAGGGATGAATTTAATGTGCATGTTCACAAAGTCAGGAAATAGCCAGAAAGTAATTAAAATAAACCTGGGACATAATTATCAATTATATTATATATTCACAATTTGCTATCAAATTGTGCATGTTTATAAGTTTAATATATATATATATATATATATTGCATTGCAAACAGCCTAGAAAGAACAATTGTATATATATATATGTATATATATATATATATATATATATATATATATACACACACTCACACACACACACACAGATGGAGAGAGGTTATGAAATACAATGTAGAGGCGTGTACCAAGCGCCACAGTAAGATGACTGATGAGTTAAGGGGAAAATCTGAAATGTTGTCGTCAAATGGACACACCAGTCATCACTATTGTTATTATATACTATTACATAATAAATCATTTTACAACATCTTTGGTGGTCCGGATCAGTTTTCAGTATATACACACGGCCTGTATGCTGTTTGTGATTGTGCATCGTTGTCAATAAAACTGTGACGTTTTTACCAACGTGGTTACTATTGGCGCTCATGATATCGTGTCTGGGCATGTGACCTCCCTTTAAAAGAAGGAAAGACTGTTTCAAAGGTCAACGGTTATACGAACAGGACAGCGACAGAGCCATTGTGTGTTGCGCATTGAAGGGAGACCAAACGACAAGGAATAAACCAGATTACAAATTAACATGTAGTATGTACGTATTGTGTGATAGGTTATAATGATTGTGTGAGAAAAAATTCGTTGTAATGAAAAAAAAGTTTATCACAATGTCACAATATGACATTGCTAATATTAAATCATTTCAGGAGTATTTATAGTTCCTGCGAAGAGACTTTAAAGAGTTAGTACTCAAAACCAAATAATATATCCTTGATATGTGAGATTAATAATTTAAATGTCCCGTATAAACGGTTGCGCCCTTAGCTTATGGTATTTTCACACTTACATATGATAATTTAAACTTAACTTTAATGTTTTATAAGGGGAGTTTTGTTAAGCATCATTGAATCAATAAAGACATGATTCAATTGACTTGCTTTCGCCTAGCGGTAGAAATTATTACTTATTAATAGAAACTTCCGGCTCCAAAGCAAGCAAAAACGACGCCGGTCATGTGAGGTCTGTAGAGTTATGTACACAAAACGACGTAGGATAGCTCCGCTCTGAAGAGTGATTTACAACCTACTACACAGGCTAGGTCAGCCCTGTAGAGTGATTTCCCACCTACGACACAGGCTAGGTAAGCTCTGTAGAGTGACGTACAACCTACGACACAGGCTAGGTCAGCTCTGTAGAGTGACGTACAACCTATGACACAGGCTAGGTCAGCTCTGTATGGTGATTTACAACCTACGACACAGGCTAGTTCAGTTCTGTAGAGTGATTTACAACCTACGATACAGGCTAGGTCAGCTCTGTAGAGTGACGAACAACCTACGACACAGGCTAGGTCAGCTCTGTAGAGTGATGTCCAACCTACGACACAGGCTAGGTCAGCTCTGTAGAGTGATTTACAACCAACGACACAGGCTACGTCAGCTCTATGGAGTGACGAACAACCTACGACACAGGCTAGGTCAGCTGTGTAGAGTGATGTGTGACAAAATGACGCCGGCAAGATTGATGTACAACAAAACGACGCATGCTAAGTCATCTCTGTAGAGTGATGTACAACACAGCGACGCAGGCTAGATCAGCCCCGTAGAGTGATTTACAACCTACGACACAGGCGAGGTCAGCTCTATAGAGTGATGTACAACAAAACGACGCAAGCCAAGTGATATCTGTAAAGTGGTGTATAACAAAACGATGCCGGCCAGGTCAGCTATGTAGAGTGATAAACAGCTAAAAGACAAAGGCCAGATCGGCTCTGTAGAGTAATCAGAAATAAAGTACCTCTTCAGCACATCTGTGTTGCTGTGTTTCTGAACCAAATATTCTCCGTCCAGATCAAAAGATCAGCGAGAGATTCACACAAAAAGCCTAGTGATTAAATCGCCAGCTTCTGACTCCTCGGACCATTAACTTCCACCAGTAAACTTCTCATGTTGAGTTGTGTCATGCATCACACGTCTGGCTGTCCTCATGGGGTCACCTACAAGTTGCCCGTAAAATGCAACGGATTCCAAAACACTAGTGTGTATAACTATTCTGACTTGTGGCATGTTCATTTCATCTTCAATATGTAGGCCTATGATCGCCTCCGCCTTTGGCCTTCATTCCCGTACTTGTGTGTGTTTGCTGACCGTAGGAGAGTATCCGTTCATTCCCGATCTTGTGTATGTGTTTGCTGACCCTGGAGGGTATGCGTACATTCCCGTTCTTGTGTATGTGTTTTGCTCCCCCAGGAGGGTATGCGTTTATTCCCGTTCTTGTGGGTGTTCTTGCTTCCCCCTGGAGGGTATGCGTTTATTCCCGTTCTTGTTGGTGTTCTTTATTCCCTCTGGAGGGTATGCGTTTATTCCCGTTCTTGTGGGTGTTCTTGCTTCCCCCTGGAGGGTATGCGTTTATTCCCGTTCTTGTGGGTGTTTTTTATTCCCCCTGGAGGGTATGCGTACATTCCCGTTCTTGTGTATGTGTTTTGCTCCCCAAGGAGGGTATGCGTTTATTCCCGTTCTTGTGGGTGTTCTTGCTTCCCCCTGGAGGGTATGCGTTTATTCCCGTTCTTGTGGGTGTTCTTGCTTCCCCCTGGAGTGTATGCGTTTTTTCCCGTTTTTGTGTGTGTTTTTGTTTTCCC
This sequence comes from Sipunculus nudus, assembly GCA_026874595.1. Lineage (NCBI taxonomy): Eukaryota > Metazoa > Annelida > Sipuncula > Golfingiida > Sipunculidae > Sipunculus > Sipunculus nudus. The sequence continues at coordinate 83,729,823 of CM049309.1, read as the reverse complement.
CAAGGAGGGTATGCATTCATTCCTGTTCTTGTGTCTGTTTCTGCTGCCCCCAGGAGGGTATGCGTTCATTCCCGTTCTTGTGTGTGCTTTTACTGCCCAAAGAGGGTATGCGTTTATTCCTGTTCTTGAGTGTGTTCTTGCTTCCCTCAGGAGGGTATGCGTTTATTCCCATCTTGTATGTTTTGCTTCCCCAAGGAGGGTATGCGTTCATTCCCTTTCATGTGTGTGTTCTTGCTTCCCCCAGGAGGGTATGCGTTTATTCCCGTTCTTGTGGGTGGTTTTGCTTTCCCAAGGAGGGTGTGCGTTCATTCCCGTTCTTGTGGGTGTGTTTGCTGCTCCCGCCAGGAGGTATGCGTTCATTCCCGTTATTCTATGTGTGTTTGCTGCCCCCGCCAGGAGGATATGCGTTCATTCCCGTTCTTGTGGGTGTGTTTGCTGCTCCCGCCAGGAGGTATGCGTTCATTCCCGTTATTCTATGTGTGTTTGCTGCCCCCGCCAGGAGGATATGCGTTCATTCCCGTTCTTGTGTGTGCTTTTGCTGCCCCAAGGAGGTTATGCGTTCATTCCCGTTCTTGTGTGTGCTTTTACTGCCCAAAGAGGGTATGCGTTCATTCCTGTTCTTGAGTGTGTTCTTGCTTCACCCAGGAAGGTATGCGTTTTAATCCCGTTCTTGTAGGTGGTTTTGCTTCCCCAAGGAGGGTGTGCGTTCATTCCCGTTCTTGTGGGTGTGTTTGCTGCTCCCGCCAGGAGGTATGCGTTCATTCCCGTTATTCTATGTGTGTTTGCTGCCCCCACCAGGAGGATCTGCGTTCATTCCCGTTCTTGTGTGTACTTTTGCTGCCCCAAGGAGGTTATGCGTTCATTCCCGTTCTTGTGTGTGCTTTTACTGCCCAAAGAGGGTATGCGTTTATTCCTGTTCTTGAGTGTGTTCTTGCTTCACCCAGGAAGGTATGCGTTTATTCCCGTTCTTGTGGGTTGTTTTGCTTCCCCAAGGAGGGTGTGCGTTCATTCCCGTTCTTGTGGGTGTGTTTGCTCCTCCCGCCAGGAGGTATGCGTTCATTCCCGTTATTCTATGTGTGTTTGCTGCCCCCGCCAGGAGGATATGCGTTCATTACCATTCTTGTGTGTCTTTTGCTTCCCCAAGGAGGGTATGCGTTCATTCCCTTTCATGTGTGTGTTCTTGCTTCTCCCAGGAGGGTATGCGTTTATTCCCTTGTGGGTGGTTTGGCTTCCCAAGGAGGGTGTGCGTTCATTCCCGTTCTTGTGGGTGTGCTTGCTGCTCCCGCCAGGAGGTATGCGTTCATTCCCGTTCTTGTGGGTGTGTTTGCTGCCCCCGCCAGGAGGGTATGCGTTCATTTCCGTTCTGGTATGTGTTTTTGCCTCCCCCTGGAGGGTATGTGTTTATTCCCGTTCTTGTGTATGTTTTTGCCTCCGACAGGAAGGTATCCGTTCATTCCCCTTCTTGTGGGTGTGTTTGCTGCCCCCGCCAGGAGGATATCCGTTCATTCCCATTCATGTGTGAGTGTTTGCTGCCCCAAGGAGGGTATGCGTAAATTACCGTTTTTTGTGGGGTTTCTGATTCCGCCCAGAGGGTAAGTGTTTATTCCAAATTTTGTGTGTTTTTTGCCTACCCAAGGAGGGTATGCGTTCAGTCCCGTTCTTGTGTGTGTTTTTGCCTCCGAAAGGAAGGTATGCGGTCATTCCCGTTTTTGTAGGTGGTGCCAGGAGGGCAAGCGTTCATTCTCGGTATTTGTGTGTGTTTTTGCTTCCCTCTGGAGGGTATGCGTTTATTCCCGATCTTGTGGGTGCTGTTACTTTCCCAAGGAGGGTATGCGTGTATTCCCGTTCTTGTGGGTGTGTTTGCTCCCCCGCCAGAAGGGTATGCGTTCATTGCCGTTCTTGTGGATGTTTTTGCTTTCGCCAGGAGAGTACGCGTTTACTCCCGCTCTTGTGTGTGTTTTTGCTTCCCCCAGGAGGGTATGCGTTTATTCCCGTTCTTGTGGGTGTTTTTTTATTCCCCCAGTAGGGTTTGCGTTCATTCCCATTCTTGTGGGTGTGTTTGCTGCCCCCGCCATTTCCGTTCTGGTATGTGTTTTTGCTTCCCCCTGGAGGGTATGTGTTTATTCCCGTTCTTGTGTATGGTTTTGCCTCCGACAGGAAGGTATCCGTTCATTCCCCTTCTTGTGGGTGTGTTTGCTGCCCCCGCTAGGAGGGTATCCGTTCATTCCCATTCTTGTGTGAGTGTTTGCTGCCCCAAGGATGGTATGCGTTCCTTTCCTTTTTGTGTGTGTTTTTGCTTATCGAAGGAGGGTATGCGTTCATTCCCGTTCTTTGGGTACCCGTTCCTTCTTGTTCTTGTGTCTGTTTTTGCCCCCCCCCCAAGGTGGGTATGCGTTCATTCTCGTTTTTTGTTGGGTTTCTGCTTCCGCCAAGAGGGTATGTGTTTATTCCAATTTCTGTGTGCGTTTTGCCCACCCAGGGAGGGTATGCGTTCATTCCCGTTCTTGTGTGTGTTTTTGCATCCCCCAGGAGGGTATGCGTTTATTCCCGTTCTTGTGGGTGTTTTTTTTTATTCCCCCAGTAGGGTTTGCGTTCATTCCCGTTCTTGTGGGTGTGTTAAAATTTGCTGCCCCCGCCAGGAGGATATGCATTCATTTCCGTTCTGGTATGTGTTTTTGCCTCCCCCTGGAGGGTATGGGTTTATTCCCGTTTTTGTGTATGTTTTTGCCTCCGACAGGAAGGTATCCGTTCTTTCCCCTTCTTGTGGGTGTGTTTGCTGCCCCCGCCAGGAGGGTATCCGTTCATTCCCCTTCCTGTGTGAGTGTTTGCTGCCCCAAGGAGGGTATGCGTTCCTTTCCGTTTTTGTGTGTGTTTTTAGCTCAGCTGACTGAAAGTCATCTGAGCTATAGCGATCACTCTTTGTCCGTCGTCCGTCTGTCCGTCTGTCCGTCCGTTAACCAGGCACAAATCGTAACCGCTGGACCTAGAACCTTGTAACTTGGGATTCTGAGAGGTCCATTAAAAATCTCCTTGGAAACCAGAAATTAGGTCTCTGTTACCCATATCCTTCGAGCTATGTGGCCCCAAAGTACCCCCCAGAAAAGTAAAAAATTTCATACAAAAACTTCAATATCTCATTAACTACTTGACTGATGGTCATGAATTTTGGCATACATATTGATCATGAGATGTTACATCACTTCCTGCAGACTGTTGGCCCCACCTGTTTTTTTTCGATTTTTTACGAATTTTTTTCTCTATTTTCGAGACCTTTAAAAATGTGAACATCTGTTAACAAGGCACAAATCATAAAGACTGGACTTAGAATCTTAATTCTTGACACACTGAGAGGTCCATGAAAAATCTCCTTGGAAACCAGAAATTAGGTCTCTGTTACCCATTTCCTTTGATCTATGGGGCCCCAAAGTACCCCCAGAATAGTAAAAAATTTCATACAAAAACTTCAATATCTCAATAACTACATCACTGATGGTCTTCATTTTTGGCATACATATTAATCATGAGATGTTCGATCAGTTCCTGCAGACTGGTGGCGCCACCTGTACTGTTTGATTTTTTACGATTTTTTTCCTCTATTTTTGAGACCTTTGAGGATGCTGTCATCTGTTAGCGTGGCACAAATCGTAACGACTGGACCTAGAATCTTCATTTTCGACACACTAAGAGACCTATGAAAAGTCTCCATGGAAACCAGAAATTAGGTCTCTGTTACCCATATCCTTGGAGCTATGGGGCCCAAATTACCCCCCAGAATAGTCAAAAATTTTATACAAAAACTTCAATATCTCATTAACTACATCACTGATGGTCATGATTTTCGACATAGATATTGATCATGAGATGTTTCATAAGTTTCTGCAGACTGGTGGCACCACCTGTATTTGTTCGTTTTTTTTTATGAAATTTTTCTGTATTTTTGAGACCTTTAAAAATATGAACATATGTTAACAGGGCACAAATCATAAAAACTGGACCAAGAATCTTCATTCTTGACACACAGGGAGACCCATGAAAAGTCTCCATGGAAACTTGAAATTAGGTCTCTGTTACCCATGTTCTTTAAGCTGTATGGGTCCAAAATACCCCCCCCCCCCCAGAATAATGAAAAATTTGATACAAAAACTGCAGTATTTCAATAACTACAACACTGATGGTCATGATTTTCGGCCTACATATTGATCATGAGCTGTTCCATCAGTTTCTGCAGACTGGGTGTGCCACCTCTATTTTTTTTTCAAATTTTTACGAATTTTTTTCTTTTTTTTGAGACCTTTAAAGATGTAGTTATCTGTCAACAGGGTACAAATCGCAACAACTGGACCTAGAATCTTCATTCTTGTCATGCAAGGAGGCCCATGAAAGGTGCCTGTGGAAACTTGAAATTAGGTCTCTGTTACCCATATCCTTCAAGCTATAGGTCTCCGAAGTATCCCTCAGAATAATGGACAATTTGATACAAAAACTGAAGTATCTGAACAACTAATGCAGAGATCACCATGATTTTTTGCATGGATATTGACCATTAAGTGTTTTTATTAGTTTCTGCTGACTGGTGGAGCCACCTGTATTTTTGTATCCGCCAAAACGAAGTTTTGCGGATACTATGTTTTTGACCGAGTTCCTCCGCCGCCGTGGCGTTCGTTTCCAGATAGCTCCTCGGAGACTAATGGACCGATTTTTCCAAAACTTACACCTATTATCGGGTCACATGTGAACTGGTGCCTAACCAATTTGCATTGACCTCTGACCTTTCCTCTCTATCCAGTGTCCATTTGTGGGTCTGTTTCCACTCATAAACCCTCATATCTCGGGAACCGTTTGACCGATCAGGAAATAAAATTGATACAAATGTAGCCCTTGGATTGCTTTATAACATACACAAAAAATGGTGGCGCCACCTGTAACCATGTTTGCACAGTGTCCATCTGTTCATCTGCCTTGGGTTAAAATCACTCATATCTCTGCAGTGAATTGACTAATTCACCTGAAATTCGTCATGTGTATACATCCAGGATAGCTTTCTTGATTTTATGACAGGTGGCGCCACCTACATTCACGTTCACGCTGATGACATCCAAGCTTATATCTCGGGAACCGTTTGACCGATCAGGAAATAAAATTTATACAAATGTAGCCCTTTGATAGCTCTGTAACATACACAAAAAATGGTGGCGCCACCTGTAACAATGTTTGCACAGCTTCTGTCTGTTAGTCTGCCGTGGCCTAAAATTACTCATTTCTCTGTAGTGGTTCGACATAACTGCCTAAAATTTTGCAGGTTTATACATCGTGGACAGCTTTCTTGATTTTATGACAGGTGGCGCCACCTACATTCTAGTTAACGCTGGACACATCCAAGCTCATATCTCAGGAACCATTTGACCGATTGGGCCAAAATTTTGCATGTGTTTAGATCTCACATAGGTCTTTATCATACACAAAACTGGAGGGGTTACCTGCAAAGATTTTTGCACAGTGTTTGTCTGTTTGTCTGCCATGGGCAAAAATCGCTCATATACATGTAGTGGTTTGACTTTTCTGCCTAAAATTTTGCAGGTGTATACAACTTGGACAGCTTTCTGGATTTGTGGTAGGTGGCACAACCTACATACACATTTAGGCTGCAGACATCCATGCTAATATGCAACATACCTCACTCTATTTCCCCTTGCCACTCAATCCATGCCTCACTATCCGATTTTTGCAGATACATGTAGTCACTTGTCGGTTACCCGTATTCTAGTTTTAAAAGTTTACACATTTTTCTCTATTTTTGAGATATATAAATACAGACTAAATCTTGGCCTGTTGGTTAATCTGTTTGATGCTTCAGTTGAATGGGTATATACTACCATTCTGATGATAAAATTTCCTTTTGCGAATCTCTTCCCAGTCAGCTGAGCGTCATGACCCATGGGTCACTTGTTGCTTATCCAAGGAGGGTACGTATGATTTCATTCCCGTTCTTTGGGTACCCGTTCCTTCTTGTTCTTGTGTCTGTTTTTGCTTCCCCAAGGTGGGTATGCGTTCATTCTCGTTTTTTGTGTGTTTTCCGCTTCCGCCAAGAGGGTATGTGTTTATTCCAATTTTTGTGTGTGTTTTGCCCACCCAGGGAGGGTATGCGTTCATTCCCGTACTTGTGTGTGTTTTTTGCTAACCCAAGCAGGGTATGCGTTCATTCCCGTTCTTGCGTGTGTTTTTGCTGCCCCCAGCAGGGTATGCGTTCATTCCCGTTCTTGCGTGTGTTTTTGCTACCCCAAAGAAGGGTATGCGTTTATTCCCGTTCTTGTGTGTGCTCTTGCTTCCCCTAGGAGGGCATTCGTTTATTTCCGTTCTTATGGGTGCTATTGATTACCCCAGGAGGGTATGTGTTCATTCCCGTTCTTGTGGGTGTGTTTGCTGCCCCCGCCAGGAGGGTATGGTTCATTCACGTTCTTCTATGTGTTTTTGCTTCCCCCAGGAGGGTATGCGTTTATTCCCGTTCTTGTGGGTGTGTTTGCTGCCCCCGCCAGGAGGGTATGGTTCATTCACGTTCTTCTATGTGTTTTTGCTTCCCCCAGGAGGGTATGCGTTTATTCCCGTTCTTGTGGGTGTTCTTGCTTCCCCCTGGAGGGTATGCGTTTATTCCCGTTCTTGTGGGTGTTTTTTATTCCCCCTGGAGGGTATGCGTACATTCCCGTTCTTGTGTATGTGTTTTGCTCCCCAAGGAGGGTATGCGTTTATTCCCGTTCTTGTGGGTGTTCTTGCTTCCCCCTGGAGGGTATGCGTTTATTCCCGTTCTTGTGGGTGTTCTTGCTTCCCCCTGGAGTGTATGCGTTTATTCCCGTTTTTGTGTGTGTTTTTGTTTTCCCCAAGGAGGGTATGCATTCATTCCTGTTCTTGTGTCTGTTTCTGCTGCCCCCAGGAGGGTATGCGTTCATTCCCGTTCTTGTGTGTGCTTTTACTGCCCAAAGAGGGTATGCGTTTATTCCTGTTCTTGAGTGTGTTCTTGCTTCCCTCAGGAGGGTATGCGTTTATTCCCATCTTGTATGTTTTGCTTCCCCAAGGAGGGAATGCGTTCATTCCCTTTCATGTGTGTGTTCTTGCTTCCCCCAGGAGGGAATGCGTTTATTCCCGTTCTTGTGGGTGGTTTTGCTTTCCCAAGGAGGGTGTGCGTTCATTCCCGTTCTTGTGGGTGTGTTTGCTGCTCCCGCCAGGAGGTATGCGTTCATTCCCGTTATTCTATGTGTGTTTGCTGCCCCCGCCAGGAGGATATGCGTTCATTCCCGTTCTTGTGGGTGTGTTTGCTGCTCCCGCCAGGAGGTATGCGTTCATTCCCGTTATTCTATGTGTGTTTGCTGCCCCCGCCAGGAGGATATGCGTTCATTCCCGTTCTTGTGTGTGCTTTTGCTGCCCCAAGGAGGTTATGCGTTTATTCCCGTTCTTGTGTGTGCTTTTACTGCCCAAAGAGGTTATGCGTTCATTCCTGTTCTTGAGTATGTTCTTGCTTCACCCAGGAAGGTATGCGTTTTAATCCCGTTCTTGTAGGTGGTTTTGCTTCCCCAAGGAGGGTGTGCGTTCATTCCCGTTCTTGTGGGTGTGTTTGCTGCTCCCGCCAGGAGGTATGCGTTCATTCCCGTTATTCTATGTGTGTTTGCTGCCCCCACCAGGAGGATCTGCGTTCATTCCCGTTCTTGTGTGTACTTTTGCTGCCCCAAGGAGGTTATGCGTTCATTCCCGTTCTTGTGTGTGCTTTTACTGCCCAAAGAGGGTATGCGTTTATTCCTGTTCTTGAGTGTGTTCTTGCTTCACCCAGGAAGGTATGCGTTCATTCCCGTTCTTGTGGGTGTGTTTGCTGCTCCCGCCAGGAGGTATGCGTTCATTCCCGTTATTCTATGTGTGTTTGCTGCCCCCGCCAGGAGGATATGCGTTCATTCCCGTTCTTGTGTGTGCTTTTGCTGCCCCAAGGAGGTTATGCGTTCATTCCCGTTCTTGTGTGTGCTTTTACTGCCCAAAGAGGGTATGCGTTCATTCCTGTTCTTGAGTGTGTTCTTGCTTCACCCAGGAAGGTATGCGTTTTTATCCCGTTCTTGTGGGTTGTTTTGCTTCCCCAAGGAGGGTGTGCGTTCATTCCCGTTCTTGTGGGTGTGTTTGCTACTCCCGCCAGGAGGTATGCGTTCATTCCCGTTATTCTATGTGTGTTTGCTGCCCCCGCCAGGAGGATATGCGTTCATTACCATTCTTGTGTGTCTTTTGCTTCCCCAAGGAGGGTATGCGTTTATTCCCGTTCTTGTAGGTGTTTTTTTTATTCCCCCAGTAGGGTTTGCGTTCATTCCCGTTCTTGTGGGTGTGTTAAAATTTGCTGCCCCCGCCAGGAGGATATGCATTCATTTCCGTTCTGGTATGTGTTTTTGCCTCCCCCTGGAGGGTATGGGTTTATTCCCGTTCTTGTGGAAGTTTTTGCCTCCGACAGGAAGGTATCCGTTCTTTCCCCTTCTTGTGGGTGTGTTTGCTGCCCCCGCCAGGAGGGTATCCGTTCATTCCCCTTCTTGTGTGAGTGTTTGCTGCCCCAAGGAGGGTATGCGTTCCTTTCCGTTTTTGTGTGTGTTTTTGCTTATCCAAGGAGGTTACGTATGATTTCATTCCCGTTCTTTGGGTACCCGTTCCTTCTTGTTCTTGTGTCTGTTTTTGCTTCCCCAAGGTGGGTATGCGTTCATTCTCGTTTTTTGTGTGTTTTCCGCTTCCGCCAAGAGGGTATGTGTTTATTCCAATTTTTGTGTGTGTTTTGCCCACCCAGGGAGGGTATGCGTTCATTCCCGTACTTGTGTGTGTTTTTTGCTAACCCAAGCAGGGTATGCGTTCATTCCCGTTCTTGCGTGTGTTTTTGCTGCCCCCAGCAGGGTATGCGTTCATTCCCGTTCTTGCGTGTGTTTTTGCTACCCCAAAGAAGGGTATGCGTTTATTCCCGTTCTTGTGTGTGTTTTTGCTTCCCCTAGGAGGGCATTCGTTTATTTCCGTTCTTGTGGGTGCTATTGATTACCCCAGGAGGGTATGTGTTCATTCCCGTTCTTGTGGGTGTGTTTGCTGCCCCCGCCAGGAGGGTATGGTTCATTCACGTTCTTCTATGTGTTTTTGCTTCCCCCAGGAGGGTATGCGTTTATTCCCGTTCTTGTGGGTGTGTTTGCTGCCCCCGCCAGGAGGGTATGGTTCATTCACGTTCTTCTATGTGTTTTTGCTTCCCCCAGGAGGGTATGCGTTTATTCCCGTTCTTGTAGGTGTTTTTTTATTCCCCCAGGTGGGTTTGCGTTCATTCCCGTTCTTCTGGGTGTGTTTGCTGCCCCAGCCATTTCCGTTCTGGTATGTGTTTTGCTTCCCCCTGGAGGGTTTGTGTTTATTCCCATTCTTGTTTATGTTATTGCGTCCGACAGGAAGGTATCCGTTCATTCCCCTTCTTGTTGGTGTGTTTGCTGCTACCGCCAGGAGGGTATCCGTACATTCCCATTCTTGTGTGTTTGCTGCCCCAAGGAGGGTATGCGTTCCTTTCCGTTCTTGTGTGTGTTTTTGCTTATCCAAGGAGGGTATGCGTTCATTCCCGTTCTTTGGGTACCCATTCCTTCTTGTTCTTGTGTCTGTTTTTGCTCCCCCAAGGTGGGTATGCGTTCATTCTCGTTTTTTGTGTGTTTTTTGCTTCCGCCAAGTGGGTATGTGTTTATTCCAATTTTTGTGTGTGTTTTGCCCACCCAGGGAGGGTATGCGTTCATTCCCGTACTTGTGTATGTTTTTTGCTAACCCAAGCAGGGTATGCGTTCATTCCCGTTCTTGCATGTGTTTTTGCTGCCCCCAGCAGGGTATGCGTTCATTCCCGTTCTTGCGTGTGTTTTTGCTACCCCAAAGAAGGGTATGCGTTTATTCCCGTTCTTGTGTGTGTTCTTGCTTCCCCTAGGAGGGCATTCGTTTATTTCCGTTCTTATGGGTGCTATTGATTACCCCAGGAGGGTATGTGTTCATTCCCGTTCTTGTGGGTGTGTTTGCTAGCCCCGCCAGGAGGGTATGGTTCATTCACGTTCTTCTATGTGTTTTTGCTTCCCCCAGGAGGGTATGCGTCTATTCCCGTTCTTGTGGGTGTGTTTGCTGCCCCCGCCAGGAGGGTATGGTTCATTCACGTTCTTCTATGTGTTTTTGCTTCCCCCAGGAGGGTATGCGTTTATTCCCGTTCTTGTGGGTGTTTTTTATTCCCCCAGGAGGGTTTGCGTTCATTCCCGTTCTTGTGGGTGTGTTTGCTGCCCCCGCCATTTCCGTTCTGGTATGTGTTTTGCTTCCCCCTGGAGGGTTTGTGTTTATCCCCATTCTTGTGTATGTTATTGCTTCCGACAGGAAGGTATCCGTTCATTCCCCTTCTTGTGGGTGTGTTTGCTGCCCCCGCCAGGAAGGTATCCGTTCATTCCCATTCTTGTGTGTTTGCTGCCCCAAGGAGGGTATGCGTTCCTTTCCGTTCTTGTGTGTGTTTTTGCTTATCCAAGGAGGGTATGCGTTCATTCCCGTTCTTTGGGTACCCGTTCCTTCTTGTTCTTGTGTCTGTTTTTGCTCCCCCAAGGTGGGTATGCGTTCATTCTCGTTTTTTGTGTGTTTTCTGCTTCCGCCAAGAGGGTATGTGTTTATTCCAATTTTTGTGTGTGTTTTGCCCACCCAGGGAGGGTATGCGTTCATTCCCGTACTTGTGTGTGTTTTTGCATCCCGCAGGAAGGTATGCGTTTATTCCCGTTCTTGTGGGTGTTTTCTTATTCCCCCAATAGGGTTTGCGTTAATTCCCGTTCTTGTGGGTGTGTTTGCTGCCCCCGCCAGGAGGGTATGCGTTCATTTCCGTTCTGGTATGAGTTTCTGCTTCCCCCTGGAGGGTATGTGTTTATTCCCGTTCTTGTGTATGTTTTTGCCTCCGACAGGAAGGTATCCGTTCATTCCCCTTCTTGTGGGTGTGTTTGCTGCCCCCGCAAGGAGGGTATCCGTTCATTCCCATTCTTGTGTGAGTGTTTGCTGCCCCAAGGAGGGTATGCGTTCCTTTCCGTTCTTGTGTGTGTTTTTGCTTATCCAAGGAGGGTATGCGTTCATTCCCGTTCTTTGGGTACCCATTCCTTCTTGTTCTTGTGTCTGTTTTTGCTTCCCAAAGGTGGGTATGCGTTCATTCTCGTTTTTTGTGTGTTTTCCGCTTCCGCCAAGAGGGTATGTGTTTATTCCAATTTTTGTGTGTGTTTTGCCCACCCAGGGAGGGTATGCGTTCATTCCCGTACTTGTGTGTGTTTTTTGCTAACCCAAGGAGGGTTTGCGATTTTTTCCCGTTCTTGTGGGTGTGTTTGCTACCCCAAAGGAGGGTATGCCTTTATTCCCGTTCTTGTGTGTGTTATTGCTTCCCCTAGGAGGGCATTCGTTTATTCCCGTTCTTGTGGGTGTTATTGATTACCCCAGGAGGGTATGTGTTCATTCCCGTTCTTGTGGGTGTGTTTGCTACCCCAAAGGAGGGTATGCCTTTATTCCCGTTCTTGTGTGTGTTATTGCTTCCCCTAGGAGGGCATTCGTTTATTCCCGTTCTTGTGGGTGTTTTTTATTCCCCCAGGAGGGTTTGCGTTCATTCCCGTTCTTGTGGGTGTGTTTGCTGCCCCCGCCATTTCCGTTCTGGTATGTGTTTTGCTTCCCCCTGGAGGGTTTGTGTTTATCCCCATTCTTGTGTATGTTATTGCTTCCGACAGGAAGGTATCCGTTCATTCCCCTTCTTGTGGGTGTGTTTGCTGCCCCCGCCAGGAAGGTATCCGTTCATTCCCATTCTTGTGTGTTTGCTGCCCCAAGGAGGGTATGCGTTCCTTTCCGTTCTTGTGTGTGTTTTTGCTTATCCAAGGAGGGTATGCGTTCATTCCCGTTCTTTGGGTACCCGTTCCTTCTTGTTCTTGTGTCTGTTTTTGCTCCCCCAAGGTGGGTATGCGTTCATTCTCGTTTTTTGTGTGTTTTCTGCTTCCGCCAAGAGGGTATGTGTTTATTCCAATTTTTGTGTGTGTTTTGCCCACCCAGGGAGGGTATGCGTTCATTCCCGTACTTGTGTGTGTTTTTGCATCCCGCAGGAAGGTATGCGTTTATTCCCGTTCTTGTGGGTGTTTTCTTATTCCCCCAATAGGGTTTGCGTTAATTCCCGTTCTTGTGGGTGTGTTTGCTGCCCCCGCCAGGAGGGTATGCGTTCATTTCCGTTCTGGTATGAGTTTCTGCTTCCCCCTGGAGGGTATGTGTTTATTCCCGTTCTTGTGTATGTTTTTGCCTCCGACAGGAAGGTATCCGTTCATTCCCCTTCTTGTGGGTGTGTTTGCTGCCCCCGCCAGGAGGGTATCCGTTCATTCCCATTCTTGTGTGAGTGTTTGCTGCCCCAAGGAGGGTATGCGTTCCTTTCCGTTCTTGTGTGTGTTTTTGCTTATCCAAGGAGGGTATGCGTTCATTCCCGTTCTTTGGGTACCCATTCCTTCTTGTTCTTGTGTCTGTTTTTGCTTCCCAAAGGTGGGTATGCGTTCATTCTCGTTTTTTGTGTGTTTTCCGCTTCCGCCAAGAGGGTATGTGTTTATTCCAATTTTTGTGTGTGTTTTGCCCACCCAGGGAGGGTATGCGTTCATTCCCGTACTTGTGTGTGTTTTTTGCTAACCCAAGGAGGGTTTGCGATTTTTTTCCCGTTCTTGTGGGTGTGTTTGCTACCCCAAAGGAGGGTATGCCTTTATTCCCGTTCTTGTGTGTGTTATTGCTTCCCCTAGGAGGGCATTCGTTTATTCCCGTTCTTGTGGGTGTTATTGATTACCCCAGGAGGGTATGTGTTCATTCCCGTTCTTGTGGGTGTGTTTGCTACCCCAAAGGAGGGTATGCCTTTATTCCCGTTCTTGTGTGTGTTATTGCTTCCCCTAGGAGGGCATTCGTTTATTCCCGTTCTTGTGGGTGTTATTGATTACCCCAGGAGGGTATGTGTTCATTCCCGTTCTTGTGGGTGTGTTTGCTGCCCCCGCCAGGAGGGTATGGTCCATTCACGTTCTTCTATGTGTTTTTGCTTCCCCCAGGAGGGTATGCGTTTATTCCCGTTCTTGTGGGTGTTTTTTTATTCCCCCAGGAGGGTTTGCGTTCATTCCCGTTCTTGTGGGTGTGTTTGCTGCCCCCGCCATTTCCGTTCTGGTATGTGTTTTGCTTCCCCCTGGAGGGTTTCTGTTTATTCCCATTCTTGTGTATGTTATTGCTTCCGACAGGAAGGTATCCTGTTCATTCCCCTTCTTGTGGGTGTGTTTGCTGCTCCAGCCAGGAAGGTATCCGTTCATTCCCATTTTTGTGTGTTTGCTGCCCCAAGGAGGGTATGTGTTCCTTTCCGTTATTGTGTGTGTTTTTGCTTATCCAAGGAGGGTATGCGTTCATTCCCGTTCTTTGGGTACCCGTTCCTTCTTGTTCTTGTGTCTGTTTTTGCTCCCCCAAGGTGGGTATGCGTTCATTCTCGTTTTTTGTGTGTTTTCTGCCTCCGCCAAGAGGGTATGTGTTTATTCCAATTTTTGTGTGTGTTTGCCCACCCAGGGAGGGTATGCGTTCATTCCCGTACTTGTGTGTGTTTTTGCATCCCGCAGGAGGGTATGCGTTTATTCCCGTTCTTGTGGGTGTTTTTTTATTCCCCCAATAGGGTTTGCGTTCATTCCCGTTCTTGTGGGTGTGTTTGCTGCCCCCGCCAGGAGGTTATGCGTTCATTTCCGTTCTGGTATGTGTTTCTGCTTCCCCCTGGAGGGTATGTGTTTATTCCCGTTCTTGTGTATGTTTTTGCCTCCGACAGGAAGGTATCCGTTCATTCCCCTTCTTGTGGGTGTGTTTGCTGCCCCCGCCAGGAGGGTATCCGTTCATTCCCATTCTTGTGTGAGTGTTTGCTGCCCCAAGGAGGGTATGCGTTCCTTTCCGTTCTTGTGTGTGTTTTTGCTTATCCAAGGAGGGTATGCGTTCATTCCCGTTCTTTGGGTACCCGTTCCTTCTTGTTCTTGTGTCTGTTTTTGCTTCCCCAAGGTGGGTATGCGTTCATTCTCGTTTTTTTGTGTGATTTCCGCTTCCGCCAAGAGGGTATGTGTTTATTCCAATTTTTGTGTGTGTTTTGCCCACCCAGGGAGGGTATGCGTTCATTCCCGTTCTTGTGGGTGGATTTGCTTCCCCCTGGAGGGTATGCGTTCAGTCCCAGTCTTGTGGGTGTTTTTGCCTCCGCCTGGAGGGTATTCTTTCATTCCCGTTCTTGTGTGTGTTTTTGCCCCCGCCAGGAGGGTATGCGTTCAGTCCCAGTCTTGTGGGTGTTTTGCCTCCGCGTGGAAGGTATTCGCTCATTCCCGTTCTTGTGTGTGTTTTTGCTTCCCCCGGGAGGGTATGCGTTTATTCCCGTTCTTGTGGGTGTTTTTGCTTTTTCCAAAAGGGTATGCGTTTATTCCCCTTCTTGTGGGTGTTTTTTTATTCCCCCAATCGGATTTGCGTTCATTCCCGTTCTTGTGGGTGTGTTTGCTGTTCCCGCCAGGAGGTATGCGTTCATTCCCGTTATTCTATGTGTGTTTGCTGCCCCCGCCAGGAGGATATGCGTTCATTCCCGCTCTTGTGTGTGTTCTTGCTTCCCCCAAGAGAGTATGCGTTCATTCCCGTTTTTGAGAATGTTTTTGCTGCCCCCAGCAGGGTATGCATTTATTCCCGTTCTTGTGTGTGTTCTTGCTTCCCCCAGGAGGGTATCCGTTCATTCCCGTTCTTTAGGTATCCGTTCCTTCTTGTCCTTGTGTCCGTTTTTGCTTCCCCAAGGAGGGTATTCGTTCATTCCCGTTTTTTGTGTCTCTTCTGATTCCGCCAAGAGGGTAAATGTTTATTCCAAATTTTGTGTGTGTTTTGCCTACCCAAGGAGGGTATGCGTTCAGTCCCGTTCTTGTGTGTGTTTTTGCCTCCGAAAGGAAGGTATGCGGTCATTTCCTTTTTTGTAGGTGTTTTTACTCCCGCCAGTAGGGTATGCGTTCATTCTCGGTATTTGTGTGATTTTGCTTCCCTCTGGAGGGTATGCGTTTATTCCCGATCTTGTGGGTGCTGTTGCTTTCCCAAGGAGGGTATGCGTGTATTCCCGTTCTTGTGGGTGTGTTTGCTCCCCCGCCAGAAGGGTATGCGTTCATTCCCGTTCTTGTGGGTGTTTTTGCTTTCGCAAGGAGGGTACGCGTTTATTCCCGTTCTTGTGTGTGTTCTTGCTTCCCCCAGGAGGGTATTCGTTTATTCCCGTTCTTGTGGGTGTTATTGATTACCCCAGGAGGGTATGTGTTCAATCCCGTTCTTCTATGTGTTTTTGCTTCCCCCAGGAGGGTATGCGTAAATCCCGTTTTTGTGGGTGTTTTTTTATCCCCCAGTAGGGTTTGCTTTCATTCCCGTTCTTGTGGGTGTTTTTGCTGCCCCCGCCAGGAGGGTATGCGTTCATTTCCGTTCTGCTATGTGGTTTTGCTTCCCCCTGGAGAGTATGTGTTTATTCCCGTTCTTGTGCATGTTTTTGCCTCCGACAGGGAGGTATCCGTTCATTCCCCTTCTTGTGGGTGTGTTTGCTGCCCCCGCCAGGAGGGTATCCGTTCATTCCCATTCTTGTGTGAGTGTTTGCTGCCCAAAGGAGGGTATGCGTTCCTTTCCGTTCTTGTGTGTGTTTTTGCTTATCCAAGGAGGGTATGCGTTCATTCCCGTTCTTTGGGTACCCGTTCCTTCTTGTTCTTGTGTCTGTTTTTGCTTCCCCAAGGTGGGTATGCGTTCATTCTCATTTTTTGTGTGTTTTCTGCTTCCGCCAAGAGGGTATGTGTTTATTCCAATTTTTGTGTGTGTTTTGCCCACCCAGGGAGGGTATGTGTTCTTTCCCGTACTTGTGTGTGTTTTTGTTGCCCCAAGGAGGGTATCCGTTCATTCCCGTTCTTACGTGTGTTTTTGCTGCCCCCGAGCAGGGTATGCGTTCATTCCCGTTCTTGCGTGTGTTTTTGCTACCCCAAAGGAGGGTATGCGTTTATTCCCGTTCCTGTGGGTGGTTTTGCTTCCCCCAGGAGGGTATGCGTTCATTCCCGTTCTTGTGGGTGTGTTTGCTGCCCTCGCCAGGAGGTATGCGTTCATTCCCGTTATTCTGTGTGTTTTTTGCCCCAGCATGAGGGTATGCGTTCAGTCCCAGTCTTGTGGGTGTTTTTGCCTCCGCCTGGAGGGTATTCGCTCATTCCCGTTCTTGCGTGTGTTTTGCTACCCCAAAGGAGGGTATTCGTTCATTCCCGTTCTTGTGTGGGTTTTGCTTCCCCCAGGAGGGAATGCGATTATTCCCGTTCTTGTGGGTGTGTTTGCTGCCCGAAGGAGGGTATGTGTTCATTCCCGTTCTTGTATGTGTGTTTGCTCCCCCCGCCAGGAGGTATGCGTTCATTCCCGTTCTTCTGTGTGTGTTTGCTGTCCCCGCCAGGAGGGTATGCGCTCATTCCCGTTCTTGCGTGTGTTTTTGCTACGCAAAAGGAGGGTATTCGTTCATTCCCGCTCTTGTGTGTTTTGCTTCCCCCAGGAGGGCATGCGTTAATTCCCGTTCTTGTGGGTGTTTTTGCTTTTTCCAAAAGGGTATGCGTTTATTCCCCTTCTTGTGGGTGTGTTTGCTGCCCCCGGCAGGAGGATATGCGTTCATTCCCGTTCTTGTGTGTGTGTTTGCTCCCCCACGTAGTGTATCCGTTTATTCCCGTTCTTGTGTGTGTGTTTGCTGCCCTAAGGAGGGTATGCGTTCATTCCCGTTCTTGTACGTGTGTGTATGTTGCCCCCAGGAGGGTATGCGTTTATTCCCGTTCTTGTGGGTGTTTTTGCTTTTTCCAAAAGGGTATGCGTTTATTCCCCTTCTTGTGGGTGTGTTTGATGCCCCCGGCAGGAGGGTATGCGTTCATTCCCGTTCTTGTGGGTGTGTTTGCTGCCCTCGCCAGGAGGTATGCGTTCATTCCCGTTCTTCTGTGTCTGTTTTTGCCCCCACCAGGAGGGTATGCGTTCAGTCCCAGTCTTGTGGGTGTTTTTGCCTCCGCCTGGAGGGTATTCGTTCATTCCCGTTCTTGTGTGTGTTTTGCTTCCCCCAGGAGGGTATGCGTTCATTCCCGTTCTTGTGTGTGTGTTTGCTCCCCCACGTAGTGTATCCGTTTATTCCCGTTCTTGTGTGTGTTTGCTGCCCTAAGGAGGGTATGTGTTTATTCCCGTTCTTGTATGTGTGTTTGCTCCCCCCGCCAGGAGGTATGCGTTCTTTCCCGTTCTTCTGTGTGTGTTTGCTGTCCCCGCCAGGAGGGTATCCGTTCATTCCCATTCTTGTGTGTGTGTTTGCTGCCCCAAGGAGGGTATGCGTTCCTTTCCGTTCTTGTGTGTGTTTTTGCTTCCCCAAGGAGGGTATATGTTCATTCCCGTTCTTTGGGTATCCCTATCTTTTTGTTCTTGTGTCTGTTTTTGTTCCCCAAGTCGGGTATGCGTTCATTCCCATTATTCTATGTGTTTGCCGCCCCCGCCAGAAGGTATGCGTTCATTCCCGTTCTTGTGGGTGTGTTTGCTTTCCCCGCCAGGAGGGTATGCGTTCATTCCCGTTTTTGTGAGTATGTTTGCTGCCCCGCTAGGAGGTATGCGTTCATTCCAGTTCTTCTGTGTGTATTTGCTGCCCCCGACAGGAGGGTATCCGTTCATTCCCGTTCTTGTGTGTGTTTGTATGCTGCCCCCAGGAGGGTATGCGTTCATTCCCGTTTTTGTGGGTTTGTTTGCTGCCCTGCTAGGAGGTATGCGTTCATTCCCGTTCTTCTGTGTGTATTTGCTGCCCCCGACAGGAGGGTATCCGTTCATTCCCGTTCTTGTGTGTGTTTGTATTGTGCCCCCAGGAGGGTATGCGTTCATTCCCGTTCTTGTGTGTGTTTTTGCTTCTACCAGGAGGGTATCCGTTCATTCCCGTTCTTGTGTGTGTTAATATGCTGCCCCCAGGAGGGTATACGTTTATTCCCGTTCCTGTGTATGTTTTTGCCTCCGACAGGAAGGTATCCGTTCATTCCCCTTCTTGTCTGTGAGTTGGCTGCCCCCAGAAGGGTATGCGTTCCTTACCGTTTTTTTCTTTGTGTATTCGCTTCCCCAAGGAGGGTATGCATTCCTTTCCGTTTTTGTGTGTGTATTTGCTTCTCCAAGGAGGGTATGCGTTCATTTCTGTTCTTGTGTGTGTGTTTGCTGCCCCCAGGAGGGTATCCGTTCCTTCTTGTTCCTGTGTCTGTTTTTGCTTCTTCCAGGAGGGTATGCGTTCATTCCCGTTTGTGTGTTTTCTACTTCCGCCAGGAGAGTATGTATTTATTCCAATTTTTGTGTGTGCTTTGCCTACCCAAGGAGGGCATGCGTTCATTCCCGGTCTTGTGTGTGTTTTTGCTGCCCCCAGGAGGGTATGCGTTCATTCCCGTTCTTGTGTGTGTGTTTGCTCCACCCCCCAGTAGGGTAGCCGTTCATTCCCGTTCTTATGTGTGTGTTTGCTTCCCCAAGTAGGGTATGTGTTCATTCCTGTTCTTGTATGTGTTTGTCGCTCAGGTGGGTATGCGTTCATTCATGTTCTTGTGTGTATGTTTGCTGACCCCCAGGAGGGTATCCGTTCCTTCTTGTTCTTGTGTCTGTTTCTGCTTCTTCAAGGAGGGTATGCGTTCATTCCCGTTTGTGTGTTTTCTACTTCCGCCAGGAGAGTATGTGTTCATTCCAATTTTTGTGTGTGCTTTGCCTACCCAAGGAGGGCATGCGTTCATTACCGTTCTTGTGTGTGTGTATGTTGCCCCTAGGAGGGTATGCGTTCATTCCCGTTCTTGTATGTGTTTTTTCTTCCCAGGTTCATTACTGGCAAAAACCTCATAATTTTACCCTCTTTCAGTTTAAGATGAAACTGTCAAAATGAATCATTTAATTTTTCACAAGAATTGATTAAGAGTAGGGTTTTTTCAAATGTATAAGAATAGGTTCATTCATTTTTTGTAGAGTCAAAGAAAGCTGCATGAAATCGGTCTTGCGGCCTTTAGTAAGCCTATTTCAAACCGAGGAATGAAATAGTCTTCTGCAAAACTGTTGTTTCAACCTCTGTAAAACTGCACATAAATGATTCTTAGGAGGCCTTTGTTCGAGTTTACTGAAATGATTGTTTGCAGAATTATTGAACCTTTAACATTGGAAGGAGTATAAATGTCTTTTATCATTCTAAACATTTTGATAAAAAAAATCTTAAGGATAAGTCAGCTTGAAAGAAAGCATTGTAGCCAAAGTCTTTCAGTATGTGTTAACAGATTTACCAACAAGCCAAGATTGTGTCTGTATATATCAATAGCTTGGCAGACTGACAACTATTTCATATTTGGCAACAGACCAAAGGTCAGTCTGGATCTATTTATAGCTTTGGCAGACTGCCAACTGTGACACATTCAATGACACATCAAGAGTTCATTCAGTTCAGCCAGGTACAGGTCAAGAGTAAACTCAGTGCAGCCAGGTGCAGGTCAAGAGTTACCAGTAGCTGCAGAGAGCAATTCGTTCTGTTTCACTCGGGGCAATTGATTTCCTCACATAAGCTTGGTCAGCCCAGTGCACCTCACTCAAGGGAAGTTTGATATATTGGCATGAAAATTTGACCTGTCCATGCATCTTTGATTGCTTTCTCGTTCAGAAGACTGGTGGCGCCACCTACAATGACTTTTGCACAGTGTATGTGCCTGTTTATCTCTCGGGAGGGATTTGATATATCAGCCTGATATTGCGCATAATTATACATATTGGATAGCTGTCGTATACAAGACTGGTCGCGCCACCTCCAATAATTTTGCACAGTGTATGTCCCTGCTTATATCTCAGGAGGGGTTTGATAAATATCATTCTGAAATAGGGCATATGTATACACCTTGGATAGCTTCGTCGTACACAAGGCTGATAGCGCCACCTGCAATCATTTTGGTGTTGTGTGCACCCATGCCAGTATTTCAGCAGTGATGTTTATGTAATTGGTTCTTGTTAAAAATAAATGTGAAGTACAAGCATTGTTCATATACATGTTACACATGTACTTGAAAAGTAATGGTCTAGCATTAAAACATTATACATGATGTATAAACCATTGCACAGGTTCACACCAATAAATTTCTGAGAGCATATTTTATAAAAAATGTTTTATGGTCCTTCTGTCTGTCACACCAATAGAGATGTGTACGACCAGGTTCTTTTAACTGTTAAGCCAACTGGATCACTCATGCATAGGTACACTCCAAAAGATAATAAGACATAAATAAACAAAAAACAAATAAAAAAAATTAAAGAAAACATACACTTAGGTTTCTCTGGAGAGCCGCTCCATACATATAGTCACTGATTGTCATAAAAAATCGAAAATAATCACAAAAACAAACACCAAATCCGTCAACCACAGTACACAGAGTAGTCCCTTCTTTACACTTCTCCTGATCACATGACACACGTGACATCGGAATGTTGCGCTGCTCGGTTCACCGTTTGTTCGCGCTATGTTCACAGTACAATCAGTCCACTTTTGATACATGGATCTCCGACCACCAAAAATCCCTCGCTGGAGTACTGGAATAACTCTCAAGACAGAGTTCGGGCAGTACTCACATATAAGCGCACAGACGATTCTATCTTGACTTAGAGCCAATGTCTTTCACAGAGTGATATCTCCTGGAATTATCCAACTCTACGTAACCGAATAAGCTTCCACACAGAGATATCCAGTGCCTCCACAGTTGCGCGTTTAAATAATGTCCTCGGTCTGTTCCTTGAAGCGCCAGATATACAAGTCCAGAAAAATGACCGTGGCCTTCCTCAGACACCAACAATCTTCGCTTATAGACATCATCTCACAGCTGTCTAGAGTCCTGATGCACGCAGACCTGCCCCTTGACTGCAGATATCGTCAGGCTACACTAATTGGCGGGCTAATCGGGCATTTGTAGCGAACTTCATCTTTATCACGACTTATATATGCCTGCTGACGTCACAAGTCCCGACCGTCCTCTGGCCAATCACTACTTCGTATTATGCCGACTGCCAATTATTAAATGAATTTTGATAGCAAGACGCCTGGAGACAAAACCCTTGAAAAACCAAACTTAAGAGGTGCACATCCTTTGAAATCTACAACAAACAATCGTTACAATAGAGACCGCCAAACAGAGGCGGCTCACACGGAAATAAACTGCACTGAAATTAACATCAAATGAGACACGTGTGCTCTCTAGCCAACGTTCTCACGCTTATATCTAAAATGATATTCTATATAAATGTACAGTAAATTATCAAAACAATCATCTGGTTATACTCCCTAACAGAACATGCAACAAAATACTTAAGTCACAGTCCTCTGGTGACATTGTCGTAGGAGGTCGACTCTTGCGATTAATGGATGGGTACAGAATGGTACCCAACAATTGGTAAGATATAGGCCTACTGACTGACTGAAAGTGTCGGTGCTCGAGCCAGTGACAGGTCTCCGAAAAATCCCTCAGCAACGACAAAGTTTGACAGATTGAGTTGGTTTTACAGTCAGATATTTAAGAAGAAAGTAGAAGACACCGACAGAGTTGAAGACCGAAGAGGTGGAGGAAGCCGGAGAAGCCGGAGAGAACCACCGATCTTGGAAGGGCCACTACAACCTATTCTCATGGCAGCACCTAGGATCGAACCCGGGTCGCCAGCGGAGATGGCCGGGAGTTTTACCGCTCAGCTGTCAAGCCCCCTAATCGGCCTACTAAGCGTGTAGTTAAACCCTGCATGAGCTCATTGAGGAACAGTTTTTAATTTTACATAGTGATAAAGCTGTCTGTCTTTATGATGCACAACGAAGCTAACCAGACGTGAAAGAGCACTGTCCAGGATCGACAGAGAAAATACCCTCAAAAGTCCTCGCTCCCTCTGTAACTTTTTGCCTCCGAGTCAACTGAGCAATTTTTTTGCGATCTTTAAGGCAGGATTATTGATTCTTCTAGACTGACCCAGTCGCTATGTTACATAAGCTACAGTCTATATATCAGCACCTCAGACCACGGACACATTAGTAGTTTCTGTCATGTGGGGATAAAATATACTAATGCCCACTCCTCGTTCCACCGTCAACCGAATACATAAATCACTGGTGCAGTGAATCTAAAATGGGTTGTAAGTTACCCCCTTGTTACTGACAAGCTTATCCGAGGGTGTTTTCCTGTAACGTCATCAGTCATTTGTGTCCCTTAAATCTTAACGCAGAACTAGCATGGGTATTGCCGTCAGCGTTGCAACGACGTCCGTCTTTGACTTATACTAGCGTGACGTACACCGATATATGTAAATAAGATTGAATCACGGGCTCCTCCAGTGGCTTTGTGACATAGTTATATTCAAATATTAGGGATTCGCCATATTCACTCAACAGACCGTCAGTATGACATAATAACTATTCAGGCATGGAACTGAGTTTTATTATACTTCCGGGGGTTATTAACGATGAATCTTAATGAAATTTTCTGAGGGTTAGGGTTAGCAACCAGAGAGCATTCTATTAATTGTTTGGGTAATCTGGAGCATTATAATGTTTTTAATTTAAAGGACTTCTGCCGTCATGTGATTTCTTGGTCCCGGCCGAGGTTCAGAGCCATTCACTGGTATGAAGGAAGGCCTTGTTCTTCAGCTCACCTCAACGTGGAGATGGTGATTTATGACACACACTGATTCCTCTGGGATTGCATATTTCCAGTGCAGCACATACCTGCATAGCAGAGAAAGAGGTCACAACATTCTCAGATCAACATATATACCGGGTCCCTTCTAATCCGTCCGAAAGAAGTAAAATGTCACACATGCGCAGGTCATGTACAGGTCTAAATCACCAACGATCAGCCACACCGTCTCATTGAATTACAGTTCAAAATACAACCTACATGTAGTCACTAAAAGATAAAGCATATAATCTTCTTTCTCGACAACCGGTGATTCTTCTGCTAATCATCAAACTTATCTAGCGTAATAAAAAAAAAAAAAAAACAACTGACCCTCTCTGATCAAATGACAAAGTAAAACTTTCTTTAGTGAACCGTGCGAAAGGCTCCTGTGAATACGAATTGCCCTCAGCTTCTTCATATTATACCATGACGTAATATTATTAGATAATTCCGCATTTTCTCGTTAATCATCTATAAAGCATGTTGAATTAACACGGAATATAGCATCTTTTCTTTTAAATAAATTGGTACCTACCGAAATATTGCCCTGAAACCGTTGGTTAACTCCTGACCACGAGGGTTAAAAACGGTGGACTGGGCGCGATCACAGGCGTTAACATAAACACAGCGGGTGGGACTCCATGGATCGCCTGGGCCGCAACATCTGTCAATCAGGAAAGGCAATCACTGACTTTGTCCAAAATGCGTAATACATGTTCCTGCTGGCTGAAACATTGCAGACTCAGACGTGGGTCCCGATACACAACCTGTTGCTCTCGTGTCATTTCAGACACACATGGACTGTGTTTACTAACACGCAATGCCATTACAAGGTATTAAACACCTCAAAGGGAGGTATTCTAAGACCACGTGCTGGTACGGTTTGCCAGGAAATTTGTGTATAAAGCTAAAGTGTACTGATAGTGTGAAAGAATAGGAATATTATTGCCCCTAATTATATCCCTTCCATTTTCATACGGTGTATGAAATATATTCCACTATACATTCCTTTTTGTCTTCGTCTTTGATTAATAAATTGTAAATAAATAAATAAAAGTATATCCCTTTACTTCTTCATCTTGTCGGCACGGTCATTTGAAGCGAAGACAATATTTAGAATGAAATCGTCGCCCTTGAGGTCCACGTGATTTGGTCTCTGATTATAAATTTTGCCGGAATCATGTATACACCAAAAACACATTGTCGTTGTCATCGCTGTCGCCGTTGCCGGATAAACGTATAAGTGTGGACATAGCATCATATTCGGGAGTTTTAGACAGAAGGTTACCGTGGCATTAGAGTTAAACGGATATACTTTTGGTCTCGAACAACTTTTTTTTTAAATTTACATATTGTAGTGACAAATTTAGTTACTAACGGGAAGGTCTACGGTTCTCTCAGGTCTACTGTTCTGGCAGGTCTAAGGTAAAATCATCATCAGATGTTCCCATATATTACCTGCGTAGGCAATAACCGTGAAATGTACTAGTGTTCGGCTTAACAGAAACTTTCTTACAAAATAAAAACCATTAAATATAATCCCATGCACAGTGCCAGTTCTAGGAAAAAAAGAGGTTCACAGAAATACGTGCTTCCTCGACCCCTGCTACATGTTTACTTCAAACATTCCAGCTAGGTGCGCGCGAGTTCAGTGTCGTATTTTATCTGATGACAATTATGGTTTGCATTTTCAAACAGGATTTACAGGTTTCCCCATGTTAAAGTTACTTGCCGTTACCAATAAGAAATACTTTTGAATTAATTTAACAAAAACAGGTTCCAGCTTCCTTTCTCTTGTGACGGCGGTCGCACAACGCCATCTGCCGGCTGTTTCATTTACTAAGAAAGTTTTACAAAACGTCTCCAGCTTGTTTATTGACATTAACATAAGTATTTTATGAATATTAACATATGGAATCCAATCTCTTAAGAAGTTTTCCTCCAACGTTTATATTTATATTTGTATATTACCCATTCATTTGCTTGGACAGCTCCGCAGGACTTCGGCCGAGTCTATTCGGGACGGGTTTTCCATGAACAGAGCACGTAAGGAACGGTTTGACAGGCTGAGTTTCTGATGGATGGTTCTGTGACCGACCCTTCGCGAAATGTCAAATTGATCAGGAATTATGAGAAAACAGGGACCCCCCCCCCCCCCCCCCCCCCCGACATACTTGTTATCGTTCATGAGTGCGGTCGAGTGCCACCACCGTCAATTATAATAATTAAGACATATGATTTATTCAGTGGATCAAAAGAGATAAGGACCAGCTATTTCCTTATAAGCGGAGAAGATGAAGTCGTATAGAAAACAGCTACATTTCACCGTACACACGAATATGTGTTCAATTGATTTTAAACATTGTTCTTTAAAATTATAAAGAAAAATTGACCATCGTGACATCTATATTTTTGTACAACATTTCTCATTATGTTCCAATGTTTCATCGTTCCTCATAATATGGATCATATTAATCTCTTTGATCAAAGCACAACGATGTATTTACCTTTTCAAAATGCGCAAGCAGTGTCAAAAAAGACGCGAGGCCAAATGATTAAATACGCTAGAAAGAATAATTGTAACGCTATCCACCAGATGTCGTGCTCATATGTACCGCGGCTCACACATTCTTGTTCTCTCTCTCTCTCTCTCTCTCTCTCTCTCTCTCTCTCTCTCTCTCTCTCTCAGACACACGCGCGCACACACACACACACACACACACACGATTTTTGGACGCTTCGGGCGAACACGCGCACAAAAATACACCTTTGCTTAGGGATGTGCCGCAATCTTGCGGAGTATTATGGAAGTATAAACACTACACATGAACAACATGATGGTGCACAAACTGTGGCCCAGGCCAATACAAACCAAATAATGTGGATTGTGATCTTTATGATTTAAGTCATTCGTTTTACTATGATAGGAAAATATGAAGAGGGAAAAATGTGAAGAATGTCCGCAAACAGGATAATATTTTCAGTTTAATACCTATGTATATAGTGAGCAACTAAAGCATCGTAACACCATGACGCCATTCAGAATATAATTCTACCTGTGACGTAAAAACCATTTTGAAAAGCCATAGCTGTCTTTAGCCATATCATAGCTTATTATGAGCATTCAGGGAATCCACTGAGTAAAAAATTCAAACCAAGTCCTTCATGCACAAGTATACTACTATGTATCACCATGCTAAATCGTAATATAATCTGCCATACAACTTGCACAGAATTATCAGCCTGAAAATTAATACTAGGACCCAGGTTTTTTCAGCAGTTTCTAGACAGATCCTTTTAAAATTCAGTGCGCTGATTAATACTGGATTACACATGATAAAGTCTCCATTTTTTTCCCTTCGCACCGCACCGGCCTTCCGTTCGTAATTTTAATAAAATTACTGATTTTAAAGCTAAAACGAGACCTGATGGGAGTTCCAAGCAGACTTTAAATGAGATCACTGCGACTTACAGTTCAAATTGTTCGCGTTATGGGCGAAACCACATGTTGGAGAAAGTTCAAAGTTGTCAATGAAATTGCACATACGTGGCTGCGACCAGTGGGCTGATTGCCATGACGTTTCGGGTGTTGATTTTTATATAAATATACTATAATTATATAATATAAGAAATCATAATATAAATTAACTATATGACAAATACTTATTATTTATGTCCTAGGTTTTCTTTGTCATAATTACATGCATGAGCTACAATGTGTTTAGAACATCATGTATATAGGACTTGAGTCCGTATATGTATACTTGGAATCGAGGCCGGACTCCGCCTTAGGACGCACATGGTATCTTCCCGATACTGCAAGACCAAAACAGTTTTTTTCCGAGGCATGGAGTTGTGTGACAACGACTCAGTACCACAGGCATACAATTGTGAAATAGATTAATGCATCCGCCAAATAAATATTAATGAAGTTTGCCTTATTTTCGTAATATATGCAATTCTGGTATAGTAAACATGCATACAATTTAAGATAATTAGATAATATATATATATATATATATATATATATATATATATATATATATATATATGCTTACACACTCTCTGTATATATATTTTTTAATTTAGTAATTATAATCATATTTCATTTATGGCTCGGTCTACATCACATTTAAAAAACTCTAATCGCAATTTTGATACAGAGTTTTATATACATGTAAAACACATATATATATACGTATATACACATTAACACACCTGAACACATACATTTTACCTTACAATTTGAACAAAATAGTAAAATATCAACAACTCTGTCAACAAATAATACATAACTCAAGGCCGTCATAATTTACATAATGGCTTCCAAAATAGCACCAAATTTTATATTATAAGCGAAACCATGTAATTGTTTTCAAGATTATCTAATTTCATGTATTTCTTATTTCTGTGACATAAGGTACTGTATATAAAAGTTAGATAATAATCTACACACATTTCAAAATATACCAGGGGAACAAAACGTCAAAATCGAAGAAATATTTCAATTAATTTGATATGAGAAGTATCGGCTTTTCCGGGGGACGGGGGAGGGTGCCAAGTTCCTAAGTTCCCCTGTGCCTATATACATATATGTTCTCTCTAATCGCACCTATTCGTGTCCACGATTAGGACCACGACTCTAATTAAGAACTGGGATAAAGAAATCATTTACCCGGAATGCACATGATTTTTTGTGATTAGGACTCAATGAATGTTATTCATCATTCGTGGAATATCTTTGAATCTCTAAATGCATTTTTAACTGTAGAAGTCCACAACTTAACAGTTATTACTTAAGTCTTCATTGATTTATTGTGGCTTGCTCCCTATGAGTAAGGCAAAAACAGCCAGTCTTGTTATTTTACACTAACATATGTAATTGCACTGTAATAACAAAACCAAGAAAGAATATAGATCTGGGGATCACAGGTACCAGGGAATACAAATACATAGGACTGGCCCCTGGAGGTCATATTGAGAAATAGAGCCCTCTTGGAAAATTAGTTGGATAAAAACTTTTTATAAGTGGCCCAAAGTGCAGTGGCTGATTTAGAACACAGGAACTAATTTTTATCTGGAGATCTAGAACTTAAATTTCACAAACAATCTTTGTTATATAAGTTCCCATTGGAGTTGTAACAACCATTTGATGCTATAGCTCGTGTTAAGAGAAAGGCGGGAATAATTTATATAGTAATAAAGTAATAAGGTGAGCTGATAACGTAGATACACATATATTATTGCAAATGAGTATGAAAATTTACATGCATCACAGGAGCGTTATAAAACTTTTCAAGCGATATAAGAACCTTTCGAGCGTTATAAGAACCTTTAGAGAGCGTTATAGGACCTTTCCTGCCATGCAGGGATTATTTTAATTTCTTTAATATACATGTAAGCAGAGTAAGCCGGTATCACATAAATTCAATAAATAAAGCCTGCAGGTAAACAGTGCTTTAAGACAAGAACACAACCTTTTCATATATATATATATATATATATATATATATATATATATATATATATATATATATTATAGGTAGAGTTTACTCTCCATTGTATAGTGCTCTATGGCCTACAGACTAGGCCAGAGCGGTATAACACTGAAGAAAAACAGCACTGTAAATTCACAACAGTCTGTTTCACGGGATGCGACCCGATCATTAGGTGAATGTGGAATGGAACCATAAATATAACTGCAAACATTTTTCTTATTAACAATATTTTTATATTGTGTGTGGTTCAATTTACAAGCATGTCATAACATATAGTGCAGTGTATACATGCGTGGTCGTGACATACGTCAGTCAAATCTTCATGGTTTTAGCAACCTGTAAGTCATATGTGCGTGGCATGTCTTGTCCCGATTATAGCAGAAAATTTCCATGACGTCAGATTTTCAGTATTGATATTATTCAATATTATTCAATTTTCAGTATAATCATACCCTGGTCAAACGACTATTGAAGACTGTCTTTCATTATATTTTTAAATAAATCGTGGATCGTGGTAAGTGATTAAATGAAGTATTACAGGGTGTTAATTCGCTTTTAACATATATTAATGAAATCAGGCCATATATTATTTTTTAATTTTCATATTATTTGTTTGTTTGTTTGTTTGTTTGTTTGAGAGAGAGAGAGAGAGAGAGAGAGAGAGAGGCGTCAATTTATCTTCAAGAATGATTGGGGGGGGGGGGACTAGCTTGCAGACTATATAAGTCTGTTATTCTAATCATTAAAATAAAATAATTTATAATATATAAATATTATTCTCTCAGTATCGTTTGGGGTGATTACCATGACCAGCCTGGCTTACTCACGGTGATTTCAGTCACACATATTTTTTTAGTGGTGCTGGTGCATAGGTCTTATGCCTGTATCTGGTCCAGATTGTTAATGGATTTCTTTCATGGATTTCTTTTCTATAAATTACAAAATAGGCGTTGATTCCGTCGTACTATCAGGGTGAAAAATCTATTTAATTTTATTTTGGTTTATGTTTATAGGCCTAAATAGCTTAAGGTAAAATTCTACATATATGTAGTACTGGCACGATTTACATTCTCATAATTTTTTTATAAACAGACTTGATATGCTGTTTCAACGTTAAAGAATCAATCAAGTCTAAAAATACACACACTATGTGTGTTGTTATATTGCATTTATAGAACCAGATTCAGCGTTCCCATATATTTGTGAGATATGTCCCTGAATTACACGTTTACGTAGATTATATTCCTACTTACATGAAATAATTATAAAATTAATAATAATAATAATAATAATAATAATAATAATAATAATAATAATAATAATAACAGTAATCCACGAATTACTATAGCAGATGCGTTTTATATTTAAAAAAGACCACTTTCAATATTTGACATTGTGTCTGACCAGGATGGAAATGCGTGTTTAGCTTTCTTCCCAGGCCTGCTGTTCCAGCTGTTAAATGAACTTTGACCCCAAGCGCATGCCTGCCGCGGAAAGATATGATCAATGAGTAGCAGACGACAGCAGAGGAGCAAGATGTAAACAAATAAATCAGTAAAATCTTCCCTGTTTTAATTTCACTTATGTTCAGACACCGATAATCCTGCCAAATGGAAGGCCATTTCTTTGCACATTACGCGTCTTAAAACAGCATTATGTCCAAATATTTTTGCACTGGACTATATACTGTTACCAAGATGCGAGCGGATGTCTATCACAGTGCTGGTAAATCGTCACTTGTAAAGTTCAGAGCCGCTGGCGGTGACACCTTCGAGTTTGATATACTTTTCAGAATCCACTATTTGTTTATATTCGTGAACATGTACAATTTCACTTGGAAGAAAACAAATTCAAGCTGATAGCTTATCAGGTGAGCTGAAGCGCATCAAAGACACACAGATCATTATCACTCAGCAATACGGTGCAGGTTTGAAAGGACGTCGCGATGAACAAATGGACATGGCCACTATTTCATTGGCATTTATTTTTGCCATTGAAACGTTCAGCCAAATCCCCTACCTTTAAAATTTGAATGGACCAAGTCTCCATGTAATTTTGATATGATTAATATCAAAATACATGTGTAGGTCAATATTAAACAATTTTATACCTCAACAGATCATGGGCCCCCTTTTTTAAGGGGGGGGGGGGGGCTTATCCAGGCCGTACATTCTTATAATTTGTATGACGAAAGACAAATAACAAGTCTTTTTCAAGTTTTTGTGCTCCTCTCGTTTTTCTACATCTTGACTGTGAACAAGTTATTGTTTAGATCATTAATAGTTTTATTTATTTTTTCACAATAATTATTTAGCTGTCGGTTGCCCCTCTAGAATGTCTAGGAGTACGATATGTTTTTCATAAATTTCCACATTGATTTGTCATAAATGTTAGCCTACAGCTTTGTATAGTATATTTAATGTTTGTAAATGGGGGATGATTAAATCAAATTTAATTTATGAAACGTGTTGAACTTGAAACTGACCTAGAGCTACTTTTGTGTTCTTAGCTCTGTGGATTGTCTCTTTACCAAATTAAATACATGTAACAGGTCACCATGAATTTCATCACTTGCGCTAAAGGGGGGCATACACCATTTGAACTTAACCATTATCCTAAAAGGGAGATATTATATATATTATTATATATATAGGTATGAGAAGCTCAGTATACTATTACTGCTGTGTAAAAAAATTCTTAAAGTTAAATATTCTTGCTGTATATTTATGTCACACTTGATGGACAAAGATTCAAATATAATGGTATAGTAATGATATATATACCAGTGATGACATTATTTAATGTAATTATTGTATCTGATATAGAACAGAACTTTGTCTTCACAATCCAAATAAATATAACTGGATTAAGCAATTCCTTCTAAAAGACTTAATTTTAAACGAATTAAATTGTGTAGAGTTGATACCTGTTGACAACATAAAGTTACAATGTAATCTGCCCGAAGACAAAGTTGTACTGGAATGTTCTGCAACTTTTTAAACAGCATTAAAGTAAAGAAAATAAATTGCCAAAGACAGTCTTTATTTGAAGCTGATTTCAGTTAGGTTTATTGTCACCAGTACAGCTTTGTAGTTAAAAACACAAACATGCTAATTTTACTCTTTCACAGCACAGATTAGAATCAGCCACAAGATGCACAAAAGCAAATAAAAAGATAGCTTGATTATGCTTTGAATTTAAATGAGCTTCTTGGCATTTTATTTTTATTTTATTATCTGGACAGAAGGTACCCTGTCTCTCAGACTTCTCAGTTGATTACTTAACCACTTTGAGGCATTTTGTAGTTATTTTATTATTATTTTTCCTTTGCAGATGGCATTTACCATATCATGTGGGAAGTATGGACTTACGGTAAGTGAAATAAACAGCTGTGGAATGGATAACCTTTATTTTATTTTCATTGTGATTCTGCTCTAGAGGTGGTATATAAAAAAAAGCAAGAACAGAAAGGCCTGAAAGACCAGAAGTAAAATTAGGGTTTGACTGATTGGATAGATGACATCTCACTTTGGACCAGTACCTGTGTTTTTTAAGTTATACACAATATCACAAATTGACAAAAGCCTAACTGAAAAATTTGGACATCAATTCAACTGTTATTGTATTTTTGCAGAAGAGCATTTGAAGAATTTTGAGAAGTATTAGATCATGTTATAATTTTCAAAAAGTGTAAAAAGTACACTAAAACTGAATGCCATCTGTGCTCCTCGTGCAGTGGTTATACACACTGCAGTCATCCCAGTCTCCTTTGTATTAATCACCACTTTGTATAACAAGATTCTTTTGGTTCCATCTTCCACCACCAGGGTTGGCTCAGAACAAAGAATTGTATTTGGACCAATGAGAGCATGGTATTGCATTGTGCATCCAGCTCCAAATTTTAAACATGGACACGTGCTCTCGTTAGTCTGAGTACACTGGTTCTGGCACAGAGCCAAGAATCTGAATAATGCAAGTTATGTGTATTTGTTTACAAGAAATGGTAAATAAGTGTCAAAGTTTTAACTATTTCAGTTCAGGAAAAGAAGCCCTCAGTCCTTACAGAATATAAACTTCAGAAAACATGTTTACTGACTGCATAGAGTGTAGTCTATAACATGCATTTAAAGTCATATTTTAAAATAAACAAAGCTTAAAACTTATTCCTTCATGAGAGAAAACTGTTGAGACTAAACACATTTTTTAGTAAGATGTGACTATGAATCCTAGTAATTCCTGGGAATCCTTTGAATACCCACTACATTGGGAAATATGCTTATTTCCCAGGAAATTACCAACTCTGATCAAATGTGCCAGTCCTAGTAGCAAGCTGAGATTCTGCAACTTAAAGCTCATGTCACTTGGAACATGGTACCATTTATGAATAAAGTTAATGCTCAGAACTGGAGAGCATTGTTTTGTCACACTCGCACATTAGGCAAATTGTTGGCTTTATACAGTCAGCCTGGCACGTACATTCTGTAGCAACACTGAAGTTGTGTGTTCAGTGACCATTAACAGCCACTCCTGTAATTAGGTTGATGAAAATTTGAATACCTTAGTATTTTAATTTATTTAAAAATAATTTCACATAGATCTTTGCTGCAGAAGCCCAATTTTCCAATTTTGATTTATGTTCAATTTTATTGTTCATATTTATTAATAGACTTCTGTTATTCATATAATATTGAAATCATGGCATGCTATCGTTTGTAATTTACTGTGGTTATATTTTCATAAATCATGCAAATGTTCATCTTTGTGAAATACCCTAGTGATACAGGTGTGTAGAAAATTTAATCAAGTAAGCTATCTACATGACTGCATGATAGAATCTTGACGTTGCAGGGAAATATTGCCTCCTTGTTTACATTTACACGGCAGACAGTCATTTTCTTGATATAAGGAGATCTAAACAATGATCAGTGTGTAAACAAAGTGAAAATGGTCTGATGAATAATAGTTATTACACATTAAATCAAGGGCAAAAAAGCCATTTTAAAGTGAAATGACATCGGCATTTATCAGAAAATCAGAGATTGTAACACATAATGATAAAGGTTTAAACTGTGGTGAGCGTTAGATCTTATCAGTGATGTAGTGTAACATGTAGTGGGCTATGCTGCATTTCAAATGTGTGCAAATTCTAGTAGTCATGGAATGCATTGAACATTTGTGTCAAGATAGGACTTGAAATCACCAGGTATCTTTCCACTTATTATTATGATTACTTACTAATATTACTTTGTTTCACTCCAGGGATACTTCAGGTACCTATCATTTTTATCTCCATACTTTTTGCATGTTTCTTCAGTGATTGTGCTTATGTTTTTGTTAGTTTAATTACCTGTCATTCATTGCTTTGAAACATTTTAACACATCATGTCTCATAGATGTTACAGCTGTTTAACAGGTATGTTATAGCTCTTACCACAGCTGGTCTGAGCTGGAACTTGTCATATTTCCCTCTGCCAAGCAGGTAACATTTTCACTTGTGTATTTGATTATTGGCTGTTGGTCTGTATGTTACAGAATTCTTGAAAAGGTACTGCCCTTAATTTCCACAAAACTTGAAGGCTTTGAACATGGGCTAGGGAACACTCAATAAAAATATTGATGTAGATTCAGGTAGGGGGTGGATCCAGGAAGTCTGTTTTGTCTTGGCAGAGTTATGGGCTTTACAGAGTCCTACTCAAGTTTACCATTAAACTTTTCAGACATGCCATTCCAATAGTTTACCATTAAAACTTGTAATTACTTTTCAGACATGCCATTCCATACCTACTACAGGAGAATTCCCCAGATTCCTCATATATTCACTCATCAGCAACATTAATTAGTTCACCTGAATATATACCATTAGCTGTGATATGATAATGCCCATCTCAAACTAGTAGTGACAAAGTACACAGTTCATATTATTTTTTTTATAAATCAGGAATGTTTAATTAAGTATTATGCCAGGATCTCACCTGAAATGATAAAGCCTTACAATATTCACAGTTGTTGCAGAAAATGTTCAGTTTCTAACTCTGAAATTTATGCTGTTTAATTGTTGGTCTGGCTGGGTTTCCAGGAACAGGGCTCAAATGAAGTTTCAGACCTGACATTTTGAATACAGTTAGGGGAGAAAAGTCAGAAAACTATTTACCATACCTGAAACCGGGTCCTCATTTCTTAAAATAATTGAGCAAAAACCTCTGCTTTGCATTGAAAACCTGATGTAACACTTCAAAACTGATTGTTATCAAGTCCACTCGTAATTTTATTAATATTATATTTGACATAAAGCTTCCTCAATATGTTTCTTAATTACATTAAAGAAAATATGCAAAAATTTGTAAAACTTGTAGAAGTTAAAGACTGGAACATAATGTACTTTCTCAGAACAAGGGGAATATGTTTACTCAATATGTTACTGTTGAAGTTATAGAGTTTCCATATTATAATATCCTTTCATTAAGATTTTAAGTCTTCTTAAAATTTTTGTAAAAGATAAGAGCTTAAATGTAATATCTGACACTGGCTTAAATTTTGCCCTACTTTGATAATGTCATACTTTTTCCTGAAAGGACTGTAAATTTAATCTTAATGTCATTCACACAAGTGGATTTAGCTTTTAAATACTGAAATTTGAAAGCAGCTGATCAGTAACTGTAGCTTTTATTCAAATTTTTGAAGATTACATCAAATATTGTTAACATCAAGCCACCCAGTGCTGAGGTGTGATACCAGTAGTGTAACCCCCACCTGGCCAGGCTGTTATGTAACTTGACTAGGGAGCTCCAGCTGAACTAGTCAGCTCTGGTTCCCCTTTTCCCTGTTTTAATTCAAATTAATTGACAGATTCCATTAAAAATATGAATGTTATAATTTCTATGTTAAAGTTTGTAATAAAGCTAGAAAGGTATGAATGTTCAATCTCAACTATAAAAGCGCTGAAAACCTTTTGTATTTTTAGCTCAGCTGACTACAAGTCATCTGAGCTATAGACATGGTCCTTTGTCCGTCGGCTGTCCGTCTGTCCGTCCGTCCGTTAAACTGGCACGTTTTGAAACCATTGAACCTCTGAATCTGAAATGCAGAGAATTGGGTCACTGGGACTTCGTTCTGTCAAAATATTAAGGAAAAATTTCAGTTTTCCAATTAAAACAAATTGTTACACTTCAAGACTACCTAGTATCAAAACCACTGATCTGAATTTGATCATAGTAAATATGCATATTCTTCCATACATTTCCTATGTACATACCAAAAATTAGGTCAGTATTTGGTAATTTGTTGAAGTTATGGGCCTGAACATAATGCACCTTTTAAAAAATCAGGAAATATATTTATCCATTTATCATAAGAATTGCTGAAGCTAGAGACTTTACTTCAGGGATATAACTTCATTTAATCAAGATTAAATTGTATACCAAAAATAAGGTCTTAATTTTTCAAATTTTTACAAGTTGTTTGCATAAATATAAAATCAGTACCTTAAAGTTTGCCCAACTTTGGCCGTGGCACATTTTTTCCCTGTAAGCACTGTTGATTTAATTTTCATATCATGTACATGTAAGGATTTCAGCTTCTAAATTCTGAAATTTGAAAGGAATTGACCAAAAACTCTAGCTTTTATTATAGTTTTTATGAGACCATGTCACACCTAGGCTATACTGAAGCCCTTCTTTTTATGATCCCATATTGACCTTTCAGGCCAATTATGCATGCCAGCTCTTGGGTGGCTTTAGCTTGATCTAACCAAGGAGATTACAGACTTGAGTATCAAATGTCAGAAGCCTCGAGTGTCAGTTGTGCGCTAATTGCAATTAAGACCTGATAAGCCCATTAACTAGATATTGTGCGCCTATTGTGCCGGGGTGTCAGGCGCAGCGGCAGCAGGGCCATTGATAAAGCGAGTCTGCTAGATGTTACTTCCCCGGTCCGCTGTAGCTCGCTGAAGCGGAGAGCGATATATCCAGTAACTGAGCAGTAGATCACTGGAGTAACATTGACCGGAATTATGAATGCACAAATGGTTTGTTTTGTCAAGAATTATGCATTACAAGTATATCTAGAGAGGTCTCCTGTTGAGGAATCACTGGATAGATTTTGGGGTAGATGCGGTCTGCATCAACTTCTGCCGTGATTCTTGACGGACGACTGGTAAAAGTAAACCTTACTTTCCCTGAATAACTTTGGAATTATTAAAAATTACATCAGTTCCCACACTTCTGACATATATTAATAATTAGCCATGTATTATAGTATTCTGTCGATAACTTAACATTTTGATGCTTATGACAGGATGACTTTCATTTTGATGGATAACAGTGAGCCATTGCCTGCTCTGTCACTGACGGCATTGTTCTCATATTATCACCTATGTTAATCCCTGCCGGGGATTAACAAGATGTTCTGAAGTCACACTGATGGGGGGGTCTGTCGCGCTGTATTAATTAGCGCCGGGCTTATCAGCTGCATCTCTGTGTGCCTTTGAGCAGGAGTTTTATGACCCTAGTCAGCAATATTCAACACGGCCAGACTCTCACTTGATACTCCAGTCTGTAATCTCCTTGCTCTAACTGTCCAACCCCCTTCCTCTAGTAGTTATTTTGGGCAAAAACATAAAAAATATACAATAATTTAAAAAAAAATTATTGGTTTATAATAACAACTTTAAGAAAAATGGAAAAGGAATTTTATATTTAATGAGTAACAGAGAATTTCCTTGCAATTACTTATGTTTTATGGATCTT
Organism: Sipunculus nudus; assembly: GCA_026874595.1. NCBI lineage: Eukaryota > Metazoa > Annelida > Sipuncula > Golfingiida > Sipunculidae > Sipunculus > Sipunculus nudus. The sequence goes on along the minus strand of CM049309.1, from coordinate 83,692,854 downwards.
CCATGGATAGCCAAAAATTAATTTCAAATGACACCATGCAGTCACCAACTGGTATGTTTTTCATTTGAATCATAAAAATGAAAAATGAATAATTAAATAAAATTGTTGTTTACTATAAGGGATAATATGAAGCAAGTTAATGATAGACAAGGATGCAGTTGATTATATTAAATTAATCTAAATTTCAGGGTCTTTTCCAGGTGTTTAATTTGTTGGGTTATATTTATTACAAAATTAAAGAAAAAAGAAATGTGTCAAAGATTTAGGATATTACTCATATAAGTGCTCTTTAAAGATGTCAATATGTTTGACTAATGACATTAAGACTCATGGCTGTATCAGCTGTTACATGATACTGGGTAAATAATCAAAATTTATATGACTGATTCCTTTATTTCAGATAATAAAATTAAACATTCCCAACTCCAGTGTTCCTTTTTGTATTATATATTGGTTTGTTTTGATCCTTGGGTTATTTTTAAAACATGTATTAGTTTTATAGCTGAGATTACTTTTCTTTTTTTTTTCTGATACATATTTGAAAAAAATAAAAATATTCAAATTATATAAAAAAAAAGTCAGATCTTAAAGAAATGTTCCCATTATGATGTCTATAATATTAATAACTGTCATAAGTGTCTTGCTACATTAAGTGTGTTGACTGTGATGTGACAGTATTAAAAAGTGAATACAATAGTTTTTTAGCTCAGCTGGCTGTAAGTCAACTGAATGGCGCTTTGTCTGTCATCAGTCCGGGTGTCCGGCCTTCCGTTAGCAGGGAACAAATCGTAACTGCTTGTCCTAGAAACTTTTAAGTAAATTTATCCTGGGAGGTCAACAAAAGATCTCCTTGGAAACCTGAAATTAGGTCACTGCAACCTATATTCCTGAGCTATAGGGCTTGAAAGTACCCCCCAGAAAAATAAAAAATTTGATACAAAACCACCAATATTTTGTTAATTAATGCATGGATTGTCATAAATCTTGCCTTGAATATTGAACATGACTAGGTTTGTCAGCTCTGGAAAAAGTGGTGGCGCCACCTGTATTTTTTGTTATTTTAACAAATATTTTTTCTATTTTTTACTATAAAATGACAACAATCAAGTCAGTTTCTCAGCTGTAATTACATCTAGTGCCCCATAACCTGGTGTGTTTATTGATCACAAGTGGATGCCCTTCAGTAATCACCCTGTCTGTCTGTTTGTCTAGCTGTCTGTCTGTCCATCCGTCCATCAACACAAATTTGTTTCCAGATGATAACTCCAGGTTGGATTGACACATGGATTTCAAACTTGACTTAAATATGGCCTACAACTAAAGCAAAAACCTATATGATTTTTGGGTCATGAGGTCAAAGGTCAAGGTCACAGGACTCAATTAAAAAGATTATGGCTGCATTTTAAGCCAAGCTTTTCATCCCAAACTTTCCGTCTTGCACATTTAGCTGACTTGCCAGTATAGGGAGAGCATAAATGAATTTGAGGTCAAAGGTCAAGGTCACAGGGGCCATCTGTTCACAAATGAGTTTCCAGATGATAAATCCAGTTTAGTTTGACATATTGATTTCAAACTTAACTTATATATGGCTCACCACTAAAGTAAGAACGTGTCAATTTTGGGGGCAACAGTCAAAGGTCAAGGTCACAGGACCCATTTCTTTAAAAAAAATGTGTATGCATTTCAAGCCAAACTTTTCATCACAAACTTTCCACCTTCAAGATATTGCTAACCTGCCAATAGGGGAAGATTCTATTTGATTTTGGGGTCAAAGGTCAATGTCACAGAGCCCATCCATTCACAAATAAGATTATGAATGATAATTCTGCTTTGGATAGACAGATTGGCTTCAAACTTGATTTATAAGTGACCCAACACTTAAGTAAATTCAGTTTGATTTTCAGGGTCCAGAGATCAAAGTTGAAGTTCACAGGAGCCACATCTTTAAAAAGATTGTGGATGCACTGTTAATCAAACTTTTTATCCCAAACTTTCCATCTTTCACACATGGCTTACTTGCCCAAAGGGAGGAAATCTGTAGATTTTGAGGTTACCTGGTCAGAGGTCAAGGTCACTTTTTAAAAGATTGTTACAGTCTAAATGCTGCAAGTTCAAGGATAATAAGTTCTAAGATTTTTTGGTCACAAGTTCAGTGGTTTTAAAAAATCATTTATTTCAATTATATTATTAAAAATTTTTTCAGATGATACTGTTTATATTTTTAAATTAAAATAATATTAGGCCCAATAATTGCATAACTCTCATATCATTTGTGCTAGTGCTACTCTTGGCTATGGGCATCCTGTTATTGTTGAATAACAGTTAACTCCTTTGTAAAATGCATGCATGATAATTAGCATTTCTTAGGCCAAAAAAAATAAAAGGTGTGGTTCTCAGGCACCGCCCGCATCAATTTTAAACCCCCGTTTCAAAAATTTTTATTTTGATTTTCAATAGAAACTTACCAATCTTGTGCTGCAACTGCTTGGACATTTCTTTCAAGGAGATAAAATCATACATTTTCCTTATTTATGTAGGGCTTTTACTTGTTTAGCAAAATAAATCTGTTATTATCATGCTTTTCCCTAATCATTTGTCATTTTTATCGAAACATACCAAAATATTAAAATAAAAAAACCGCCCGCCCACATTGATTTCTGAAAAAAAGTGCCTGAGAATCATGCCTTTTTTTTATTTGGCCTTACAGTGGACATTTTTTTTCCTGTTAGTGCTGTGGGTATCTGTTATAATCTGAAATTTGAAACCAATTTATCAAAAACTGTTGATTCCATTCTAGTTTTCAAGCACCATGTCTTAATTTTTTACATCAAGTCGGTGGTATACTGTGTGCTAGCTATATATAGGCAGTGTTACATAACTCCTTCACTCCTGATCTACTGCTTTTGTGAGTGTCTGGGTCAGACTGGGTCAGGCAGTAATTACCAGAGAGCCTCTCTCTCTGGCAGTCTCACTCTCTTTGGCAGTCTGTCTCTCTCTCTTTCTCTCTCTCTCTCTCTCTCTCTCTCTCTCTCTCACCTCTATGCCTCCCTCTACCCCATTCTGTTGACAGGTACTATAAACCAGATTGATTAGCTATAAATGTTGATGCAATTAAGAAATGTGAATCAACTGAAATATTCACATATATATGTTATTCTGTAAATGTATAGTAACATTTTTAAACCTGGAAAAAAATTGATGTAAAAAAAATGAATTAATGCAGATATTGTAAATTTTTTCCTGGCGCAGTTAAATTGGAATAAAAATTATTTGCTTTGTTTCCCCATCAATCTGCCTGTTTTAAAGATTTAATAGTTATGAATAAACTTCATTTTCCTGTAAGCACAGTTGAATTAAATTTCATATCCTGTATGAATATGCAAGGGTGTTGTAACTCCCATCATCCCCTTCCCCCACCCCACTGAGTCCTTACTTGGTGGCACTGTGAACAGTCGTTCTATTGCTATAGCATGAAATTCAATAATTAAAGAAAATATTTACAGAGAGATAGAGGTGTTGTAACTCCCATCATAACTCTCAACCCCCCCCCCCCCCAATCAAGTCCTTCCACCTGTAGAGTGGGGACATTATGGCAACTGTATACATATGAAAAAAAAAATAGAAAAAGCTCAAGTATCTGAATAACTAATGCATTGATGACCATAATTTTATGCATGCATGGATTGTTTCATCAGTTCCTGCAGACTGGTGGCACCACCTGGATTTTCCCAAATTTTACAATTTTTTTTGCTTTATTTTTGAGACCTACAAAGAAGCAGTTGTCCATTAACCAGGCAGAAATCGTAACCACAGGATCTAGAATCTTCTTACTTCACATCCCGGGAAGTCCATGAAAAATCTCCTAGGAAACCTGAAATTAGGTCTCTGTTACCCATATCCTGTGAGCTTTGGGGCTCAGAAGTACTCCCCAGAATAATTAAAAATTTGATACAAAAGCTGCAGTATCTGAACAATTTTTGCATTATTCACCATGATTCTTTGCATTCATATTGATCATGGAGTATTCCATCATTTCCTATAGACTAGTGGTGCCAACTGCGTTTTCTCAAATTTTTACACATTTTTTCTCAATTTTTGAGACCTTCAGAGATGTGGTTGTCTGTTAAAAGAGCACAAATCGTAACCATTACACCTAGAATCTTCTAAATTGACATCCAGGGAGGTCCATGAAAAATCTCCTTGGAATCCTGAAATTAGGTCTCTGTTACCCATATCCTCCAAGCTTTCGGGCTCAGATTAGACTGGCCCAGTCCATGAAATAGTTATACATTTTAACTTAATTGTTGCTTCTGACAGAGTAATTAAACGTTCCCACATTGTATTGCACAAAGTATCGGTATCGCCATCTTGCAGCAACTCATATAACTAATTTTCCACTATCTGACCCTCTTAATTCATGGACTGGTAATCTTGGCCGGTTCCCGGACGGTCAGCGCCACACATCACCGCCTCGCTGAACTAAGGTCTTTTCCAGTGACGTCAGCAGTGGTCTTTCCCAGAATCTTTTTTTCAAAACCAACATGGTTCATTCAGTCATTGCCTATTCTGGGCTTCCAATTGGCTACTAATATTCCCATTTAATTTGTCTTAATATTTTTAGGCCATCGCTTATGCTGAGTTTGGCAAGACTTTAAAACACTATAACCCTCAGCCTCAGTGTTAATGTTTATTGGACCACCACACATCAAAATTGGCCTAACAAACTCTGGCTTAGCCAATCAGCGCGAGATATTCAGGTGCACACGAAGAGCGCAGTCAAAATGTACTGGCTGACTGAAACAATCACTATTCGTGAGTGGCTATTTGACAGTTAATACATGGGTTTAGACAAATGCTGCCTAGATGTCTACAATATGCACTTACATTTGGTCCATGGACCGTAATATTCTTTCAGCAGAGATATATCATAGGACACGAAGGTCCATGTGTTGACTACCTTAATACATGATTTCAGTGTGAATGTTACCAAGTGGGTCAAGCTGTGGGACCGCTGTTGGCGTTCTCATAGCAACGATGCCACTCACATGAGGCGTGAAGGCCTGATATGCAAATACGGGGGAATCGTCAGGTCCTCAAAGAGCCTTGTGACGTCTTAATATGCAAATATCAGGGAATCACCATACAGACTTTACAGGGCTTTAGTGATAAGAGCTGGCACTGAGTTGAGTCTACAGGTACATGGAATCGCATTTTATTTTAAGCATTTTCTTAGAAAACGCAATTACTTAAGCCCAGGCAGGGCTAGGGCTCAGATGAACCCCCTAGAATAATTAAAAATTTGTTACAAAAGCTCCAGTATCTGAACAACTAATGCATTGATCATCAACATGATTCTTTGCATGCAAATTCATCATGGAGTGTTTCATCAGTTCCTGCAGACTGTTGGTGCCACCTGGATTTTTAAAATTTTACACATTTTTTTATCAATTTTTGAGACCTTCAAAGATGTGGTTGTCTGTTAACAGGGCACAAATCATAACCATTACACCTAGAATCTTCTAACTTGACATCCAGGGAGTTTCATGAAAAGTCCTAAGAAACCTTAAATTAGGTCTCAGTTATCCATATCATCCAAGCTAAGTTTCAGTTGAATGGGGATACCACCTACAAAATTTGGCATTCAGATGATAAAATTCGTTTTGTGAATGTCTTCGTAGTCAGCTGACCTCATGACCCATGGATCACTTGTTAATGTTTGTTTCTTGCTCGTCAATACCCTCATCTAACACTATACAGTCAGCAAATAACAAACGAGCAGAATGATGTGAGATCAGCAGAAATATGGTATAAAATGTCACAATGAATTTATGAGGCAAGTTTATCCAGGATCCTAACTTGCTTAAAACTCCTTGAAAATTCTAGAATTTAGCTTATTTTGACCATTTCCTTGAAAAGACTTTGAATTTCCTTTATCTTTGGCTATGGCAGAAAGAGAGGAGTAAGGCATGGTTTTGAACTGGCTCTTTACAAACATTTCATTATTTTTGTCAACTGAACTTATGCATGACGGGTGACCCATGGGTCATATGACACAGCTGACTGACATGCTGGTATTGGCTGTGATACTTTATGCAATTGTGTTTTGTTTTCGTTGTCCTGAGGATTCTGTACAAAAACCTGTAATTTATGCAGATGAGATGCTTATGAGACTAGATGAAAACACAGCTAAGAAACTGACACCTTTGCTGTAATTTGACAGGCTCCAAAATAGAGAGAGAAAGCATGAAAATGGAAAAATATACAGGTGGCATCACCAATCTTTGGTGACTGATAAAACAAGTTATGATTAATAAACATTCAAGATTTCACTACACTTAATGAAACAATAGCTGAGATACTGATATAATTATGGCCATTTGAGGGTCTCAAGAGAGAGGCAAAAAATGGGTGAAAAATAAAAAAGTACAGGTGGTGACACCAGTATTCAGCTTATGAAACAAGTCATGATAGTTTTTGGACATCAGATGAAACCACATTTGAGAAACGGATACCATTAATGTAATTTGGATCAATATTGAGGGAATAATGCATTCAAATTAGAAAATATACAGATATACCCCCAGTCCTCAGGACCCGATAAAACTAGTTATGATCAATAAATATACAAGGTTACAGGACACTAGATGAAACAAGAGCTGAGAAACTGATATGATTGCTGTCATTTGATGGTCTCAAAAATAGAAAAAGGAGGTTAAAAATTATAATGGTGTAAGTATTACGGTTGTTACAATATATGTCAGTATCTGTGTTTTCTGACAGTATTGACCCTGTGAATATGGTTTACATATAAAATGTTTTGTCACAGTGCATTTTTCAAAAGAGAGCGTTTTTTCAGACTTTTGTGTCACTGGTGTAGGAATTTAGGTTAGTTGGATTAACCTCAGTATTTTGACCAGGTCTAGTAAGATAAGTTGTCTAAAAGCTGATTAAAATGTTATATAATAATCAGCATGTGGATGATTGTATATTTCATCCTTGTTCAGACACACACAAATGTATTTTAGAGCAAGATTCCTTGTAGGAATGTACATTAAATGTCTGCTTCTGTTACCATGTAAAAAAGACAATGGAAAGTTCTTCAGACATAAATTCAGTCTCTTATCTTAACCCAGATAACCTTACATAAAGTAGTTTTCATTATCTCTTAAGTCACAGTTATAATGGCATGTGTATAAGGTCAAATCTAGCAAGGGCAGCATCAGCCTGCACATCAAAGGGACCACTTCTCTGCCCTTGTTATTTACCATAAATACACTCAAAGCATGCTAGCCCACTGCTCCCTGCCACTATGACTATGTTCTCAACATATGGCTGTCTGGCTGAGCTTTCAGATAAACAGAATGGCAGCATGCAGGATGTTTGCTCAACTACAAAACCTAATACATTTGACAGTATGCAGGTCCAGAATAGGCCAGGTTACAATCATGTTTGAGATCAGAATTATAAATGATAAAATTTTAATATTGCTCATTCTCTTTGCAAAATATAATTTATACCTTCTTTAACAAACTTTGAGAAGGTAATATGTTCACCATTCTCTTTGTATTTTGGGTATTCTCAGTCTCCATGCAGTTAATTATGAATACACGTCTCAGTTGGCTGGTAAGCCTGTACTTGAGTCGTGACAGTCGTGAAGTAATATGCAGGAACACACAGCAATGGCCATCCATCCTATCTGTTAATACCCAGGTATAGTTGGTAGTCTTAACATTAGGCTACAAGTGATGAATTAACACAAAAGAATACATGGGAGCTCACAAACCAAAGTGTAAACCCATCTCTATGGTAACAAGTCAATTGGTGTGTGGTGTACAGTTGGCTATAGTCCAGTAACCTGCGCGGAACATGTTCATGCCGTCAGAAGTTCAACAAACAACAGGATTTTCCAATATGTTCAGTTAAAATGGATTTTTTCTAACACATGGTAGGTCTTTTTAGAAAGAACTATCTTTCACCAAAGATAATCCACTACCATAGATAATCCGCACCCCCATTTAAAGCCACAATTTTGGTGAAAAAACAATTACCCTGTGTATATTAGGCACCCCTTTTCTGGCCTAAATCGTTGATGAAGTATATTGTATTTCAATATTGATAGTCACTGGAAAATTTAAAGGTTCTGTGGCAGTGAACTTTTGATAATGATAGTTGGACCGACTTAACAAAGTTTCTTAGTTCTAGTAAAGCTATCAGATCTTTACAATTGTAAAAATAGCTTATATTCTATTTTCCTTTAGTTGTAAAGTCGTAAGGAAATGTGCTCAATCCGACCGGAATGGAATTGATTTATGTAAGTTATCAGTTTAAGTGCAAGTGGCAGGGTGCACAGAGAACACATTACAGCTTTGCCGCGGCAAGCGTCACCTGTACCAATGTTTAGGAGGGGCCAAGTTGTTGGGTCAAGTTGTTTCAAAAGTCACGTGTCATTTCCCTGCAGAAGAAATCCAATGGCCCTAACAGTGCCCAATGCTAGCACATATAGTGCCATCTACCAACTAACAAAGGTATCAAACACTATCAACAAGCGATGCGGTCACCTGATATTCCAGTTGGCAAATCATTAGTTCTCCAAGGTCGCAAGCTGTATTAAAGGTAAATTTTAAATATTTTGAAATGAAAGCAATTAATAAGATCAAACTTTATGTTATCTAAATGAAAATTAAACAAATACAGATCATTTACTTAAAATTCCTTTATTGTTGCTTAACACTTGCTGATATTTTGGCAGTCTTACATCCTTCCAAACGATGTTCAATGGGGCAGGAAATAGTTGTGAAATTATATATCCATATATAATACGCACCAAGGTTTTTAGTTTAGATTTTATGAAGAAATAATGAGGATTATATTTTGGAGAAGATGGTATCCAAACATATCTAACGATTGGTCTGGTTTAATTATACTGACAGCAAAGCTGTAGGCCATACAGCATTGTAAATAAGGCACATTGAACCTTATTGTGCGTCTCTTCATACAAAATGTAAAGGCATGCTGATGCTAGTGGGAGACTCTTTGTGGTCAGAAGGCCAAAATAAGTCTCAATTGTGAGTACATTGTCTCCAACAGTATGAATTTTTGTCAGATTTTGTTTGAAGGTCAGCCTACAGCCAAGGAATATATGAATTTTGTACTTGAATTGAAGGGAACTAAAAGCATTATTTATTATTTATTTGTACATAATTTTTAGTCTTGAAATTAATTCAATTGAGAGCTACTGGTGCTGATATCTGGTGGCAGACTTGGTACTAATTATAGGGTAAAATCTGGAAAAAACTTTCTTTCCATTTATGGGCTGGTCTGTAAGTTATAATTTTCCATCATAAACAATAAATCATAATGTGTTGTGCATTTGTTTATTTTTGCAGATTTACAGAGTAAACAGGTGCTCAGAAATAGATACCCTCACTTTTCACCTCATATATGTCTGTGTTGGCTATATTAGATGTGCTAAAGTGCTGATCTGTGGTTTAAGAATATTTGAAAACACTGACCAAGTAATTAAGACTAGTTAGTATTAAAAAATAAATTGTCATTATTTAATCAATGGACTATGAATAACCTAAGGTAGAAATGGTTTATTACACCTAACTACAGTAAGCCTGTAAATTTACTGCAGACTAGTTCGCATCTTTTCAAAGCTTTGCAGAGAACAGACTTTGTCATGAGTCAGTCTAGATATCATGTTTTGCATGCATTATGAGTGAATGTTTTATTGCCTTGAAATGTCAGGAACAATGCAGTAAATTCAGCTGATATGTTTGGAAACTAATACTTTAATTTGTACTGCAGATACAACATCCTTTTTATAGCTTCAGTAAATATAACTTGTTGTTCACAAGTTTAACAGTACTTCTGTAATTTAATAGCTTAAAACATATGGCGCAAAGACAGGAAATACCAATAAGTGCTTCTTTATAAATACTACAAAGGAATTTAGGAACTTCAAGGAGTAAACTTTGGCTTTAATCAGTTGTATGACTTCCAGCAGCATTAAAAAATGTCACGCCTCAATCAAATATAACTGAATTTGCATGATGTTGGCCAGATAAAGTAAACCAGATTAATAGGGAGTGACATGAGCTCCACATCAGCTCTGTGTTCCGTCTTCTTTATGCTGATTTTTTTGTTGGGATACATAGACCTACTGGTAAGCTGGTGTCTGCTCAGGTTGTCTTCATTACATTCTCACTGAAGGTACACACTAATATGACTAGATATAAAGACAAAGCCTTTACAACAGACTATAAACATTCTAGCAGCAGATGCTGGTGTTGCACTTGCTCACATCAACTATCATTTATCATGGTTTAGGGCTCATAGGTAAAAGAAACATTAAGTAAAAAGGTTAGCTTTAAATTTACTTGAGTCACCTTGGCAGGCTGTAAAAGGGCTTCCTCAGATTTAATACTCTACTGTTTTCCTGTCTGTTTTCAGCTCTGTACATTGACTTTGACTTTTCTGCATGTTGTTGTCTTTCAACATGAGAATTTCAGCGAATGAAAATCTAAAATTTAATTTTAAAAACATGAGTCTGTAGATGTGAAGGAACATATTGTGTAGAAAGAACTGACATTACACCTTTATAGCTGACCTATGAGCTATTTTCATAGTATATTATCGATCCATCATCTGTCATCTAGCGGGCTACTGTCTGTCTGTTATCAGTTTTTCTTGACATTACCTTTTTTAAAAAGCTTTATTGTTTGTCATGTATATCTTGGTGAAAATCCGTGGTATTCTTTCTGTAGTGCTTCCCGCTATTATTTTGCATTTTCACATGCAATTTTTAATTCCTATTTCCAAGGGCTTTTATTCCATTACCATTAACTCACTCCTTACAATCCAGTTGTTGGAAGGGCACATTTTGCATTGCCTCCTATAAACTTTTATGTTCACACTGTTTTGGGTAAATCTTCTTGGAAGGTGAAAAATGTATGCCAACTCCTTTTCCAGCTCAGCTGACTTTCGGTCATTCTGGGGCATATAGTCATGAAAACAAAACTCATTTGACACTCTAACAGGTCCAATAAGGCCTACTTTGAGTCATGTTGAAAACTACAATGCAATGGCCTTCCATAATATCACTATGATATATCATTGCATGATGCTGGTAATCCTAATGTAATCCTCTGAATGAGGCATTAAAACAAAATTAAACTTGCGAATTGACAATCAAATGTGTAAGACTAGTACATATGGTGGCCAACAATTTTTCATGTTGATTGCTAAGATGAAATTGTCAGTCCTGAAAGCTGTGAGAGACATGCGTGTCTTCAGGCAGAAATGCAACACACATGCATGGAGATTTTCCAGCTGATAAGCTGAGTTATAACTATAACTTTTTTTTTTTTTGCACAAAGAAGTTGTTTGAAAGTTAACAGACATATTTAACTGTTGATCTTGTTATGAATGTTAAAATATATGTGTGTTAAGAATGACAAAAATAGGAAGAGCACCACAAAGGGGAACATCCCCTCACAGAGGAGCATAATTAGACTAGATGTATTAAACTGTGAAAATCAGGAGTGCAGTTCTGTGTCCTTGACCTTTGACCCCATGACCTCAAAATCAATAGGTTTCTCTATGGGAAGTTGTTTGTGAAAGATTAAAGGCTTTGGATGAAAACTGGCTTAAAATGCATCCACAAGTGTTTTGAGTTCAGCTGACTGAAAGTCATCTTAGCTATAGTGATCACTCTTTGTCTGTCGTCCATCCATCTGTATGTCCAACTGTCTGTCCATCTGTCTGTCCTTTAACAGGGCACAAATGGCAACTGCTAGATCTGGAATGTTCTAACTTGACATCCAGAGAGGTCCATGAAAAATCTCCTTGGAAACCTGAAATTAGGTCTCTGTTACACATATCCTTCAAGCTGTTGGACACAGAAGTACCTGTAGACAAGAATAATCAAAAATTGAAAGGAAAGATCCAGTAACTTAACAATTAATGCATTGATAACCATAATTCTTTGCATGCATATTGATCATGGACTGTTTCAACAGTTCCTGCAGAATATGGAGTAACCTGGATATTTTTACACATCTTTTTGTCTATTTCTGAGACCTTAAAAGATTTGGTTGTCTGTTAACAGGGCACAAATCATAACCATTGCCCATTGGACCTTGAATCTTCTCACTTATTATCCAGGGAGGTCCATGAAAATCTCCTTGGAATCCTGAAATTAGGTTCTGTCACCAATGTCCTCCAAGCAATGGGGCTCAAAAGAACCCACCAGAATTATTACAAAATTGTTACAAATCTCAGGTATCTAAACAATTAAAGCATTGATCACCATGATTCATTGCATATTGATCGTGGAGTGTTTCATCATTTCCTGCAGACTGGTGGTGCCACCTGCTTTTTTATCAAATTTTTCGCATTTTTTCTCTATTTTTGAGACCTTCAAAGATGCAGTTTTCTGTTAACAAGGCACAAATCATAACCATTGGACCTAGAATCTTCCTACTTCACATCCAGAGAGGTCCCTGAAAAATCTCCTTGGAAACCTGAAATAAGGCCTGTGTTACCCAAATTCTGTCCTATGTCAACATTTACATATATGACCATTGGTGTTTCAAACATGTTAAAACCTTGTTTGATTACTGAAATAATGTGAAGGCTCATTTCCCTCTGTCCCCACATGTAATTATGTCCTCCATTATATTCTCCTGCATTCTCCCCCATTACATTCTACATATTTTTTCCCAGGTCTTATGGGAATACCTCAGTGTCATGACCCAGATAGTGGGGATTGTTATTCTCTGTTTCATCCCCTCATGTCCACCTGTGTTTTGCAATGAAAAATATTATTTGTTATATTTCAAGGGAAAACCTAATAGTTTTAGGTTGACGATTAAAGGACCTACTTATCAATAAGGTAAATAAATACCTACCTTATTCCTTCTTTAAGGAACAGAATTATATAAAATCATGAGAAATCAGTCTATATTTTACATCCTATCATACCCGCTTGTGGTAGTCAAGGTCATTGGTCACATGCAAAGATAGCCTCAGTTGACAGCTTCTGATTGGATGATGTCATGTAAACACTCTAAAAAATATAACCAGCTAAAAAGTAAGATGGCTACTCATGCAGGGACACATCTGATCTGTCAGAACATCAGGAAAAGATGAAACAGTTGTAAAACATAAACTGGAGATTTATTGTTAAATTTTTAATGGCCATATTAGTTTGTAACTTTTTTGTAACTATTTTTAGTTTTCTAGGAAATTATTGAAAAATATAAACTTTTAAGAAAATTTCATCCAAATAACAGGTGGACACAGGATTGTGAAACGGACTATACATATCCAGGACCCAAAGGTGCAATAGACACCTGGCCTAGATGACACCAGGATACAAAATAACATAGCGAGTGAGTGCTACCGCCCGGTCATGTAGTTCCAGAAATGGAACTCAGCTGATGTACATACTCAGATAATACATTAGATAAGACAGCAAAAAAAATGGAGAAGGTTACTTCTGCCAAAAAAAAAAATTTTAAAAAGAATATTCACACAGCATCATTTTGCCCATGATGGAAGGCTATGGGCTTTTTTGTGGCCTTTCTTGACCTGGTATTATTACAGTTTGTTCACCAAAGCTTCAGTTTTTAGAATGGCCTCAGTAGAAGAATTTCTCAAGTCACAGAGTTTGGTGCTAAACCACTGCCCAGGCTGTATCAGTTTGATACTCATATTCTCTTAGCTGAGCATCATGACCCTTGGGCCATTTGTATTACATACAGACATTTCAGCTCAGTTCATCAGCAGAGGCGAAAGTGACTGTGTGTAGGTCAGCTTGTGTTGTGTGAATGAAATAGATGCTAATAAACACACTTCGGTCATCTGGGTTGAAGTAGGTTTAATATGGTGGTTGTATTTCAGTAGCTGTAGATTCATAAAAAAAGATAAATCCATTACAGCTGTTAGATAAAACATCAGCTGATGACCGCCTTCTCATGAACTACTGAGAGGGATGTTCTTTCGACAGGGCTGTCAGCATGCAATTTGACCTTCATAAGCTTATTCAAAGTGTAAGATGCAGGAGAGGAGAAAATTAGATTTGTTTTGGAAAAGATGGAAGCTACAGTAGCCAATAGTAAACTTTGCAGCTGTAATGAGAAACATACTGGCACACTTGTACTTAGCCCTGAGACAGCTGTCATAAGGACTAGCTAGTACACATTGTGCACACAATTACTTTTGGTTTTAGGGTAGGCAGTTAATTTCATGCCACCTACAGGGACTGGTGCTTTCTATTCAAGCTTACTTCTGTATGCATTTATGTGTCCCATTCATTTATCAGCTGTTGGCCCTATAACTTATCATAAGACCCTCTCTGCAGCACCACAGGATAGATGTTCTTTACTCCTCAGCTTAAGACCAACCTGCTGAGTTTCAGTGATAACCACCCAGCAATTAACAGGGTACATTAAGCAATCACTGAGACATGTGCACAAAGACTTTACATCTGGCCATTCAGTGAGCAGGTTTTCTAAGAGCAGAAGTAATTAATGACATGTTTATGGGAAGCTATAAACTCAAATTCATAAATCAGAATTTTAAAAAAATAGCGTTATTTTTAATTCTTGTACCCTATTTAAATACCAAATTAGGCAATTCTAATACTGTACCAAAGATTTACTTATCTAGTCACCAGTGCATAGTAATATATCAAAATGTGTCTGCAGTGAGTTCCCACTGAAATAAATAATTATTAAAAAATCTGAGTTGACATAGTTCTTTTGTTCATTTATCTTCTAGAATGTTCATTGTACTGTCTAAAAAGTCAAACCAATGAATTTTGTAACAAATATTGTCGACAATTTGCCACAGAAAGAGAAAGCATTGTAGGGTGTACAATGTTCAAACCTGTAAAGTTTAATGTTACCATACTGAATTTAAGTGATTCCTGTTTTGAAATTGTAGGTCAAATTGTATACATTGAAAGAGTAACTTACCCTGAAAATAAAGAATCTTGTACTAAGATGAAATATGGTATACATGTTGATGAACAGTTAATGCTGTTTTGATAAAATGTTCAGATTGTGAAAATAAATATAGTCATGCTCTGTTAATTTTTAGCCCTCAGCCCTTAGGCTGATGGGCTATTGTTGTCACCCAAGCTGTCCGTCGGTCCGTCCGGCGTCCGTTAACTTTTACCTTGTGAGCGGGATATCTTGAAAAGTATTCACCGTCAGAATTTTATTTCCTTAGTAAAGATGTATATCGACAAAATCTCGGTCAAGTTCGAAGATGGGTGACCTTGACCTATTTTTCTACATTTTAGAGCTGATTATAGAAAACACTTAGATGCTTATTACTCAGGAACCATTTGGTGGATTTTCACAAAACTTAGTATGATTATTGGGACTGATAGTCTGTACCTGCTACACAAGTTTGGTGGCGCCACCTACAATTTCTGATTTTTAATGAATTTTTCTTTGATTTTTCAACTTTAGGCTTGTGAGTGGGATATCTCTAAAAGGATTCACCGTAGGAATTTAATTTTTTCGATGAACATGTGTATTGACAAAATCTCGGTCAAGTTCGGAGATGGGTGACCTTGACCTATTTTTCTACGTTTTAGAGCTGATTATAGAAAAAACATTTAGAAGCTCATTTCTCAGGAATCATTGGGTGGATTTTCACAATACTTACGTTGATCAAAGGGACTGATGGTCTGTAACAGCTGCACAAGTTTGGTGGCGCCACCTACAATTTCTGATTTTTAATGAATTTTTCTTGGATTTTTAAACTTTGGCCTTGTGAGCGGGATGTCTCCAAAAGGATTCACAATAGGAATTTTATTTCTTTGGTGAAGATGTATATGGACAAAATCTCGGTCAAGTTCGAAGATAGGTGACCTTGACCTCCTTTTTAAGGTCACAGAGCTTATAATAGAATAAAACTTAGAAACTTATTTTTCAGGAAGCATTTGGTGGATTGTTATAAATTATGGTACATGACTCTCCATTTCAAATTTATAACTGAGACATGTATCGATATACATCCATGAGAGAACAGATATTTAGTACTTGTTACTGTTACCACCTCTAAACACTGTTCTTTTGGCTGAGGGCTTTTGTCAGCTTCTGCTGATATTCTAGTTATAAGCTGTCTAGGAACAGCTTAACTTTTCCACCGGAAAGCTCTACTAACCAAATGTGAGACTGCTCTAAGCTTGATATAATGTATATATTGTATGGTTTTGTACACTTAAGTACACCTAAATATTTAGTTGTGTACAGTTTTTTATTAAACCATTTTTCATATACATGTATTTGGAGATAGCCAAACATTATGCCAGCTAGAGAAACTAAATGATATGCACGGATCATCATTTAATCTTGAGATATAATGTTGCTGTGATACCAGCCAGGATATAAATGAAAAATTAGTTACATACATTCTTCAGGGGCAGGTTTTTTACCCTAATATAATACATGAGATTCCACCAAGTTTTAAGTGTCTGAAATAGCAGTTCTAACTATAGTTGTCTGGCTATGTTTGACAAATTATTGTATTATGTACTGTTTCTGATATTGCAAGTTTAAGCTGGGTTGAACTCATTTATTTGATGATTTTATTACATATATATATAGCAATATCTTATCTTATCTTAAACTTAGACTTTTTAAGTATTTGTTATTCACTTGGGCATCTTTTATGAGCAACTTTCAATAGGGATTTCCAAAGAAAAATATGGAGCTGTTTGCTTGTTCAGAGATATGTTATTGGTTGTTCACTAGAGGTGTGCATGCATGGCTGTGTAATGCTGCATGATTATATTGAATGGAAGATCTGTGTATTTTAATACATTAATGATAATATCTCAGATGGAACATGTGGAAAGTGTTTTTTTTCACATTTTGCCAGAGTGTTATGAAGAAGGCAATGGCATATTTGTTTATAAGGAATATTTCAAGGAATATTTCACATTTCATATTTCACAAATACAAGCTCAGTTTCAGGCATGTCAGACTGAACAATGAATGACTTCTCATAATTGATGACATCGACAACCAGTCATCTGGTCACACACATAAAGGCTTCTCTCCCAGTTTAATCAGAGAACAGTTCACCAAACCATTAGGGCCTATTTTAAGTCTGAAACAGAAACAATGTCACAGAATGACTTATGTGTTTATTCTTTATGAGGGAATGGTAGAACACAATAAATACATGTTATTTTATGAGACTCCATATGTGTATGTAAGCGAAACTGAAATATATATATTATCTTTATGAAATATACACAAGAGAGCAAAACCCTGGTACCGTAAACTAATAGATCCCTTATAGTTCAAGACAAATTCAGTTTAAAGGAAAAAAACTAAGTTTTCAACAACTTTTTTGATATCAAAGGAATGTTCCCCATGATACAGACAAAATTCATTCCATTCCCAGGTTTTTGACATGTGTTACTTTGGTATATGTGACGAACTGACACATCTGGATCTAAGCCCTATCTGCTGTTAATATCCTCATGGGATCAGCCAGGCAGTTGTATAATGCTAGCTCAGCAGGGTACTGGCTGGTCAGTTCTTGATCAAGATAAGTGTGCAAGCTCATGGTAGACTGATCAAACAGGGAGATGATATTCTGTTATACAAGAGCTGTCTGAGAATCTAGGGAAACATAAAATAATTATAGAGTGTGACTGAAATATCTTAATGGTAAAAATTATATCAGAAACTATAATATAAGAATTCTTCTAAAAATAATTTGTTTCAAATAATTAGATTGCAGGGTCATCTGTCCATCATTTTATCTGATAATAAGGTATTCTTTCAGTGAACCTTCAGTAATTGAAAAATTAAAATATTGTAGCATTGCACTGTCACAGAAGTATTCTGGCCTCAGGTATTTTGGCTGGTGGATGGAGGTTTCAGACACAGACATTTTGGACTAGCACATTACTGACTAGGACATTCCAGACTAGGACTTTCGAACAGGCCTTTTTGCAAGGGAGGATATTTCAGACAGATCAATATTATTACCAGAAAATGATCTTTTGTTATTATTTTTTGTGTATCAATGTACACATATGTTTAATGATATAATATTAATTTGCCTCCAAAATATGGGGATTAATCGGAAGTTCATTTTGTGTTTTTTTAAGCAAAAAGATACATTATTTTTCCAGGCAGTTTTTGTTAGGAAGCAAACTGTGAAAACAGAATAGAGTGAACCAGTGACAAGAAACATTTTGTACAATAAACTATGAAAGCTCAAAATATATATACATCAAAACATTGATACACTAAAAATTATAAAAAAAGATCATTTTTTTGTTATAATGACCCTGGGCCAGCTGTCTGACTTTGGCCTTAAATCTGGACAAAGCTGTGTCCCAGCTGGCCACATCAAAAGACATTTGATCTTTGTTCCTCTAGAAGCAAAGAGGGATGGTATGTCAAAATTCACTTTAAAATTACAATTAAAACAGTTTACACTAAAAAGGAATGTTGTGAATAACTTGTGCTTCAGACCTGTGACTTCAGCACAGTACGCATGGTTTTTACACACCTAGCCCACCAGTTAGGTTTGCCAGCATCATCTGGCAAGTACATTTTCTCTTGCCAGGCTCTCTCTAATTTGGCCTGAATGGGGGGTGCAAAAGCCAGACTCTCATTCTTATACCACAGGACCTCTTTAATTGGAGTTCCATAAGAGTCTGCTGTCTCCCCAAACTCAACAAAGTTACCCCAAGCACAGCCTGTCTCAAGGCGTTGGCATGGCAACCCTCAGTATTGTGGAGCCCCCAAGTATGCACATGTGGGTCTATCAAAAGTTGGGGCAGCACTGACCTACTTTTGTGGCTGGTCCCAGTTGCTTGCTCTGTAAGGGGCCTGTCATAACAAGGAACTTCCCTTGCTAGGGCCAGTTTGAGGCACATTCTGGACTTGCTGGCCCGGTTTACTGGTAAACTGCATCATTGTCATCCATTCCTGTAAGGAGGGGTAAGTGTCTGCATCCTCCATGTTCACTTCTGCTATGGCCGCTCTGGTTTCTTCTCCTTGCTTCTTTTAGCAGATATCCACCATGCAATAACCAGGCAGTACCGATGAATCACAGTAGTGGAGCCATGATTGTGCCCTATTTTCAATCCCGGAAAAAAATCCACTGCTCTGGAGCAGCAAGAGAAGGGCAAAGTACTGCCTTTCACCTCAGAGCTGTGTTTACTATGGCGAAGGTTGTACTTCCTGGATATATGATCAGGGTAGATCACTCCCAAGGCCACCGGTAGCAACAAGTGGTGAGATTTGATCCTCCACCACTGGAATCAGGCCCCAGTAAACAGTGTTCTGCTATCAGTTTCTAGTACTCCAGTCAGGCAGCCAGGCCATGCAACAAGGTAGCTCTCTGTGAAAGGCTTCTCCCCTTTTCTCCATGTTATCTCTGAACCATGTTATGAATGCCAAGGCAACATTTCTTTTATAAGCAGCAAAGGGTCATTATGTTATTCTCACATAGATGAGGATAAAAATTCTCTTTGGCTGTACTGAGATGCTGTTGGGTTTATGTGAACACACAGTGAACTATGTGATTTTGCACACTGAAGTGGCTTCATAATAATATTTAGCTGTTTTAACTTAACTTCCAAAAATATATTTACATAAGTTTATTATGCTAGGAAGTAATGTTAGAATTCGGTTTTATTGACTTGAAATGATCTGGTTTTATTGACTTGAAACAGTATTTACTCATAGAGTTTACATTTCTCAAGGCGAACTGCATTATCCTTGAGAAAATATAATTTTGAGCACAGAAAGCTCTTAACTTCTATGACATCCTTTTCACCTTATTTTAAATATTGTCATGTTAAAATTTATGTCAGTTTGGACAAATCAAAACCTCTCCTGCAATAGCTTTATGAATATGATAAAATTCCATTTGGTAACAGTTAACAAGCAAGGGTACAGAAAAAATTGTGCCTGCTCATTATAGTAGAGACTTTTTATTTTGGGATATGATTTTTGTATGGGCACTTGACCTGAAGATATCTAAAAACTGTTTTAAAAATCCAATGGATTAATTGAGCAGAATCTTTGTCCATCTGTTCCTATGAATATACACAATTCAAGCATCACCTGACTGTTACTTAGCCACCTGTTCATGACACATTTTATCTGAAACTTCATCTGCAAATGAATTATTATCCAGGAAGAGCTTGAAATAATTATTGAAGGCAATAACACAAAAAAAGGGTGCAGAAGTATTACTTTTTATATCCCTTATTATATCTTACCTATTGGCTTGCAGTGTGCGGTAACCATATTAAATGTTGAAATACACAGTAACACAGTTCATAACTACATTTTTTAAATGTGGAAAACTTTATTTTTGCAAGAGTAATATAAATTAACTTGATAAAACCATCCATTGTAAGTATCTTTTTCTAGTTAATCTGCTTGTTTGTAAGTTTTTATTTAAAAAAATAGAAAAAAAATATAATCATCTGACATTTAAATGTAAATTTTAGGGTGTATGTTCAATAGGTCTGCTTCTTAAGGCCTTAGTCTGCAGGAACGTGATTTAAGTGAGTTAGTCAGTTTGTCAGATTTGTAAATAAGAGGTGTCATGCTATTCATTTGCACTTTTGAGAATTTACTTTACGTCAGATCATGAGAAAGGTATATAGTCCTCCTACAGATTCTTCCCTTTTGTTTAATTTACTTATTTGATCCCTTTAAGTTAGAATTGTAATTAAACCAACTGAACAACTATCATAGAGAAAACTGTTTGATTTATTTTTATCTAATTGGTTGAAGTGTAATGGAAGAGTCAGATCTGTTGTCATGGTTTTAACCATATTATGTTGCTCTTAGTTCAGATTGAAAGACTGAAATTTATGTGTAGGGCCTTGGCTTTTGTAAAAGAAATCCATTCTGTGTTTCAGTTTGTACAGGTTCTGTATTTTCTGTTTTATTTTAAACATGACTTTTTTATGTTCACTATTATGGTGTGCATTAACTTGGCCAATGACAACTTTGGGCAAAGACATTTTACTATTTGTTTCTAATTCACTGTGTTGTTTTAATAGGTTTTTATCCTTGTACAAGGTCTCAATAACATTAAAGTCTATATTTAGGCAAACCAGGGCAGGTAGTTTGTAATCTCAAGCATTCACAAGTTGTACATTCAGGTTTTACCATTTTTGTTTACATTTCATGCAAACAGACACACACAGATTAAGGAATGTTTGTTTCAAGAAGAATTATCAGGGTCTCCTTATTGTATCCAAAGACAAAGTCGGGGGATAGTATGGTTTAGGCACGGTCGTGCCACTGCCACCACCGCAGAGATTTCTTTCAGCTGGCAACTCAAAAAATATTCACAGATCTTTACCAAAATTGACATGTGCATAGATATGGGTGAAAGGACAAGGCCTATTCAAAATTGGGTCATGCCCTTTATTAGAAGAGTGACCTTGACCTTGGATATTGCCATATATGGTGAAAATCACACAAAAATATAATTATCTCAATAAGGGATGCATGGATCGGTCCAAAAATCAAATTGACCAAAGATCTTGGATAGATTTGTCTCCTGCAGAATACAGGTAGCGCCACCTTTTGTCCTTCTCTTTTTTCACGCCCTTAATACCCCATCATTGCCACTTGACAGTACTGTGAGCATTATAAGTCAAAAACTAATGGATAGATTGGGCTGAAATTGTGCATGTCCATTGATCTTGGGTACCTCCATCTTTATTTCAAGACTGGTGGTGCTATCTTCAATTGTTATTGTATGGCATCCATCCGTACGTTTGCTTTCACAGAAAATTGCTCATATCTCTGGAGTGGTTCAAGGTATTGGTCTGAAATTTGGCATGTCCATCCATCATGGAAAGTACTCTCGTAAACCAGAAGGTGGTGCCACCTACCTTCCCATTTTTAGTAGAATTAATTAATGCCCTTTTCTCATAAGTGATTTGCCCTTTTGGCCTGAAATTGTGCATATCCTTATATATCTTAGACTCTTCCATCTTGTACTCAAGACTGGTGTTGACATTTTCCTTTTTCCTTGTGTGGCGTCCATCCGTACATTTGTATTAGGTGTATATTGCTTATATCTGAGGAGTCGTTCAGTGTGGTCATCTGCAATTTGGCATGTACATCCATCTTGGAGAGTTTTCCTGTCAACCAGACAGGTGGCACCACCTACCTTACCTTTTTAAAAGTATGAATGAATTCCCTTTTTTCAAGAGTGATTCACCTTATTGGCCCCTATATTTGGTGAAAAATATTGTTTCTCGAGTTGATAGATAGAAGAAACCATAGTCGCTTGCCAAGTGTCAGTATATGCTGCTGAAGATTGGGGGCCTTTTCTTAAAGGGGGGAGGGGGATAAATTGTCTGGGGATACTATGGCACCTGCAGTGCCAAGAAATTTCTTGTGTTCCATGCCAAAAAAACTTTGTGTGAATTATAATGTGTCCAAATCTTTTGAGGTACAGATAGGCCCTGAAAATGTTATCATGTATAAATTATTTATCTCTTGTTGTCTCACTTAATACATAACCAGTATTACAGGTGAAGGATTCAGTTCTTCAATTTAGAGCCACCAGTCTTGTTTAAATTCAGTCAAACCAGAGTCTCCTTTGAAAAATTAATTGTTTTAAATTATATTATAATCATATTAGTATTACAAAAGGTGCATGATGTTCATCCTTTGTTTTATGTTTATGTTATAGCAATAATCTGTAATAGTCAGGGAAAAGCCAGTTTTCACTTTGGCTATTACAGTGCATTCTATGTTTACCTGGCATTGGCAGACTTCACCATGTGAGGCTCAAAACCATTTTTTTTAAATATATGTCATAGTGTACATGGAAATACAGCTGAGTTTGGAACTCAACCAGCTGAGATGGGAATTCCCAAGTCAACTACAGTGAAACTCCTACTTGCAGACAACTCAGTAAGATGGACAACTCACTAATGCCCGTCCCACCAGCATATCCAGTACATATTATGACCCTCTAAAGTAGATAGACATCGGGAGTTCTAATTTTTGTTCATATATTTGTCGGGAGATGGCCCTCCAAGGTCATGACCTCGTATGACCTGTTTTGGTCAAAGCGACAGCCTGGTGGGGACAAGCGTTGTCCCCGATGAACCATTGGAATATACAGTTGAATTTGTTGTTTATTTCTATAAATGTGTAGATAACATAATCATTATTAAATTAAGATTGACAGGTCAATTTGGAAAAAAATAAGCTTTCAAACTGAAACAGCTTTTCATTCAACAAGACCACCATCAAAGATTGCCTTCATGCTTTGAGATTGGCGTGAGGCCGGGGGAGCCGTAATTAGTTTGCGACAATTCGCACTTTGTATGGTGAATGTGTGGTGAAGACTATCCTTTAACAAGTAATCATGCTTTCAGGATGCTGCCAATTATCAATCTTCAATATGCCTAGTGCAACCATGCATGAACTGCCGCTTGCTTGGAAGATGAAGCATGGTAGGCCTACGTCGAAGTGAAAGTGCCAAGATTAGTGTGCGAGGCCTATCTGATGTTAGTCTTCCTTTTTTTTTAATAATTATATTTTATAAATGCAAGTGCATATTTAAGCTATTTTGAAAATGATTTAAAGCAAATTTATGTAGCCTATTTTAAATTAGGCATACATTTAATCAAAACATAGTATATCAGAAACATTCAGTGACAAATTGACGTAATATGCCAAATTCCTCAAAACAGGACAACTCACTAATACGAACAAAATCCTCCATTCCCTTGAGTGTCCAGCTTAGGGGAGTTTCACTGTAGTTGATATGGGAATTCCCATGTAAATTAGATAATTTCCAGTTGAGATTGGAATTCCCATCTCAGCGGGTGACATTTGAATAGTAAAGGTTATTCCAATCCCAACTAGTTGAGTTTGGAATATTCCAATGTACACTGGTTGACATATCCTGAAGTCAACCAGTAAACTTTGTAATAACATGAAATATACCAATTTACTGTAGAATATCTAGATAATACAATTGTTTTGTTTTAAATCTTATCACAAATGTGTTGGCTTTCATTTAACTGATATGGGGCTCTTTTGTAAAATTTTACATTTTTTTTTATAAAAATAATGGAAATTCATGGAAATGATAAGTTCTATTCCCTTTTCCCAGTTCACAAAAGTGAATAATTCTGTTTTATGCTTTTGTCAAAATGTGTATGCATTCATTTCTTAATTATCAAGGTTTTGTCATCATTACAGTGTAGATTAATTTAAAATTTTCTCCTTTTTCCTTAAAAGTATATATCAGAATATCTCAATAAATGACAGTTTCATGATACAGGGCCCAACTCAGGACATTGACTGACCAACAATAAGTCTAGATGAGAGAATGGATAAAATTAAGGAATGTATTTCCAATATTTTTATAACAAAAATGTATGTCACTATCCCCTTTTCAGTGAAACACTTGTTTCATATTTGTTATAAGGAGTAAAACAATAAATAGATTGATCATTTAGACATTCTAAAGTAAAATAGTATGTTTTAGGATATTCCAAAGTCAACTGGTTGACTTCAGGATAACCATTAATTAACCAGTATACTTTGCAAAATTCCAAGCTCAACATCAACTGGAATTCTTATCTCAACAGCTGAGATGGGAATTCCCATGTGAACTGGATATTATCCTTCTGAACTAGTTGGCTTGGGAATTCCTATCTCAACTATTTGAGTTCCGAACTCACTTGGATTCCCATGTACACTTAACATAACCCATGGGTACCCTCAGGTTGAATGTTGCATTTGAAATTGGGGCACAGAAACCTACAAGAATAGGTTAACTAGGAAGGCTAAAATTACGTACAATTTACTATGTGCTTTTATCAGTGTTATCTATCTGTAAACAATATCTTCCTGCTTATCGCAGACATCTGAAAACTTTTAAAGTTTTTCTGTCAGGTTCAGAATGTTGAGAAAGTGTTTAAAGGATAATAATCAAAATGTAATAATCTGTACAGACACGGTAAATGAAGCCACCCTTCATTGTTTTAAAACAAATTAATCATACTTTGATTATAACTAAAATTAGAAGTATTTTCATGCTTATATCATAATATCTATATGAAAATGAATATCTGAATATATATATAATTCATCTATGTTTGTTGTGCAGTGAATATTATCAGGCTGAAAAAAAACATGCTGTTACATTTCCTTTTTGTGGTGATTGAGGATGGCAGAACAGTGATAGCAGTGTATAGTCTGCCTGTAAGCAATAAATTCTCTGGTTTTCCAGTAATTCACACATCCGCAGAGGACCACCCATTGCATGATTCTAATCAAATCATAATCATAACAAAAGTCACAAAAATCAACATCAATCGTGCTTTTTCCAAATATTGTCCCTCTGTGGTTAATGTGGTTCCATCATTTAAAGATATCTTCATTGCCTAGGATTATCTTTCTACATGTATATATTTCAGCCCGACTAAAACAAATTTCTGGCAGGTTTTGAATCCTGCAGTCATGCAGCCAGTACTATATTTCATATTGTAAAACAGTTATGTCATTTAGTTGCACTTTGTAAAAATGGAGATATGTCCTGTTTTATTGTACATTGCCCACACCCACAAATGGCACATCTGGCTGTTGCATATTTCAACATTGAATGATAGAACAAAACATGCTGAGTGACATACGTTAAAGTAATAAAGAGGATACTTCTGTTACATTCTATCATGTAGCATTAGCAAAAATTATGTCTGAGAATGCATGAAAATGGTCTCCAAAGCTTGCATTTTTTTTAGGACATAGAGGTCTAGTATCGACTGAGCTATAAGTAACCGTCAATCCATCTTGGTCATCTGTCAGTCATTTAATTCATTTTTACCAGAAAACTGTATATTATACCATTGCGGCTATAAGTTTCTAATTTAGGATATAGATAAATTATTGTATTTACTGAAAGTGAGCTAGATCACTTGGACTTTATGTGGAGGTATGTACTAACAGGGAATCATTGAATTGGGTTTGACCTGAGTGCACTATGAAATGTTGGTCTTATGGGAAATGATATTTAATTGTATCGCCAGACATAGTCTGGAGATACTATGGTTTAGGCACGGTTGCGCCGCCGCCGCCGCCACAGAGATTTCTTTTGGACACAATAACTCAAAAAATATTTCACGGATCTTTACCAAACTTGGTATATGTATAGATATGGGTGAGAGGACGACGCCTATTTAAAATGAGGTCATGACCTCAACTAGGAGAGTGACCTTGACCTTGAATAGGTTCAATTTTGGGGAAAATCACACAAATTCTTAAATATCTCAAGAAAACTTGCATGGATTGATCCCAAAATCAAGTTGATCCAAGATCATGGATAGGGTTGTCATGTTCCAGAAACTGGTGGCGCCACCTATTATTCTTTACTTGTTTTCATGCCGTTTAATATCCCCAAAATTGCTACTTGACAGTACTGTGAGCATTATAAGTCAAAAACTAATGGACAGATTTCTTTCATATTATGCAAATACATAGACATGGGTTATGGGATGATGTTTATTTAAATTGGGGTCATGACCTTTCCTATGAGAGTGGCCTTTACCTTGAATATTGCCATATATGGTGAAAATCACACAAAATCATTAATTTCTCAATAAGGTATGCATGCATTGGTCCAAAAATCAACTTGACCGAAGATCTTGGATAGTAATGTCATGTACCGGAAACAGGTGGCGCCACCTGTTATTCTTTTACTTGTTTTCGTGCCGTTTAATACCCCATCATTGCCAC
Organism: Sipunculus nudus; assembly: GCA_026874595.1. Taxonomy (NCBI): domain Eukaryota; kingdom Metazoa; phylum Annelida; class Sipuncula; order Golfingiida; family Sipunculidae; genus Sipunculus; species Sipunculus nudus. The sequence continues at coordinate 83,666,065 of CM049309.1, read as the reverse complement.
TTAACAGGACATTTATAACCTGTGAGCATTATAAGTCAAAAACTAATGGACAGATTTCTTTCATATTATGCATATACATAGACATGGGTTATGGGATGATGTATATATAAATTGGGGTCATGACCTTTCCTATTAGAGTGGCCTTGACCTTGAATATTGCCATATATGGTGAAAATTACACAAAATCATTAATATCTCAATAAGGGATGCATGCATTGGTCCAAAAATCAACATGTTCGAAGATCTTGGAAAGTATTGTCATGTACCGGAAACAGGTGGCGCCACCTGTTATTCTTTTACTTGTTTTGTGCCGTTTAATACCCCATCATTGCCATTTATCAGTACTGTGAGCATTATAAGTAAAAAAATAATGGACAAATTTCTTTCATATTATGCATATACATGGATATATGTTATAGGATAATGTTTATTTGAATAGGGGTCATGACCTTTCCAATGAGTGGCCTTGACCTTGAATATTGCCATATATGGTGAAAATCACACAAAATCATTAATTTCTCAATAAGGGATGCATGCATTGGTCCAAAAATCAACTTGACCGAAGATCTTGGATAGTAATGTCATGTACCGGAAACAGGTGGCGCCACCTGTTATTCTTTTACTTGTTTTCGTGCCGTTTAATACCCCATCATTGCCACTTAACAGGACATTTATAACCTGTGAGCATTATAAGTCAAAAACTAATTGACAGATTTCTTTCATATTATGCATATACATAGACATGGGTTATGGGATGATGTATATATAAATTGGGGTCATGACCTTTCCTATTAGAGTGGCCTTTACCTTGAATATTGCCATATATGGTGAAAATTACACAAAATCATTAATATGTCAATAAGGGATGCATGCATTGGTCCAAAAATCAACATGTTCGAAGATCTTGTAAAGTATTGTCATGTACCGGAAAGAGTTGGCGCCACCAGTTATTCTTTTACTTGTTTTGTGCAGTTTAATACCCCATCATTGCCATTTATCAGTACTGTGAGCATTATAAGTCAAAAACTAATGGACAAATTTCTTTCATATTATGCATATACATGGATATGGGTTATAGGATAATGTTTATTTGAATAGGGGTCATGACCTTTCCAATGAGTGGCCTTGACCTTGAATATTGCCATATATGGTGAAAATCACACAAAATCATTAATTTCTCAATAAGGGATGCATTGATTGGTCCAAAAATCAACTTGAACGAAGATCTATGATAGTGTTGTCATGTACGGGAAACAGGTGGTGCCACCTGTTATTCTTTTACTTGTTTTCGTGCCGTTTTATACCCCATCATTGCCACTTAACAGTATTGTTAGCATTATAAGTCAAAAACTAATGGACAGATTTCTTGCATATACATAGACATGGGTTAGGGGATGATGTATATTGAAATTTGGATCATGACCTTTTCTATGAGAATGACCTTTTCTATGAGTGTGGTCTGATATTAATTGTTGCTGAAGATGGGGGGCCTATTCTTTAAGGGGGGGGGGGGATTAATTGTCTGGGGATACTATGGCACCTGCGGTGCCAAGAAATATCTAGTTTAATGATAATATTTGTGCCTCGACACATTAATTAGGACTGAGAACTCAGAAGATTCTTTGTCATAATTGAAAATCATTGAACAAACCACTTTCTTACTTGAACAAGTTTCAGTTTTGATCAGTGTGTTTAATAATTCAGGTAGTAATAATCCACATTCCAGGAAGAAATATTTTAGTCTCCATATAAGTTCCATGTGCCAGACTGCCAATTGAAGATTGAGTTTGTTTGGACAGGACATATAATTAATGGGTACTTAATTGCTAAAAAGCCCTCAACATTAGTACAGTAATGTAGACAAAACATAATTAGACAGTTTGATATGTAATGTTATTGTTATGCATACCATACTGTAACCCCACTTCCTCTTCTGATAGCTTCCCTGATAACATGAATTAAATGCATGGATGACCACGTTTGGTACTTGCAAGGCACATCTGACCAACATTACAGAAAAAACCTGAACAGTCCGCTAACATTGACACTTGAAGATATCTGAAAGAATTTTATGTTTACATGGTTTATGTGCTTGCAGCTTGTTGTATGAGACTCAATTTATTACTTAAAGTCAGAGATAACATGAATTTACTGAGTTTGTTGAACCTGCATACACATGTACATACTCCACACACACAGGTTGGCAGTCTTGCAAAGTTAATGAAATATATGCGCATCCACCAATTAGCACAAGTTCCAACCAGAGCAGTCGTAACAACACCGAAAGGTCAGGGTTCCATGGTCTCTCCACCTACCAAGGACAGAAAAAAGCAGGTCTAATAGAAAAACTTGATTAATTGTGATAGCAGATCAGCTGTCTTCATGTATCATAACTGTTTCCTGTATTTCAGCACCAGGTAATTTTTTGCTGATTGGCATCTCACCTGTGTCAGGCTTGCCAGACAGCCATGGAGGGCTGAAATCACATCTTATTTAGCTTAGCTGACTGAAAGGCATCTGAGCTATAGCAATCACTTTTTGTCTGTCGTTTGTCTGTCTGGCTGTCTGACCTAGAATCTTCTAACCTGACATCCAGGGAGGTCCTTAAAAAATCTCCAGGAAAACCTAAATTAGGTCTCTGTTACCCATATCCTCTGAGCTGTGGGGCTTAGAAGTACCCCGAAGAAAAATTAAAAATTTGATACAAAAGCTCTAGTATCTGAAGAACTAATCAATTGATCACCATGATTCTTTGTACATGCATATTCATCATAGAGTGTTTAATCAGTTCCTGCAGACTGGTGGTACCACCTGTTTTTCATTCAAATTTTTACCCATTTTTAGCTCAGCTGACTGTAAGTCATCTGAGCTTTAGCAATCACTCTTTGTCCGTCGTCCGTCCGTCTGTCTGTCTGTCTGTCTGTCCATCTGCCCGTTAACCAGGCACAAATCGTAACCACTGGACCTGGAATCCTCTAACTTTACATCCAGAGAGGTTAATGAAAAACTCCCTTGGAAACCTGGAATTAGGTCTCTGTTACCCATATTCTTCAAGCTACGTGGCTCTGAAGTACCTCCCAGAATAATGAAAAATTTTATACAAAAGCTGAAGTATCTGAACAACTAATGCATTGATCACTATGATTCTTTGCACAAATATTGATTATGGAGTGTTTCATCAGTTTCTGTAGACTGGTGGTGCCACCTGTATTTTTCGATTTTTTACAATTTTTTTTCTGTTTTTGAGACCTTAAAAGATGTGGTCATCTGTTAACATGGCACAAATTGTAACTGCTGGACCTTGAATCTTCTAACTTTACATCCAGAGAGGTCCTTGAAAAGTCTTCATGGAAACCTGGAATTAGGTCTCTGTTACCCATATTCTTCAAGCTATGGGGCTCGGAAGTATCCTAAAAAATAATGAAAAAATTGATACAAAAGCTCAAGTGTCTGAACAACTTATGCATTGATCACCATAATTCTGTGCATGGATATTGATCATTGAGTGTTTCATCAGGTTCTGCAGACTGGTGGCGCCACCTGTATTTTTAGCGAACCTGTGAGCTTATGCGATGGTGTGGCGTTGTCCGTCGTCCGTCGTCTGTACGTTAACCCATACTATCTTGAAAACGGCAAGAGTTAGCATTACAAAATTTTATGCAAAAAATTAGTCATCTAAAAAACTCCATCGGATTTTGCTTATTTTTTGGCTAACTGCATTTTCTTAGATTTTATAGGGAAAAAACTTAAAAACCTTTAAAAATCTTCTTCTCCGAAATTGTTCCGCCTAATTGTCCAATATTTCACAGAAATGATCCCTGGAACAATCTCTCTCAAGTTTGTTCAAATGGTTTAAGTTTGGTGATTTTTGGCCAAGTTACAAGAAGTTAAACTTAGTCATCTGTCCAAAAAAGCATACTAAAATCTCAGAAACTGCTGGAGCTATCATCACCAAATTTTATGGGAATGTTTGTCACATGAGTCATATCTGAAATTAAGGTATTGGTGGCGCCACCTGCATCAGCATTTTTTGTACGGGGGTCATCAGTGCCCTTCTCATACTGAGGGCTACAAAAAACTTCTTCTCTGAAACCATATGGCCAAATTGTTTCATATCGCACAGAAATGATCTTAGGGTAGTGCTTTCTGAATTTTGTTCAAATGGTCTCAGTTCAGTGACTTTTGGCTGAGTTATGGGAAGCTGAATTTAGCCATATGCCATGACAGCCCATTTTAGCTCAGTGGCTAAAAAGATCTTCTTCTCAAAAACCACTAGGCCAAATTCTTAAATCTCACACATTAATTATCCTTAGATGTTGATAATTCAAGTTTGTTCAAATGGTTTTGGTTCAGTGAGTTTTGGCCGAGAAGCTTAACTTAGCCATTTTTCTGTATTTTCCTATAAGAGTTATAAACCTGCAAAACATTTTTGAAGGACACAACGGAGGCTAATTTGTTTAATATTTTACCATGACTTGAGCTAGCATCATGAAATTTAATGTAAAAAATTACCATCTAGAAAACTCTGCATTTTCTTAGATTTTATTAAGAAAAAGCTAAAAAATTGTTTAAAATCTTCTCCTCCAAAACTGTCAAGCCAAATTGTTCAATATTTCACAGAAATAATCTCTTATACCATCTCTCTCAAGTTTGTTCAAATGGTTAAATTTGGGTGAATTTTGGCCGAGTTGCAGGAAGTTGAGCTTAGTCATCTGTCTAAAAATCATACTAAAATGACAATCTCAGAAACTGCTGGAGCTTTCATCACCAAATTTTATGCCAGTGTTGGTCACATAAGTCATATATGAAATTCAGGTATTGGTGGTGCCACCTGCCTTGACCTTTTTTTTGAACTGGGGTGATTGGTCATCTGTATATTAACCCATAATTTCTCAGGAATAGCAGGAGCTACCATCCCAAGATTTTATGCTATAATCTCTCACATATCAAATGTTGTGGGATTCAGCTTATTTTTTTGTTATCTGCATTTACTTAAATTTTATAGGGAAAAGGCTGAAAACCCTTTAAAAGTCTTCTACTTGTAAACAGTCAAGCCAAATTGTTCAATATTTTACAGAAATGATCCCAGAGGCAAGCCTTCTCAAGTTTGTTCAAATGGTTTGCATTTGATGAATTTTAGCGGAATTACACAAATTTGAACTTAGTTATTTGGCCAAGTATGCATACTGACATAGTGATCTCAGAAATGACAGAACCTAGCATTACCAAGTATTGTGCAAATGTTGGTCACATGACTCATATTTGAAGTTGCAGATTTCGTGTTGCCACCTACATTGACCTGGTTTTTATTTTTGCAAAAACCTCATAATTTAATCTCTTTCAGCTGATAATGTTTATGATGAAACTGTCAAGTTGAATCGTTCAGTTTTTCAAAAGAATTATCCTAGGACATGGTTCTTTCAATCATATAAGAATAGATTGAGTTTTTTAGCTCAGCTGACTATATGTCATCTGAGCTATAGTCGTGGTCCATTGTCTGTCGTCCGTCCGTCTGTCTGTCCGTCCATCCATCCGTCTGGATGTCCGTCCGTAAGACTGGCACGTTTCGACACCGTTGGACCTACGAATCTGAAATTTGGCATACAGTTAGATGTCTCTAAAATCTCCTACCATGCCGAAAATTGGGTCAATAGGACTTCGCTCCTTCGAGATATTAAGGAAAAACCTCAATTTTTAGCTCAGCTGACTATAAGTCATCTGAGCTATAGTCGTGGTCCATTGTCCGTCGTCCGTCTGTCTGTCCTTCCGTCCGTCCGTAGATTTGGCACGTTTTGAAACCGTAAGACCTAGGAATCCAAAATTCAGCATACTGTTAGATGTCCCTAAGATCTCCTACCAAGCCGAAAACTGGGTCTTTGCGACTTCATTCCTTTGAGAAATTAAGGAAAAACCTCAATTTTTTATTAAAAACCTATTTTCACACTTCAGGACTGCCTCATATCAAAACCACTCATCTGTTTTTCCTCATATTTCCTATAAATAATCCTCTATATAATTCCTATGTACATGCCAGAAATTAGGTCTGTATTATATAATTTAAAAAAGTTATGGGCCCAAACATAATGCATTTTGTAAATAATCAGGAAAGAAATTTTATCACTTAACACAAAACTTGTTAAAGCTAAGCACTTTTTTTCCAGTAATATTACTTTTATTAATCAAAATTAAATTGTATACCCAAAATTAGATCAAAATCTTTTAAATTTTTTAAAATATTAGCAAAAATAAAAATTTGGTACCTTAAATTTTGCCCAACTTTGACCATGGCACATTTTTTTGCTGTAACTGCTGTGAATTTAATTTTCACAGCATGTTTTTGTTAGCATTTCAACTGTTAACACCAAAAATTTGAAACCAGTTGATCAAAAACTGTAGATTTTATTCAAGTTTTCAAGCACCATGTCACATATTGCTAGTGTTATGCAGTTTGCTAGAGCTCAGCTCACGAGCTTCAGCTCTAAGTTCCTTACATTTGGCATACAGTTAGATTTCTCCAAAATCCCCTACATGCCAAGAATTTGGTCACTAGGACTTAATTCCTTCGAGATGTCAATGAAAAACTTCATTTTTCCATTAAAAACCCATTGTTACACTTTAAGACTGCCTAATATCAAAACCACTGATCTGACTTCGATCATATATAATATACATGCATATTTTTCTATACATTCGCTATGCACATGCCAGAAATGATGTCAGTATTGTGTATTTTTTTTTAAGTTATGGGCCCAAACATAATGCACTTTTTTAAAAATCAAGAAATATATTTACTCACCTAAGATGAGAATTGCTGAAGCTGGAGACTTTTTGTCAGGAATATAACTTTATTTAATCAAGATTCGATTGTTTACCCAAAATTAGATCTGAATTTTGCAAATTTTTCAAGTTATTAGCTTAAATAAAAAATCAATACCCTAAATTTTGTCCAACTTTGGCAATGGCATGTTTTTTTTCTGTAAGCACTGTTGATTTAATTTTCACAGCATATATACATAAGTATTTAATCTTTTAAAATCTGAAATTTCAAAGGAATTGATTGAAAAGAGTAGCTTTTATTCAAGTTTTCATACACCATGTCAAGTGTTGTTTACATCTAGCCCACCTAGTAGTAAAGCCTTCACTTGCATTATGTAACCCACCCCAGGCAGCTTGTCTTGGCTCAGCTGGGCCACTACTAGCAGGCTTCCCCTCTGCCCTGCACACACCCCCGCCCCCCCCCCTAGATGATGCATTAACTAGATGAATGTTATAATTTTCTGTATTTCATTTTATTCTCGGCTATGCTACATTTTAGATTTTGTATTTACCACCAGGGTTACAATGATTAAAGTGCACATTTAATTGTGTCCACAAAGTGGTGTATTGCTATGAAAGTGTGGATGTTCATCAGATAAGTAATTCCTTCCTTGAGAAGAGTAAAAACTTCACCAGGTGTGAAATTGACTATTAATTCCAGGAATAAATTAAAGCTTAGATTGTAATTAGCATAATGATATTGTTTGTCCCTCATTCAACCAACAGTGTGTATACTTTATTTGAAAAGATGTTTTTATTTTACCAAATTTACAGAATCATATTTTATTTTGGTAAATAAGATTAAGCATGTACTGAAAACTCCAATGTGCAAAACTTTTAATAGTGATTCAAGGAATAATCTTGCAGATGCCATGTTGTGGCATTATTTTCTTTTAAATTCAGTTTAAAAATTTGTGATTTAAAAATAATAAAAATATATGTGTATGCATAATATGACCCAATACGAGCTACACTCTGGATGTATAATGATTGCAACTAAGAATTCTAATATTTTAACTTATATTTTCAATGATTTTTTAATACAAATGTATAAAACTTGTAAATAAAAAAGATTAATCAGATAAAAACTATTTTAATGGAAAAAGTGGATATGCTTAAATAATATATAAACTTAAATGTATTATTCCCTTGAATGTGAAATAAAGGTATTAGTCCAGACCTAGGAATCCAAAATTCGGCATAATGTTAGATGTCCCCAAAATCTCCTACCAAGCCGAAAACTGGGTGTTTGCAACTTCGTTCCTTTGAGAAATTAAGGAAAAACCTCAATTTTTTATTTGAAACCTATTTTCACACTTCAGGACTGCCTTATATCAAAATCACTTATCTGTTTTCCTTAATATTTACCATAAATATTCCTCTATATAGTTCCTATGTACATGCCAGAAATTATGTCTGTATTATTTAATTTAAAAAAGTTATGGGCCCAAACATAATGCATTTTGTAAAAAAATCAGGAAAGATATTTGATCACTTAACACAAAAAACGTTAAACCTATGGACCTTTTTTCCAGTAATATAACTTTAATTAATTAAAATTAAATTGTATACCCAAAATTAGATGAAAATCTTTTAAATTTTTAAAAATATTAATAAAAACAAAAAATTGGTACCTTAAATTTTGCCCAACTTTGACCATGGCAGGTTTTTTCCTGTAAGTACTGTGGATTTAATCTTCACAGCATGTTTTTGTTAGCATTTCATCTGTTAACACCAAATATTTGAAACCAGTTGATCAAAAACTGTAGATTTTAATCAAGTTTTCAAGCACCATGTAACTTGTTAGTTTATAATAACAGGAAATTAACTTGCAGTTACTGATATAAGAATCTTGTATCGATGGGTAGAATGTCACATATTCCAAATAACACCATGCAGTCACCTATGGCATTTTTCAGTTCAATTTTAATGATAAAGAAGTAAATCATATTATTCATTACTAATCATTAGGGATTATATGAAGGAAATTAATGATAGACAAAGATGCAGTTGATAATATTAATCTAGATTCCTACTGTGTCTAGTGTGTACATTGAAGTGAAATTAGTCTTAAATGAATTTTTTACAGTTATTTTTTAATATAAATAAAAGCCATAAAACCAGGTACTTAGGATCATTATTTAAATGTGTGAATTTTGTATATTCTGGATTCTCAACATCAACTTTGTAATTGTATTTAAATACGAATATGATTATGTACTCCATTATAAAATTTCTTGCATAAAGAATGGGAATTCAGGAAAAAATGAAAGTATATGAATACTCTTGCAAATACTTTCAAAATGTATTCATGAATGCATTCATGAATATATTCTTTAATATTATTTTAATAATCATATCAGTTATATTTCATTTAAAAAAATCATATGATTCTCTTATTATTTTTAATAAAAATTATATTTGGGACAATATTTGTAATTTTTTTAATAAATAGTTAAACCCTTATATTATATGTTCTGCTTATAAGTTATATGGCCAAGTCAAAATCTGTGTGACAGTAGTACTCCATTTGTTAATAAAATAAATGAAATCAATCCTCTTCCGTCTCCAAAGGTACTATCAAAATCATACATAAGCTAAACAACAACAACTCATAATACAGCTTATATTTATTACCACACAAAACCAGCATGTGCCTCATTTCTAAATAATATTTTTTTATCATATATAACAGCTGAGCGTCGTGACCCATAGGTCCCTTGTTTTATTAGAAATCTATTTTCACACTTCAGGACTGCCTAATATCAAAACCACTCATCTGGTTTTCTTCATATTTACCATAAATATTCCTCTATATAGTTTCTATGTACATGCCAGATATTAAGTCAGTATTGTATCATTTAAAAAAGTTATGGGCCCAAACATAATGGACTTTGTAAAAAAATCAGGAAGATATTTGATCACTTAAGACCAAAAGTGTTAAAGGTAGGGACTTTTTTCCAGTAATACAACTTTAATTAATCAAAATTTAATTGTATACCAAAAATTAGATCAAAATCTGTTAAATTTTTTTAAATATTGGCAAAAATATAAAATTGGTACCTTAAATTTTGCCCAACTTTGGCCACGGCACGTTTTTTTCCTGTAAGTACTGTGGATTTAATTTTCACAGCATGTATACATAAGGATTTAATCTGTTAAAATCTGAAATTTGAAAATAAAAGCTGCAAAATTAGGCTAGTTATTGAATTTTTTGGAGGCTCTTGTTGTATTCCCTTACATTGTCAAGCAGTCCACTTTGATGACTGTAGGTCATTCAGTGCACATCTCTATGCTCCCCAGGCTGTTGGCATAATATTAGATGTCCCCAAAATCTCCTACCATACCAAAAATTGGGTCATTAGGACTTTGTTCCTTCAAGATATTAAGGAGAAAAAAAACTCCGTTTTCCATAAAAAAAGCCATTGTTACACTTCAAGGCTGCCTAATATCAAAACCACTGATCTGTTTTTGATTGTATTTAGTATTCACATTCTTTCATACATTTTCTATGAACATACCAAAAATTAGGTCAGTATTGGGTATTATTTTGAAGTTATGGGCCCAAACATAATGCAATTTTAAAAAAAATCAGGAAATGTATTTACTCACCTAACATGAGAATTGCTGAACCTAGAGACTTTTTTTTCAGGAATATAACTTTATTTAATCAAGATTCAATTGTTTACCCAAAATTAGATCTGAATTTTGCAAATTTTTCAAGTTATTAGCATAAATAAAAAAATCAATACCTTAAATTTTGTCCAACTTTGGCACTGTTGATTTAATTTTCACAGCATATATACATAAGGATTTAATCTTTTAAAATCTGAAATTTCAAAGAAATTGATTGGAAAGAATAGCTTTTATTCATGTTTTCATACACCATGTCAAGTGTTGTTTACATCTAGCCCACCTAGTAGTACAGCCTTCACTTGCATTATGTAACCTACCCCAGGCAGCTTGCCTTGGGTCAGCTTGGCCACTACCAGCAGGCTTCTCCTCTGCCCTGTACTCTCCCCCCCCCCCCCCCAGATGGTGCTTAAACTAGATGAATGTTATTATTTTAGAACTGTATTTGATTCATTCTTATTCTAGGCTATGTTACATTTTAGATTTTGTATTGTACCACCAGGGTTACAATGATTAAAGTGTACATTTAATTGTGTCCACAAAGTGGTGTATTGCTATGAAAGTGTGGATGTTCATGAGACAAGTAATTCCTTACTTCAAAGGAGTAAAAACTTCACCAGGTGTGAAATTAACTATTAATTCTAGTGATAAATTAAAACTGGGATAGTAATTAGCACAATGATATTGTTTGTCCCTCATTCAACCAACAGTGTGTATACTTTATTTGAAAAGATGTTTTATTTTATCAAATTTACTGAATCTTTTTATTTTATTTTGGTGAATAAAATTAAGCATGTACTGAAAACTCCAATGTGCAAAACTTTTTAATAGTAATTCAAGGAATATTCTTGTTGATGCCATGTTGTGGCATTATTTTCTTTTAAATTCAGTTTAAACATTTATGATTTAAAAATAATAAAATATATGTGTATGCATAATATGACCCAATATGAGCTACACATTGGATATATGATGATTTCAACTTTTGCAACAATTCTAATATTTTAACTTATAGTTTCAGTTTTTTACTCTGTATATATAATGATTGCAACTTTGCAACAATTCTAATATTTTAACTTATATTTTCAGGGTTTTTTTTATTAAAAACTTATAAAACCTGTAAAAAAAAAATGATTCAGATAAAAACTTCTTAATGGAAAAAGTGGATATGCTTAAAAAAATAGGATTATATATAAACTTAAATGCATTATTCCCTTGAAAGTGAAATAAAGGTATTAGTCCATTCTGTCAACTTCCCTGTCCATTTGTAAATTTTCATATGCATCACAGTATCTCAAAACTTTTACTGTTTTTCTTCATGACAGTCTTGTCAGAGTATTAGTTTGCAATCATATATTTAGAACTTTACTATAACCAAGTAGGAGGGCCCCTTTCCTCTTAGCTTTTCATATTCTTATATAAATGAAAAACATTACAATAGAATATTTCTATATCCATCTTTGTGCTGCCCTCACTTTTCCCTTCTCCGAACCCCATCCCAAAGTCAGCCTCAGTAAGCAAGAACAAGATGAATCAGATATATTCATACTTTAATATTTTGTATAACTATTCGTCCATAGGTACCTATGTACATGCCAGAAATTATGTCAATATTGTGTAATATGTAGACATAGTGGGCATCACAATAATGTACCTTGTCAAGATTAAAGAGATATTGTGTCATACAGTCACAAATTCATAAATCACTTCATCAGCATAGTTAATCATAACATCATATCTGTCAAATTGAAAGCTTGCAGACTACCATACACTTTAGATCCTTCAACAAATAGCCTTATCATCATTCTACTACTGCTTATTACTGCTGTCATTGCATTCATATTTGCTCAAATATATCACAATTTTCAACCCCTCCTAAATAAATAAAAAATAAATCACTATATTTGACTCTATTAATCCATCAGTCGGGTAATTTCATTTATCATTTACTCACATATTACATTACATTCCATTATAATAGCCCAACATGTCCATGATATTCATAAGCTTTATCGACTCTATATAGTATCACAGTGGAGAAACATTTATAGTCCCAATCATTATCAGCTGAGCACCGTGACCCATGGGTCCCTTGTTTATTTTTGGCTGAGTCATGAAAAGCTTAAGTTGGTCTTATGGCCATTATTATGTCTATTTCAAACTGAGGACTGCAATAGTTTTCTTCTACAAAATTGTTGTTTCAATTATAACTTCTGTGACATTGCACAAAAATTATTCATAGGTGGCCTTTGTTCAGGTTTACTTGAATGATTTTTGGCAGAATTATTGGACCTTTAGCAATGAAAGAACTGCATCTTTTATTATTATAGATGTTTTTGGTAAAAAGTTTATGAATATGTCAGCTTGAAAAAAAAGCATTTTAGCCAAAGTCTTTCAGTATGTGTAAACAGATTTACCAACAGGCAAAGATTGTGTCTGTATCATTAAATAGGTTGAAAAACTGCCAACTGATTCAGATTTTGCAACAGATCAAGAGTTCTTTCAGTGCAGCCAGATATAGGTCAGGAGTTCAGTCAGTGCAGCCAAGCACAAGGCATGTGATCACTGCATGGGTGTCATGTGAACACCTCATGGCCAGCATGTGATCACCTTATGGGTAGCATGTGATCACCTCATGAGTATCATGTGATCACCTCATGGGTGTCATGCCCCTCGGGGCTGCATGTGGAGCCAATTTGTGAGCTTATGCAATGATGTGGCTACTATTTCAGATTTGGCAACAGGCCAAAGGTCAGTCTGGATCTATTTATAGCTTCTGCAGACTGCCAACTGTATCAGATTAGGTAACAGGTCAAGAGTTCACTCAGTGCAGCTAGGTACAGGTCAAAAGTTCACTCAGTCTAGCCAGTTCACTCAGTGCAGTAGCTGCATTCTATTTATAGCGTTGCCAGACTGCCCACTGTGTCAGATTATGCAACAGGTCAAGAGTTCACTCTGTGCAGCCAGGTACAGGTCAAAAGTTCACTCAGTCTAGCCAGGTGCAGGTCGTGAGTTCACTTAGTGCAGTAGCCTGAGCTAGTAATTTGTCACAGTTCACTTGGGGCAACACCCTTTCTCACGTAAGCCTGGTCAGCCCCATGCATCAGACTCAAGGTAAGTCTGATGTATTGGCCTGATATATTTGCCTGTCTGTAATGGCTTTCTTGTTCACAAGACAGGTGTCGCCACCTACAATGACTTTTGCACAATGTATGTGCCTCCTTATTTCTATAGAGGAATTTGATATAATCAGCCTGAAATTGGGCATATTTATACATATCGAATAGCTTTGTCATATACAAGACTGGTGGTGCCACCTACAATAATTTTTGCACAGTGTTTCCCTGCTTATATCTCAGGAGGGATTTGATGTATCAGTCTGAAATCGGGCATATGTATATATCTCTGATAGCTTTGTTGTATACAAAACTGGTGGTGCCAGCTACAATCATTTTTGTGTTGTGTGCACCCATACGAGAATTTCAGCAGTGATGTTTGTGTAATTGTTTCATATTCAAAATGTTTAGTATTTGCATTGTTCATATACATGAAAAGTAATGGTCCAGTATTGAAGAATTATACCTGGTGTATTTCCCAATGCACAGGTTTGCATTAGGCCTGTAGGCCTTGTTTTTATTTTTTACGCTTTTTTTCTCTATTTTTGAGACCTTTAAAGATGCAGTCATCTGTTAACAGGGCACAAATTGTAACCGCTGACCTGGAATCTTCTTACTTTACATCCAGAGAGGTCCATGAAAAGTCTCCGTGGAAACTGGGAATTAGGTCTCTGTAACCCATATTCTTCAAGCTATGGGGCTCGGAAGTATCCCCCAGAGTAATGAAAAAATTGATACAAAAGCTCAAGTATCTGAACAACTTATGCATTGATCACCATGATTCTTTGCATGGATATTGATCATGGAGTGTTTCATCAGTTTCTGCAGACTGGTGGTGCCACCTCAATTTTTTTATTTTTTTATGATTTTTTTTCTCTATTTTTGAGAACGTAAAAGATGCAGTCATCGGTTAACAGGGCACAAATCATTAAAACTGGACCTAGAATCTTCATTCTTGACACACAGGGAGACCCATGAAAAGTCTCCATGGAAACCCGGAATTAGGTCTCTGTTACCCATATTCTTCAAGCAATGGGGCTCTGAAGTACCCCCCCCCCCCAAAGAAAAATGAAAAATTTGACACAAAAGCTTAAGTATCTGAACAACTTATGCATTGATCACTATGATTCTGTGCATAAATATTGATCATGGAGTGTTTCATCAGTTTATGCAGACTGGTGGCACCACTTGCATTTTTTTTAATTTTTTACTATTTTTTTCTCTGTTTTTGAGCCAAAGCAGGGCACAAATCATAACCATTGGACCTGGAATCTCCTTACTTTAAATTCAGGGAGGTCCATGAGAAGTCTCCTTGGAAAGGTGAAAATAAGTCTCTGTTACCCATATTTTTTTAGCTATGGTGCTTCTAAGCACCCCTCAGAATGATTGAAAATTTGATACTAATTTATTTGACATTTGATTGCATGTTGATTCGTTATTGTAACTCTGACGAAACAGATAATATTAGGATATAATAATTTCAGTTTTCATGAAAGCAACGTCAGGGAAGAAAACAATATAACGGTTAAATTCTATAGCTCTTTGAACAATAATTCATGTACACAGGTATCAGGGCTTGCATAATATTTCATAGCTATACCGTGTTTGATCAACATATATAAACTTTTATTATTTTAGTTAGGCTTTCCCATTAAGCTTCAATCCCCAGCTACTTACGTATGTAATTAAGTCACATAAATATAACATAGCGTCTAAATGGGACCCGTCCAACTGGGACCAGTCTAATTGGGACCTGTCCAACTGGGACCGTCTAAATGGGATCCGTTCTAATGGCGCCCGTCCAACTGACACGTAACCATAAGTTGTAAGTACCCCTCAGTATAATTAAAAATTTGATACAAAACCTCCAGTTTCTGAACAACTGATGCAACCATCACCATGATTCTTTGCATGCACATTCATCATGGTTTGTTTCATCAGTTCCTGCAGACTGGTGGCGTAACCTGGATTTTTTTTCAGATTTGTATGCATTTTTAGCTCAGCTGACTATAAGTCAACTGAGCTATAGTTGTGGTCCATTGTCCGTCGTCCGTCCGTCTGTCCGTCCTTTAGACTGGCACATTTTGAAACCATTAGACCAATTAATCTAAAATTTGGCATACTGTAAGATGTTCCCAAGATCACCTACTAAACCGAAAATTGGGTCACTGCAACTTCGTTCCTTCAAGAAATTAAGGAAAAGCCTCAAATTTCAATAAAAATCCTATTATCACACTTTAGGACTGCCTTATATCAAAACCACTGATCTGTTTTCCTTAATATTAACCAGAACTATTCTCTGATATATATCCTGTATATTAATGCCAGAAATTAAGTTTGTTAAGTGTAATTTTATTGAAGTTATGAGCCTGGACATAATGCACTTTGTAAAAAATCAGGAAAAATATTAACTCACTTAACATAAAAATTTTGAAGCTAGTGATTTTTTTCCCAAGTATATAACTTTGTTTAATTAAGTTTCAATTGTATAATCAAATTTTGTAAATTTTTTAAGTTATTAGCAAAAAATAAAATCAGTACTTTAAATTTTGCCCATTTTTGACCATGGCACGTTTTTTTCCTGTGAGTATTGTTGAATTAATTTTCATAGCATGTAAACATAAGTATTTACTTTGTTTAAATCTAAAATTTGAAAATAAAAGCTTGAAAATAAGTCTAGTTATTGAATTTTTTGTTTAGGGTCTATTGTAGTTACTTGGTTTATCCATATGCAGGCCACCCACTCCTGGTCACTGGAAGTCAGCTATGCCAGCGTTCTTGATTTGTTACAGTCACTGGGGGAGATCCCCTGCTGTGACAGGTGTACAGTGATGCTCATATCACCCACACCAAGTGTTATGCAGTAATTGTTATTTATTGCACTGATTTAGTAGTACAAATGCTGTTTCCACTCCACTATGGAAATGTTTTCTTGAAAAAATAATTCAAGGAGTAATCTGGAAGATGCCATGATGCATTAATGTAGCATTTATAAAGAAATCAATTTTCTTTTAAATGATTTTAACCAATTTAAATAGAATAAGACCCATCAGTATGCATACATTTATGAAATATAAAGCAAATTATTGATAAATAAAGGCACAATTTAAAATTGTGAAATCTGAATCAAGTATTTATTTTAGATATTAATTGTTTTGCAATTTTAAAAGATATATTTTTGTGGAAAAAAATAAAAATATACATTTGTACGCAAGATGTGACAAGATTGAGATTAATGATGATGCAATTTAGAATTATAAATCAACTTTTAGATTCAGATATATATGTTATATTGGAAATGTATAGAAATATAAACTAAACATTAATAAAAATTGATGTGATAAAAAATGAGGATCTAATACAAACATTTGTTCATTATTTTCCTACCTCAGCATAATAGGAAATCAGGCTTTGTTTGCCCTATATGTATATGCAGAAGTGTTGAAAATGCTACACACACACACACACACACACACTGCTGCCATTGATTCCTTTGCACCTGTGCACTGGGACATTAGTTTTTATTGCAAATTTAAAAAATATATTTAACTTAAAAAATAATTGATAAGAAAAAAATTAAAAAATTTATTAAAACATATTCTTGCATCAGTAGAATGGAACATAGTGATCAGCTTTTTCCGTCATCTCTCCATTATCATAAAGATACTGTGGATTCAGAATTGTTCGTTGGGTTTTTATTTTCGTGGAATTTGTGGGTGACTTTATTCCTCGAAATTAAAAGCCCAATGATCATTAAGTTTATTATAGATCTTTTAAAAGTCTGTCATCCCAGTGCATTGAGCTATGACGACGTGAATGCCCGCTGTCACTGTCCATGCTATAATGGTATTGGTCAATAAAATGCACAGAAAGTGAAATATAGCCTATAAATTAAAAAAAAAAATACTTCATAAATTTTATTTTGTGAGGAAAGATATTTAGTTCTACCTTGGGTTGAGTTAAAAAATCAAGATTTAAGCAGTGTCAGTGATGGTTTGAAAGTGTGTCTGCACTGGCTTACACTGGTAAATGTGGACTTGTTCTCTCTCTCATATTATCTTGCTAAACATCGTAGTTAAAGGTCATTTTGCACTGCAAGTCATATTTAATTGTTTGTTTGAATAATGTCATTTTTATCTCAGTTGACTGTAAGTCATATGAGCTATAGGGATCACCTTTTGTCTGTCGTTCGACCAGCCATCCAGCCATCCGGCTGTCTGTCCTTTAACAAGGCACAAATCATAACCACTGGACCTCAAATCTTCTTACTTTACATCCAGAGAGGTCCATGAAAAATCTCCTTGGAAACCTGGAATTAGATCTCTGTTACCCATATTCTTCAAGCTATGGGGCTCCAAATTCCCCCCCCCCCCTGAATAATGAAAATTTGATACAAAAGCTCAAATTCCTGAACAACTAATTCATTGATCACCATGATTCTTTACATGGATATTGATCATGGAGTGTTTCATCAGTTTCTGCAGACTGGTGATGCCACCTGTATTTTTTCGATTTTTTTACAATTTTTTTTCTCTATTTTTGAGACCTCAAAAGATGCTGTCATCTGTAAACAGGGCACAAATCATAACCACTGGACCTGGAATCTTCTCACTTTACACCCAGAGAAGTCCATAAAAAGTCTTCTTGGAAACCTGGAATTTGGTCTCTGTTACCCATATTCTTCTCAAAAGCTCAAGTATCTGAACATCTAATGCATTGATCACCATTATTCTTTGCATGGATATTGATCATGGAGTGTTTCATCAGTTTCTGCAGACTGGTGGCGCCACCTGTATTTTTTTATTTTTCACTATTTTTTTAATCTGTTTTGAGACCTTAAAAGATGTTGTCGTCTATTAACATGGCACAAATCATAACTATTTGACCTGGAATCTTCTTTCTTGACATCCTGGGAGGTCCATAAAAACTCCATGGAAATCTGAAATTAGGTTTCTGTTACCCACATCCTCCGAGCTATGCTTCAGTTGAATACCACCTACAAAATTTGGCATTCAGATAATAAAATTCCTTTTGTTATTGTCTTCCTAGTCAGTTGAGCGTCATGACCCCTGGGTCACTTGTTTTCACAAAATTTTGCATATTATTTAGATGACTGGCATGTGGTAATGACCTGCAGGTAGCGTCACCTACTGTTACACTACTTTCCATGATCCAAAATGGTCTTTTCCACTGTTTTACTTATAAGTGAATAAATAAGAACACCTGATCATTCAAATCATATGCAACAATTCTTTAGACCAATGAATTTTAAAATAAATGTAGATTGAACTGAATTTCTTCTAAAATGAAGTTTTCATGGGACTTTCAAATTTTGCAGATAGCAAAAATTCTTCATTTTACATGTTTCCATGTATTTTGTGAAAGTTGTTATAATATATCTTTGGAACCCCTGCAGGTTTTTACACCAAATTGTGCATACATGTTCATCATGTGATGTAATTTTTTAGATTTTTGGGCAGAGGGTCAAAGGTCGGGGTTAGAGGTCATCATTTTTCATACTTTGCTGTTCAGATGTTGGGCCTCCTTTACTAGGGGAAACATGTTATTAGTCCCCCGGAGGAGGGAGGACTACTAAAAGGGTCTGTCAATCCATCTGTCTGTCTTTTCGTCTCACCCAGTTCTCTTACCACATATTTCTAACTTCTAAGACCCTTGCTGCTTTCTTCACCAAATTTTACACTATCAGCACATGACTTACATGTAATTATCACGTGGAGGTGGCAATACCTCTGTTTAACAACTTTCTTCAATTCAGAATAATCTTTTCCACTTTCATTCAGATAACTCAGAAAATAATAACACTAAAGCCTTCAAACCATATCCAAGGATTCCTTCGAGCTAGAGGAATTCAATGAATACTATATTGAAAAGAATTGTTAGACAGATTTATCCCATACATTAGACAGGTGGGGCGTCTGTTAATCATTTTTACTCACCTGCTCTTCTGGTTTAGTTGCTGCCATTACACAAGACACCTCTGGATCCTGAATTATCCGATTTCAGCCAATCCCAAGGAAAGCCTGTCACAAAAAATACCCACATTTGAGTTATGCATGTTGCTGGGGACTATTTGTGCCTCTAAGCCCTTGTTTTTTTTCTGAAATCAGTTGGACCCTTTCATCATGTAAACTTTGTGTCATTTTAATGAGACATACTTTTACCTGTGTTGCATGTCATTCAGTATGGATCAGAATAGTGAAACTGTTTAAAAAGGGGTATTGTCATGGCCTGGGGATACCATGACATATGATATCCAATCCCAGATATTTTGTAGTTAACATATGTGTTCTTTGATGATCACATGAATGAAACCACCCAGCAACTGCCAACAGTCTTGATCACCAAGTCTATGCTATGCTCTTTACACAGCACTTTACCTATAGGCCTACTACATATATCTCAAGCGCTGTTTGTTTTGGCCTGGTTTTCCTGGTCCCTACACAAGAGGGGAGCAACGTATGTTGGGCCAATCAGGTGAGACCTGAGGCTAAGTAACTAATCTATGATTGGCTGAAATGGTCACATGTTTTATATCAAATATAAATGCTGTTGGCAAAATCTTTTTAGAGATGGAAGAGCCACTATGTATGAGCTGGACCTGAAACTGATTCCATAAATATATGCGGTCCTCTTGACTGCGTGTAAGAATGACCGAAAGGCGACACACAACTGATGCGACAAGGAATCTACATTAATATTGGGACATACTGCCAGCAAAATGGATACCAGCCAAGTTAGGAATGCACAGAGCCAATGTTGTTATTTTGTCTTGAGTGACAGCTCATTGTCCCCGGGGACAGTTTGAATAGGCCACAGGCTCAGAGAGAATGGCTGGACGTGGTTGGACAGGTCCTTGTGCACATAGATGCCCTGTTGGTGAGCTGTCACTCAAACAAATTGTAACAACATGGGCTCCATGCACACCTCGCTGGACTGGTATGCTGGCAAGGATACATGGCTACACTCACATAATCTTAATGTCATAATCGGTCAGTGATGCAAGAAGGCAGAGGCAGCAAAATTTTACCTATTATTAACAAGAGTTACCATAAAACTGTCATCAGGTGGCGCTTGAAGTGCAGTTATGGGCAGAGCTATGTTGCCTGTCCAGTGTTTGTTAACTGGCATTTGGATGGATGCTAGGCACATTATATGCACAATGTTTTTTTTACAATTTTAAGCTTAGCTGACTGTAAGTCAACTGAGGTATAAGTATGGCCCTTTGCCCATCGGCCGTCCGGCCGTCCGGTTGTCCGTTAGCAGGACACAAATCTTAATCACTGACCCTAGAAGCCTGTAGCTAAAAATCTAGGGAGGTCCATAAAAAATCTCCTTGGAAACCTGAAATTAGGTCACTGCAACCTATATCCTCCGAGCTATGGGGCTTGTAAGTATCCCCCAGAATAATAAAAAATTTTATACAAAACCTCCAATATCTTCATAATTAATGCATGGATTGTCATGAATCTTGCCTTGAATATTGACCATGACTAGTTTTGTCAGTTCCCTAAAAGCAGTGGTGCCACCTATATTTTTTTTTCGTATTTTTCAAATATTTTTCTATTTTTTTTACTATAAAATGACAACTATAAGTCAGTTTCTCAGCTGTGATTCCATCTAGTGTCCCAAAACCTGGCATGTTTATTGATCACAAGTGGATGCCCTAAAGTAATCACCCTGTCTGTCTGTCTGTTTGTCTGTCTGTCCATCCGTCCATCCACACAAATTTGTTTCCAGATGATATCTCCAGGTTGGATTGACATATGAATTTTAAACATGACTTACACATGGCCCACTCTTAAGAAAGAACCTGTATGATTTTAGGGTCATGAGGTCAAAGGTCAAGGTCACAAGACTCACTTATTTAAAAAAGATTATGGCTGCATTTTAAGCCAAGCTTTTCATCCCAAACTTTCCATCTTGCACATTTAGCAGACTTGCTAGTATGGAGAGAGCATAAATGAATTTGGGGTCACAAGGTCAAAAATCAAGGTCACAGGGGCCATCTGTTCACAAATTAGTTTCCAGATGATAACTCCAGTTTAGTTAGACATATTTGTTTCAAACTTAACTTATATATGGCTCACCAATAAAGTAAGAACCTTGTTGATTTTGGGGTAAAAAGGTCAAAGGTCAAGGTCACAGGACCCATTTCTTTAAAAGAATGTGTATGCATTTCAAGCCAAACTTTTCATCAAAAACCTTCGATCATCAAACTGTTACTCATTTGCCTATAGGGGAAGATCTTTGGAGACCCCTGGTTTTAAGCAGTCAGGCTGCCACCTAGTGTCTAAGTCTATCATAAATGGTCATACCAGGCAACTGATAAATCAGTTGCTTCTTTAGAAGTGCAAGATTTCAGCTGCCTTGGGAGTGTAGTCTATGCAGGTGCACAAAATATATAAATCTCAGCGAACAGCAGTTGGTACCCAAACTCAAAGTTTGCATCACAGGTCTGCTGTGTCCACTGGGACAGAGGTTGGTGTAAGATAACACCTATGCACAGTACAGGCAGCAGAAACATTAGGTGTGAAAAATTTCACTTATAATTTCCCCTGATACTAGTGAATCATGATGGTCTTGATTGCTATCTCACAATGTTTATTAAACAATTATATAAAAAACATTATTGTGATTCAGATTGCTTCTAAGATTAAGAATTAAAGGATTATTCCTTTGGTGTTAATCTTAAAAAAAATAAATTTTAATTGTTTAATAAATTTTCAAAGTATAGCATTTTTAGCTCAGCTGACTGTAAGTCATCTGAGGTATAGGTATGGTGCTTTGTCCATGTCCGTCCGGCCGTCCGTATGTCCGGGGTTCTGGCCATCAGGCCATCTGTTAGCAGGGCACAAATGGTAACTGCTGAACCTACAAGCCTGTAACTAAAAACCTAGGAAGGTCCATAAAAAATCTCCTTAGATATCTGAAATTAGGTCACTGCAAACTATATCCTCCAAGCTATGGAGCTTGTAAGTACCCTGAAATGTCAACAGTTGACTAAAAAGCCAACTAATGATCATGGAAATAGTACAGATCATTTGTACACAAACTGCTCACATGCTTCAGTTTCAACATCAAGAAACACATGGTCAGGTCACAAAATATTATTTGCAACAATTTCTTGCTCATAAGTACAAACCAATCATGTCAACCAGCCATGGACTATATTACCTTTTCCTCCTTTTAAATTTTTACCTTCAAGGTCAACTTCAGCTGAGCACAATGACCCATGGGTCCCTTGTTTTTACTATAAAATGACAACAATCATGTCAGTTTCTCAGCTGTGATTCCATCTGGTGTCCCAAAACCTGGTGTGTTCATTAAATCACAAGTGGATGCCCTATAGTAAGCATCCTGTCTGTCTGTCTGTTTGTCTGTCTGTCTGTCTGTCCATCCATTTATCCATACAAATTTGTTTCCAGATGAAAACTCCAGGTTCGGCCCACCTCTAAAGAAAGAACCTGTATGATTTTGGGTCATGAGGTGAAAGGTCAAGGTCACAAGACTCACTTATTTAAAAAAAATTATGGCTGCATTTTAAGATAAGCTTTTCATCTTCCATTTCAGCTGACTTGTCATTATGGGGAGAGCATAAATGAATTTGGGGTCACAAGGTCAATGGTCAAGGTCACAGGGGCCACCTGTTCACAAATTAGTTTCCAGATGATAACTCCAGTTTAGTTTGACATATTGGTTTCAAACTTAATTTATATATGTCTCACAACTAAAGTAAGAACCCTTCTGATATTGGTATCCAAAGGTCAAAGATCAAGGTCACAGGACCCATTTCTTTAAAAGGACTTTGTATGCATTTCAAGCCAAATTTTTCATCAAACCTTCCATCTTCAAGATATTACTCACCTGCCGAAAGGGGAAGATCTTTTTCGATTTTTGGTCAAAGGGTCAAAGGTCAAGATCACATTCATTTACAAATTAGTTTATGGATGATAATTCTGCTTTGGCTTGACAGATTGGCTTCAAACTTGATCTATTAATGACCCACCACTTAAGAAAGAACGTTTTTGTTTTTCATGGTCCAGAGGTCAAAGGTGAAGGTCACAGGACTGTCATTCTGAAAAAGTTCTTCAAAATATCCTTATCGACAAATACAGCTGAGCTACGTGACCCCTGGGTCCCTAGTTTTTTCATTGCACAGTGTAACTGTTTAGGTTTCTTTAGGTGTTGTATAGTATTTGAAAAAGACATACCATTATATGGGGTTCATATGGCACATCTATTTGTTTCAGCCATATTCTCAGAGAAGTTCCAAAACTGGTGACCTTGACATTGAACTTCAAGGTCAAATAAGTGAAAATTTATATGTTTTGAACTGCTGGGCAAACTTTTAATGCCAAACCTTCCATCTTTCAGAAATTCCTTACCGGATAAAAGGGAAGAAACCTGTAAATTTTGTGTTCACAAGGTCATGGTCACAGGTCCATCCCATCATCCCATCATTTTCATTCCATCTTCATCCCACCTTCCATCTTTCACTTTTTTTTATTACAAGTTCAAGGGTTGAGTTAGCCGTGACAACCCAACTCAGTAGGCAATCGGATAATTGGGCTAGTAAGCCTACTGGAGTCATGATAAAATTAATATTAAGGAATGTATCCATTGGTCTTGCATCAAGTTGCATTCAAATTGTTGTAAATGGCCCATCATCTTAATATTATGCTAAGAATGAAAAAATTAACTCAACAGTATACATGTGAGCTCACAACCCAAACTGAAACACCGTCTCCATGGACACGGGTCATTTCCTATATCGCCTGCAAGCTGCCTGCATCCTGTAACCTGTGTGAGCCATGCTTGTGTTCATGCGATCATAAATTCAACAAACATGGCGAGGGGTTTGCCATTGTACTGGATTAATACAGAAATTTTCACAATCAGGTTTGGTATTGTTAGAAAGTACACATAAATGCTTATGAATGGTCTGGTTTATGTTGATTGACAGTATACCTGTAGGCCATGAAGCATTGTCAGAAATTATGAAAATATTTGCATCTTAAATATCTCAAGAAATCTTGCATGGATTGATCCCAAAATCAAGTTGATCAAAGATCATGGATAGGGTTGTCATATTTCAGAAACTGGTGGTGCCACCTATTATTCTTTACTTGGTTTCTTGCCTTTTAATACCCCCAAAATTGCCACTTGACAGTACTGTGAGCATTATAAGTCAAAAACTAATGGACAGATTTCTTTCATATTATGCATATACATAGAAATGGGTTATGGGATGATGTATATATAAATTTGGGTCATGACCTTTCCTATGAGAGTGGCCTTGACCTTGAATATTGCCATATATGGTGAAAATTAAACAAAATCATTAATATCTCAATAAGGGATGCATGGATTGGTACAAAAATTAACTTGACCGAAGATCATGGATAATTTTGTCATGTACCAGAAACTGGTGGAGCAACCTGTTATTCTTTTACTTGTTTTCAAGCCGTTTAATACCCCATCACTGCAACTTCAAAGTTCTGTGAGCATTATAAGTCAAAAACTAATGGACAGATTTCTTTCATGTTATGCATATACATAGACATGGGTTAGGGGATGATGTATATTGAAATTGGGGTCATGACCTTTTCTATGAGAGTGACCTTTTCTATGAGAGTCTGATATTAATTGTCGCTGAAGATGGGGGGCCTATTCTTATTGGGGGGGGGGGGGGGGGTTAATTGTCTGGGGATACTGCATCTGCAGTGCCAAGAAATATCTAGTTTTTAGTTTGGCACATGCATGTATATGGTTCAGATCTTCATGTTAGATAGCTTTATACAATGAATAACACTTGTAGCATCTCAGTATGTATCATAAGTGTTGGAAGAAGGAGGCCCAACTGAAAAATTGTAAGATGTGTGCTTTGTACAGCAGTATAGAATGTTTCCTGATATAAATAAAAATAGTAATTTCATTATTTCATCCTTCACAGTTTTACTCTCTCTTTAATCAGGGAACCACTGCATCTGAGGACAACTGTACAGTGCCAGCCATATTTGCAATGAAGGCAAGCATATCACATACTCCTGTCACTGAGCTGTTGAGTGAAAGCGTAGTGAAAGGAGGAAAGGAGCCAGAGACACCGTAAGTTTTTCCCTTCCCTTTACATCAAAACCTTTATTTAGGTGGAAGATACATATGTTGTAATCCTCCTGTAGCCAATCTGCCCTCTGGCTAAGCCTGTAGTAATTCTTCAAATCTTACCCATATGAAACCATATCACCAAATTGGTAAAATAGGTATTTCAGATTGCTAACAAGTCAGTTAGTCACCAAGTCATTCTTTCATTTATCATACAGGTTCATTGTATATAGGGTAATAGAACATGAATACACAGAAAAGTTGAATCATGGAGTTGATCCCATGATTTCTGGTTGGCTGCTCTACCACTGAGCTACCACAAATCCTGAGCTCCCCTGTGTTTTAGCACTCTTTAAAGGAACCAGCAAAGTGACATCACAGTAGTGACTTCAGAGTACTACTCACCACATGACTTCCCTGTGTATTAGCACTCTTTGAGGAACCAGCTAAGTGACATCACAGTAGTGACTTCAGAGTACTACTAACCACATGACTCCACTGTATATTAGCACTCTTTTAAGGAACCAGCTTAGTGACATCACAGTAGTGACTTCAGAGTACTACTTACCACATGACTCCACTGTATATTAGTACTCTTCTAAGGAACCAGCTAAGTGACATCACAGTAGTGACTTCAGAGTACTACTTACCACATGACTCCCCTGTGTATTAGCACTCTTTTAAGGAACCAGCTAAGTGACATCACAGTAGTGACTTCAGAGTACTGCCAACCACATGACTCCACTGTATATTAGCACTCTTTTAAGGAACCAGCTTAGTGACATCACAGTAGTGACTTCAGAGTACTACCTACCACATGACTCCACTGTATATTAGTACTCTTTTAAGGAACCAGCTAAGTGACATCACAGTAGTGACTTCAGAGTACTACTTACCACATGACTCCCCTGTGTATTAGCACTCTTTTAAGGAACCAGCTAAGTGACATCACAGTAGTGACTTCAGAGTACTACTTACCACATGACTCCCCTGTGTATTAGCACTCTTTTAAGGAACCAGCTAAGTGACATCACAGTAGTGACTTACCACATGACTCCCCTGTGTATTAGCACTCTTTTAAGGAACCAGCTAAGTGACATCACAGTAGTGACTTCAGAGTACTACTTACCACATGACTCCACTGTATATTAGCACTCTTTTAAGGAACCAGCTAAGTGACATCACAGTAGTGACTTCAGAGTACTGCCAACCACATGACTCACCTGTGTATTAGCACTCTTTTAAGGAACCAGCTAAGTGACATCACAGTAGTGACTTCAGGGTACTGCTTACCACATGACTCCCCTGTGTATTAGCACTCTTTTAAGGAACCAGCTAAGTGACATCACAGTAGTGACTTCAGAGTACTACTTACCACATGACTCCCCTGTGTATTAGCATTCTTTTAAGGAACCAGCTAAGTGACATCACAGTAGTGACTTCAGAGTACTACTTACCACATGACTCCCCTGTGTATTAGCACTCTTTTAAGGAACCAGCTAAGTGACATCACAGTAGTGACTTCAGATTTCTACTTACCACATGACTCCCCTCTGTATTAGCATTCTTTTAAGGAACCAGCTAAGTGACATCACAGTAGTGACTTCAGAGTACTACTTACCACATGACTCCCCTGTGTATTAGCACTCTTTTAAGGAACCAGCTAAGTGACATCACAGTAGTGACTTACCACATGACTCCCCTGTGTATTAGCACTCTTTTAAGGAACCAGCTAAGTGACATCACAGTAGTGACTTCAGAGTACTACTTACCACATGACTCCCCTCTGTATTAGCATTCTTTTAAGGAACCAGCTAAGTGACATCACAGTAGTGACTTCAGAGTACTACTTACCACATGACTCCCCTCTGTATTAGCATTCTTTTAAGGAACCAGCTAAGTGACATCACAGTAGTGACTTCAGAGTACTACTTACAACATGACACCCCTGTGTATTAGCATTCTTTTAAGGAACCAGCTAAGTGACATCACAGTAGTGACTTCAGAGTACTACTTACCACATGACTCCCCTGTGCATTAGCACTCTTTTAAGGAACCAGCTAAGTGACATCACAGTAGTGACTTCAGAGTACTACTTACCACATGACTCCCCTGTGTATTAGCACTCTTTTAAGGAACCAGCTAAGTGACATCACAGTAGTGACTTACCACATGACTCCCCTGTGTATTAGCACTCTTTTAAGGAACCAGCTAAGTGACATCACAGTAGTGACTTCAGAGTACTACTTACCACATGACTCCCCTCTGTATTAGCATTCTTTTAAGGAACCAGCTAAGTGACATCACAGTAGTGACTTCAGAGTACTACTTACCACATGACTCCCCTCTGTATTAGCATTCTTTTAAGGAACCAGCTAAGTGACATCACAGTAGTGACTTCAGAGTACTACTTACCACATGACTCCCCTCTGTATTAGCATTCTTTTAAGGAACCAGCTAAGTGACATCACAGTAGTGACTTCAGAGTACTACTTACCACATGACTCCCCTGTGCATTAGCACTCTTTTAAGGAACCAGCTAAGTGACATCACAGTAGTGACTTCAGAGTACTACTTACCACATGACTCCCCTGTGTATTAGCACTCTTTTAAGGAACCAGCTAAGTGACATCACAGTAGTGACTTCAGAGTACTACTTACCACATGACTCACCTGTGTATTAGCACTCTTTTAAGGAACCAACTAAATGACATCACAGTAGTGACTTCAGGGTACTGCTTACCACATGACTCCCCTGTGTATTAGCACTCTTTTAAGGAACCAGCTAAGTGACATCACAGTAGTGACTTCAGATTTCTACTTACCACATGACTCCCCTCTGTATTAGCATTCTTTTAAGGAACCAGCTAAGTGACATCACAGTAGTGACTTCAGAGTACTACTTACCACATGACTCCCCTGTGTATTAGCACTCTTTTAAGGAACCAGCTAAGTGACATCACAGTAGTGACTTACCACATGACTCCCCTGTGTATTAGCACTCTTTTAAGGAACCAGCTAAGTGACATCACAGTAGTGACTTCAGAGTACTACTTACCACATGACTCCCCTCTGTATTAGCATTCTTTTAAGGAACCAGCTAAGTGACATCACAGTAGTGACTTCAGAGTACTACTTACAACATGACACCCCTGTGTATTAGCACTCTTTTAAGGAACCAGCTAAGTGACATCACAGTAGTGACTTCAGAGTACTACTTACCACATGACTCACCTGTGTATTAGCACTCTTTTAAGGAACCAACTAAATGACATCACAGTAGTGACTTCAGGGTACTGCTTACCACATGACTCCCCTGTGTATTAGCATTCTTTTAAGGAACCAGCTAAGTGACATCACAGTAGTGACTTCAGAGTACTACTTACCACATGACTTCCCTGTGTATTCGGAATTTGTCATTGGCATTAGTGATTACTGATGGGAGGTGGCACTGAATTATGTCTATTGGTGCCTGGGATCAAAATTTAAACATTTTAGTGGCAAACATACCAATGCCCAGGCCTGGCAGAGCTAGCCCTCTCTTAGTGAAGTGATATAGTTTCTTTTGCGTATTCCTTAAACAGTCATATATGTGTCCTGTCTTTTCCTTGGTTCCTGTCAGGATTTCTAGGCCACAACAGTGACAGCCACTTATTTTAGATAAAAGCTGAAATGGCATTTTCAGTTGATTGTTTGTTTTGTTTACCTTTATCATTCACAATATTTGAGTCCATGTGACACTGTCTCCTTCAAATCAGTGTTGTTTACATCCACTTATGACAGATTACAGCTGTAGTGGTTGAACATAGAGAAATAGGGTTGCAGAGGTTACACAAATGAACTGGGTGGGGCATCATGCTTCAACACCAGCTCCCTGGATCCCACCTCTGCCATCCTTTGTTATGGATGAAAATAGAAACAAGACCTGTCATTTGTTTGTTCCCATAACATGTGACACATTAGTCAGACATTCTTCCTGCTTCACAAGTAAAGCAAGTTCAGTAGCAAGGCCATTAGAAATTAAATGTGGGATTATTGTGAATCACATAATTTAAAGTACTCCATATTTCTCCTCCACTTACCAGCAGATACAGCAACAGATTCTTAGAGGAGTTTGAAAATTTGAGAATGTGCATTAATGGCTAAGATATGACAGTTACCAGTTAAAGGCATGGGCTTTGCCTTGAAATTTCATATTGATCATAGATGGCTTTATTGTATTAAACAAGTGGTGCCACATTAAACTTTTATATTTTGCGGGATACTGGTTATTTTTATGGTTGTTATAATTCACTGGTGCACCTATACATCATGATACAAAACCAAATATTGTTGCAGTATTGTCAGATGCCCCTGTATCTATATGTTGAAAATATATGACTTCCCAGCAGTAAACCTAAAATTTCACAGGAAAACTTCTGCATTTAATAACAGTCAGTGGTCAAAGTGCTTATTAGGCGACACATTATTGGCCAGAAATCAGTTAATCAGCTTCTGATTGGCTGTCCACCACACAGTTAAATCAATTGAAGGAACTGTGTCATTATTCACTGTTCATGAATTGTGATGGCAGTGGCATAGAATATATGAACAGTCAAAGAGCTCAATGACATGAAATATGATCTTTGCTGCTACTTACATGTATCCTAGCATGTATCATACTGTAAGTGATGTATTGTTTTTCATATTATATTGTTACCAAACCTGTGAGCTTGTGTGCTGGTGTTGCATTGGCCCTCAAATGTACGTTTACCAATACCACCTAAAGAAAGGCAGGATCTAGCATCACCAAATATTATGCCAAAGATCAGTCATCTAAAAAACTCTGTTTGATTGAGCTTATTTTTTTGCTATCTACATTGACTCAGACTTTATATAGAAAAAAAACTATAAAACCTTTAAAAATCTTCTTCTCTGAAACTGTCCAGCCAAATTGTTCAATATTTCACAGAAATAATCCCAGAGACAATCTCCCTCACGTTTGTTCGAATGGTTCCAGTTCAGTGATATTTGGTTCAATTACAGGAAGCTGAACTTAGTCATTTGGAAAAAAAAAACCCATATTAAATTACAGTCTCAGAAAGGCTAGAGCTATCATCACCAAATTTTATGCAAATGTTGGTCACATGAGACATGTTTGAAATTTAGGTATTGGTGGCGCTGGATGCATTGACCTTTTTTGTGTGAATTACCCATAATTTCTCAGGAACAGCAGGAGCTAGCATCACGTAATTAATCTTCTCCAAAATGGTTCAGCCAAATTGTTTGATATTTCACAGAATGATCCCAGATATGAGCTCTCTCAAATTTGTTCAAATGGTGTTGGTTTGATGAATTTTGGCCAGCGAGTAACAGGACTTTGAACTTGGGTCATTTGGCTAACTAAGCATACTAACATCACAGTCTCAGGAATGACAAGAGCTACCAACTAGCATCACCAAGTTTTGTGCAAATGGTCACATCCCTCATATTTGAAATTGAGGTTTGTGTTGTGCCACCTACATTGAACTGATTGTTATGGGCAAACAATTCTTAATTTTACTCCCTTTCAGCTTCTACATTAAAAATGTTTTATGGTAAAACTGTCTAGTGGAATGGATTAATTTTTAACAGGAATTATCCCAGAGTAGGGTTCTCTCAATAATATAAGAATAGATTGAGTTCATTGATTATTGGTAGAATCATAGAAAACCTGAAACTGGTCATGTGGCCAAGTGAGCCTATATCAAACTGAGTGCTGCAATAGTCTAGCTTTTCTACAAAACTGTTTTTTCAAACTCTGTAACATTGCACAAAAATGATTCATAGGTGGCCTTTGTTCAAGTTTATTTAAATGTTTTTTAGCTGAATTATTGGACCTTTAACAATGAAAGAACTGTGAGATACTTTGGTAAACAAAGCCAGTAGATATATTGTATCCAAAGACAAAGTCAGGATAGTAAGGTTTCATGACAGTCCCGCAACCACCGCAGAAAAATCTTGTGAGCTAGATATCTCAAAAATTTCTTCACAGATTTCTATCAAACTATACACATATATAGTTATAGGAAAGAGGACGAAGCCTATTTAAAAGCTTTCTTAAGAGAGTGACCTTCAAAAGGTCCATTTTGGGGGAAATCACACAAATTCTTAAATATCTCAAGAAATCTTGCATGGATTGATCCAGAAATCAACTTGACTGAAGATCTGCAATTGTTTTGCCATCGTCCATCTGTACATGTGCTTTGGGTGAAAATTGCTCATATCCTCGGTGTAGTTCAAGGTATTGGTCTAAAATTTAGCATGTCCATCCATCTTTGAAAGTTTTCTCATAAACCAGACAGGTGGCAGCACCAACCTTCCTGTTTTTGTAGAATTAATAAATGCCCTTTTCTGAGGAGTGATTTGCCTTATTGGCCTGAAATTGTGCATATCCATAAATGTTTGACTCCTCCATCTTGTACTCAAGACTGGTGATGCCATCTGCAAATGTTTTGCCGTGGTGTCCATCTGTACATGTGCTTTGGGTGAAAATTGCTCATATCTCTGGAGTGGTTCAAGGTAATGGTCTGAAATTTAGCATGTCCATTCATCAATAAAAAAAAATAATAATAATAATTAGACAGATAGCACCACTCCCTTCCTGATTCTGTAGAATAAATTAATGCTTTTTTCTTAGAAGTGGTGTGCCATATTGGTCTGAAACAGTGCATGTCCATAGATCTTGGCCTCCTCCATCTTGTACTCAAGACTGGTGGCGCCATCTGTCCATTTTTTTTGGTGAAAATTGCTCATATCTGAGGAGTCTTTCAATGTGTTGGTCTCCAATTTTGCATGTACATCCATCTTGGAAAGTTTTCTCGTCAACCGGACAGGTGGTGCCACCTACCTTACCATTTTATAGTATAAATTAATTCCCTTTTCTCAAGAGTGATTCACCATATTGGCCCCTATATTTGGGGGAAAATATTGTTTCTTAAGTTGATAGATGGAAGAAACCAGAGTTGCTTGCCAAGTGTGAGTATATGCTGCTAAAGATTGGTGGCCTATTCCTAAAGGGGGGGGGCAGTTAATTGTCTGGGGATACTATGACACCTGCGATGCCATGAAATATCTAGTTAAAATGGTTGTTTTAAGATAAATTATCTATAATGGGTATGATTAATCCCTATAAATCTGACATCATGCTCATAGGCCTGTCTGAAATGCCCAAATCTGGGAAGTCCTACTCTTTAATGTCCTGTAGGAAAGGTCCTTCAGATCCTAAATGTCTATCCATCATTTTCAGGCCGGGGGGGGGGGGGGGGGGGTTTGACTACAGCAACCCCAGTGCCAGAAATTTCTAACCATTTACTCTAAAGGTGAAATTATCCTTTGGTTGACAACTTCCATGCCATTTATTGATTTTAGTTAAAATGATATTAAAAACGAAGGCTCTTTAAAATGTAGATTCCTTTAAAACAGTTGTCAGTGTAGCTAGGTCAGTGTCAACAAGTCATAGTTCACCATGTTTGAACCTCTGCCCCCCCCCCCCCCCCTTGGATGTCAAATACAAATATGTTGAAAGCTTAGTTCATGAACTTCATGATGTTTATAAGTGAACTTTGACCCTATACACTACAGTTCTTAATCTTCAAGTGCCTCTTGAATGTCATGGGAAATTAGGAAAATAGCAGTTGAAACAGCAGCATTAGAAGGACCACTTGCTGAAGCAGGCTGCTGGTCATTAATTACTAGCCAGACTATATGACAGGCTCATCTTCACCCTAGACCCCCTGACGGCTGGGCCACCTGCTGTACCCTCATTAACTCATTGATTGTTGGCTGAGAAAGCATGTCCCCTGCCAGCAGCCTTTGATAAGTCCAGCATCAGGACTGTCAGGAAGGAAGTCCAGTCTGTGACCCACAGGGCAGCTGCCAGGGGTCATCACTGGAACTTAAAATGGATACACATAATTAAAAAGACCCATTCATGCAGATGTGATGAAAAGGATATTAAGAACATTTGGCAGATGTTGTTAGGAAAGGATTTAAAGAAAGGAATTTAATTGTGATTTGCAAAGGATTTCTGGCTGGAAGATCTGTCTGTTCTTTTTTAACACTGACATCACAAACAAGTTGGTAGAAGACCTTCATTAAACCAAACCCTCTGTTCCGATCAATCAATGAATTGCAAATATCTCCATCAAACATCAAATTTCAGTGTACTTTCCTTGCATATGTATTCTATTCATGTGACATTCAATTAATTATTTCTTTTAAAATTAAATTATAATATCAGCAAATGTTACAAAAAAGTATGAAGTACCAGTAAGCAGGTATGTGTGTCCTGTCTGACACTTACCTGGTAATGGGAACAATTATTTGGTTGCATACAGTGTTAACCTATTGGCTATGTTTGATACACATTGTTTAAGTTTACCTGAAATAAAGTTCTAGTATCTATCCACAGATGTCTCTGCATGTGTGATTGCCAACTGTTACCTATTGTGCTGCCACCTAGTGGTTACTGGAGGGAGTCAGTTCTGTTTCTGTTTTGTCATGTCAGATTTTCATACATGATACTGTTCTTCTGTCACCAAATTGAAGATCTTTTCCCAGGAACAAATATGTTCATAAAACATTTTGAGATAATTATGAAATGATGTACAATGTACAATGAGCAGGTGCTGGCAATGACAGGGTTAGGTTCCCATAGGTTCATTGACTGCATGACTTATAATGTTAGAAAAAAGCCCTTGATAGACCAATTTTCCTTACTTTACAGCCAAGAATATATGAACACAGAGTAAGGAAATTTATCATTAATTGTATCTGTCAACTGAATGTTTTGGCCTGGTCACACAACCACTGCAGAGAATCCTTGCTAGCAAGATAACTCATAACATATTATACAGATCTTTTTTAAACTTGACACATGCATAGATATTGATGAGAGGAGGAAGGCTACTGAAATTTGGGTCTTGACCTTTACTAGGAAAGTAACCTTGACCGAAGATGTCAATTTTGGGTGAAATCTGTGACAGATCTTAAATACTGTATCTAAAGAAAGACTAGAAGGATGTTTCTGAAAATCAGGTTGACCTAAGATCTTGGATATCTATGTCTTTATACAGGACACTTGTGGGACCACCTATAACCCTTTTCTCAGTTTTGCACGTTTTAACACCCCTATCATTGCCACCTGACAGTAGTGTAATCAATTTATTTCAAAAACTAATAGACAGATTTCTTTCATATTGTGCCCATGCATCAGTGTAGGTGATAAGATGTCAAAAGGCTATTTAAATTGAGATATTTCCATATTTGGTGATAAACAAAAAACATATTTCTAAAGTGGATGCTAGATGTATTGTTCTGAAATAAAAATGAAAGGCCTTGGGTAGTTAGTTGTCTGATGAGTTCAAGAACCAGTGACTGTGTCCTTTATTTTCAAGGTTAAATTAGCCAAAATGCAAGTTAATGGTCAACTCCATAACTTTTGAAGAACTGCATAAGTTTTCTTCAGATTTTAAACACACATGGTTACAACCAAGTTGTGTGACATATTAAAAAAAACTGGTGACATTTAACTTAATCTTCAAGGTAAAATCTTTAGAATATAGGATTTTTGTGATGCATATGAATTTTGAAAGTACTGCTTATTTATTTTTTTTCTCAGATTTGACACACATATAATTTCCACCAATTTGTTTGAAAACTGGTGACTTTATATTTTTTCATCAGATTTTGCAAACTTATTGCTTCCTCCAAGATCTTGGACAAGTTTTAAACTGGGGACAAAATCTGCAGGTATATAGGATTTATGTGACCTCAATAACTTTGGAAGTCCTGCATATTCTCTCCTCATATTTTGACACTTTTTCACACTAAAATCTTGGACACGTTCAAAAATTGGTGACCCTTACCTTGGTGACCTTGACCTTGTAAAGTGTTAATATATGGTTTAGAAGAAGAGGGGGTATTTCAGAGGGGGTATTTCAGTCTGGGGATACTATGGTATCTCAAATGCCAGAAATTTCTAGTTTAAAATAAACTCATTTCACCATAAGATACTTAGCCGTATATTTACCAATTAATACCCCTGCCAAAAGAGCTCCTGTCAATAAAATACTCCTAAAATGCAAACAAAAGTGAAATTTTAAAAACATATAAATTATTGAATGAGGCCACATAGAAATTTTGAATAAATCCAGGTGACTTTGTTTAAATTGTGTGGTGTTATTTATTTCACTCATTCCTCAACTCTTTGAAACAATGTGTTCAGCATTATAATGCAATAATCACAGTATATGCACACATAAAATACTACCATTAAATTTTTTACTGATGGTACAAATGAGCTGTATTGTTCATGTACATATGTGCGGCATAGATTAGAACATTCCTAAGCTCAGAAGATATCGGCGGAGATTTCATTCTCAATTTTTCTCATAAAATAATATATAGTCTCATAATATATATAGTCATAGTTGCATCATCTTTTATTTTGTAACTTTTCACAACAGTGGTAAAAGCAGTAATTTACTTTAATAAAACAATCAGTATTAAACTAATCCTTTATAATCTGTCAATCTGTAGCAAGTCATAAACTACTTATGGAAGTCTTTCGTGTTTGAATCAAAACTGTTTTGTCAATGGCATCATAATTGCATGATTTCATTCATGAACAGCTGAATTAATTAAGCAAGACATTAGAGAATAATATGTTTATTCTTTTTACTTGGGGGCTTTCTTTTGTTTAGCTAGTATAGGTCATGCGAGCTGTAGCTATCATCCTTAGTCTGTTGCCCCTAATGCTGTCCAGCTGTTAACAAGGTGTAACGGCTTGACCTAGAAACTTGTTAGGTTTTATCCAGGTAGGTGTTCGATAGCTCCTTGCATACCAAAAATTAGGTCATTGTGACTTATATTCTGTGTTAACCATACTTTTGTGTGTTTTTAGCTTTCATAAAATCAGATTTGTGTTAGTTTTCTTGGCTGCAAAACAAAATTTGTGCACTCAACCTCTAAAAAATTGTGTATCA
This sequence comes from Sipunculus nudus, assembly GCA_026874595.1. Lineage (NCBI taxonomy): Eukaryota > Metazoa > Annelida > Sipuncula > Golfingiida > Sipunculidae > Sipunculus > Sipunculus nudus. The sequence continues at coordinate 83,629,371 of CM049309.1, read as the reverse complement.
TCCAGGCATGGCCAAATTTCAGATTTGGGTAACCCATTTTCAGGTTACCCACTTTTGAAACTGGGTAACCCATTTTGATTGGGTAACCTATTACATGTTTCAGATCACTTCGACTCTGAACATTAAACTGAAACAAGCAGTATGTGATTGAACCAGTGATTGTTAATAACTTAAAGTTGGAAATAAAGATTCAATTAAAAAACTTTATTTTATAAGTTTTATTTAATAAACCATCAACAGGGTAGAAATATTCCTTAAATTGCCAAAAGTAAGCAAATAGCCGGGTTTTCTTACTTAACATTTATCAGTACCCACCCCTTGTGTGTAACTCTTATGCATGCTGATAAAGTAGCAGCTGGTGTTATTTCAAATTAAAAAGTGCTCTATAAAACATGTGCAACAACTTGTACAAGCAAATTGGACAGATGAAAGCTGCCTCCCCTGTGCCTTACTAATTTGTGAAAATGCTGAAAACTAAGACTATCTGAACTTTTTTTTCTATTTAATTTTAAATAAAGTTAATTTGTCATTTGAAGACCAACAAATTTAAATGTTTTGCCTTTTGATTCCTGTTCAAATACATTTTTGTTGTCTCAATTTAAAATACATAATGTTAACAACATATATTCTGTGTTTATAAAAAGGTCAAAGGTTCAATGATATTTATTTAAATTGTTACCAAATGTTACCAATTGTTAACAGAATTTTCTTTCTGATTTGTTATTTGAAATTGTATGTTATAAAACAAAGTCATTGGAAAATAATGACGATCTGGTGGGGTTGGTGTGGTCAAAACCGCTTGTCAGTGTAAAAATTCTCAAAACCTGATATTCCAAATATGATATTTGATATCTGGTAATTTTCAAGATTTTAAAACAGTTCTAATCCGTAATCATTTCTGAAAGTTTATTAATATAAATTCTAATAACTCATAGACTGTGGTGATTATTGCACCCACTATGTTGAAAAATCGATCACTTGTTTGATGTCACGTCTTTGGAGTGCATTTCAAAACGATCTTGCCCCATGAGTGAGCAGTGAGGCCAAAATATATCTGAAGAAATTGTATGGAAATGCATATACACTCATCAACTGGCTATTCCAAAACACAACCCTGCCCTGTCTTTATACCATATAATACCAGGGGGTTGAAGCAAATCATGGCACGGCGGCCTGACATCTGGCCGCCAAGCTGTGAATTGGTTACTGTAAATACACGGTTAAGCCCAGTCTTTCTACATACAAAGGGTACACTTGGGTTAAATTGAACACAAAGTTTTTACAGTTTAGTTGAAAGAATATATTCACAGTATTTTTTTGTGAGAAATATTTATAAATCTCATCAATTTCCAAAGCTTTTGTTCAAGAAATTTAGGAGAATGAGAAACTGTTCACCCTAAATCAAACATAAACAAAGCTGCAACCAAAATCTCAAAATATATTGGAATCCTAAATAAATTAAAAGATTATCTACCTATTCATATACTTAAAATTATATTATAATAATCTATCACAATTAAATTATGGAATTCTGATATGGGGCTTTGATATTAATAGATTAGAGAAACTCCAAAAAAAGGCATAAGAATTATCACAAATAGCAAATACAATGCCCACACTGAACCAATTTTTAAATCATTATAAATCCTTAAAATTTATTTCATCTTCAAACTAAATATATGAAAATTTTACTATAATTACTGCCATGAAGCGCTACAAAAATAAATGTTTACAAACATTTAATTTTTCAACAAGGACCATGACACACGAACATGACACAAGACAAAGATACACTCATTACAAATAAAACCAGAACTAAGACAGCAGACAGCTGTCTGAGAAACATAACACCAAAAGTCATAAATGAAACCAACCAAATCATTGTTGACAAAATCTTCACTCATAGTCTTCAAGGTTTGATTTGCTACATCAAACAACATTTTATAAGTTCATTTAAAGACAAATGCCTCCAGATAAACTGCTAAATCTGTAACATAATTTAGTATAAGCCAAAAAAAAAAAAAAAATTGTTTTTCTTTTTTTTATAAATAACAAACTAATTTAAGTAATTCAAGTTGTAAATCTTCCCATCTTTTCACAAATTTCATCATAAAATCATATAGTCTCAAAAATTAAGAAATGAATAATCGTTAAACCTCCATATTTATGTGCAATTTCTCTCTGTCCATGTGTCATACACAGGTGGCTGTTGTGTTAGCAGATTAAAATCCTTAACAACAGTCTCCAGACATAATAAAAACAAAAATATTGACAAATTGAATAGATTTTGTATGAATACATTACTTTCATGTCGAATAAAATATTTTTCTCTTTCTCTATAAATCCAGTTTGGGTAACCTCCTGCCAAACCAAACAATTGTTCCCCCAATTTGGCCATGCCTGATCATTTGTACATTTAACATTGTTATCATTTAAAAAATGAACAAAATCCGCCCAGCCATGAAGTTCTTCAGAACTTTTTTTTTTAAGTTTTATATTAAAATTATGCAATAAAAGAACAGTTTCAATTTGTCACTGGTTCATTAACCACTATGATGATTATCAAACCACTATATGAACTCTCAATAAATCTTATAACTTGAGCTTAAAATTGCCATAAAGTGTCACATTGTCTGTTTCAAGAAGTATATGTAAAATGGTTATTTTAAGATGATTAATTTATTATTAATCCCTCTTATTAATCCCATTTTATGGAACTCTGTTTTACTGATCTTGCCGAAATGTAATGCAGAAATTCCAGTGATCTTGCCAAAATGTAATGCAGAAACTCCTGTCTTGAATGTCCTTAAGTCCAGAATATCTTTGTCCAAAGTGTCTTAGATGGATAAGTCCTGTCTAACATATCTGTCCACCAACACTTTAATCCACCACTTTTAATTTAAATTATAACCTAATTATATGTCACTAGCGAAAAGGCAGTTTATGGACACTGCTTGATGTTAGCTGGCTGTCACACACCCTCTGTTTGCGCAGTTGGTACCACTGTGCCAAGCCAAGCCAGCTATAAAAAGGATTGCTTTTGTGGATGGAAGGTAGCACTAAATGGACCATAGCCAGAATGTGCCAGGCTGATTTATTCAAGAAATGGCTATTTGTTTGTGTGCTGGGTAGGGCAAGAGAGCCAGCCTGCACCGGGAAGACCTGTGGGATGTAATCTGTCTAGCCCATTTTGTAAATAGGCTGTATCCAAACAGTTATAAGCCTACACTTCACCTCAGTTGCTGGGGTTGACTCTTCTCACCTGCTTGCTGTCAATCAAATTTTCCTGCTTGTGGCCCCGCCCAGTTCTGATTTCTCAGGTCCTACAGCACAGCTTAGCAGCATTTTACTACATTTACCCACACACACTTTTAGAACAGAAAATGTCAGTACAGCCTCCCTTACACATCAATGCATAGAACAGTTTTATGTCAGTATAGACCTTCAAAGTCAGGATAGAATGTGCTGTAGGAAATTTGTTTGTATTTTTAGCTCAGCTGACTATAAGTCATCTGAGCTATAGTCGTGGTCCATTGTCCGTCGTCCATCCGTCTGTCCGTCCGTAAGACTGGCACGTTTCGACACCATTGGACCTACGAATCTGAAATTCGGCTTACAGTTAGATGTCCCCAAAATCTCCTACCATGCTGAAAATTTGGTCAGTAGGACTTCATTCCTTCGAGATATTAAGGAAAAACCTCAATTTTTTATTAGAAATCTATTTTCACACTTCAGGACTGCCTAATATCAAAACCACTCATCTGGTTTTCTTCATATTTACCATAAATTAACCTCTATATAGTTCCTATGTACATGCCAGAAATTAAGTCAGTATTATTTAATTTTAAAAAGTTATAGGCCCAAACAAAATGAACTTTGTAAAAAAATCAGGAAAGATATTTGGTCACTTAAGACCAAAAGTGTAAAAGGGACTTTTTCTCAGTAATACAACTTTAATTAGTCAAATTTAATTGTATACCAAAAATTAGATCAAAATCTGTTAAACTTTTTTAAATATTGGCAGAAATATAAAATTGGTACCTTAAATTTTGCCCAAATTTGACCATGGCACGTTTTTTTCTTGCACCTGCTGTGGATTTAATTTTCAAAGCATGTTTTTATTTGCATTTCAACTGTTAAAACCAAAAATTTGAAATCAGTTGATCAAAAACTGTAGATTTTATTCAAGTTTTCAAGCACCATGTCACATATTGTTTACATCATGCTAGTATTATACAGTTAGCTAGAGCTCTGCTACCCAGCTTCAGCTCTAAGTTCCTTAAATTTGGCATACAGTTAGATGTCTCCAAAACCCTCTACCATGCCAAGAATTTGGTTACTAGGACTTAATTCCTTCGAGATATTAATGAAAACCTTATTTTCCATTAAAAACCCATTGTTACACTTTAAGACTGCCTAATATCAAAACCACTGATCTGACTTTTATCATATATAATATACATATTTTTCTATACATTAGCTATGCACATGCCAGAAATGATGTCAGTATTGCGTAATTGTTTTAAGTTATGGGCCCAAACATAATGCACTTTTTAAAAAATCAAGAAATATATTTACTCCCTTAACAAGAGGATTGCTGAAGCTAGAGATTTTTTGTCAGGGATGTAACATTATTTAATCAAGATTCAATTGAATACCCAAAATTAGTTCTGAATTTTTCAAATTTTAAAAGTTATTAGTATAAATATAAAATTAGTACCTTAAATTTTGCCCAACTTTGACCATGGCATGTTTGTTTCCTGAGAGCACTGTTGATATAATTTTCATATCATGCACACATAAGGATTTCATCTTTGTAGTTAAGATAGCTGAAAGAAATTGGCAAAATATTGTAGCTTTTATTAATGTTTTAATGAGACTATGTCAGACCAAGGCTAGCTAGCCCCTCTTCAGTCACCTGTATGTTGACCTTGTTGACCTTTCATCAAATTATGCACGCTTGAGGCAAGACATACACTGGGGCAGCCAAGCAGGTAATGCCCAGCCACAGTTGATCAAGGTGTCCAACCCAACTCATCTAATAGTTGTTTTGAAAAACAACATAACAATAAACAATAAATTAATAAATTTTTATTGGTTTTTAATAACAAATGAAAGAAAAATTAATAGAAAGGAATTTGTTAGTTGATGAGTAACAGGAAATTAACTTGCAGTTACTGATGATGTAAGAATCTTGTATGGATGGATAGAATGTCAATGTCAGTGTTATTCCAAAGAACACCATGCAGTCACCTATGGTATTTTTCAGTTCAATTTTAATGATAAAAAAATAAATCATATTATTCATTACTAATCATTAGGGATCATATGAAGGAAATTAATGATAGACAAAGATGCAGTTGATAATATTAATCTAGATTCCTACTGTGTCTAGTGTGTAGATTGATGTGAAAGTAGTCCAAAATTAATATATTACATTTATGTTTTTTTTTAATATAAAAAAAGCCATAAAACCAGGTACTTATGATCATTATTTAAATTTGTGAATTTTGTATATTATGGATTCTCAACATCATTGTTTGGCTAAAACTAAATAAATACTAGACATGGTGCGAATGCTTTGCAAATGTATTTGAGTATAAATATGAATATGTACTGCATTAAAAAATTTTATTGCATAAGAATGGGAATTCAGGTAAAAAATGAAAATATTCGAACACCAGTGCAGATACTTTCAAAATGTATTCATGAATGCATTCATGAATATATTCTATAATATTATTTCAATAATCATTTCCATTATATTTTATTTTAAAAAATCATATAATTTTCTTATTATTTTTTTTAATAACAATTATATTGGCACTATATTTGTTATTAAAATTTAATAAATAGTTAAACTCTTTTATTATATGTGCTGCTTATAAGTTATATGGCCAAGTCAAAATCTGTGTGACAATAGCACTCCATTTGTTAATAAAATAAATGAAATCAATCCTCTTCCTTGTCTCCAAAGATACTATCAAAATCATACATAAGCTAAACACCAACAACTCATAATAAAGCTTATATTTATTACCACACAAAACCAGCATGTGCCTCATTCCCAAATCACATTTTTAGCTCAGCTGACTATAAGTCTTCTGAGCTATAGTCGTGGTCCATTGTCCGTCGTCCGTCCGTCTGTCCGTCCGTCCGTCCGTCCGAAGATGTGGCACGTTTTGAAACCGTAAGACCTAGGAATCCAAAATTCGGCATAATGTTAGATGTCCCCAAGATCTCCTACTAAGCCGAAAACTGGGTGTTTGCAACTTCGTTCCTTTGAGAAATTAAGGAAAAACCTCAATTTTTTATTAAAAACCTATTTTCACACTTCAGGACTGCCTAATATCAAAACCACTCATCTGTTTTACCTCATATTTACCATAAATATTCCTCTATATAGTTCCTATGTACATGCCAGAAATTATGTCTGTATTATTTAATTTAAAAAAGTTATGGGCCCAAACATAATGCATTTTGTAAAAAATCAGAAAAGATATTTGATCACTTAACACAAAAAATGTTAATGCTATGGACCTTTTTTCCAGTAATATAACTTTAATTAATCAAAATTAAATTGTATACCCAAAATTAGATGAAAATCTTTTAAATTTTTTAAAATATTAATAAAAATAAAAAATTGGTACCTTAAATTTTGCCCAACTTTGACCATGGCACATTTTTTTCCTGTAAGTACTGTAGATTTAATTTTCACAGCATGTTTTTGTTAGCATTTCAACTGTTAACACCAAAAATTTGAAACCAGTTGATTAAAAACTGTAGATTTTAATCAAGTTTTCAAGCACCATGTAACATATTGTTTACATCAAGCTAGTGTTATGCAGTTTGCAAGAGCTCAGCTCCCCAGCTTCAGCTCTAAGTTCCTTAAATTCGGCATACAGTTAGATGTCTCCAAAATGCCCTACCATGCCAAGAATTTGGTCACTAGGACATTCGAGATATTAATGAAAAACTTCATTTTTCCATTAAAAACCCATTGTTACACTTCAAGACTGCCTAATATCAAAACCACTGATCTGACTTTAATCATAAATAATATACATATTTTTCATTCTCTATGGACATGCCAGAATGATGTCAGTATTGCGTAATTGTTTTAAGTTATGGGCCCAAACATAATGCACTTTGTAAAAAATCAAGAAATATATTTACTCCCTTAACAAGAGCATTGCTGAAGCTAGAGATTTTTTTGTCAGGGATGTAACATTATTTAATCAAGATTCAATTGAATACCCAAAATTAGTTCTGAATTTTTCAAATTTTATTTAGTATAAATATAAAATTAGTACCTTAAATTTTGCCCAACTGTGACCATGGCACGTTTGTTTCCCGTGAGCACTGTTGATATAATTTTCATATCATGCACACAAAAGCATTTCAGCTTTTTAGTTTAGAAAGCTGAAAGAAATTGGCCAAAAATTGTAGCTTTTATTAATGTTTTTTATGAGACCCTGTCAGACTTTGGCTCTCTCCAGCCCCTCTTGAGTCACCTGTATGTTGACCTTGTTGACCTTTCATCAAATTATGCACGCTTGAGGCGAGGCATACATGGAATCCAGGCAGCTTATGGCAAGCCACAGTTGATCCAGGTGTCCAACCAAACTCATCTAGTAGTTTTAACCAAGAACATAACAAAAAACAATAAATTAATAAATTTTTATTGGTTTTTAATAACAAATTAAAGAAAAATAGAAAAGGAATTTGTTAGTTTATAATAACAGGAAATTAACTTGCAGTTACTGATGATATAAGAATCTTGTATCGATGGGTAGAATGTCACATATTCCAAATAACACCATGCAGTCACCTATGGCATTTTTCAGTTCAATTTTAATGATAAAGAAGTAAATCATATTATTCATTACTAATCATTAGGGATCATATGAAGGAAATTTGACAAAGATGCAGTTGATAATATTAATCTAGATTCCTGCTGTGTCAAGTGTGTACATTGATGTGAAATTAGTCCAAAATGAATTTTTTACAGTTATTTTTTAATATAAATAAAAGCCATAAAACCAGGTACTTATGATCATTATTTAAATGAGTGAATTTTGTATAATCTGGATTCTCAACATCATTGTTTGGTGAAAACTGAATAAATTCCAGACATGGTGCAAATACTTTGTAATTGTATTTAAATACGAATATGATTTTGTACTCCATTATAAAATTTCTTGCATAAAGAATCGGAATTCAGGTAAAAATGAAAATATATGAATACTCGTGCAAATACTTTCAAAATGTATTCATGAATGCATTCATGAATATATTCTTTAATATTATTTTAATAATCATATCAGTTATATTTCATTTTAAAAAATCATATGATTCTCTTATTATTTTTAATAAAAATTATATTTGGGGCAATATTTGTATTTTTTTTAATAAATAGTTAAACTCTTATATTATATGTTCTGCTTATAAGTTATATGGTCAAGTCAAAATCTGTGTGACAATAGTACTCCATTTTTTAATAAAATAAATGAAATCAATCCTCTTCCCTGTCTCCAAAGGTACTATCAAAATCATACATAAGCTAAACAACAACAACTCATAATACAGCTTATATTTATTACCACACAAAACAAGCATGTGCCTCATTTCTAAATAATATTTTTTCATCATATATAACAGCTGAGCGTCGTGACCCATAGGTCCCTTGTTTATCATATATAACAGCTGAGCGCTGTGACCCATGGGTCCCTTGTTCTTTCTTCTTAAGATAATAAGGAACTGGGTCTGTTCTATTTGCTAGCATATGAAATCTCTGTGCATAGTTTATAAGATTTATAAAAGGTTTAAAGATTGATAATAGATAAAATGTTGATGTTAGTGTCACAAAGAATTGTTATCATTTCATGAAAACAAAATACCTTGATTTTTCCCTGGTGAATTTTCAAAATTCCAGAGTATTAACTAAGACATTGTTTTAATTTGGACACATTTTCAGTATTGACTGAATCTTAAAATCATTCTTAAAAAACATCCAAACTACCATCCAGTGATAACCATCTAAATAACACCAGAACCACCATCCAGTGTAATCACCTAAAAACCACCAGAACCAACATTCAGTGATAACCACCTAAAAACACCAGAACCACCAGCCAGTGATAACCACCTAAAAACCATCAAACCACCATCCAGGTAATAACCACTTAACAACCACCAGAACCACCATCCAGTGTAATCACGTAAAAACACCAGAACCACCAGCCAGGTAATAACCACTTAACAACCACCAGAACCACCATCCAGTGTAATCACCTAAAAACACCAGAACCACCAGCCAGTGATAACCTCTTAACAACCACCAGAACCACCAACTAGCGATAACCACATTTAACCTCCAGAACCACCATCCAGTGATGACCACCGAAAAACCACCAGAACCACCATCAAGTGATAACCACACAAAAACAGGCAGAGCCACCTTCTAATGATAACCACCTAAAAACCACCAGAACCACCATCCAGTGGATAGGCTTATTGGACAGGAGCCAAATAAAACAGATTGAACACATTCCATTCTTAACCAGTCAAAGTTTCTGTCTTTTCAATTATTTGAATTATTTTTCACTGATTTTCTTTCTTATCCCAGAGTTGATAAATGGACACTGATTATCTAGGTTTCCCTCATTTTCAGGATGGCTTTGAACCCAGTTCTCATCAGACCATTCTGCATTTCCAGAAATACCTGCATTTCTGGTACACAAAGTGGCACCCATATTTATTTGGAGAAATTAAACATGAAAACAGGTTATGGAGAAAATTTTATCACAACTTGCACACCCCAAGGCATGGTCACAGCATTTTCAGGAGAGGGATGTCACCATGGAACTTCTATTAGACTGAATTGCTTGGTGTATGTGATGTCATCTTAACTTACTTTTGAACTAATATTATGCATTTTTTCTCACAAATGCAGCTTTTGATTTCTCAACTAAATTGGTTTAAAAGAACCATTGCCAGAAATCAGTCAGACAGGGGTATATGAATTAAAGAGTATAGTGATAATTAACCTCAAGTATAGTCATGTATGATCCTAGAAAAATTACTTGTTTTAATAATGGCATAGGTATTTGTGTACTGATGATCTGTTGGTTTCACAGCTATGCATGTCAGTCAGAGGTGACATATCTAACACTGCAGCCAAAAACCGCAGATATGTATAGTTCACTATGTATCCTTCTTGTCATTTTGACCTGTGTGATGACTAGGTCTTGACACATTTCATTTCATAACATTAAAGATGGTGTCTTCCAGAGAGAGTGTCTGTTATATTCATTTACATTCTGGCTGCTTCCGATTTCAGTTTCAATAAGTGGATTTTTCTGTTTTTAGCTCAGCTGACTGTAAGTCAACAGAATGGCGCTTTGTCCGTCGTCCGTCTGGTAGTCTGTTAGCAGGGCACAAATCGTAACTGATGGTCCTAGAAACTTCTAAGTGGACATCCAGGGAGGTCAATAAAAAAATTCCTGGAAACCTGAAATTAGGTCACTGCGACCTATATCCTCCAAACTTCGGGGCTTGTAAATACCCCCCCGAATAATAAAAAATTTTATACAAAACCTCCAATATCTTGATTATTAATGCATGGATTGTCATGAAACTTGCCTTGAATATTTACCATGACTAGTTTTGTCAGTTTTCAAAAAAGTGGTGGCACCACCTGTATTTTTTCTTATTTTTACGAATATATTTCTATTTTATTTATAATAAAATAACAAAAATCACGTCAGTTTCTAAGCTATGATTCCATCTAGTGTTTCTTAAAACCTGGTGTGTTAATTGATCACAAATGGATGCCCTATAGTAATCTCCCTGTCTGATTAGCTGTTCATCTGTCTGTCTGTCTGTCACTCTGTCCATCCATACAAAGTTGTTTCAAGATGATAACTCCAGGTTGGATCGACATATGGATTTCAAACATGACTTACACATGGCCTACCACTAAAGAAAGATTCTGTAAGATTTTTGGGTCATGAGGTCAAAGGTCAAGGTCACAAGACTCACTTATTTAAAAAGATTATGGCTGCATTTTAAGCCAAGCTTTTCATCCCAACCTTTTCATCTTGCACATTTAGCTGACTTGCCAGTATAGGGAGGGCATAATTGAATTCAGGGTCACAAGGATAAAGGTCAAGGTCACAGGGGCCATCTGTTCACAAATTAGTTTCCAGATGATAACCCCAGTTTAGTCTGACATATTGGTTTTAAACTTAACTTATATATGGCTCACCACTAAAGTAAGAACCCTGTCAATTTAAGGGTCCAAAGGTCAAATGACCTATTTCTTTAAAAGGAATATGTATGCAATTCAAGCCAAACTTTTCATTACAAACCTTCCATCTTCAAGATATTACTCACCTGCCAAGAGAGTAAGATTCTTTTCGATATTGAGTCATAGGGTCAAAGGTCAAGGTCACAGGGCCCATCCATTCAAAAACTTGTTTATGGATGATAATTCTCCTTTGGGTAGACAGATTGGCTTCAAACTTGATTTATGAATGACCCACCACTTAAGTAAGAAATATTTTGATTTTCAGGGTCCAGAGTTCAAAGGTGAAGGTCACAGGAGCCATATCTTTAAAATGATTGTGGATGCAATGTAAATCAACTTTTCATCCCAAACTTTCCATCTTTCACACATGGCTTACTTGCCCCAAGTGGAAGAAATCTGTTGATATTGAGGTTACCTGGTCAGAGGTCAAGGTCACTGGACCCACATTTTTTAGAAGATTGTTAAAATAATCTAAATGCTGCAAGTCATGGATAATAAGTTCTCAGATTTTTTGGTCACAAGGTTATTGGTTAAGATCACAGGACCGTCATTCTGAAAAATTTCTTTAAAAATATCCTTATAGACAAATACAGCTGAGCGTCAAGACCCCTGGGTCCCTAGTTAAATTTCTATATTTTTTTTACCCAACTGAGTTTCATGAGACTTCATGTCCCATGATTTTTGTTAAATATAAATGTATATAGTATGATATTCCTATAATTGGTGAAGTTACAATTCCTTTTTAGTGAATATTTCATTCAGCATGTGTTATCAATTTGTACGTGTATTTCTTGCATCAACTTCAAATCTAAAATTAGGTTACTTTTATATAAAGAAACTTGTGATGATAGAATTTAAAAAAAAAGGTGGCTTTGCATTGTTTATAAATTGTAAAGAGAAATTATAGCTCCCATTGTGGATCAGAATGTGTTTCAAAAGATATTTGCCAATCTTCAGTTAGGTTTGGCAGAAAATGCACACTTTCACCTGACATACTTGATTATTTTTTTAAATACCAGTAACCTCCTAGTAAATAAAGTATTAAACACATGTACAATTTAGTTTTTGATCAAATTTTAGCCAAAATTGTATTAATTTGAAACTTGAGTACTGAAAACATTTATATACCTGCTTTAATAATTTCAACTTCAGATTCTTGTATGTTCTTGTATGATTTTTACAAAAATAGGTTTATTATATAGCCAATGCTCTAGTACAAGATCTTGTACAGCATCCATTACTGTAAAGTTTAATTTTAAATGAACCTTCACTCCCTAAAAATTTTCTTTCAGTGAGATCGAGAACCTTGTAATACCTTGTATAAGATTTTTTTAAGCTCAGCTAGCTATAATTATTAAGTCATCTGAGCTATAGCGATGGTCCTTTGGCTGTTTTCTAGGTGTCACTCCATTTACAGGGCACATTTTGAAACTGTTGGACCTGTTTTTAAATATTTGATAATTATGAATATACTTTTCCTGCTGTAAGCACTGTTGCCATAAATTTGATATCATGTGTGTATATGCAGAAGTGTTCTCCTCTTTCTTCCTTATTCTATAACTGACAGGTGTTCATTCATTCTCATGGTTATTTCATGCACATATTACTGTCACATAGCTAAAATAATGATAGTTCTAGAATATTTGATCATAAGAGACTCCTGCATCTTTGATATAGTTCATAAAAGTATTAGTTTGGCGAATATATATTTAATATTTGATTATCACCAATTAGCTGGGCCATTTCCTCTAAGCTTTTCAAATGCTAATATATATATATATATATATATATATATATATATATATATATATATATATATATAAAAAATAAGTATATTTCACATTTGCTAAAATTTTCTAAAATTCAGCTGAGCCACGTGACCCAGGGGTCCCTTGTTTAGTTTTATTGCTACAGACTTATATCTTGCTGGATCATAAAAGGAGTACTTGCTTTGGCATTAGGAGATTTATTTTTTGCTATAGTAGCTTTCAGAGGCCTATTATTGTTGAGTGATATTGTGTATATTTTCAAATTTTCTATTCCCTTTCTATGAGATACAAGCTCAAAGCTTTAAATTCTTTAATAATGCTAATGGCACTGTAGAAATCAATTTCTCTAAACCATCTAGGATTCCTCTGCAGCAGAATTTTAATGGACTTGTGTTTGTTTTTAACAGGTTTCTGTGCCCTGGGAGAAGTTAGGAAGACTGGCACCAGCAGCACAACACCGCAGCTGATTGGTGGTGACCCAGACAGTATAATTAGGTGACAGTTGACCTGTTACCATGGAGACCAAAAGGGCAGCGACCCCAGTTGACCTGGATGCTGAATCTGGGGTAATTATCAGTGAACTTTAAAAGATATGGTGTGATAAGAATAATGAGGTGGAATGTGTTGGTAGTGCACTTGTGATTTTTTTTCACATCTTACACTGCAGCAGAGCAAGAGTAGTAAAAGATACACCTATAGTGACTTATAGGTGAAATTCAGTGCAGAATGTTGGAGACACCACACAATGTTGTCCATTTGAAAAATGTCCCATTTAAATTATATTAGATATTCTTCATTTCACTAAAACTGCTTGTTAAAAATGTGTCCTGGGAGTCTAGACATAAAGCTTTAATTCTTAAAATGTGTGACTTCTAATGTTCATCTGCAGATGAAATTAAATCATTTTGGCCCCAATTCCTGCAAGTACATAGAAAAAGATGCAATGAAAACATTATTTCAGCCATCCATGCATGTCCACAGCAGTGCTGATATATAGGCTGTTTTTATTTATTATCTCATTTTCAAAATAATGTTTCTACTTTAATTTTCAAGAGTAGATTTAAATGTGACAAATTTGATAAACATAATTGATCATTTATGTGATTTTATTTAAATATTTGTTATATATTATCCTACACAGCTATCACTTATGTGAATGTCATGTGTGAATGAAAATAATCCCATTTAAGGTTAACACTGTGGGACTGTTAATGAGCAATAATGGCATTGAAAGTGCACATGGTAGCCTTGATCAAAATCTCTTTCAACAACAAAGGGTCAATCAGCTTCAAAGAATTTTTTATATGGTTTTAAACTTTTTATTGCATTTTTCATCAGGAAAATGACTGTTTATTATGTTTTTGATGGGTTAGTTTTATTTTATATGTTTATTAGTGTATGTATGCATGATATCTTTTTTGCCTACATTATCTATACAGCAGAAGATTAAAAAAGAAACCTTCCAAATGACCAACAGATTTGCATAGGAATTTGGCATTTTCTGTGTTTTATATATTCTCTGTTGGCACAATATGATTTGTATGTGTGTGCACAGTCTAACAGGTACTCAGGTGAAATATGTTGTTTATATTTCATTGACTAGCAGTTTTGTTGCAGTTCTCATCATTTCACTTTATATCAAGTCAGAAACAATTTTGTCCCATTTAATATTAAATGAGTTTAGATCTGTGAGAAAGAGGCGTAAAAATTGAACCAATAAGAAGCAGGAAAAAATTATTAGGAATTATATGATGAATGCTGAATGTCAGATAACAGATGACATTTTATCAGGAGATAATATGATAAACTGTGTATAGACTGCAGAATCAAAATTTTTATTGGTGCCCTTTTCTAACTGGTGGAAAAAATACATCCATATTGTGAAAACTAACCTTTGAGATATAACTAACAGTTGGAGCAAAGGGTTAGACAGCAGTGTGTGATGTTTTACAATTGACTGACATGTTGAGGTGAGAGACCAAGAATTCTCAGCCATGCCAGAAACTGAACAACCTTGTACTAGTCTTGCCAGACTGTATGTATGTCCCAGGACAGATGTATGTTCTGTCTACACCAGGGGTGTGCTGTGGTAATGTAGGCTTGGCTTGGAAAGCTTGAGGAAATCTGGTGGTAAGTGGCCACTTGTGATGATGAGTTCTCCTACTGATGAGCTTCTCAGCACACTCTTACTGGCCTGCTGGTTACCCAGAGAAAAATTACTCTCACCATCTGACAGCATGTCTGGTGAGAACTGCTGGGTGCTAAATATTGCCATGATTATTTGCCTCAACTTTGTTTCACATCAGTGAAGATTACCAATTGCTAGATTTTAGCAACCTCAAATTCATAATTTAGATCTGGTTCATGCATATGTGGGACTGATGAAATATCAACCAACAACTCATGTGATGATAAACTACGTTTGAATAATTGATGAAGGAAAATATAAATACTGAAAATTTTAACTTTCATAAATGTACTTGTAAACAGGGTTCTTCCTTCCTTTTTCCATTATGAAAGAAAATACATTTTTCAATCTTTTATATTAAAAACAGTTCTCTTATTACATGATGTCTTTTTTGGAGGGAACTGTATTGCTTTAGCAGCATCATAAAAGACTCTAGCTGTTGTTTTTTTAATTTTTGCAAATAAGAATCCTGCTTTTCAAAATATCATGTGTATGATATTGACATCCAAAAAAGGTTAGACATTTTTACTATCACCAGTGACAACAAGGGTTAATATTTCCTGAATAATGAATTTATTTTGCTTTCACCCCATGCTTCTATAAAAGAAAAATTATGATATGCAGACAGGGGTACAAACATTCACATGGGAAACACTATGTAACTGGTATAATCTGTGTATTAATCAGGGATCGCCTAGTATTGTGGCTTGGTTGCCCTATCACAGCACGTGATTTTGTGTCATGATCATGCTTGTGGTCCGCCTGTGGTTAGCTGAGACATGGATCTGTGGTTTCTGGGTGTTACTCATTCAGGAAGTTTCCATACAACCTCCCATCATCTATGCTGTTGCCCGGAATTTAATCAGTCCAGACAGAATGGTATTTCCAAAGCTTTAAGCACTTTTACTTTCTAAAAGTTGTTCTTATTAATCTTTATTTATCCAGTTTAGTTGTCAGTTTGCAATAGATACGTAAATAGGCATTCAGTGACATATAAACATGCTGGTAAAATATAATGAATAATTTTATAAAATTATTTCAGAAAGGCAGTCAGAGATGAATAAATATAACATTTGACAAGGTTTCATCAAATAAAAGAAAGACTTCTTCCTTAACTGCAGCTTAAGTTGTTGCATCAGCTGTTACATTATTACATGTTGAAGATTCAATCCCAGAATTCAAAATATGATAAAGGGTTGCAGTCTCTGTATATCCTAAGGATCAAATTATTTATCTAATCTGTAGAAATTAAGTTTACCCTGGCCATACATTTAAGCAATATAGGCAGTTCATGCCCAGAATATTTTCTACACCACTGTGACATAGGTAAACTAACTTATATATATGTGTATTGCATAAGTCCTTGCACAAGGATACAAATTCACAAAATGTTAATATTCCCCAAGTAGAAGGGAATAGGAGGGTGACATGTGGGTGGGGTTTAGCTCAAGCCCCGGTTTATCATGAGATGTTGTTGCAAACAGTTGTTTACCAAACCACTCTGAGCAGGACCACTATTTTTTTACACATGGACATAAATAAAGGGAGTACTCAGTAGCCTATGAATCAAAGTTAGGTTGTTCCTGACTATTTTCAGAAGATGTTCAAGAAGACTACATGTGTTAATTATTGCATTGGGAAAGTTTTAGAATTTTCAGCATTATTTTTAAATTTGTTTATTTCATCATTTGAAACTTGTAAATGCCTGCAATAAATCATCAGTGGACTATCTTCCTTTTATCAAGGCTTTGGTGGCTATGCTTCAAGAGACCTTGCTTAATTTAGCTACTCTAGCATCTATTTCATGAATAATGAACAAAGAATTCAACCAGTCAGATTATCATGTCACTTTCTCTGCACAACAGCTAGAACAAATTTTTATTCTTTTGAGATTGGAGGTTTGATTTTCCAGAAAGGTATCAGTAATCTGACCAGTCAAATAAAGCCTTGTAAACCTGTTCCATTTCTGGTGAATATGTTATACTCCAGACAGCTTGTGTACAGTTTAGACTATTTGGTATTGTTTACATTTGATATGTTGGATTTGGTCACATGCAGGTTTGTTCATTATTTGTGAAATAGAAAATATAGAGTGGCTTGAAAAAGCAAGATTCTCAGAAAGTGTAGCTGCCAGAGCCCGATTTTTTGGTAAATGCAGTTGACCTGCCCTTGAACATCAGATATTTTCACATCAAAATATATCCAGGAATTTAGGGTTAAATTCATCAATGTGTGTCTGTTCAGAGTGATTTGGCTGTTACAAAGTCATTCTTTTTGCCTTGAGCTATAACACTTGAAGTTTTTCTTGGTGATTTATTCTGGCATATTGTCAGTCTTCTTATCAACTGTGGAATGTGAAATTATGTTGTAGATACAGATTAATTAGATTATAATAGTGTTAATTAATACCTTTTTCCAAGGCTCCTGTTCTGGTCTATATTAATTTAGTCAGTATGACAAATTGAGGCAGAGTAAGATATGTAAATATTAAAATCAGTTGAAATTTGATAATTTGATCATTATTAAATTGTCAGTATAAGTGGATTGATTCCAGATTACGGTTTTATTTTTGTAAAATGCTTGTATTCCACTTTTTACACTCATATGGTGCTGTAGGAAGTCTGTCAGGAATAAAAAGCTGCAGGTTTATGTCCTGTTCTGCTGTCTTGGTCCAGTTTACATCCTACTTTATGCATCATTTCAAAATGTGCAGTAAGTAACCATGCAGTCCTTTTATGTTGGAATGTTAATGGAACATGACAGGTAGGATGTAAGGGTAATTATCAGCCAGGTAAACCAGCTCTGGTGTCAGCAGGTGCAGCCATGCAGGTTGAACTCTGCATGGCATTTCTGTTATATTTCCGTGGACAAGGGGGGGGGGGGGGGCATGCTACAGGACTATATATTTAAGGCTATATTTAAGTCTGCCCTCAAATGAAATTGTTCTGTTTGGTACTCGGTCTGTTTCCAAGCTTAATCATGAATTTCCTTAAATTTTGTGGATTGGGTCATGAATATATATGGATACATATCAAGATGCAGTTGCAGGATTTTCATGTCTCCATGAATATATATTGGACCTGTGGATCAAGATGCAGTTGCAGGATTTTTATGCCTAGATTCACCAGTGGCCAGGGGATATAGTTTTACCCATGTCCTTCATTTAGAAATACAACAGTTTGCATATACATGAACTTTTTTGGCAAGGCCTGCAGATATTGAATTTCAGTGCGTGGTTGGTTGATGATGAGTTTAAAGTCATGTCCAGAGTGTGTCCAAACTGACCTACTTCTGATGGTATGACAGCTGCTCAACTGAAAAATAGAAAATGTTGTGACTTTTTTTTTTTTGCTCTGCCTGCATTGATATTGACCTAATTACCAGTGTGCTCAGATATGATGTCTAGTTACAAATGTATCAAATTCACTTTTAGGCTGACCTACATTATAACATAATCTTCTGAAAGTATGGTGACTCCTGGCCTTCAAATATTTAATGCATTTGTATGGACTTCTCTTTCCCCTGCCTCCTGACATTGAGACGGTTTTCAGTGTGTGGTTCATTGATGACAACTGGTTGCTGGTGGTGGCAATCAGTCAGTCCAATACATCTAGTTTTGGCATCATGTTTTGGCTGCGTTAATAAAATCACATCATGGTATAGACATAAGGCATTCTGTTTTCTTATGCAGAGCTATTATTTGTACAGAGGTTAAACTATTTAACCACTTTAGATTGCTCCACACATGTGAAAGATAAGCACAAACTTTTGTGAAGACTTGTTTATTTGAAATTATTATTTGATCCTTTCATGATCATGATTTAAGACTCCTGGAAAATTTGTTTTAAAGGTACATTGTTTATATAATTTTGAATATTTTCATATTTTTGCTTAAAAGGTTAAGCCCGGAATATCATTAAGGAAGATGCTTCCAATGGATGAAGTCACTGATTCAGACATGTTTGGCAGACACTTGTTGAGCATACTTACATAGGGCAACATATGTTTTACATAGTAAATACATGACAGGTTTCTTCATAGGAAGCCTTAACATGAATTATCAAGTTGAGATAGTATTTAAGTTTAGTACCTGTTTTAATTAACTAAGGAGCCTCGTAGACCTGGCTGGGATAATTCAGGTGGACAGGTTAGGATGTAGAAATGATTACCAACAAGATAAAGGGCTGTGTGTGTGTGAGAGGGATGCAGTGAGGGTGCTGGCCTGCCTGCCTTTGTCACTTGGCCCATGTGAAGAACATTAACACTTAGTAAGCCCTAGAAGCTGGAGTTATGATCCAGACCCTGTGTGGGGAAAACATTGTTTAATGGGAACCAGTGTCTATTGGATAGAGTAGGGCAGTTCTGTCGGGGCTGATTCTCCTGGGCGCTCTCCACTGTAGAGGACCCTTGTTGGAAAGTTCAGTTGACTGAGAGTTCACCTAGGAAGCAGGCTGATGTGGAGTCATCAGAATCAGGTATATTATTAAATCACTATATTTCCTATATCAGGTTAATGTGCCCTGTATAATATCATGATTTAATTTCATTTGTTTCAAGTATTATTTAAAAGGAAGCCCCATATGCTTACTTTTCTGTTCATACTAATGAATATAAATTATTCGGCAAGGGTTTTGGTATATTCTTTTGGAATTGTAAATATATCACTCAACACAGGTTTGGAGTTTCAGATATAACATCTCACAGACTTTCCTTATTGTGTTGGTCAACACAAGCTTAAAGCCCTCTGTACCCAGTTATACCTCTTCAGTATATATGCAGTGCCTTCTAATTTTATGAACTTTGTTACCTTCATGAAAAAGATTATAAAATTCCTGCAATTGGAGGTCTTTTTATTAATCATGTATGTAATCTATTTCAGGTAAATACATTAATTTAAAAATATTATTTATATCCTTAGATGAACTTTGAAAAACTGACTGCAAACTTTTAGGTGTGTATGATTGCTTTTTGCAACAGAAGATTTATTTTTCACATGCTGTGAAAAAGAGAATAAAAAATGAGTTCTATTATGGCTGTAATTTTCTCAAAATCCTGCCAGATTGCTGTTTAGAGTTGAGATTTCCACCATACTTCATCCTCATTAATTTGGTCAAAATAAATTTCCTTGTATACAATCAGTCATCTTTGGTTGTGTGAGCATAGCTTAAGAATAAAAAGTTTATGAATTTAAAAAAAAAAATTTACCTCATATATGTACATATGCATATGATCAGTGTATGGACAGTGTCCCTGAAGTGTATATAAATGTATGACAATCATTTTCTACTTGCAATGACATCTTTACATTTAAAGACATCTCCTGTCCAACTAAAAATATCCAAATTTAATGTTAACTGTACCAAATAATAATACATATGAGTATGGCCTATGGAGTACTGTTGTGAATATTGCGGGATATGCCTTTTGTTTTCCCTCCTATTGCAAGGATATCCAGATATATTGCTTTAGATTACCTGCAATATTACCTCATTTACATGATATGTCTACACACAAATTTTAGCTACTGTCGTTAATTTTCTGATGTATATGAAAATTTACCTCGCAAAACTCACATCTGATAAACAATATTATAGATGCTGAAAGTCATTCTACCCGAAACTAAAAGAAATTTTTCAAAGCCACCAGATCTTTTCCATGTGACAATGTGTAAAAAATATTATAGACTAATTATCTGTTATGATATGAATATTGTCTGTACTAACCAGGACACAATATTTGTGTCTTAATGACCCCTAGTTATGTCTCCCCTCCCCAAAAGGGAGACATATAGTGTTTGATCTGTGGTTGTTGTCTGCCTTGTTGTTGGCGTCATCTGTGTCATATCTTGTGATCGCAATTACTTTTTAATGACTCAACATTTTTTCATGGAATTTTAAATTTAAATTGTTTCTACCAATATCTCGGATGAGTTCGAAAACTGATCACCTGGACCTTCATCATCAAGGTCAAATAGGCCAAAATAGAATTATTTTGTGAACTCTATAACTTTTGTAGTATCACATATTTTTTTCTCAAATTTGAAACACTAATTGTTTAAATCAAGTTCTGTGAGAAGGTCGAAAACTGGTGATCGTAACCGTGATCTTCAAGGTTAAATTGGCCAGAATCAAAGTATTTGTGAACAATATAGCTTGAACCACCCGTTATATATAACTTGAACCACCCATTATATTTTCATGAAATTAAAATCATGAAATGTCTCTACCAAAATCTCCGACAAGTTTGAAAACTGGTGACCATGACCATCAACATCATGGTCAAATAAGGGGAAACATAATTATTTGTGAACCCCATAACTTTAGAAGTAGCATATATTTTTTCCTCAAATTTGAAACACTAATGGTTTTAATCAAGTCCCTTGAGGAGCTCGAAAACTGGTGACCTTGACATGGATCTTCATGGTTAAATCAGCCAGAATAAAATCTCAGATCAGTTCAAAACTTGGTGTCCTTAATCATCATCATACAAGGTCAGATCTTTAGAAATCCAGGATTTAAGTTAATACCAAACTTTTGAAGGGGTTCATTCTTCCCTTCAGATTTTGAAAAGTGAGGCCTGTAGTGAAGGGAGACATATAGTTGTTTTTGTGTCACAAAAATCAGGTCCTCCAGTTTCATCTGTTTTATATTGGTTGAACATTAACATATATATGATGTCAATGTTGTGTTAAACAAACACACACTGCCTTTTTTGGCAGAAACAGTAAATGGAAAGTTGTATCATGATGATCATGTGACATGGGTTCCGCTGCAGGATCAAAGATCACTATCTGTTCAGAGGGTGGGGAAAGATGTGGTAAGAGATAAGTGTCCCGGGCTCAGAGAAGTGATTCCCATTGACCTCACTGATATGAGCATTCAGCAGCAGATTTGCTAAAACACGTTCTGTCCTGGAACTTAGATGTTATCAGGAATGTGGAGGGTATTTTATTTAGCCCATATGATGAAATAGTGGATTTTACAGGGGCTTGCTTCAGGCTTCCAGTTGGGTTGAACAGCACTGTTGCCAGCCATAAATATTGTATATCTCTGGGCCATGTCACCGGAACAGGACCTGCACAGGACCTGAATGTGTTGGCCACTTGTTAATAGCCACCTTTTGGCCTTTACTAACTATTTTATGGAGTTCTCCTGTGCTGGACCTTGTCTACTGTTCATTTCTGATGGCCTGAGGGCTTCTCTGTAGTAACAGGTGCTTGTGCTGGTGAGCGCTTCATCATAGGTTACTGGAGACTGAGGAATTACACACACTTGAAGGTCAAGTATCTTTGAACTTCTGTAGAAGAGCTTTATTAATCTGACAATAATGGATTCTGTTGATGGTAATGCTCACACTGAAAAGTTTATTTAGAAACTCGCTG